>CM070778.1:25876857-27076857 GCA_036346955.1 Dipus sagitta
AAACAACCCACTGGAACATATCCCATCCTTGGCACTGAAAATTTTCTAGTAACAATCTCTGGCTTCTTAGTGTTCCACTGTCCAAAAGAGTAGGCTTCCATATGGCTTATTTATATCCTCCTAGATTTTGATTAGCCTTCCCTCCACCTTTCCTTTACTCAATCTCTTCCCCTGACCTCACTTTGCCTTTTCACCCTAATACACATATACAATGTATTTCACCCTGTATACATACATATTCCCTTTATATCTCCTTTCTAGCTTACTGGCCTTTGCTACTGAGTTTTATTCGTACTCGCATAGAAGTTTAATCATTGTAGCTAAAATCCACATATGAGAGAGAACATGTGACATTTGGCTTTCTGGGCGTGAGTTGCCTCACAAAGTATAATCATTTCCAGATCCATCCATTTTCATGCAAATTTCATAACCTCATTTTTCTTTACTACTGAGTAGAACTCTATTGTATAAATATGCCATATCTTTGTTATCCACTCATCAGTTGAGGGACATCTAGGCTGGTTCCATTTCCTAGCTGTTGTGGATAGAGGGGCAATAAACATGATTGAGCAAGTATCTCTAAGGTAGTGAGACAAGTCCTTAGGATATATGCCTAGGAGTGGTATAGCTGGGTCACACGGTAAATCTATTTTTAGCTGTCTCAAGAGCCTCTACACTGATTTCCACAATATAGTATTATAGTACTAGAAGTCTTAGCCATAGCAATAAGGCAAGAGACAAAAAAATGGCATAAATTGGAAATGAAGAGATCAAGGTATCTTTATTTGCAGATGACATGATTCTATATACAAACGACCTTAAAGACTCTACCATAGGACTGTTAGAGCTGATAAACACATATAGCAATGTAGCAGAATACAAAATAAACACACAGAAATCAGTAGCCTTCCTATATGCTAAAAACAAACACACAGAGGTGAAATCAGAGAATCACTCCCATTCACAACTGCATTAAAAAAAAGTACCTTGAAATAAACCAAATCAAGGAAGTGAAGGATATCTACAATGAAATCTTTAAAACACTCACAAGACACTAGGAAATGGAAAGACATCCCTTGTTCTTGGATTGGGAGAATCAATATTGTGAAAATGGCAATCTTACAAAATCAATCTACACATTTAATGCAATCCACATCAAAAGTATAATGGCATTCTTCACTGAAATAGAAAAAAAATCCAAAAATTCATTTGGAAGCACAAAAAACCTCGAGTATCTAAAACAATTTTGAGCAACAAAAATAAGACTAGTGGTATCACCATACCTGATTTTAACCTATACTACAGAGCCATAGTAACAAAAATAGCATGGTACTGGCACAAAAACAGACATGTAGATCAATGGAACAGAATAGAGGACCCAAATGTAGGTCTAGGTAGCTATAGCCACCTGATCTTTGACAAAAATGCCAAAAATTCTCAATGGAGAAAAGACAGCCTCTTTAGCAAGTGCTACTGTGGAAACTGGATATGTGTCAGTAGAAGGAAGAAAACAGTTCCTTTTTTCTCTCCATGCATAAGAATTAAGTCCAAATGGATCAAAGTTCTTAATATGAGACCTGAAACTCTCAAACTGCTAGAGGAAAAATGTAGGGGAAACCCTTCAACATATTGGTCTTGGAAAAGACTTTCTGAATATAACCCCAATTGCTCAGGAAATAAAACCACGTATCAACTGCTGGAACCTCATGAAATTCAAAGCTTTTGTATGGCAAAGGACACTGTGAATAGAGAAAAGAGGCACCTTACAGAATGGGAGAAAAATCTTTGCCACCTATGTATCTGACAAAGGATTAATATCTAGGATATATAAAGAACTAAAAAAAATTAAATAATAAGAAATCAAACAACCCAGTTAAAAAATGTGCTATGGAACTAAATAGATATTTCTCAAAAGAAGAAAGACAGATGGCATATAAACATCTAAAAAAAAATGTTCTACAGCCCTAGTCATCAGAGAAATGCAGATTAAAACTACGTTGAGATTCCAGCTCACTCCTGTTAGATTGGCTACCATCATGTAAACAAATGACCATAAATGCTGTGAGGATATGGAAAAAGAGGAACCCTTCTATACTGTTGGTGGGAATGCAATATGGTGTAGCCACTGTGAAAATCAGTGTCTTCTGATTTTCAACAACTGATTTACAACAAGTTGAGCATTTGATTTCTTTCCATTGTCCACAGGTTATTGTGTAGAAATATGGTTATTGTGAATGAATTATATTAGTGAGTACCCTCCTCTGCTGGGCTTTATATTTTTTTCCCAAATCTGCTCTAAATTTTACATGAAGCATTCCTTGCAATTCCTTGAAGAAAATCAAACATCTTAGGCACATTATTTGTACCATTTCTATTGCCTAAAATATATCTCCAGCATTTACCACCTTAGACTAGTTTCTAGATGAATTGCTACCAACTGTCTACCTCTCACTTTCCTCTGTGTAGTAAAATTGGTAGGAACTTTCAATTAATGTGAGTTACAAAGTGTTCACTATACTGAGACAAAAAGATCAGAGACATGAGACCACATACACATATGCATTGCATGAGTTTTAGTTTATGAAGATTCAAAAGATAAATGTTGTTTGTTTTCTTTAAATGCTTCTCTGTTTCATAATATGTAAAATGATGGTGACAGTCAAAACATGAAAAGATGCAGAAAGTTGTAAGAGGCTTGCAGAAAAGGAATTTTTATTTGTTACTGTTTATAATAATTACAAATATTGAATCTGCAAAAAAATATGAAGACTTGTTAAAATTTTGCCAAACTAAGCTAGTTATAATTAGCTTACTTAAAAGAAAAAAAAAAAAACATCTGCTGAATCACTGCCAAATATTACACTAAGGCAAAATTCCATTTATCTTATCCACTTGCAATGATAAATTTTCCTTAGAAATCTTAAGAAAAAGTTGTGATAAGTTACATACCTTACCATAAGTATTGTCTGTGATTTGTGTTCATTTTAACACTTTTATTAGTAAATAGACCACTAAGTGATTAAACATCTTTATTTAAGAAAAAGTCAATGGTCCTTATAATCATATGCCCTGCTCTTTATTCTTAAGACATATAGTAGCATTTTATTTTGATGAAACAGATAAATTACTTTTCATATGGTACTCAGGATCCAACTACATTCAAGTAACCCAATCTATAGTAATAAACTTAATATTGTCTTCTCACAATCAGGTCTTTACAATGAGGTGTGGAGTAGGGTAATGGGAATAATTTCTATACCTAAACCTCACTTTATGATTTCTTGGGGCTAAGAGAAATGGAATGTCACAGTGGTTTTTCATTATCTTGTAGGAAGAAAGATGCTGGAAATAACCTGATGTGGTACCACACACCTGTCAACTCAGTCCTCGGGAAGCAGAGGCAGGAGAATAGTGAGTTTGGGGCTAGCTTGAGCTGCATTGTGAAAGGCCATGAAAGGCTGTGCTCTCAAAATAAGTTGGTAGAAAACCTATAAAAAATGCTTTCGATATTACATGCTATTTACTGAGCTCAAAACCATCACAAAATCTGCATGGAATGAATTATTTGAGCAGAAGGGATATTAGATTAGTTCAATGCATACAAAATTGGTTTATTATGTATTCTTTTCAGATACTGTACACACTATGAAAGTGACATAAATATTAGCCAGTGTCCTTCTTCTTTCCAATAAATTCATATTGTTAAGGAATATACCATTGCTACCTTAAGAAAGAAATATCATTGAATTTTATCCTTTGGGGTTATATTTTCGGTTAGTATAGATAGCCACAGTCTTTCATTCTCATCCTTAAACAGGTTTGGAATATCTTGTGGCATCTGTCTAAATAATCAATTACAATCTACAGGTTATAATTTGTGTTTTCAACAAAGAGATATCTTAGAGCCCTGTGGTAAGAGTATCTAAATATTGGATGCTTCCAAAAACAGGGCTTGAGAAGTCAGTATTTTGGGAAACAAAATACTCTAAAACATTAAAACAGGCAAATCAGTTTTGTGGGGGAGCCTTTCAGAAAAGATCAGAGCTTGACTTTCTATGGTCTCCATTTTTACAGTTCCATAGGGGCAGAAAAGAAAGTCGTGGATTTTTGTCCTGTAAAAAAGCAAATGATTTTTCAGAAATGAAGGAAAAGTTTCTAAATGCATATTTTATTGAATATTAATTTTAGTATATGAATGTATTGCATATTGCATGTTGGTCATATTACCATTAGTGTATGCTCTTATATACCTTCTCCTTTGCCTCCATTCCACTGAAAGCCCTCTTAATAAGTGCAAATGAGATAGATTTCTGAATATCTAATGGAAATTCATTATGAAGCTTTTTTTGCAAGCAAAAGCAGGCAATCATGTTTACTCCATATTGTATGGTTCTAGACATTTCGGGAAAAAAAAATTCAATGAGCTTGTCTTGAATGAAGAGAAAGCTTAGTAGATTTCTTTGCATGTGTATGTGTGTTGAATGTGCCTAAATTGAGGTTAGAGTAGATGATGGGTGTCTTCATTAGTTACTGTCCTTCACACTGAATCTGGAGGTCTCCAGTTTGACTAGACTTTTTAGCCAGCAAGTCCCTGGTCTCTTCCTGTCTCCTCCTGTTCGGTGCTGGGACCACTGGTGTACACCTCTGTCTTTAGGCTTTGTAGCCAAAACTTTACCTACTGATCCATCTTCCCATCCCAAGCTCTCTCAAACAGACTATTTTGACTACAGAGGAAACTTTAATTTTTATTTATTTTCTTTATTTCAGAGAGAGAGACAGAGATGATGGGTGTGCCAGGGCCTCCAGCCACTGCAAGCAAACTCCAGACTCATTGCCACCGTGTGCATATGGCTTACATGGTCCTGGGGAATCAAACCTGGGTCCTTTGGCTTTGAATGCAAGCACCTTAACTGCTAAGCCATCCCTCCAGCTGGTATTTTTATTTTTATTGACCATTATAGTTTTCCTTTCTGCTCTAGGTTTAGCAAATCTGTTTTACTTATATCAAGTTATAAGTAAAATACACATTCCAAAGGATTCCTTTGTTCCTCCTATAGTCTGGTACCTAGTACTTTTCAGTAATAATAATCAAAATATTTTGCTCAGTGCAGAATAAAATCCTTACAACACTGATGGAAGAATATAGGGAGTATATATTACTGTTACCTGGAAACAGATGAGTAAAAGATTCAAGGCAGTGAGTAGGATACAATGTAGTTAAATGTTATTTGTTGGATGGTTTTAAAGAGAAACTAGTGGAAATGTTGATTGCTATGTTGTCTGAGTTGCTGGAAAACATTGGAGATTTGAGGACAGAGGAGACAGAAGAAAATTGCTGTAAATGTATAAAAATGGAATAGTATAAGCCCACTAAGGCAAATTTTAAATGGAATACTTCAGCTGCATGGAAAGATGTACAGGGGTGCTCGTTTGTAAATAAAAGGGATTGTTAAGGAAAGGAATCACATAGGTTATTGCATATAGTGCCAAATGGGTTGATGGGAGATTTTATGTAACCAGCCATTATCACTCAAATTTAAAAATAATCAAAACAGGATTTATTTCTTTGCCTAAATGAACTGGAAAATGTATAGGCACTCGTGGAACTAGAGGTCACCTTGAATTTGAAGACCAAGCATAATGAGATGACTAAAGGGGGAGTTAATGAAGCTGTGAGCTGAAATGTGAGGGAAGGCTTGAATTTGCCAAATGCAAACTCAGTGCATTGGGAAACTATGGGAAGGTAAGAGCTAGAGAGATATCTTAGCAGTTAAGGGGCTTGCCTGCAAAGCCAAAGGAACTAGGTATATTCTCCAGGACCCATGTAAGTCAGATGTACAAGGTGGCACATGCATCTGGAGTATGTTTGTAGTAGCTGAGTGGCTGGAGGCACTGAAAGCACTGGTGTGCTTTCTCTCTCTCTCTCTCTCTCCCTCTCTCCCTTTTTATTTCTCATATAAATAAAAATAAAAAAATTAAAAGGCAAGGGAAATTTATTGATATAAATTAAGCAAAGCAGATACCTTGTATATGACATGTATCTTATCATGCACACTAGTAAATGTGGGGTGACAAGCTTCTCGACAGAGAGAATATTGTGATAATCTCATTGATTGAGGTTTTGATAGAGGCTTGAAGAGAAGGTTTGGAAGGAGTATGGGTGAATCATTTGATTGTTAAAGACAGTTCACTACCGTTTACAAAAATATGTAAATATAGGTTTGAAGTGGCAATATTTGAAATAACAGGAATAGACCTTAATATATAGCTACGCATATCATATGTTGCAAGACTAAATGTGGATCAAACATAAAATAGTACTCAATAAAACAGTGTTGTCCTTGTTTAAGAGCTTGTTTCCAATTGGGCTCAAAAAGAGAACAACAACAACAACAACAACAAAAAAAAAAAAAAAAAAAAAAGAGGACAAGGTGTAAGGAACAAAATAATGCAAAATAATCTATTTACCTTGAAACAAGATACAAATGCTGTGGGTTAATGCCTTCTTAATGTTAGTCAGTGAAAATTAATATGCCCCAGAGTCTTGTTTATGTATTCATGGAAAAAGAAAGTGGGGGGATAATAACATTCCCTTTATATAAAATGCTTATCCTGGTGCTTAACATTTAATTAGTGCCCTGTAATTATCTGTTAACATTTATACAGTGCAAAGGAGGTCATTAGAGAACTGATAAGAACAGCAGAACCATATAAGGCAAAGACAATAAAAAAAGAATTAGTGGTTAGCATGCTTTGTGTTACAGAAGAGAGGAATATTTTCGAAAGAGAGATTTGGTCCAGAGTTGAGCAATGCCACTGAAACCTGGTTGGGTGGGAGGTTGGAAGGAATATTTTGGAGACAGAAGCAAAAGAACTTGGCAAACAGCTTAGTGCAGGCATGTGAGATATTGGAGATGGTGGAAGATGTCCAGGCATTGAGCCTCTCCTACTAAGATGGTACAGCCATTGGCAATCATAAAAAATTCAACAGGAAGACCAGTCTTGCAAACAGACATGCAAAATGGAGCACCAGGCACATTTCCCACCATCCCTTACACCAAGTCGAGACCTATCAGAAAACCCTGAGCATAATTCCACACCTGTCTCCTTCCAGCCATTTCCAATGCTAACTGTTAACTGCAGTGATAGGGTACACCCAGGAAAGGCAAGAAACTCAAATCCTTGGTCCACATGAATGATCAGAGCTCCAATGATACTCTATAGGAATAGGATCAAACGTGGATTATTATTGTCTCCAAGCAGTGATATTTTGATGGTTGTATCTGTCTTTCCTACATCACACCAATAATAAAACAGAAGTGGAGACCTCTACAACCATCTTCTCAAGTAAATATGTGCTTACTGCTTCTAAAATACCTGGATGGAGGGTTAACAAAGCATGAGCTGCTGGAATCTTCTCTTTCTCTTTTTAAGAAGGACAGAAAAATGTTTAGCTATCATTGTTTTAGAATTCCATGCATTCTTTTGTATTGTCAATCTTAGATAATCTTCCTTATCATTGTTGTCCAGTATTACAATTCCACATTGTGTTCCTTAATTTATCAGGTGGGCAAGTGTTGGCATTCTCCTTTGATGTACACATTTCTCTATATTGACCTTCCCATTTGGCAATTTCTCTGTTCAACATGACTTCTTCATAGTAAGTTCTACTACAAAAATGTGATGTTGGTTTCGATACCATGGGTCTGGCCTTGGGGCTTGATGCACTGTTATAAATCTCAAAATCTATACCCATTTATTCAGAATTCATGAGAACACTGGATGACTTGTGAGCACATTAAAGCTTGAAGAAGTTCTGAGTGTGGTGGGAGATGATACATTTCCACACCAATCACACAATCTGACACTACTGGTTCTGGCCCAAGCAGTACAGCTTGTGGCAAGGTTTGAGGTTCATTTAGTATCATTTTCTGGCAGAGAGTAATTTCAGACTTATATATCTTAGGAAAGCAATTCATGTTTAACTTGGAGTTATTATTTAACAAGCCCTGATATTTAAGAGTGAGAATGATTTCTCCTTTAATTTCTGAGATAGTCCTCTGTTTTGTCATGTCAGTTATATTTATGTCAAGCATTTTTCTATTTATGTAATTGGCCTTCTTCTGCTGGTAAGATTTCTCAACTCTTCCTGTTTTAAAGATCTTCCCTTTTTCTTTCTATTTCATAGGTTCTTTGTTAATTATTTAACTGTAAGGTTTTTATTTATATTACACAAAATCTATTGTGATACCATAGTCTAAGGATTGGGGTAGGAGACATTGAAATAGGACTGTTGGACTGCTTTGGTTTCTTGGTTTCCAGGACCACAAAGCAGTATGTATTTTTGTGGGAAATCTGTGCTAGGGTTGGAGTGTTGTTACAAACTCTCAGAGGTGCACTCCCTTTCCTTCCAAACCAGAGCCACGATGAGAAGCCAAGGTACTGTACAGTTCTCTTCACTGGGGAATAGATTTTTCTGTGGTACTCCCTGATTAAATTTGCAATCTTTCCAAGATCCTTATTTTACCTGATGATGTTAGGTCCACCCTATCACCTAAGGCTTTCTTTTCTCTGCTGATTTCTTAAAGCCTGGTCCTGAGGATAGTACAGCTTCATCAGCTTATACTAATGTTTCTAGCTATGTTCTGACCTTTGGGAAAGTTCCCTTCATTTTACCTAGCATCTATATATAAATTTCATAAAGAAATGTGGTAAAATAAGTATATAAACCAGTTAAGCGTTTCAGTAACATGTCCAAATAGGAGAGATGGGATTTTTAAAGTATGAATGCTTAATATTATAGTTAATATTTCCTATGAATCTGTAAAGTCTTGGTTCCAGAAGGTTCCTAAAAAGATGGAATTTTACTTTATTTAGATTTGTGATAACTGAACACCACCTTTATTAAACTGATTTTTACCTTTTTTTAACTAGTTGTGTTGGCGTAGTATAGACGCAGCCTGAATCACTGTGAGGGTTGAAAATTGGGTTTAAATCTATAAAAAGCCAAAATAAAATTTTGAGATGTGATACCATGGATACCAGTAATTTTTTTTCTCTTCTTTCTCTCTCCTAAGGAAAGATTCAAAACTAAAGTGATGAGATAATTTTATTTAAGATTACTAAATCCAAGTTCAGGTATATCATTGTGAGCATTTTCAAATGTGACTGGCTCGAGGAACTAGAAGGCTCTCAAAGAGATTATTTTATCTCAGTGTTTATTCCAGTTTGCAGCCATCAACTGCCCAGAAACACACTGCTATTGGCACTCTCTCTCTCATCTCCCAGATGTTTTAATGGTTTAAATTGTTCTATAAAGCATATACACAAAGGAAGAAAATTCAAGTAGAAAAAAAAATCATATGTATGGAGCTAAAATCCAAGCACCTAGAAGTGGACAATAATAGTCATAAGAAGAATAACAGTGATAATTGCTGCAGATATCCATGCCTCAGGTTGCTCCTATAATGTCCAGCATTATGCTTCAAGTTAGCAGTTGACTCATGGATAACTTGAGGAATGTTTGGTAACACTACAAGGCACAAAGTTAGGAAGAATTGAGGATTAGAGGGGGAAAAAAAGAATCTTGGGCTGGAGAGATGGCTTAGCTGTTAAGGCACTTACAGGCAAAGCATAAGGACCCATATTAGCCACTTCAGACCCCACATATGCCAGACGCACAAGGTGACGCAAGAGCACAAAGACACACGTGCACAAGGTGGCACATGTGTCTAGAGTCCAATTATAGTGGCTGAAGGCCCTGGCTTGCCAATTCTTTCTCTCTTTCTATCACTCTTGCTCTTGCTTATTCTCTCACATAAAAAAAAAGAAAATTAATCTCCAATAACCAAGAAAAATAACAGGGACAGGACTAGCTGAGAGTATATCTTGAAGAACAGCAAGTGGTCATATATTCCATAGAATTACTTATTCACACATCAACTCCTTAAGTGAGCATGTGAGAGAGACAGAGTACAGGTCTCTGGCTAGATGTGAAGGGACTGGGATCAAATTCCACCTCTACCATTTGCTAGGTATGTGATATCTTTCTCTTCAGCTGCAAAATTAAATAAGATCAAGATATGAAGTGCTGAGGAAGGCAGAGAAGGAATAGGAATGTGATGGACATGATGAGATAGGACATCGTGTTCAGGTAGGAACTGTCAGAATGAAAAGCATTTGCACTATTACTACATTCCCATAAAAAAGAAAAAAATCTAAAGTGCCTGGTAGCTGCTTTTTACTTAAGAAAATGCCAGTGGTGGGAATTACCCTAGCCTTATGATCTAGTTAAGATCTTGCCAAGAAAACTGGAATAATATTTTTCCCTTTTAACCAGTTTTTTATGTTGAAATGTCCTCAATTACCTGTCCCAACCCTGCTTCACTTTTATACATGTCCCTTTATGATACTCACTCCCAAATTCCCACATTCTTTGTGGCTCTTCTCATGATCTTGACCAGATTATATGAGCTGAGCTTTTTCAGTCAGGAGGTATGTTATTCCTAACCCTTCCTACTCACGTCCACTTAGACCAATTAATCAAATTTTCTTGCCCCAGCTCTCACATTAATTGTTTCAAAATCAGTATTGTTTGAATCATATGAGGTATAAAAATTTGAATTTGATACATGGTAATCATTGATAAGCACAATGTTATGTAGGTAGTTCTCAACTGGTATACACACACACACACACACACACACACACATTGTTTACACTAGTACCCCGCTGACAATTATGGAAAGATTAGGAAAATATTTTGCAAAATAAAATGAAAAATCAATATTTAAATACATAAAAATTGGTATGAGCTTTTTTTTCCTCTCTTCTTTTTTTTTTTTTTTTTTTTTGACAGCCAACCTCTCAGATGACCCCAGGTGGGGGAGTTAGCATTACATATCTTATGTTCATGGCTTTGCTCAAATCCCTCCTGTGTTCAGTAGGGCACATCTGTGAGATGATATTGCCAACAGTGTAAGAATTATGATTCTAGTCACAGAAGACACTGTGGCTTGTACCTTGCCAATTATTCTTTAAATATCACATCAGCCACCATGACATAAAGGCTCTGTAGCTTTCTGCAAAGGTCTGTGGGATAAAGAAGTGTGGTCTCATGCCAGTTGTCATTCCTGCCTGCCAGCATGTTGGTGTATCTTTGTATCTTTCCTGCAGGGGAAATTTCAGCCCCAGTCAAGCATTGATGTTAGTGAGGTTACAGGGACATCTTGACTGTCATCTCATGAGACACTCTAAGGCAGAGTCACCTAAGGAACTTATCCATGAGACCCTGTTTCATCAGCACTATGAGAGATAACACATGTCACTGGCATTTTCAATCACTAGGCTTTTCTTAATTTTATATATAATTATAATTATTGAATTCATTGCCTTTTTCCTGATCATATTTTTCAAAAATACTCAGAGACATATGATTCTGTAAATCACTGAACTTTTCTTTTTTAAGTTTTGAATCTTATAACAGTTAAGCCCTAATGGTTTACTGTCCTAATGAGGAAATCGCAGCATTTCTTATTTTCCTGACTCCTGGCTCATGGCCCATTTCATCTTGATCTAGGCTTTGTCCATCTCTAAACATGAAACAGCTTTCACTATTAACCTAGAGATCTTGTTTCATAGTATGTCATGGTGGCCATAGCAAAGCCACTCCATATGCATATGATGACATTGCCTCTTGTTCTCTATTTTACAAGTTACTTGACATGATCCATCATACAAATACATCAGCTTTTCATATATATCTGGCTCTCATGCCTCTTACAGACAGCTTCTTGTCTTTATCTATTAATCTTCAAGTAGAAATTAGTTGGTGCATCTTTCTGGGTTGTTCTTGCTCTTTGCTTTTGTACCCATTACATCAGGAGAAAAAATAATTTTCTACACAGTAATGTGGCTTAATGACAACGTTATCTCAGCAAGGAACCAAATATTTGCTCATCATATATTTTGACTCTTGCACAAGTCAAAGTAACTCCTAATAATTGTACATATTTGTTATTTGCTTTTAACTCTATGATAGCGTGGACTGTGTTCTGATAAAATATTTTGAGGAAAGCAGAGGTCCAATTTATTGAAGGTATTGCCTTAACTTACAACTCAAGATTATTGCCTTTTGCTAGTAAAGAACAAAGTAAAAGGTATATGTTTTAATTTTATAACATAAAACCTAAGGATCACTTCCTTCCAATATTGCATACAAATGTATTTTAATTCTATTTTTACTTCATGAAACTTCTACCAAAGTTTCCATGAAGTTGTTGGGAGAGCTACATGAATTATCTTGTATTATACTATAAACACAGTTTTCATGTATTTAATTTGATTTGGAGTATCAAGTCTATACTTAGAACTCAGAATTTTAGTAACATCATATCAGTGAAATCTTTATCCCAAAAGATGCAATTGTCTTTCAATATATTTATCACAATAATGGAAATATTATTCACTGTTTTTTTTATCAAGGACTCATTTTCAGGAAAGCCAGAAATATCTATAAGCTCTATACATATAATAATAACTTCATGGTGTTCAAAGGTGCTAAAGTAAATCAGTGATATGAAAGAAAACTTAAATTTTGTACATCACTTATATTACAGTGTAGCAGACAGCTTCAGGTTCACTGAGATAAACTTTCAGGCCAGGTACAGTTATGGTGGAAGAGATTTATTGAAGCTTACAGATCCAGGGGAAGTTTTATAATGGCAGAAGAAGCTGGTCTGCTTTCCCAGGACCAAACAGAGAGAGAGGAAGCACAGCCAAAAGCCAAAAGCCACACAGCCCAGCACACTTCAGGAACTCTAGCTAGGCCCACTTTGCATATCTTTAGATTGAAATCTCAAACCCACCACCACACTTTAAGATCCACCCAGTGACACCACCTCCAGCCAGGTGGCTGCAGATGCAAACTCAAAAGTAATAAAACACTGAATATATTGGGGGCCATCTATTCAAACTACCACATACAGTAAGCATAGTTAAAACATCATGATAAAACAAACATTAACATGCATGTTCATGTGAATTAAGCCAATGATATCATGGTAGAATTTTGAGTTAGACTAGAAGACGGGTATAAAGTGTCTGCTATTCAACCCTTTTCACACAGTATAACTTTATGCAACAAGAATCATACCATGCTCGTGTAGTGGAGCATATCCCACCTCAACATAACAGGTCCACGTCATTCCCCAATGAGGAAAGGCATCCTTCCTCAGTGCCTCTGTTCCTTGTGCTAACAGGACACATCGTTGTGTTCACCACATTGCCTGCTCTCAGGATGAACAAGGAGGCATAGGAACATTAAAAGAGAGGAATGCCTTTAGCAAGGGCGTGGGCGTTCTCTGGGCTGAGTGTCTTCTGTTGAGATAGGCAAATCAAGCTAGGGGTAAGATAAGCTTTTGAGTAGAAAATCACATGAAATAGCACAGAAGATGCTCTTCAAGGCTGGAGAGATAGCTTAGGGGTTAAGGTGTTTGCTTGCAAAGCCAAAGGACTTCTGTTTGATTCCCCAGCACCCATATAAGCCACACAGAAGGTGGCGCATGAATCTGGATTCCATTTGCAGTGGCTAGAAGCCCTGGTGCTCCCATTCTCTCTCTCTTTCTCTGCCTATTTCTCTCTCTCAAATAAATAAATTCAGCAGGCAACAGATGAGGCTTGCTGAATTGCTTCTTCCTAGGATGCGTGTGGTGGTTTGAGTCAGGTGTCCCCCTCTAACTTAGGGTTCTGAATGCTAGGTTCCAAGCTGATGGAGATTTGGGAATTAACACTTCCAGGAGGCAATGTATTGTTGGAGGCAGGCGTATGGGTGTTATAGCCAGTTTCCCCTTGCCAGTGTTTATCACACTCTCCTGTTGCTATTGCCCACATTATGTTGACCAGGGTGTGATGTGCATCCTCTGCTCATGCCATCGTTTACCCCTACCATCACAGAGCTCCCCCCATGAGCCTGTTAGCCAAAATAAACCTTTTTTCCCACAAGCTGCTCTTGGTTGGGTGATTTCTACCAGAAATGTGAACCTGACTACAAGAGTAAATGGTACTGAGGAGTGGGATTGCTGGTAGACACCTGACTGTGTGGCTTTGGCCTTTTGGAGCTTATTTTTAAGAGGAATGTGGAAGGCTTTAAAACCTTGGCCTAAGAGATGCCTTGCAGTGCAGTAAGTACGGCTTGATGGACCATTGTGGTCAGAGTTGAAAGACCTGAATGTGGTAAGAACTATAGACTGTGAGGTTTGGTTTATGAAGGAGAGAAAGAGCTTTGGTTTGACTGGGCTAGAGGTCATTTGTGTGAGAAGCTTGCTGTTATGACCCATGTCCTGAGAAGTTGTGCAGGGTTGCTTTGTGTAGAAATGAACTGGTGTGAGCAGAGGGATACAGCACAAGAAGAAAAATTTGGGGGTGAACTGCTGCCCATTTTGCTGCAATTGAGAAAGTATAACCTTTCAGTTTGGGCCATCTGACCTGTACTGGGGCAACGAGAGTAATGTAGACTCTTTTGAAGGGGCCTGAGGGCTCTAGGAGTGCCCTGTTATTCAAAGTCTGCTTTCTCCCATTCCCAGATTAACAAATTTGCACCCTACCTGACATTGTGGTGTATAAGATATGCAGGAAAGAGAGGGTCATTGAGCTTGCAACACAGTCTTGTGTTTTGGAAATGGCCATGGGCAGTGTGAAGCAGGATTGCCGGATGCCTACAAGGAGAAACCATGGGGCCATGAGGATGGACCATTGGTTGCAATGGAGACCCAGTACAGATGCCAGGACCACGAGATAGCTACCAAGGAGAGCTGCTAGCTCCTTGATGAACTTTTCCAGGACTGTAGTAGTCTAGCTGGAAGGGTGGGATTATAACTCCAGAGACTTATTGCTGGTTAGAATTATTGGACTGGAAACTTATAACTGGATAGAAGTATTAGACTTGGAGTTACAGAGTTTGACGTTTGCCCTGTTTAGATCTTATATTGGTTGAATATTTCTTTGTTATGCCCAAATGCCATCTTTTTCAGTGTGTTTATTCTGTGCCATTATGGTTTTGTGGGGGACATTTTGGTATTATGGCTCAGTTAAAAGATCTTGGATCATGGAGATGTATGAACATCATTGAAATTGATAAAACGATGGGACTTTTAAAGTTGGATGAATGAATTACATTTTACATCATGTATGGTTATTAGTTTGAGGGGGGCAGGGGCGGAATGTGGTGGGTTGATTCAGGTGTCCCCATAAAACTTAGGCGTTCTGAATGCTAGGTTCCTAGATGATGGAGATTTGGGAATTAACACCACCAGGAGGTAGTGTATTGCTGGGAGTGGGCCTATGGGTATTATAGCCAGTGTCCTTTTGCCAGTGTTTGACACACTCTTCTGTTCTTGTTGTCCACCTGATGTTGGCCAGGGGGTGATGTCCACCCTCCGCTCAGGCCATCTTTTTCCCTTTCCATTGTGGAGCTTCCCTCTTGAGCCTGTCAGTCAAAATGAACCTCTTTTTTCCCACAAGCTGCTTTTGGTTGGGTGGCTTCTACCAGCAATGCGAGCCTGACTGGATCAATGGGTGATACCAGACTACGGCTGAGTAAAAGTTTATCACACAAGCTCTGAACAGCATACACGGTGTACACAGCCACTCGACGGGACAATGTGTCCTGTCTGTCTGGCACAGTCTTCACATGACTCAAACTCTTGTGCTGAGTCGTTGAGAGTTATGGTTCTACCATCAGAGTGCTTGTGCCAGAAGAGATGTGCAGTCATTGATACCTAGATCCATGATTCCATGTTTGCTGTCTTTTCTTCTATGCTTGGTATTAACTGCAGGAAAGTGAAGATGACCAAGCAACCTTCAAGATTAAACAGAAAGGGCATTCTAGACACGGCTTTGGAGGAACCCTCAAGGCAACATCCAGGTTTACACTGGGAGGTCAATCGCAAGTTAAACCAGAATGTGCCTTGCCCCCAGATAAGGTTTCCATGTTTGAAGATTGGTCTTGACTTCCTCATTTCCGATTCTTCCTTAAAACTGCCCCAAGCAAGGTTCTAACCTTTGTCATGCCACTAAAACTCCTCTTACCATGCTCACAGGTGGCTTCTATTCTGACAGCCGTGGACAACTATGTCATTTGATCTAGTTGACTCCTTCCTTCTCCTGAGCTTCCAAGACATTATGTTCATGTCATTTCCATATGTTCTTCAGATTTTCCAGCAGCACTTACTTGATGTTCCTCACCTCCTCAACTTCTCAACATCACCAAAGACACAAGACCAATTTATTTCAATTTCTGGTTTGTAAGAATCTAGTCTGCCACTTGGGAGAAAACTGGATAACCAGAGTGGTTCCCAGCTGGGACAGAAGAGTTGACTTATAACATTGCATCTGAGGTTGGGAAGCAGAGTTGGTTTGGGGACTGTAATAGTCAGCATTACTTGCTGGGATGAACATCTAAACCAGACATGGTTTAGAGGAGGAAGGAATGTAACTCAAGCTTAAAGAACCAGGGAAAGTTTAATCGATGGACAAAGAACCTGGCTTCCTTTCATAGATCCAAGCCGAAAGAAACAACCAACACAGCCAGCAAATACCAAAAAAATGTGCAACAAGAAAACAGGACCCAGTAGTCCTAGGAATCCTAGAGCTCAGATTTCTCTGCATACCTTTGGGCCAGAATTCAGATCCACCTCTGTGACACACCCTGCCCCACCCTTAGCAGAAGTTGGCCTGCTAGATGCTAAAGCTGCAAACTGAATTTTAATAGAACACCTGAGTCTATGGGGGAACTTACATTCAAACTACCATATGCACAAAACAAAACTAAGCTATTACTATCTAGACTCACTTCCCAGCAATCCAGATCCTTCAGCTGAGACACCTCCTAAATGTTCCACAATCTCTCCTTAAATAACCAAAACATCACTATCTGGGGACCAAGAATTCAATCATAGGGGCTATCAAGAATATTTCACATTCACAGCATAACGTCCAGATTATATTGATTATTAAAAGATGGGAGTTGACTAGGCAGTTAAGTTATTTGTGGGAAAAGTGTCTCCTCATGTAGATAAATATAATGGAATGTTGTTCCATCTTAGAAAGCAAACAGGAAGGACATTCTGACTTGTGAGCATAAAACTGGAAGGCATTATGCTAAATGAAATAAGTTAACTTTAAAAAGATTAATATTGTATCTTTCCATTTATATAAGATATCTAGACTAGCCAAATGTGTGGACACAGAAAGAAGAATGGGGGCTTTTGGGGACTGTGAGTGCTGGGAAGCTTAAAATATATGTGTTCTTTCATGCCAAAGCACTTCACATTTAAAAATGGCTAAATGAAGCCAGGCGTGGTGGTACATGCCTTTAATTCTAGCACTAGGGAGGGAGAGGTAGGAGGATCTTCATCAGTTCAAGGCCACCCTGAAACTACATAGTGAATTACAGGTCAGCCTGGGCTAGAGTGATACCCCACCTCAAAAAATAAAAAATGGCTAACTGGTCAGTCTTATGTTTAAAGAAAATGTTCAAGTGTGTAGGACTGCAATTTTCCTTTTCTCTATTTTCCAATACATAAATTAGGATCTCTATGTAGACTGTGGAAGCTCATTTCTTATGTAGTTCTTTCTCTCTGCTACCCTGGTCCACAAGGCCTAGCTGCATCAGTATCTTTGAAACCCAATAACTTCAATACAGTAAGATCTCTGTTATCTACTTTGGTATATCCTTTTTGTACTATACCAGTCCACCAGGTTAAAAAATAAATCATGGGGGCCACCATTTCCTTTCTCTCTAAAATCATAGAACAGTAGTCTATGATCCAACATCTAACAACAGTAATTTCATATATTTTGTCTGATTTTATGGTTGTTTAAAAATGGGAGGATCCCTGTAGTTCAGTTACTCCATCATGGCCAAAGGCTAGAGTCATTCCTTTCTGTTTTTACTCTTGGTTTCTGGCATGGAATTTATCATTCCACCCTCATCCTAAATGTTCTGCCATATGCTTTCTTTGGCTTCCTCTTTTGATTGACGCCCTGTGATGACCTTCTATGTTCCCGTGGCTTCTCTTGTCATTAATATACCAAAGGCCCCTGAAACCTATATGTTCTGCCAAACCTCTCTTTTCTCTTACTCCAAAGATGACATTCAATTACCTATTGGATTGTTATTGCTTAGAAATCCTGAGACATCTCTGAGCCAATGTCCAAAGGTGGACATTGTGATTGTAGTCCCTTCAGCAAACAACAGAAACACACCATCCATCAGGCCAAAAATCCATGAAACCTGGTGTTTATCTGGGCCTCCTCTTTCTCTCTCAGTCATTATATCCAATAAGTTACTAAGAGTCTCAGTGCAATTAGTGCAGCCCTCACTTTTGGTGAGAGAAGCTTCTCTTTGCTGACTACTAGTGAGACCCAAATCTCATCAAATTACTGAAAATAGGTGATATTTGATTGGTTAGCACTAAGTGAGGTATCTCTATCATGCTTCCCAAGGTACAGGGAACCCTGATGAATAGAAGGCAGAAAGAATGTAAGAGCCAGAGGATGGGGAAGAGTGCTTTGAAATTCTCTCTTCCAGACATAAAGTGACTGATGCATTCATAACCTCACAATGGCTCTGTGTACATGCATAAGAACTGTACAGTACTGATCCCATGAACATTCTATCATAGATAGGGGAGGAAGGCCAAAATAATATTAAGGTTTCAGAGTAGAAGAGGGTCTAGTTAAAAAGGAGGTGTTTATAGAATGGGCATGAGGAGGGGGAAAGGGAAAGGTTACAGGAAAGAATTTTGATCAAAATATATTACATACATGTACGAAAATTGAAAACGGAAAACGGAAATGAAAAAATAAGTATGGAGATTATTTTTAATAGAAATGATAAATCATATTTAGTTGCTAGTGTCTCAGTTTCAAATGCCAGAATTTTATCCCCCATGCATTGAAAAGATATTGTATCATCCATTTTTGTAAGAAATGTAGTGATGCAGAACTTAATACCATAAAGATTTTCCAGTAGTTAATCTTCTATAAAAATAGAGGAATAAAAAGTGGCAAAGGTGTGGGCAGAAGCTATATATTGATTTTCTTTTGTTTATAGTGACTTTTGGAAGGCATCTAATATAGTGCTTCTAGTTTTATGTCTATATTCCATTTTTGTACATAAGAAAGAAGAAAGGAGTGAGGACAAGAGAAGACAAAAGGATCAGTGGGAGAACACTGTTATAGTTAGTAGGCATAATCAAGATCCCAGAAGACATCCTCAGACTCCTTCCCCCAAAGAAAAAGAAATAGAGAACAGAAGGGGAGGAAGGGGAGTGAGGGAAAGGAGAGGAAGTGAGGGTATGGGAGGGAGAAGGAAGGGGAAAATATGAAGGGAGGGGAAGAAAGGGGGAGGGGACAGAAGGGAACAAGGGAGGAAAGGAAAGAGGAAGGAAAGAGAGGGGAGGGAAGAGAAGAAAGGCGAAAGTGATCCTGGTCCACAATTCATTCTAAAAATGATATAGAATGCAGGCTTAGAGGAAGCAGAGTATTGCAGTTTAGTTTCATGGTTCTCTGTTCCATGGCATACACAACCTCTCCTCCTTATGCCTCATCACTTCCACCCCACTGTGTGTCATTTCCTGTTCCTTCCCAGAATTTATGTATCTAGAAACATTCAGAAACTAATCTGTTTAAAGAAATAATAAATTTAAGGGTTTTATTAATGTTACTTTCTTCAATTGCAGATAAAATAGAACAGATAAGCCGGCCATGGTGGCGCACGCCTTTAATCCCAGCACTCGGGAGGCAGAGGTAGGAGAATTGCCGTGAGTTCGAGGCTACTCCGAGACTACATAGTGAATTCCAGGTCAGCCTGGGCTAGAGTGAGAACAGATAACGCAGGTATAATGTGTCTGTGAGGGAAAATATAGCCAACATGTTACTAAAAAGAAGAAAGAGGAGAATAAGAAGAGAAAAAAGAAGAGGAAAGCTTCTGGTTGCACTTCCTGCATTCTTGATGCCTCTCCCCTTCATTCATTGTTTATTTAAGGAGCATGAAAAAAAATTAAAAAAAAGTCTGCCAGGAAATTGTCTTTATAAATTCTTTTATTCCATGAAGACATCCAGTTCCACTAATTTGCAATCATTATGATAATGTTATTAATGCTAATAATATGATGTCCACATTGTTACTGAGATGAGTAGAAATTGAGTTGGAGGGCTAGAGAGACAGCTTAGCAGTTAAGGCACTTGCCTGCAAAGCCAAAGGACCCAGGTTCGACTCCCTAGGATCCATGTAAGCCAGATGCACAAGGGGGCACACTTATCTGGAGTTCCTTTGCAGTGGCTGGAGGCCCTGGTGTGCCCATTCTCTCTCTCTCTATCTATCTATCTATCTATCTATCTATCTATCTATCTATCTATGTATATGCCTATTTCTGTATCTCTCTCTCAAATCAATAAATAAAAATAAAATATTAAAAAAGAAATTGTTTCAGAAATCTTAGAGTTCAATGCAGTTTATTTACAAAGATTGATGATTTCTATTATGTTTCTGATTATTCAAAAAGAGGGATGCTTCTTACCCATAACTGTGGGCTAACTCCACAATGCATGACCCTTATACCTCAACAAGGAGGGGCCAAGGGGAGGGGTAGGTCACGGATGAGCCTAATAATGGTACCAAACTGACTGTATTTGCTGAATACAGAACTGACTAATAAACTAATTAAAAAAAAAAAAAAAGAGGGATGCTTAAACAATGCATGTTGCTTACTTCTATTCATTTTTTTTCTCTTTCCCATCTTTGGTGGACATGGTAAAACACAAAATCATGTAATATCTTCAGGAGAAGCCTTTACTGGATTACAATTTTGTAAAAGAAGATTGGACTGCCACACATCAGTCATCACCCTACACAGCATTGCTCTTTTTCCCACGTCCCTAGTAGAAGTCAAGTAAGAGGAACTAAATCACATACCATGACTTTTCCTGAGCTTCGTGGGACCCAGTCATCTTGACCTGGCTGTGACTCTGTCTTTCTATCTCCATTTCTATCCTCCTGCCTTGCTTGTTTCCTCTTCGATGCTTGTGCATGACTAATACATGTAAGAGTAACACAAGTTACTCTTAAGCTTCACAATACACATGGTCTTGATACGAGGTTTCACTTTTAGTAATTGAAATTTTTGTTCTTATTCTTCGTTTCTCAGCATGCTTGAAGATGACTACACAAGAGGAGCATGCATACAATGATTATACATAAAGAACTTGAAAAATAATCATAAACCTTGTTCACAAAAAGTAAAACAAAGACTGATACGTTGCTCTTCTCCCTTCTGTGGTTCCATAAACATAGCTTTTCCAAATTTTATGGGCATTATCTCTATATTTCTAGTGAAAACCTTTTATGGCCTCGGATTTATAGAGAACCTAATGAATATACAAAAATGGATAAAAATATGCTTTTATGTTTATTTGGCACAGGACAAATAGTTATTTCACAAGATATCTATGCCCTTTGAATTTTTCAGTATCCGTCGGGGACCTACTACTTTCTCTTTTCAATTAAGGCGAATTTCCTTAGCAGAGTTAGAATCTGGGTTCATGTCTTAGAACTTTTCTCAGGATTCTCTGTCACCTGCCCCCAAAATGGAAGCATTAGACTGATTTGCCATTCTTTTTTTTTCACAGTTCCTTTTATATTTTCTTTCAGTGGAAATCTTGGTCAGCATTATAAGAAGATTTCTTATTTATTTGCAAATGTTATATTTTTAGATGAGACAGAGAGAGGTATGCATGTGGAAGAGGCATAGAGAAAGAGTGACACAGAGAGAGAAAGAGAGGGATATATAGAGCAAAACACCAGACTACCAACAGCAGAATAGTAGTTTGGGCTAAGAATTAGAAGTATCCTCATATCTGAATATATGTTCATCAGATGAAAATATAGCTGAATTCTTAAGGCAGCTCTGGTACTTGTTTATATAATTGTAAGAGAATCCCTCAAATTCCCTTTGATATATTGTCTTCTCTGTAAAGTAAGAAGGTAAGACCCCCCTTAATCCACTTTCTGAACAAAAGTCCTCATGCCCACACCCCTCCCCTGGTTTTCCAGACATAGGCATATCATATGTTAAAGGCAAAGGTGTAATTCAATGTGCCTAAAGAACATAATATAGAAATATAATATGCTCTTAGTCACACTCAATATTTTACATTAAATCCTTAAAACTAAGTTTACATACTCTCACGTTACTCCTTCCACTTGAACCCATAATTATGGGATTCAAAGGGGATGGACCTAACATACTTCCAGCACTCACTCTGCTCACAAGGTGTAATAGAATCCTTAATACTAAAAATCACACAAAGGCTAAAAAGATAACATTCAAAATAATCACCAATCAGGCAAAGCAAAAATAAAATGGTGTTTTCTCCAGGAACGTGTTAGTACTTATGCCAATGTTGAGTCACAAATGAGTTTACTGTCTTAAAGTTGTGAAGAATATAAAATTCAGACAGAAGTGCAAGCAAGCAACATTTTATTGAGAACTGAAAGGGTTGTGGGTGTATCACTCTGGACCTGGCCTCTGTGCAATGAGGATGAATCTGCCATTGGTCCAGATGTAAATTGGGCAATCAAAGTGGAATCAACTTAACTGGTTAAGTTTATATGTATGTACAGGACTTTGATTTGTTGGTGGGTCCAAGAAGTTCACAAAGCCAGAAAGAGCCCTCCAGCATGGAGCCGTGGGTGTCTGGGGACTGACAAAGAGGTCTAGGGAGGAAGAACGTGGAGGTAAAGGGAACAAAGGGCTGGTGCCCAGGATTCAAGGCTTTTCAGGTTTTAGCTTCTGGGCTTTCCGGTTGCCCTGTAGTGTCACCAGGACAGACTGGTGTCTCAGCATCTCTATGGGCCTTTGTCCCTAAGCAGCTACCTACAAAATCAGGCTACTTGGTTCCTACAGAATATCACTATTGCCAAAAGTATGTCACAGCATTATTTTCTTTTTCTGTTGTTGAGTATTTTATTTTATTTAACCATTTTGTCTGGTCCTTGACTATCAAATGTGACCTTTTTACTCTAAAGAGCATTCTAGACATGGATGTGGAATACTTACAGTAGGTCTCCCAGCTCTCTGTGCTTAGACCAAGGAAAAAGCAGAGCTGAAATTAGATTCCCTTTCCCCCCGCCCCTCAGAGTTCTAAAATGATGTCTGCTAGACCACTCAGCCAACTCACAGTCTGTTGTTCTAACAGCCAAGTGCCTGATCAGAAGAAGATAATGCTGACATAATTTGTTCCTTTCCTTAGTTCACTGCTTAGTCAAGCTGGTGAAAGAGACAGAAGCAACTTTATGTCTTAAACAAGCATGAATCTTTATTGTCAAGGGTGTCATTGACACGAGGGACAAATCTCAGGCAGAAGGGCATTTCTCATATGCTTCTATAACGTGGAAAAATAACTATTCTAACTGTTCACACATTCCCAAAAATGCTCAGAAAAAATATTTCTTATGAAAAATAAAATTGAATCCAAACATGATTTATTATATGATTATTAACCAACATCCAAAAAGAATCCTTGATTCTGCACTTGTTTTATTCACTCCTTGGTCAATGTAAAGTACATTTTAAAAGGCTGTTTTGCCTTCTGTCTATTTCTCTAATCCCTGAAAACCATCTCCTCCTCTTCCTCCACACCCAGCCTCTCCTATTACACTATCTGGCAGTTATTCACTTAGAAAATGCAAATTCATTTTAACATTAATCTAATTTGAAAGGCAAACTTAGCACCAAAAACTACATGCTTTATAAACATGAATAGCTTTTGAATTGTCTTCTGTTTGAAATTTTCCTCATCAATATACATCTCCATTCTTGCCTGCATATATATAACAATTGGGGTGTGTGTTCAATATTTTTTATCTATTTGCAAGGAAAGAGGGAGGAATAGAGAGAGAATAAGAGAAAGAAAATGGGCATGACTGTGCCTCTTGCCACTACAAATGAACCCCAGATGCATGTGATACTTTGTGCACCTGGCTTTATGTGGGAACTGGGGAATTAAACCTAGACAGTCGAGGTCTGCAAGCAAATGTCATTAATCCCAGAGCTATCCCTCCATCTTTGTGCAAGTTTCATGGCTATGTGTTTATTCAGGAGTTAAGTGATATTTAATATTAAGCAAACAATAAACCTCTTTGCTAAAAGTAGAAAGGAGAATTCATTTCTTCCAACCATTCTTTCTTTTACTTATTCTTCTACATAATGAGAGTTTCAGTATTGTAGTGCTGAGGGCTAGCGAAATGGCTCTGTGGTAAACCACCTCCTGCACAAGCCTCAGAGCCTGAGTTTGGATCACCAAAACCCGTGCGGAGCCAGAAGATACACTGAGAACATCTTTAGTCTTGGTGTACTTAGTGTGAGAAGGAAGATTGAAACAGGAGCAGTGAAATGAGAGACCCTTTCTCAAACAAGGGGGAAGGTGAGAATCAACATGAGAGTTGTCCTCTGATCTCCCTGCGTGCACCAGGGTACATGCATGCCTATACGTGCACACACGTGAACACACACACGGACCTGCACACATGAACACACATACACATGAGCATGCACACACATAAATTGCTGAAAATAAATTATTAAATAGCCAAAGTTTGTCCACTAAATAACTGCATTCAGCTGATGACTAAACATGCTTACCATCTAAAACGCGTGGGCACAGAGGCATGATCTTTAGTGCTATAGCTTGTATGGGTGTTTTTTAAAGTTATTTTAGTTTATTTTTAAGATTTTTTTTCTGTGTAAGCTTCAGTAATATCAACTGTATAAATCAACGCACATTGTACTTGCCAAATGGGAAGTTACTGAGTCAGAAGTTGGCATTTTCTTTTATAGCAGAATACCCCATTCAGACCTAGTCTCCATAAACTGGCAAGGGTGGCTTTGTGCTGGAAGAATTTCAGAAATATCAGCCTCTCTATTTACCCCACCCCTCCCTACCCCTCTCTCAACTCTTTCAGAAAGTGTACTCCCAGGAAGAAAATAACCACATCATTGCCAAAAACTAAGGTGTTCATTTACCTATGTAAAACACGGCTCTATGACACAGTCCTCATTGTGATAGAAGTGGGTGTTGAGTGTCATCATTTCCTCTTTGTGCTATGAACTGAGCTGTTGGTAGTCACTGATAAATCAAGTGAGATCTTTGCTAAAGTGAAGATGATGCTTATATTTACTGAGGAAGTGGTGTGTTTTATTTTGCTTCTGTTTATTTGACTTTCTATCTTTCCAATTCTGGTTAGGAAATAAGCAATTGTTGTCTTTAAAAAAAAGGAAAATGTTATGACATTTGAAGTCTTACTTTCAGATAAACAACATGTAGCTGAAGACAGAGGTTGCTGAAGACTTGGAATCAGTTCCATTTTAGCCAAGAACTGGTCATGTTTATGTGGATGGGAGCAATTCATGAGCTTAAAATAAATGGTTAAAAATCCAAACTGAAATTGAGGGTTGTATAGAAGTAGGGATGGTTGTTGTCTGTGTCTGTATGCTTGAAAGAAAATTTAGTAAAAGTTTCTTCAAAATGTAAATAAACACAATTTCTTTCAGCCTCATTTTTGTTACTAGTTGGTAGACAACATATATATGTGTGTGTGTGTGTCTGTATGTATATATGTATGTATATAGATAGATAGATAGATAGATAGATAGATAGATAGATAGATACATATACATGTAAAATCACATACTATTTACTAAGGCAGTGTGCATTTCATTTCAAAATCTCCTTTTGGGTCAGAACATTACAAGCTTTATCTATTATTCTGCATGATCAGCTTCTAACACATCAAGGAAAGGGCAGGTAAGTAACCAGGTATGGTGCATACAATTCACACAACTGTCCAGACCACTCCATATCCCCACATCAAACCATGTGTATCCAGACCAATTAAGTACTACCCTCACCAAGCACAAGTCTGCACAAAAATATGTTGTCAACCACCTCAGTGAGACAATAATGATATAGAGAACTAATCTGATTAAAGATGAACTTTAAAAGGCAGGAAAGATGGCTAAATGGTTAAAGGACTTGCCTCTAAAACCTAAGGACCTAGGTTTGATTTTCCAGTACTCATGCAAAACCAAATGCACTAGGTGGCATATATGTATGGAGTTTGTTTGCAATGGCTGGAGGCCCTGGAATCCCCAGTCTCTCTCTCTCTCTCTCTCTCTCTCTCTCTCTCTCTCTCTCTCTCTCTCTCTCTCTCTCTTCCTCTCTCTCATAAGCAACTAAATAAAATAAAATTAAAAGATGAAATGTAAGAGACAATTCTTCATGGCTGGACTTGGATCAATTTTACACAATGGTAGATCTTTTAGGAGCACTGGAGAATGGCTGATTAAAATATACATGGTTTGTAATTTTATGAGAAAATAAACAAAAACCAAGAAAAAAACATACAATTGCCTCAAAAGTCAATGTTCTTATTTGCATTAAATCAATATCTGTAAACCACCTTACTGAAAGCATTTCATGCATAGAGATAACATAATTACATTATTTAGGATTTTATATAATTATTCTATAGCTTAAAAGTAGGCAAAAGTCCACTCACTATGGTGATATTGAATAATTTTAGTTGCTTTGCCAAAGAAAAGAAATCAGGTGCTTCTTTCTTGTTCTAGAGTTAGGTGGCTTTACTCTTAGTTGTGATAGGCTGAAAGGAAAGCCCCCAATATTTTAAGGATTTTATTACTTTGTAATTTAAATCTGAAGCCAACTGGCTGTATGAGCTGTCACCATGGGTGGATTCTAGGGTCAAACCCTAAGGTGTGAAGGCGGATTTGGAATTCTAATCTAAAGATGTGCAAGTGCTTGAGCTTCTCCTGGAGTTCTTGAAATGTGCTTGCTTGCTTTTTGGTGGTTGGTTTTCTCTCTGATAGCACTTTGGGAAGTGGGTCCAACTTCTTTGGTCATTATGGAAACTCCCCTGGATCTGTAAGCTTCAAATAAATTTCCTTCCTCCTATCACCTGTGTCTGGTTTGGAAGTTCACTTCAGTGGCCTGAGGTTGTCAGCTATGGAATTGGTACAGGGGAGTGGGAGTGACTAAGATGAATCTGACCATATGGACTTTTGTCTTTTGGAACTTTTGTTTTGGAGGAACGGGCATGGACTTGGTGCTTGCAACTGAAAACACCTTCCAGAGTAGTAAGCCAAGCATTATGGACTATTATGATGAGAGTTTGAAAGGCTAAATTCAGAGAGAATTGTATTTGGAGGATTGGCTTATGAACCTTCTAAGGGGAAGGAAAGATGGCAGAAAACTTTGATGGAACTGGGCTACTGGCATAAGGACTGGCTGTGTTCTGCTGCCCGGAGAGTTTGATCAAGGTTAAAATTTGTAATGGACCAGTGTACTTGGCAAAAGATATTGGGACCTAGAGATTTAACGTTTTAAGTTGGAAAAATTCAACCAAGTTTAAAATTTACTGGCACAGAGATTGGTTTTAGGGTTACTAAAGCTGCTACTGTCAAACACATTAGCAATCATAAATAGGATGGCCCAACTGCTTTACATTAAACAATGGAGAGAATGACTAAGGGGATCCCACCTCAGAAACACTGAATGACAGAAATGCAAACTCTTTTGGAAAGAGAAGAGTGGAGAAGGAACCTGCTCTTCAAGGTCATGATAAATTTCATCCATAGATTAAGAATTTGGATGTGTCCTGCACACCTGATAATTCATTTTGGAAGGATGGAAAATGTATAGAGTGGTCATAAGTGAACAGGGTTCCTGGAACCGCTCCTGAGATGTGGCTTGAGGCAGGGCATGATGAGCGTAATAGGCAGGCAAAGCTATTGGAAGATGGACCATGGTTGGCATAGAGACCCAAAGATGTTTTGGTTATACCTGGACTGTGAAAGGGCTACAGTGGAGATTGGTGACTAGGGATGGAGGTTTTCCCTGCCTACTTTGCCCAATTGGAGGGATGGAATTGGAAAATCCAGAGACTGTCAGTCACTGGTTATGATGTTGAACTTGGGCTGCAGAAGTTTGATATCTGCTTGATGGTTTGTTTTATTTGCATTGTTACTGTCTCTCCTTGTTACAATTCCTTACAGCAGTTAAAAATATTTACTCTATGCCTATGCATGTTGAAGATATGTAATTTGCTTTGATTTTATAGGACTCACAACTAAAATACAATCTTAAACCTTAGATGAGACTTGGGACTTTGGAACTATATTAAGTTGGTAAGGACTATTGGGACCATTGAATTTGGACTTAATAGAATTTATGGCATAGATGGCTATGAATCTATTGGGGTTCAGGGGCAGAATGTGGTAGTTTTAAAGGATAGGCCCAGTATATTCAGGATTTTATTAAAGTTTGTAATTTAGAACTTCAGTGACCTGGCTGGAGGAGGTTTCCCTGTAGGTGGATCCTAGGGTCTAACCCTAATGTGTGGGGTCAATTTGGAATTCCAGCCTAAAGATATGCAAAGTGCCTGAGCTTTGCCTGGAGCTCCTAAGTATGCTTGCTTGCTTGCTTTTTGGTGGTGGTTTTTCTTTCTTTTCAAACCTGTGAAAATGGACCCAACTTTTTCTGCCATTATGGAACTTTCTCTGTAACTGTGAGCTCCAATTAAATTTCCTACCTCCCATCACTTGTGTCTGGCTTGGAAGTTCATCTCAGCAGCCTGAAGCTGAGTGCTATATTAGTGAGCCTAAGAGGCAGGTATATGCATATAAAATAGTTGCCATGAAAATCCTTTAAGAGTGCAGACCTCAAAACCACTCAAAAAAGGTTAACCCTTATAATCACATTTAGATGGAGAAAAAAGCAGAAAGGCAGAAGGCTCTATCCACTTGGGAACATAGAAACTTTACCAAGGTTTAACTTGCATTAGGTAAGATTGTGTTTTCATCAATTCCAGCCCCCAAAGGAAATAAAACAGCCCGTTTTTAATTTACTTCATGAAACTCTTCAATGGTTAATTGTAGGAGGCATCAATAAAACTGTATGAGGCACCATTAGTAAGTAATATGAATTATCTGAATTGTAGAGAAGTTTCTTAGTCCATGAGGCTAATACACTGGTAGCAGAGAGAGATGAACACTAGAACACCATGTTCTGAGAACAGAGAAGACTGAGGGCCAATTCAATTTAGGGGGATCACCTATACTTTGGTGAGTCACACGAGAGAATAGAGTCACCCTGAGGTATGGAAATCAGGGTAGCTTTAACAAAAAAGTCTAGACAATTTCTAGAAAGGGCTTTACATTTATTCTTGTCATATTGAATAACTGTGTCTGTCACTCAAGGATCAGTGGGGACCCTATTTAATAGTTTCAGAATTTGATCCTGGAATGGAGGAAACCAAATGTGTGTAGAAGACAAGAATTTTGGACTGTGGTTTGAGTATTTTCCATGAGGGTTCATGTGTTATAGGCTTAATGTTGAGGTGTTGGAACCTTTAGGAAGTGGAGTCTAGTGGGAAGTTATTGTAGATCTTCCCCTAGGGAGGGCTCAAGTGGTTCTTGTGGGAACTCCAACTACCTCTTGTGTTAGAAACTATTATAAAAAGATCAAGGTCTAGCTCATCCTCTCTGGTTTTCTGTCACCTCATGTGATCTACTCATCCTAAGCATGTCCCTGCTTTGCGTAGAAGGTTTTAATCAGAGCAATGATGTGAGTAGATGCAATGCCAAACTTTGCAATAACCAACCTTTTATTCTTTACCATAAGACATCAATAATGTTGATATAGAAACAGGAAGTACAATGGAGTAATTCATTGATCCCCCACTAAAAAATACTGCATATACTATTGAGAGTATGTTTTTAGAGGTAGTATAGTTAAGCTCAAATCAGGTCTCCATAGTTTGAACAATGTAATTTTGATCAAGTCACAAAAGTTTATGATGCTCTCTTTTTATATCTATTAAATATAGATGTTCACAGTATCTGATATCTGGGACTTCTGTGAGGATTCAAAGAGATGAACAGAGCTCTTAGCATAGATGCAAGTACAATTTTTATATTTTAGCTTTTATTAAATCTTACTCAAGCTTTATAGGATAGAATATGGCCATGATGCTAATGACAGTTGTTGACTTGCCAGGATATTAAACCTTCATGGAAATGAATCTCTGAGCATGTCTGTGGGGAATTTCCTAGATTACACTGAGGCTGGGTGACCTCCCTTAGCTATGTGTGGCACCATTGCATGGTCTAAGGTCCTGGATTACATCAAAAGGAGAAAGACAACCAAGCATGAAGACTCACCTCTCTGTCTGCATCTTAACTGTGGGTTGAATGTACACAGCTTCTTCAGACTTCTACTGCTATGTTTTCCCCACCTTGAATTGTAGGCCATATTATACCTTCCTTCATTTTGTTTTTGTCATCATTTCATCATAGAAATAAGGAATATTGTTAATATAATGTTCAAAACTAATAAATCATCCTCTGTAATGGGAAAACTTGAAATTTTGTTTCATCGTGTATCATTGGTCATTAGCAGCACAGTTATGTATCATATGAAACAAGTGTCAGATCTCATTAACTAGCGAGGGTTAGTGGGTATCTGTGAATATTCATGGAAAGACTTGCTTCTTTCTGGGTTGAGAATCCTACTTGTTTTAGGATGAATATGGATAGGGAGATCTTCCTATCTTACTGGATATAAGTTTATGGTCCCCAAAAAGGTGTTTAATATTCAGACATGGAAATAATTTGGATATGAAGTTTCCCCCACCCCCAACACACACACACACACACACATGACATCATATATTGGTGAATAAGCCTCAAAGTCCCCAGCTGGTGAAAATTTGGGAAGTGGCCCTTTCTGGAGGATGTGTGTCACTGAAGGCTGACCTTGTGGTCTGTTAGCACAGCTCAAAGTACAGAACTTAGACCACTTCCACCAAAAGATCTGATGCCCAGCCTCTGCTCTGCCATGCTGTCCCCAACACAATGAAGCTTCCTCTCAAGACAGAAAGATGAAATAAACCCTTTCTTTCTACCAGATGCTTTGGGTCAAAGTGTTTCATCCCAGGTTTAAGAAGATAACTGCAATAGACTTGATCTTAATCATTTTTTGTGTGAATTTCATATAATGTGTTAGGTATTATCAGCACTATCACTTACATGTGGACCCAGGTAAAATCAAACTCCCTTAAGATCAATCACTGTTTCATCATTACCTGTCAAATACTTAATTACTTTTTAAATCTTCCTGCTTAAAAATATAAATGATTAGAACACAGAAAAGCTAAAGGTTCCAGGAGAATGAGCTTTTCGTCAGAATTATTTCAGAGTTAGTGTTGGGATGACCATCTGGTGCATAGTGTTTAGGCTAAAGCAACTTCTCAAAGCCAGAGAATCTTAGCCCCCAAGATCTTATATTCTTATATTTTAATTTTTGAAGTGGAGTTCAGAAGGAATATATTTATCACTCATTCTATACTTTATCCTTGTTTCCTAATATTATAAAATAAATCATGTTTTCTACAAATTGTCATGATTGTTTAGATTTTTCTTGAGAAATATATAACTACCTACCACAGCCAAATTACTTTATGACCTATGTGGTTAATATGAGCTGCCTGTGCAGCCTGAAGTTTGCCTTTTACTCACACACATTTCATTTCTCTATCATCAGTGTAACTTGACAAGCATAGTAAGATTGCCTCAAAATCTGTCAACGTGACTACAAAAAGTGAAGACAGTAAGAAACATACCCTAGGGAGCACCTCTTTGAAGAATTCTCGATAGAGATAATCTAACACACTGGACGTCAGTGTGAAGAGAAGGAAGTATAAACAAGGCCATATTCACATCAAGACATAATGCAGCCTATGTATAGAACATCTCCCAAAATGCACTGAAAAGGATTCTACTCTGGATGCAGATGAATCCATACTAGTTTGGGCCGGGCCTAGACAGAGTAATCCATGATAAAGTCAATGAATCCTTCACAATTAACTGCAAAGAAAACATAAGCCATTTGACTTGATATTATTAGTTTAGCTCTTGGACCTAAGTTATTATGAAATTCTCGTCAATATCATAAATTTAAAGTGATCTCCTTTTCTCCTGTGATATTTCAGTAATTTCTAAACTATACTGTGAAGGCAAGTAGAAAGATATGAAAGGATGTTGTGGAGGTAAGTTTTCTCCCACATAAGAATATAAACCACCCTGCTGTTACATGTAGAGAAGTCAAGTCGGCACCTGGGCCAAGTTTGTACTATAAAAACTTCTTTAGTTTATTGCTTGTTGGGGGTTTACCATCCCCATGGAACAAGCAGAGAGAAGGAAGTGGTATCTCCAAGAGATGATGACTTCTGTACTGTATTTCAGTATCCACACTCATAGAATTTCTTGTTCAATGAGCTTCAGCTTGTTTCCAGGGAATTCCTCCCTAGGCTTCCTTTAAGCAAAGGTTCCTAGTTGGTAGAATAGAGATATTGAGGAGTGGAAGATCTTAAACATCAAAGATAAATATATGCATGCAGGCCTCCAAGTCCCTTCTGAGTTTGTCTCAAAACTAGGAGAAGAAATTTCAAAAAAGATAAAGTAGCCAAAGAAGAAGGGAGAGGAGGCGGAAGAGGAGGAGGAGGGGAGGACAAGAAGCTAGACCCTGGGGACTGGTGTTCTCTCATTGTCACATACCAGCAAGCACCACCCAGGAGTCTGACAATTCTAAATTCAAATTTGTCTATCCAGGTCATAAAGAAGTAGTAGTTCCCAAGATACTTGAATATAAAATATTATATTTAATAACTTCAGCTTGCTTTACAGTTTAAATATTTAAACATACCTCCCTTTTTGCTCTTGCTCTGTATCCCACAAATGGCAAGGTACTGGCTTCTGCTTGTTAACATTTCTCTTTGATCCAAGATAATTGGTTGGTTGTGTATTCAGAGGGCTGCTAGACCAAGCTAAAAGCTTTGTGGGGCTAGGCCAAGCTAAATGCTTGTCTGTGTCTCTCAGGTAGGGTGGAGCACAAAGGAGCACACATCCATTGGATAGTATCTTTTTCTAGTCCCAAATCTAACTCACAATGTCTCTTCATATTACTATCTAGTAATATCTAGTAATTCAAACAAGTTTATCCATATGCAGTGTTTTCTTCATCGTATTTTTGAGGATGGGAAAGAAAATTTGTTTGCATAAAAGTGTGTGCAATTATATGTTTCTGTGTGCGTGTATGTTCATGTGTTTTAGGGCACAAGCATGTATTTGCATGTGCCCATGTGTTAGTGTGTATATGAAGACCTCAATCATACTCCACCTTACATTTTGAGACAGGGTTTCTCTCTGAACTGGGAGCTTGCCAGTTTGGTTAGATTAGCTATCCAAAAAGCTCCAAGAATCTGCCTGTCTCTGCTTCCCTAGCCCTGGGATTATAGATACATTATGTCATGCTCAACTTTCACATGGGTGCTAGAAATATGAACTCAGGACTTCATGTTTGTCTCTGTAAAAGTAAAAATTCTTATTTTTGATTCTTCTGTTTTCCCTCAAAAGTAGAGCTGAGTTTTTATAAAGCCTGTGCCAAAAACAAAGTGCAGTCTCAGATGTGACCTGAATTAGAAAAATCTCTCAGAAAACAGATTTTGTTAAATATTTAAGAACTTTCTTCAGAAAACATAAATTAATGTGTTCTATTGATTTTTTTTCAGTCTCGATGAGACCTTCAAGTTTATAAGAAAACGTTTCCCTGCATTCAGTATCTGAAACTTTGTAAACTCTAGTTCACATTTGTTGAAAAGATGTTTTTATTTTCATCTAAATCTATAAAGCTAATTATATATTTCAGGTTTTTATGAATTTAACTTTAAAAGGAACACACACTAAACATGTTAGTTTTTGTAAGTTTCATGTGATCTCTGTCACAGGTATTTAATCCCACAATAACTCATAGCAGCTGCTGGCATTACGTGAGTGAATGAGTATAATTGTTTTTCAATGCAATTTTTAACCAAAGCATACCTTTGATCTGTACTCTTGATTTCTGCTCCCCTAGTATATACATTCTTAAAGTTGGGAGGAAGAATACTTATGCATCCTTGAAAAACTCACTCATAAATTTGATAGGCTTTAAGAGCAGTATTTTGAAAGCTAAAAAGAAATGTGATTTCAATGTTTTTATCTTAAATATACAGCCAAGAAGGATAAAAGTGTCTAGAAAAAGTTTCTATTTTTATCCATACCATGTTAATTATAATCAATATTATCCAAGTCAAGGTGTTGTGATAAGTAGTTTCCTGTCTGTGATCTGTAAAAGCCAAACATGAGATCTATTACATGGATTTATTAGTTAATGCCTTAAGCTGAATCCCAGAAATATCCTTGTGACAGCTGTGATGTTTTTTATTCTTTTGCTAAAGGAATTCTATCTGAAAATTGGTTAAGATAGATGAAAATAATAAGCAATAATTTTTTAAAATATTTGTACTAGCAGCAAATAACCTGTTGTGATGCTCACACAAGTGTAATAGTGGCGCACAGCCATGGTGAGAAACCAACTGCCCTTGATTTGGCTAACTGATCCCCTCAGTGGAACGGGACCCATAGCTGGAGCTGGGAAACAAGTCAGAACCATATCCAAACATGAGCCCGCTCTCCATTATCAAGCTATCACCAATCTTGGGCTACAAGAGGGCCTACACCTATTAAATTCTCTATAAAAAATAAGGGTTATCCCATTTGTCTGGTGCTTACTTTACTCTCCATTGGAAAATCTGCTTCTCTTTTTCAGATAGACTCAGATCCTAAGAAGAGAACCACCCCATCATATGTCAAAAGGGCCCCAGATGAAAATAACAATAACTGGCGAAACAAGCAAGGGTGCTGTTTTCTTGGTGAATCTGGTACCAGTACAAGGGTGAAGGAGATCAACACAGAGAACAATCAACTCCTACCAAATCAGATATCCAGGGACACAGAGGCCCCCAACACCTCATCACTGAAGCTGATCAAAAATAAACCCAACATGGCTCAGGGAAATTTTGCTCAAGAGGGGACAGAAAGAATGTCAGAGCCACATGTTGGGTCATGATACACAGAGACATTTCTCCTACCCATAACTGGAGGCTAACTCCACAATGCATGACTCATATACCTCAACAAGAAGGGTCCAGGGGGAGGGGTAGGACATGGACGACCCTAACAATGGTTCCAACTTGACTGTATTCACTGAGTACAAAACTAATTAATAAAAAAAACTTAATTAGAAAAATTTCTTTAAAGAAAAAAGTATTTGCACTTATTTATTTGAAAGCAGAGGGATGAATAAAAGAGAGATATAGAGAGACAGAGAATGAGCTCACCAGGGTCTCCAGCTGCTGCAAACAAACTCCAGATACATGTGCCCCTGTGCATCTAGCTTTACATGGGTACTGGGGAATTGAATCCACGTTATCAGGCTTTGCAGGCAATCAAATCTATCACCTTATCACTACTGAGCCATTTCTTTAGTCCCAGAGATGTATTTTCTGCTTAAGTAACTGTATCTGCTTTACAACATGATGAACATTAGGACATGAAAGACAAAGTGAAGTTTTCAGTGGAGAAAGAAGAAGGAAAAAGAGAAAGAAAGAAAGAAGGAAGTAAGGAACGAAAGAAAGAAAGAAAGAAAGAAAGAAAGAAAGAAAGAAAGAAGAAAGAAAGAAAGGAAAGAAGGAAGGAAGAAAGAAGAAAGGAGGGAAGATCTGTGTTTTAGATAACTATTTCCTAGAGCTATTTTAGACTGTGGTTTGGAGGAATGGAATACTTTAAGTAAACTACTTTTTGTAGTAAAGCCATTTTATAAAACCATATTGCAATTAGCTTTTATTTTTTAATGTAAATTGAAATTACTAGGGACTGAATAGAACTTTTCATCATTTATATGTATATCTATCTATAATTATCTATATCTATATCTATATATAGATACTATACCACTCATGTTGCTTTGTATAACATTCAATCGCCATGCATCATATTACAATGGTGCTAGTATGATATGTAAATAGATACATGCACATATACATATATATGTGTGTGTGTGTATCATAGTAGCACCATTGCAATATGATGCATGGCGATTGAATGTTATACAAAGCAATGTAAGAGTGGTATGGTAGGCACTAAGAATTATTTTATTTAAAAAAATACTGTACTATTCTGAAGTAAGAACAAACTGTCCAAAAATATTGAGAAAGAAACCTAACACATGTTATTCAATGGGCTGATACATTAGCAGTACAGGACTGACTGCTTGGAAGTGACTCTACTGAATAGGCACTGAAAATAAAAATATTTTCCATGTGAAATGCATGTTTATTTAGAGCCATTGCTGTCTTACATGGCTCATGATCACTATGATTTAAGCAATCTCTACATACCACTTAAATTTCAACTATTTTCCAATGAACACAAACGTGTTTTTATAAAGGAACTTGTTTCATTCTTTCTTGAACTCAAGAGGAAGAAAATTAACACAAAATCCTCCTTCTTGCTTAGATTTCTGCAGGGAAATAAACTTTGCTTTTGGCTACAAGCAGCTTCCCTCAAGAAATTCTACTTTGAGAAGAACTGGAGACCAAGGAATATGTCCATACTTTGACCATATAAAATGTAAAAGTTTTTCAGAAGAAAGGAACTGTTAATGAGGAAAGTTTCAGTGACAAGCAATTTGCAATAACATTGTCAGAAAACCAAAATTGTGAATCTCAGTTACTTATGTTGGCCACTCCTCTGGAGGAAAATTTAAGTTTGGTGAATTCAGAAAAACAGTTACTATAATAATATCATTTAGGATTTATATGTTAGTATAATAATATTCATGATTTATATATGTTACTACAATAATATCATTCAAGATTCAGTTGGATCCATATTTATTCAAAGGAATGTTCTGTTTTAAGTCACCATATCACATCTTGATATTTCTTATAATCTTGAAAATTGGATCAGCTTAAGATGAAAAAGTACTCATTTATTAACATCTTTTGGGAACTCAGCTATGGATTTTCATTAATGGACTGATTTTATTCTTTTTGCTAGCACTGAATGTCTTTCTCTACTTCTCTTCACATTATTTCCTTGAGACAAAGTATCTAAGACAAGAGCTCCTCATTTTTCAGTTATACTGGCTGACCAGGCAATTCTAGTAACCCTCCTGTCCCTGACCCCTAAGTGCTGGGGTTACAGACATGTACAGCCATATCGGGCATTTTGGATGGGTGCTGGGGATCAAACTCAAGTCCTCATGTGTATATAGCAAATAATCTTACCAACTGAGCTCTCAGCCCAATATATTTGTTTTATCATATCCCCTAAAGTAATATGAACCTCATTTATAAAAGATACTTACTAATACATTACAAATCATTTGTCATAATTCACCCCAAGACATAGGCATTTTTTAAGTCAGAAGGAATGTTTGGGGACCTAAATAAGCTATGCTTCCTTTACCTGCACAATTCTCACAGTAATGGTTCACCCTACCTGTCTTCATCAGGTCAGCAAAGTGAGATGTCTTAACAATGAATAGGAAGTGACCATTCTTAAGCACTCTTATTCCCAGATGCATAAATGTACAGTTCCATTCTTTTTCTGAAATTTAAAAAGACTCTGTGAACACGGGGTGCTATAGACAACACGAGGAACAATGGCAGAAAGAGGATGTGCCTGAGTAGTGAAGCCACACATGAGAAGAAAATATCAATAGGAAGAAACAAAAGAGCTTTCCTGTGGCTACCTCTGTATTAAAAGGATGCTTCTGTGCACTGCATGAGAGAAGATGTTCAGAACACTTGTAGTTAGCCATAATGGAAATTTCTCATTTGAGTGGCATGGAAAGTGGCCCCAGGCTACCAACAGAGGGGCATAGTCACATCTTATCAGCACTGCATCAGTGTCAACACATCTACAGGCCAGGATTCCATCTACTTCAATTCTCCTAAGTCATGTTTCAAAGACATATTTAAGAATTAATGGAGTAATCAACTTTTGAAATAAAAATAGTCTATGCACACAATTAAGTAAATATGCAATCCGTGATGAGAGACAAAAGAATTTCTTGTGTTTTCCCTCTTAAGCAATATTTTCCTTAGGGGTTTTAGAAATGAGTCCATTGAAAGTAAACACATATGAATGTGTCCTGTAGAACGAATGCAAATTTGAAGTATATTTGAAGAGAGATGCAATTTTTAAAGATTTGAGTTAGCAATTGGATCTGACTCAAAAGTTTAAACATTCAACCATATTTTATTGAAAATTCTAATAATTTTGTCATATTTCTGCAAGTTTTGAGAATGTATTTCCATAGAATTATGTCCTAGCCCCTGTAAAGTGCTATGCATGCAAGCAATAAATTTCTCCTTTAGAAATAATATGCTCCAGTAAAAAAAAAAAAAACAGAAAACAAATTGATTAATATACACATACAGTCATACCCATGAACACATGAGAACATATACAAGAAATTACTGGCAAGAGTGAACAGGCTTCACATTCTGTCACGTTCTCATTAGCACAGTACTCATCAACATTAGCTGGAGAGCTTGTTACATGTTTATTCCGGTGATAGAATGGCTAATTCAAGTCACAACCATTCATTTTAGCAAACAACTTGCAAACACATCCTGGATAGTACTGTACATTCCATAGCGCTCCTCCTGGTCTTACTTAGTGTCAAATCCCTACATTCAATTTGATCGTCTGTAAGAGATATAAAAAAATTATAATAATCTCCCTGTCCATAAAATGAGAATAATGAATGTGGGCTGGAGATATGGCTCAGTGGGTAAAGTGCTTTTCTCACAAGCATAAGGACCTGAATTCAATTACTAATTCTCATGTAAAAAATGCCCTGCATGCTGGTGCATGCCTGTAATCCCAAATGCTGGGATGCAAGGAATGGGAAGATTCCCTGAGACTCTGGTCAGCTAGTCTTGCCTAATTAGTGAATTACAAGCCAGTGGGAGATTCTATCTTAAAAAAATTAAAATAAAATAAAACCAGTGTTCCTAAGGATGACAACCAAGGTTGCCTTGTAGCCTCCACATGTGCGCACACACACACACACACACACACGCAAACTGCACAAATGTTCTCATACACACGTATTACAGGCTCATGCATTAAGAGAAGAAATAAACAAGAGAATTGTTAACTGAGCATGGTGGCACACACCTTTAATCCCAGCACTCAGGAGGCAGAGGTAGGAGGATCCTTGTGACTTCAAGGCCACCCTGAGACTAGACTATATAGTGAATTCCAGATCTTAAGCCGGCACTACAGGGAGACCATTTCTTGAAAACCCAAAGGAAAAAAAGGACAGAGAGAGAGAAGAGAGAGAGAGAGAAGAGAGAAAGAAAGTGAGAGAAATGATAAGATGACTATAAGAATTAAATGTTATAATGTACTTGATAATGATCAACAGACATTAAAAATGGCTAGTTACATTGTTGATAATAATATTGACATCCTCACCACCACCATTCAGTGTCATCAGTTTTAGTTATGTATACCACTGAATGCAAAGACATTTCCTTATATTAAAAACTAACTCCTATAGCTGTGCATGGTGGTGCACGCCTTTAATCCTAGCACTGGGGAGGCAGAGGTAAGATGATCGCTGTGAGTTTGAGGCCACCCTGAGAATACAGAGTGAATCAGAGTGAATTCCAGGTCAGCCTGGGCTAGAGTGAGACCCTACCTTGAAAGAAAAAAAGCAACTAACTCCTTGGAATTTATTCCCATTAATTCTGATTTAACAATTTAATAAACAAAAATAAAGCCAGTATTTTATGTGATCAAAATAAGTTACTATCATGCCCCTGATACAACTTTGTTTTTACTCTGCACTAAGACATCTCCTAAATGTAAATCTGCAAATAGCAAAACAGAGGTAGATCATCTATTATTTTGTTATACTGGCCAAATATGTTCCGTGTTCTGCAAGTATTTATCAAATTGGTAACTACTTCACTAGTCCTATTCACTCTTCTCTGGTGACCATTTCAATTTTCCTGCATCAATGATGGCAGCATTGCCCTTTATAGAAAAAATTCCCCCCCATTGTTTAAAGTGTTAATATAATTAAGAGAGTAATCCATTACATGCTATGGACATTGTTTTGCCATAGAACAGCTTCTTTTTCATCTCTTCTCTTTGTGTGCAATCTTTAAAAAATAAAGTTTGAATTATTGAACTCATTTGTCATGAAAGTTTAATAGGAAATTATATGAAAGATTTTTTTTTGTGTTTGTTAAGGGGGGCTTTTTTTTAAATCAGTTTTAATGTTGGGGATAAGTACTCTAAAGATGGGAAGGTCATGAGACACATTTTCAGACAGGCAAGTATCTCAGGTGGAGCTTGTGAACACTTGACTTGATTTGTAGATTTTTGCATGTGTTTAAAATAAAGAGGAATAGTAAAAACAGTTCCCAGTAATTCACTGCATCAATTCAGTGGTCCAGAACACAGCAAGAGGGGCTGGAGAGATGGCTCAGCAAGTAACAGTGCTTCTTCTGCGAGCATGGGGGCCTGAGGTAGCCTGAAACTGCCTGAGTTCAGTTACCCAGCATGGAGTTGCAGCTTGAAGGTATGGCCACACACATGTGTAACCTGTCATGTGTGGAACAAGAACCAGAAAGACCCTGGGGCTCACAAAAATGGCACTCCACAATTAGTGATAGACTCTGTTCTCATGGAAACCCATAAGTAAGCAATGGAGGAGGGAGACTCAAAATTGTCCTTTGACCTCACCAGCCCTGTGTAAAGAGCGTCTGCATACACACTACACATGTCACATGCAACAAGATCCACATATACTGCACCTATGTATGTGCAAAAATATTATAAGAATATTATAAAAGATAGTTAAAGAAAATTCAATTTCTTTTATTTAAGGGGGCAAAGTATTATGCCAAAAGCTAGCTGGCTGTTTTCATTTATTAGAATATAGAATATCTCAGAAATATGAAATTGTATAACATTCACTCATGAGATTCCCATTATGTAACATAAATTATGAGACTTAATACACCTTTAATAGAATGGTTTTATGTTCAGCATTTAATTCTCATTTAAGCAGTAAAGTTTAAATCCATATGTATAGTATAATCTAGTTTTGTTAGCATTATTACCAATAACTATATGATAAAAATTATGTGAATATATATTAAAATTGAAGGAGTCCAATAAAGTGTTAGCAGTGGTTTTTCTACAGACTACTCATAGAAATATTTCTATGCTATGATCTCCTATAGTGCAATATATAATTTCCTATAACGTTATATATAATATTCATATGATGAGCATACAACCCTTTTTTAAAATTTTTTTGTTTATTATTTATTTGAGAGTGACAGAGAGAAGGAGGCAGAGAGAGATAGAGAGAGAGAGAGAGAGAGAGAGAGAGAGAGAGAATGGGTGCGCCAGAGCTTCCAGCCTCTGTAGACGAACTCCAGATGTGTGTGCCCCCTTGTGCATCTGGCTAACGTGGGTCCTGGAGAATTGAGCCTCGAACCGGGGTCCTTAGGCTTCACAGGCAAGCGCTTAAGCGCTAAGCCATCTCTCCAGCCCCATATGACCCTTTTTTAACCAGAAAGAAAAGAAGAAAAAAATATGGCCTGCATATTTAGCTTAAATTTACGAAATGATAATTCTTTATTCCATTAAACTTAGCATTCATCCAATGATCAGTCACTTACCTTCTGGTATATATTCTAAACTCCAGGCCAAGCCCCTGAACAGACAATCTGTACACTCCCGGCGTGTGTGGCTGTAAGTGGTACCAACCTGTCATCTCAGAAACACACCCAGAGAAAAGATCATGATTTGTGTACACACTACATATTTTGGAATCTGACATCTCTAAATCAAATTACCCAGGAAGGAAAAAGTCACCCCCAGGCTGTGGACTTTCAACTCTTGAGCCAAGCCCCAGGAACTTCCCTGGGTAACCAAAACATATAAGGAACCTGGTCTCCAAGCAACCTGCTTTCCATTTAGCACACGGATTCATAAAGCTTAACAAGGACTGGCTATCTCCTCCACTTGAGATGGGGGAGGCGAGGCTGGGAACAGGGTGTTCTGCTGCTTGCACCCTGTGAACGAAAAGATCATAAAGCTACATGACTTGAACAGCTGGCTGAACCCAGCACTGAGGGTCAAGGGAAACTTCTGGTTACTTCACTCTCTGGCTATAGGATTTAGCAACCAATATTCTACCGGCCATTCTGAAAAATCACATTAGTCTGAAATTCTACTAAAGCCCATGCCCGGAAGTCCTTCATTCATTTGAGGAACACAGCACAGTGCTGAGGTCAGACAGTGCAAAACCTCGGGGACCATACTGTCCAGTTTGAATCCTGGCCCAGGTGACTTCAAAGGCAATTACTAAAACTCTCTGCTCATACATTTCCTCCTCTGTTAAGTAGGAAGAACAACGGTACCTATCTTGTGGGCTGCTAGGGAGATAATTAAATGAATTCGCATTTGCAAAGCACTTGACATGGAGCTTGGAGTCCCATGGAAGTATGTGTTCCACTAGAACATCAGCTATCTTGCTCCGTTCAGAGAATACTCTGGATTCCACAAAATGCACCTATTCCTCAGTTTTTGAACAGTGCTAAAAGGTCATAGGAAGAGGGATGGTGTTTTAAATGATGAGTCAGTTGACTAGACTACGGAGATAAGGAAAATCATTCCAGTGGAGATGACATGAGTTTCATATAAATTAAAAGACAAATGATAACATCAAGTTGAACAGTCAATGTATTCAAATGCAGAGAGGCTCAAGAGTTGAAAGTCCACATGCTGGCTTATGGAATAAATACAAGAAGCTTTGATTATAGGAAACTCAGGTGAATGAAGCTATGTTGACAACAATTTGGGATTTATCATGAGGAGATGTGCAACAACTAAAATTGGATAAAGTAAGAGAAAGTCAGATACATATATATGTGTTTGCAAAAGGAAATCTGGTATCCATTAAAAAATGATGCTAGTTTTGCAAAGCTATCCAGGTTATTAAATTATTTATACCCTCATCACCAGGAGATAATTGCCATAAATATCTTGATGCGTTTTCAGAATAATGTTGAATAAACACACGCACACATGATGCACTTACTGTCTTTAAAATGCTAATGATAGCACTAACCCAGTGAGTCGTGCTTTTTAAAATATTTATTTATTTGAAAGACATAAATGGAGAGAAGGAACAGGCACATCAGGGCCTTTCACCACTGCAAACCAGCTCTAGACATATGTGCCACTTTGCACGTCTGGCTTACATGGGTTCTAGAGAATCAAATCTGGGAGCTTAGGCTTCACAGGAAGTGCCTTAACTTCTAAGCAGCTCTCCGGCAATGTGTCCTACTTTTGCTTATGTAGAAAGCTGCAGGGTTTTGTGTGAATGAACCAAACTAGAGTTTCAGACTGATAAAGTGCTACCCCAAGTATAATTGGTTGTAAGATACAACAAAAGAGGTTGGGGATAGGCAGATGTTTGCAACTCTGTTCTCTGGCTCCTCTTAGAAGGTAAGCATTGTGTTGAAGGACCTACAGTGCCAGACGTTATCAAGTAGACTCAGAGTGATTTACATGAAGAGGTACTACATAATAGCTCCCTATCTTTACAATCATGCTGTGCAAGATGAAAAATTCACTGTTTATTGTGCTACCTACCAAAGAGACAGTTCTTTTTATTGTATTTGATTTTTTTTTTACACAACCCCATATAAGTAGATGCAGCAAATGTCTTCTTATACTAACCTTTAGGAAAATGTAAACCTTCACAGAGTTTTACACACTAGTGCTTGAAATTTTCCAGAGGACATGAAAAACAAAAGTCAGGCTATACCTCCCATGCAAATGCTACCGTGCTTGGGATGCAAAGATAGCATGACTGAGCGCAGCAGACTCCTGGGAAAGACAGAGCAAAGGGTCAGAGCTCTGCAGTGAAGAGTCCCAATGTGCATTGATTCTAACTTGAGGCCATGCAAATGATATCTGCTGGGTGAGAACTTAAAAATCATTGATTCTAATTGGAAATGCTCCACTCCTGGAAAAATTTGCAGGCAAATTCATAGGCAAAGTATGATGCATTTTTTTAAATTTAGATAAATAAGCATTTAGGCCCAGAATTCAAGAAGATACTGCTACTAAATTAAACACTGTGGTAAACATGATTAAAGTTTGAAGTTATAGGTGATACAACTTTTTGTGATACATATGGTTCAAAGGAAAGTGTTCATACTGGGATATATATTTGATCACCTAATGTCTTAGGCACAAGTTGAAGGAATCACATTATTGAGCCCAAAGAACAAGCCACATCCTGATGGTTTCTGAGAAGAGCAAAGGAGGCTGTGGAAATCACTGAGCCATTCCCAGGCACGCTTTGGTGAAGGTATATAATTCTGAAGCTTGTTCCCTCTAAATATCTCTTCACTAAGTGAAAGAAAAGCTAGAAAAGAAGAGATACTCAGTGGGTAACGTGTTTCCATGCAAGCATGAGGACATGAGTTAGGTAACTAGAACCCACACAAAACAAAGTCCGGCATGTCTGTGAATCTCGGCACTGGGAAGATGGAGAAAGTGGATCCCTGGGGCTCGTTAACAGGCTAGTTTGACCTACTTGGTAAGTTCCGGGCCAGTGAGAGACTCTGTCTCAAGAAAAGATGGAGAGTACACACACACGCACACACACACACACACACACACACACACACACACACATTAGATTGTTCCCACTATAGACAAAAAGTTTAAGTGAAAAACGTTATGCTGTTGTTGAGGCAGGGTCTCCCACTGTACTCTATGCTGGCTCATAACTCACTCTGTAACATGAGCATCATGAGAGTCATCCTGCTTTCAGACTGCTGGGTTATTTAAGTTAGAAACTTTCAAATTGGCACAACTGGACTGGAAATTTCACAAGGGCTTTATTTTTATTTCTTGTACGAACCTTATAGCACGTGTTTCCTGTCAGGCTAGAGCTCTTCTTTCTTGCCACATTTCAGTCAGTACCTCGAGTATGCAATAGAACCAGGAAGTGGAATTGAACATGAAAGAGAACAACAAATAGGGAATTTCTGGTCACTGATGTTACTTCTTCCAGAGGCATAGATAAGATTTTTGAAAGATCTCTGGCTTTCTATGATCCATGAACTCAATATAAATATTAAATTTCTGTGACACATTTAGATATTCAATGAAGAATCTGACTCTGGTAAAAGTCCATTTACACTAGATTCAAGGCTAATCCCTCATTTAAAAATAGTAAATTAATAAAGCACTTCTTAATGTATACCTTACTAGAAGTATACATAAGCATTTTTTCTGTCACAAATAAATTACCAATATGCAGGTGCATATTTGATGAGGTATATATGACTTAGTGACATGTTTTGGCTCGTGGGGCAGGCCATAGCACTGGGAAACACACAAACATCTTCTACGTCAAGAAGAGACATTCTGCAAAGCAAGAAAGAACTCAATCCACATTACAATTCCTCCAACTTTCCATCAATTTATGGCTTTAAACATTAAAACATTTCTATTAAGACATCACTGCTTGCTTTCTTTGATCTTGTACTTCTTGGCTGGAAGGCCAAGGTATAGCTTTGCTTACTACTGGGGAAACTTCACTCAAGATAAACAAAGGCCTCATATAAGGACCCAAATGTCATTTCAAAAAGGTGCAAAACCATGTCACCTTCGAACCTCAACAATAGCTGCCCCCCCCCCCCGGCACCATGAGGGGTCTTTAACATGAAGTCTATTTTCCTAGGTTATATTTTCCTTTGGGTCTACATGAGGTTAGGAAAGACAGGGTGCCACAAAATTAAAAAAAAATAAAAGTGTATATCTATAACATCTTTTTATGATAATATATACAAATAAGAAGTGATTCTACCCCAGTAGAGGACAAAAAATATATGTATATATCTTTTCAGGAGTTGGCTTTCTGAAAGTGCAACTAAAGGAAAGAAAGTGGGGGAGGATCCCAATATAAATGCAATGCCAGAATAAAAAAGAACCACCTACAGAAAAGCTTTCTGTAAAAAGCACTCATTCCTAAAGAAGATACATCACGTGCAGGCTCACACAGAGATTTACTACCTACCCAAAGTGGCCTTGTGGCAATAGCTCCTTCGAGGGAGATTCTTTAACCCTTCAGGAAGAAAAAATATATATAGCAAAACAAAATAACAAAGCAAATTGCAAAAGTTTTAATATATCTTCACAGTTATAAAATTTTTAGAGCAGTTTGGATGGTGGGGGAATGTAATACTATTTATGAGCCTTGAACTTTTGGAGAACAACTTGAAAGAAAACTGCAAGAGCAAGACAAGACTAATATTCAAGAAACTCACCAGCTAAAAAGGGCATCATGTTCTTTCTTTCTGTCTTTCTGTCTTTTTCTTCTCTCTTTTTGCCTTTCTTTCTTCTTTTAGGTAGTATCTTGCTGTAGCCCAGGCTGATCTAGAATTCACTCTGTAGTCTCAGGCAGGCCTTGAACTCACAGGAATCCTGCTACCTCTACCTCCTGATTGCTGGGATTAAAGGCGTGTGCCACCATGCCCAGCCAGAGAGGTGGATTTGCTCTTTTTATCTTAATATTTCGGGATGGAATGTAATTTCATTATGTACACACACACACACACACACACACACACACACACACACACATATATATATATATATATATATATATATATATATATATATATATATGGTTTCATTGTTCACACTCCAAAGGTTGTTTGCACAGAGCTCCTTCCACACTTGAGAATGGGCTTGACAAGAAACTGACTTCCAACTATACCAAGCAGTGCCTGAAGTTCAGCTGGAATTAATCTGACTTTGAGGAAGCACACATAGGAAATGAGAGGGGAAAAAAAAGAAACATTTCCAACTTTAAATTTTGTTGAAACTGAAACAAAGCACAATAAAATAAAATATAAAAAATCACCCAAACATATATTATACTTTCAACCTAGAAAGACAATTCATCATGTTAAGTTCTTATTACTTTAAAAAATAACTTTAATGTCTCAATTCAAATATCTTAGAAATGTTGCATTTTGCCTTCTTTGTTACATAGCTTTCTAAATTAATGTGATTTTAAAAGATAGTCCCAAGATATTTTGAAAAAGATACAGAAAAAACATTAATAAATTAGGATTCTGTCTAAAATGCGAAAAATTAGACCCCTAGAATGCAGCAGACCTAGTTTTAGATGCTTTGCATAAATTTATCTCTATATAAATTTTTACACCAAACCTACATGGAAGACATTATATACATGAGAAATTGAGCTAAAAAAATTTAAAAGGCTATTACACAATGGAAGATACATAATAGATTTAGAAGACATGGGTTGAAAAGCTAATGTATTTCTAATTTTTATACAATCGGTAAAAATACTTTTTGGCACTATAATGTAAATGTATATTCTCCTCTTCTATATTTTGGCATTTAAAGATAGCCCATTTGTTAGAATTAAATTTACTTCCCTTATTTTTCATGGTTGCTCAAGGAAGTGTGAAAGAGAAATTATATTTGTTGATTATTTTAGGACTTCTCCAGAGGCTCAGGCTGGGAGTTAAACATGGAATGCAGTGTGCCTTTCTGGTCCTCAAGGAGATTCATCCAGAGCATCACATAGGGTTTTGATGGTTGCTAGAAACACCAAAAACAAAACAAAGACTACATCTAGATGTGGCAAGAGTATAGGCATAGTAATAGAAATAATTGATGCCTTCTGGCTTCTGCCCTGCTCTCTTCCCATCTCTCCTTCTCTCTCTCTCTTTTTTTCTTCTTTTTAATCACCCAATATTTACTAAGTATAGTCATCCTTACCCTACAGGAAATGTGTTCCAAGATTCCCATTGGATAACTGAAACCAAGAGTTGTATCAAGTACTATCTACAGTATGCTTTTGTCCTGTATGTTGTACCTACAACGGCTAATTTGTAAATTTAGCACAGTAAAGACACTATCATGTAATAACAAAAAAATAAAATTACCATAACAATATGCTATAATAAAAGCTAGTTAAAGTACAAATGTTTAATTCTGGAAGTTTTCTTTTAACATTTTCACACTGTAGTTGACTGCAGGTAGCTGACATACTGGAAGACAAACTTGCAGATGGACAGGTTTCCGGTACCCATGATGCTTTGCACCAGGGACTGATTTTTCCCTCTCAGCACCTTCTTGCTCAGAGAATTCCCCACTTAATTGACTCATCTCTTCTCTGGAAGCATTGGAAGCTTTTTTAGGCTTCTTCTTCGTCTTTGCCTCGTCTCCATCTCCTTCTCCGCCTTAGCCTTCTCCTTCTCTCCTCTGCAACTGCTTATTTCTTCTTCTTTTGCTTGTCTGCTCCTAGTCGGATTGGCACAGCACCAGCTCTCTCTTCTATAACTTTGGTGACACTGTTGTTTTATTATTACTTTGGTTGTGAATCCAATAGTGATAAAAATGTTTGATGGCAAGGATCTCATTTTGTCTGCCTCTCTGTCTCTCTGAGTTGGTATATTAAACCTTTGAAAACAGTGGCATCTGTTCAAATACACCTTGTAACTCCTTAATGTCTTGTGGCTGGAACTGGGACACTTTAGCAGTAGGTGGATATGAGACGAGTCCTACCGTGGTCAGTATATACAATAACGATGTGATTTTTCTCAGACAATAAACCTTGATGGGACCTTTAATGTTTTCACTTTTGAAAAAATTACAGAGCTTAAAATCTGAAGATAGTTTTTTTTTTTTTTTAGTAGACTTCCTCAGAGTAAGAGAACTTTTTTTTTTTCTTGACCCATGCTTGCCCTGTCACTCTTGCAAATATGGCCATTTCCGTACTCAGTGTTATGCAACATATTTGTCCTTGTTAATTTTGCAGTTTTGAGTTTCCTTAGTGGAGCACTGCCACATAAAAGCTTTGCTATTCCCTTCATAAAATATGATTAGGCAGATTCAAAAGGAATAGATTTATTAATTGCACTTAAATGTTATTCAAGGTAACTGTTCTTCTGCTGGCTTATATACACTGAAATAAACTTAATGGCCTCAAATCAGTTTGGTAATGGAGCTATGCTTACAGCTAATGACTTAGGATTCTAAACCTAACAGTGCTGAAGGGCTATGTGTATGTATATATATATATATATATATATATATATATATATATTGTTTTTTCCTTAAATTTAGTAGGAAGAGGGCTGGAGAGATGTCTTAGCAGTTAAGGCATTTGCCTGCAAAGCCAGGGGATCCTGGTTTGACTCCATAGGACTCATGTAAATCAGATGCACAAGGGGGCTCATGCATCTGGTGTTTGTCTGCAGTGGCTAGAGGCCCTGGCATGCCCATTGTCTTTTTCTCCCTTTCTTTCAAATAGATAAATAAAATATATTTTTTAAAAAATTAATGGGAAGAGAATTTTTTTTCATTTTTATTTTTTATTTATTTATTTATTTTTTACAGTCAGTTTGGTACCATTATTAGGCTCATCCAGGGAAGAAAATTTTTAAGAAAAAAGTGATATAAACTAAAAATAAAAAGATGTATGAAATAATTTATGACACATTTCTTAATGATCATAAAATATCAAACCTATAACATGGCATTGTTTTAACTCTGCAACCATAAACTTCATAAAGACAGGTGTGACTATATGTTAGACTTGCAACGTATGTGACATTTCCATTTAGCCAGTGTTTGAAAGGACTTTGTTTTTGCCCTGTGCCCTGTGATATTGGGTAATTCATTTAATCAAAGAAGCTCTTAAATTGTATTTTGAATGCATATTATACCTATTTTCCACAAATGATTGACATTTATATACTCCATAGATTGCCACCAATTAGTTTGAAGTACACACTCTTGTGCATATGGATCATAAAAGTTAGTGTAGCGGTTACCCTCTCATTCCTGGGACAAAATATCCAACCGAAAGTAGCTCAGGGAAAGAATGGGTTGATTTCCCACTGACATATTTCAAATGAAGTTTCGTCATGGTGGGAAAAGCATAGCAGAAGCAAACAGCAGGGCATCACATCTTCTCTTATCAGCAGGGAGAAAGCTAAGAGACCATAACAAAGAAGACACAGTGGGATTAGACTGAAAATCCACAAGGTTCATCCCCAGTGACACATCTCCTCCAGCAAAAACTCTGTCTCCCAAAGGCTCTTGCTCACTGCAGATTAAATGTGAAGCTTAATCAGAAATACATGAAGCTATGGGGTGGGGGTGGGAGGCATTTCACAATCAAACCATCACTGTTAATTTATAAGTTCAGAAAGAATTGAATGTAAAAAACAAGACCAGTAACCTGCAATTTAGTGCAAAAATAGAGGTTCAATAACATTTTACATATATTTCAAATAAGAAAATATAATATGTCTTTTCTAATGTAGTCACAAAGTTGTGGTTCTATGCAGAAAATAGGATAACTCCTGTTTCCTTTCTTCATGACCTTATATTCACATATAAACATCACCTAGACTTAAGCAATTGTTATAATTTATTTGATATAGTGCATATTGATCTTCAAATGTTATTTCCAGAGCACAGCATTGCCATTAACATTAATTCATGTAGTAACTTTTGAATAGTTTTCATATAAATGTCCAAATAGTTAACTTCTCAGTACTTTTACTACTTGAGATGAAATACAGTCTAGACTTTTACAATTCAGAAAAACATTATTGATCATGCTTTCATCGACATCTTGGTGGCCCTTTCCAGAAGTGATGCTTCCCTTAATATTTCCTTATATTTCAATGGTTCTTCAAAATCATCCTGAACAATTTAAGCTTTTCTACAGTTCCTTAAAGGAAGATAGCAGCTTTGACAAATTGGTGGCTATAAAAGCTTATTTTCCTCACCATTAAAAATATTTATTTTTAGTTACTGACACTAGCTCATTATCCGGAGAATATAAATGATGGCTATTTAGCAAATGCATGGCATTACCCTGAAACACAATGAATTGTGTCACAATAGGCAGCTGAGATGTATTTGGCTTAATTAACATTGCCACTGTCCTTACCTGAAATAATGACCCACATTTTCCATTACTTTCTGGATTAATGAAGTTTGTTTCAGGAGTGCCTTAAAGTTATCGAGATAAAATGATCATTGATTTTGATGCTAACAAAAAGAAACTGATGTTTAATAGAAATATCAGGTAAAATTAATTAATTCTCAAGCATTAACAAATCTCTTTTCTATCCTCAGCTGAATGTATAGTAACACTAAGTGATTTTTTTTCATCTAAGATTATGATAGGAAAAAGTATGATGAAGGGAGTTGTTGAAAACAACAATGGAAAACAATACAAGTTTAAAGTTAATTTCAGCATGCAGAGTTTGTGTGTCTCTGGGCATGTGTTAATTAACCTTGCACGTCCATTGCAAAGTTAAGGACTCTATTCAGAGAGTTGAGCTGTCAGCTTGAAATGATTTTCAATACCGGTGAAATCATTTCCCCATTCTGTCCTCATGGCCATTTTTGATAAGTTCAGAACATAAGTTCTTCTTGGCTCAAGAAAACTTCTTAGAACAGTTCCTATCCTTCCAACGTGTCATTAAAGATATTATTTTAACTCCGACCTTACAAAAAAATAGTATCATAGCAGCTGGATTTTAGAGTTTGAATTTCATATTTCCTAGAATATGTTACAGGGAGGTCAAATAAGCAGGAACAAATAATATAACTAGGTCTTAGAAAGAGAAGAATTTTTAAAGGTATTTTTCTCCCTTTTACATCTTCATGGACCTAATTCTCCACATATACCATCCAAGTAGACCCTTCTAGAGTCGAAAACAGTTTGTTTAACAAAGTCTAAGGACCTGAGTTCATTTCCCCAGCACCCACATAAAGCCAGATGCACAAGGTAGCACATGCATCTAGAGTCATTTGCAGTGGCTAGAGGCTCTCTTTCTCTCTCCACCAATCCCTGTTTCTCTCTCTTTCACACTGTGTCAAATAAATAAATAAAATATAAATAAAAACATAAACTTAGCCATCTGAATAATTTGAGACAAAGAATCACAATCCCTCTTTGGTTATCAGAAAATCTATCTTTCAGAAGTTTTTTTTTTTCTTTCTTTCTTATCATATTGCCTTTCATTAGTTCTGTGATTCTTTGTCTTCCTCAAATATAAAAATATTCAAGGACTTTAGGGGATGGTATTGTATATATGTAAGTACAAGAACAGATTTCAGGGAAGGGAAAGACCTAAGCTAGGTCAGGGGAAGAGATTGTTTAAAAGAAGGGTTGGGGGAGGGTCAATCTAAATTCAAGATATTATGAATAAGACACATGAAAATCTACTTTCTTGAATAATGGCACATGCAGAAGCCATAGATTGTTATTAGAAAATGTTCAGTGTGAGGGATGGGTTACCTTCCAGTGAGTTATTGACCATGGAGGTCCCCATTACCTCTAAAACATTATAAGCTATTGCCAAGGCCCTTGGTTCCCCATGAGAAAGAGATGGTAAGACCCTATTACTGAAGACTTCACATGCCTGAGTGGCAAAGTCACTGAGAAATCAAGCTCATGCTGAGCAGAAAACCTTCTCCCTGTAGACCAGTCAACTGAGAGCTGGAAAAAGCTATACTGTATGCAGCCTTATGGGAGACAGAAGTCATCAGCAGTGAAAACAGTGAACACTAGAAGCCTCAAGTTTAGCCAGACAGGCCAAATGACTGAACAAGTGCAATAGTGGCATGTCTGTTCTGGAGAAAACCAACTGCTCTCTAATTGGACTGAAGTGCCGCTCTATGGGAGGGAATACATGCCTGGTACTGAAAACCTAATCAAAAGCCTATGGCAGGGGAGGTCATGAGCCTGAGGGCTATAAAGCCTGCTCTTGTCTGGATAAATGCATATATTTCTCTTACCAAATTGCCCTGAAAGTACTACACTTAATGTTCATACTCATATATTAATACTACTCTCACTTCTGGTTAGAGAAGCTTCTTTACTCAGATGGTGATGACCACTGGGATGACCCAAAAGGCAACATAGTGCTGAGAAGAAGGGACGGAGGAGTGTCCAGAACTGAAATATCTCACACCCTCCAAGGCTCAGGGTCCATTGCAGAAGAGGTGGCAGAAAGAATATAAGAGCCAAAAGAAGGCTACCACTCCTTACATACAACTGTCTGGACAGAATTTGTCCTCGATATCCAAGACCTCGCAGTGCCTAGCAATACTTACAAAGACCATCATAGTATGAGAAAAAGATGATGACATCAAATTAAAACAGAGACTAATAGATAGAGGGAGGGTACATGACAGAGAGCAGAGTTATGAATGAGAAAGCTGGGGAGAAGAGGGAAGTACCATGGTTTGTTGTCGGTAGGTATAGAAGTTGTCAATAATATATATATTAAAACATTAGATATTAATATTAAAATAATATATATTTAAAATATTCAAACATAGTTAAACTTAAAATGAGACAGGGAAGCAGGCCCGGTTCTTGAGAAGTGTGTCATTAGTGAAATGTTTCCTTGTCTCTCCTCCCCTCAAGCTATCCACAAAATCACCTTCTCTTTCCAAAGCATGTGCTGCTGAAGTCTGTGCACTTCTAGAAGTGTAAATGATGCATATTATGTAAGAAAAATGAATGTGATTAAAGAAAGAATCATAGGCTGGCAGCCAATCAAACATACACACGAGACTGATCCTCCAACTGTGAGGGATGTTTACGGTCTCTAAAAATGAAAATGACTCAGGCCCCTGGGTCAGCTGAGTGATTGATTTGCCACTGGTACAAGCCAATCTGTAATGCATGGAAGTTGTTTCTTTTTTGGTTTACATAAGGAAAAAAAATCCCTTCTACTGGCTTATGCCCACTCTGTGAACATCTTTACATACAGTCCCAGCTGGTATCAAAGTAGAGCACTCAGGTTGATGTTCATTATTTTATTTTTACACAAAGCTGGACTACTGGGTGCCAACAGGGATGCCTTAAGGACATTAGGTGCCAAATCCAGCCCAGTCAACAAAACTCAGAGACAATGTCTGCTCCAAAAACACATAAATTTCGATGGTGGTTCTATACTTTGGTAAATCACACACAACAAAAATTTTGCAACTGAACAGAACTTCGGTAGCTATGTTTCATTTACTCTTTGTTCTCTCTCTCCCCGTGTGTGTGTGTGTGTGTGTGTGTGTGTGTGTGTGTGTGTGTGTTATGAGTGGGTGAGTATACGCATGCTCATATCCATGTGAGTGCACACGTGGTGGGCGGATGCTTGCGCACTGGTGTCCATGCATGCACAGGCAAGAAGTTGACTCTGGGTGCTTTCCTCATTTGTCCTTCTTGAGACCGGTTCCTTACTGATCCTAGAGATCACCAATTGGGCTAGAATAAGCCAGCCAGCCCTAACGATGCTCCTGTTTCTGCTCCCCGAGAATTTTGATTACATGTCTATGTCATAGCATCTGGGTTTTCCATGGGTACTGGGAATCGAACTAAGGACTTCATACATGCATGGCAAACACATTACCAACAGCCATCTTCCAAGCATCCCGGTTATTCTTTTCTTAAAATTTTTTTATTTGACAGAGAGAGAGAGAGAGAGAGAGGGAGAGAAAGAATGGGCGCGCCAGGGTCTCCAGCCACTGCAAATGAACTCCAGATGAGTGGGCCCCCTTGTGCATCTGGCTAAGGTGGGTCCTGTGGAATCTAACCTGGGTCCTTTGGCTTTTCAGGCAAACGCCTTGACCGCTAAGCCATAGCTCCAGCCCTATTCTTGTTTTATGATTAATTGTTTATTAGCCTACAAAGAACTAGGTCTCACTCTGGTATTTTTACACCAATATTTTGTTTCTTTTCTCTCTCTTTCCCTTCCCCCTTATATTCTTTCTATTTATGTATTCATTCATTAACTTATTTAAAAGAGACAGAGAGAAAAAAATGAATGGTGTTCCAGGCCTCTTCCTGCTGCAAACAAACTCCAGATGCATGTTCACTTTGTGCATTTGACTTTACATGGATACTGGACCATTGAACCCCGGCTAGCATGCTATGCAAGCACGTGCCTTTAACTGCAAAGCTATCTCTCCAGCCCACCCCTGGTATTCCTTATAGCTTAATTCGAGTAATATAATATGAATATGATTGGGAGATATAGAATTCATGAATTCTATCATTGCCTGATTCAGTGGAGCCAGAAGCAAGAGGAATATGGCACAGACGGTAAGGGTGCCTTCCTCGGTCAGAAGGAGTTAAACTAGCTAGGTGTCCATGTTATGAATTTATCAAGGTTTCCTTTCATGGCTGCTGTGCACATCAGCTATGGGCAGTGATTACTTCCTGGCCTCCTCCGCTTCCACTCATGAAGCAGAGCAAGAGGAAGGACCAAACACTGGCCCTCTGAGAAGAAACTCATAGATAACGAAGCGAGTAAGCAAAGCACCGTGGGTCAAGTTGCAGCAGGAGTGATGGTGAGTGTATGGGAATGAGTCAATGTCGGATTAAAACAAAGAATGCAATTCATGGAAACCTCTCAGCTGTACGTGTCGGGATGTGCTGAACAGTCAAGCGGGCAGATGTGTGCCAGCATGCGAAGAATGTGCGTGAACGTGAACTCATGCCCAGAGCACCAATGTGACCTGCAACTTTTACAGCCCTGGGATCAGGGCAACTGTACGCTGAAGTGGGAAAAACGGATAGTAAACAAAACCCATTAACACCCTGAAGTAAGGTTAAAACCCAGAGGGAGCTCCCGTGCTAGGCTGCTAGAATGAGCCTGGTGTATCCTGCCGAGGACTTCAAAGGGCTAAAACAGAGCCACACCCACGCCCCTCCTTACCTGAGATCAAGGAGGTTCCATGGCGGCAAAGTGAGGCTGGTAACTTGGATTCACATCAACCGGAGGAGTTGAGGAATGTGGACAGAAGCAGTAAGTCTGGATTTCACTGCCTTTGGACAGTCTACTCGCAGTGTCTACCTATAAATACTTAACCCACACCTCAAACTCTGGGGAGAGGGAGTTCTCCACTTTCATAGCCCTCCCTCCCCATTCATTGTCTTAACACAGCTGCGATGGGACTCTTGCAATCACTTTCTCCTGTCTCTTATGTAAGAAATCACCAAGTCAGGTCCGTTCCTGTTCCGTAGCGCCTGTGGAACTGAACACCTCCCTCCCTTCCTGAAGTTCAAGGACTTGTTACCTCTCACCTGAACTATTGCCACAGGCTCTGAACAGTTTCACGTATCTGTGTCTTCATCTCTCACTCCTCCTCTCAACTCTATGCCTTTGTCAATTCATTTTCTCAAAGGTAATATCAGGCTGGAGCGATGGCTTTATAGTCAAGGCACATGCCAGCAAAGCCAAAGGACCCAGGTTCGATTCCCAAGTACCCACGTAAAGTAGGATGCACAAGATGGCACATGTGTCTGGAGTTTGAAGTGGCTAGAGGCCCTGGTACACCTATTCTCTCTTTCTCTCTCTCCCTCTCTCTCATGGTCTCTCTAAAATAAATAAATATTAAGAGGTAATATCATTCTATCACAACTTCCATTACAAAACCAGCAGTTTCTTATGATCTTCTATTTTAAGTACCATTTTCTCAGCCTAACACTTAAAATCCTTAAGCTGCATTCCCAATTTTCTTTCTCATTAATGTGCAGTTAGGCATCCATGTTTATTACTACACTAGTCATGACAAGCAGGTTATGAGTCAACCCAGTTAAGATGCTTGCCTGAAAAGCCAGAGGACCCAGGTAAGATTCCCCAGGACCCATGTAAGCCTGATGCACAAAGTGGCACATATGTTTGGAGTTTGTTTTCAGTGGCTGGAGATCCTGGCATGCCCAATTCATTCTCTCTATCACAAGTGAATAAAAAGTAAATGTTTTATAAAAATAAAAAAAGAATATATGGTATAATATGAAGCTTTATTGTGCCATAAAGAAGAATAAAATCAGGTCAGTTTTCAATAAGTTGATGAAACTTATGATTATTTTGTTAGTTAAGATGAGCCAGAATCAGAAAGATACATAATGAAGATTTTATCTCATGTGTAGAATTTGAGGGAAGGGGCAGTAGAGGATGTGAAAATAAAAGGGGAACATTAGGTATGTGGAAGGCAGGAAGAAAGATGGAGGAAAAGAGATAAGTTAGGGTAACAGACAATAGATGGCTGAATATAATCAAAGTATTTTATATACATATATGTAAATGTGTATGTTGTATTTATCTCAGCAGCTGCATATTACAGCACATAACAAATATCTCGCTTCTTCTTTCCCTTCTAATCCTCATTCTTTTGTCTCTTCCTCCCTCTGACTTTTTATTTTAGGCAACCCCTATGCCCTCCCTGGGTAGCCTAGATCCCACTTTGTAGATGAGGCTGGCCTTGAAATTGTGGTGATCTTACTTCCATTGTTTCCTAAATACTAGGATTACAATTGTGCTACAATAGTTATCTTGGTCTCACTGTTGTAACAGGCTCACAAGTATCTTCCTTCGCCTTTGGGTCACCATAACACTTTAAAAACAATGCTCAAATCATTTTTACTAACTTTGACTTTCTTCATTTAATTTGTCAATTAAAATAAATATAGCATAAGCCAAGTATGGTGGTGTATGGCCATAATCCCAAACCTCAAGAAGCTGAAAAAGGAGGCTTGTGAGTACTGGAGCAGCATGGACTACATAGGAGATACTGCATCAACAACGTGGAAGCAAATTTGTAATCTTTTATTTAAATATGTAAATACTTAGGGCCTGAATTAAGGAAACTACCATCTTGTTTTAATTTTAATTCTCTCACATTTTTAAGTGGCTCTAACAAATCTGTTACATCTTCTTGCATAAATATTTTTCTGACATATAAATTCTACAAGTCCTTTGTACTTATCTAAAAGTTATCTTATAAATGTAATCTTGTGACATTATGAAATGTGGAAGATAATCAATTATATCCTCTTTAGAGAGTGCAAAAGACCAACATGAAAAACAAAAGTTGCTGAGTCTTAGAAACCAGTTAGTCCTACTGTTGCCCCTTTGTGGGGGAGCGGACTATTGGAAAGATAAGCAGCACTGAGGTGCTAATAGAAATAGTCTGTCACAGGTGAGGCATGTATGTAGAGCTCTGTTGAGTATGTGAATTTATGGCAAGGAGGCTTGTTTTGTTACAAAACAAGAGCCATGTGCACAGCCAGGTCCATAATAGAAGGGTGGGGTCTCTGGCTCTTCCCAAGCATGAGGAATTGGAAATGATGCATGGTAGGGTCGCAGGAATGCTTAAATTCTAATGCATTGAGAAGAACTATAGGATCTGTCCAAATATCCAGAGATTATTGAGCATGTGTACCATTAAACAAAAAGTAATTAGACAGAAATGGAGATGTTTTCAATACCAAATTAACAACCTGAACTATGTCTTGGAATTCATGACTTAATTCAGAGTTCCTTTAGCAGTGTAGTGAAATATTTTCATCTACTTTAATTACTGTAGTATTTGTCATTATAAGATAGCACAATGGATTTCCAACATATTTACAACTAAAATACACAAAAATCCACTCAGTTTTGATTTCTATCCTGTACTCCATGGTATAAAGTTTCTAAGTATGGTGTGATGGAAGAGTAAAGGAATGTGTCAGCTTCTCTAGTCATCTTCATAATAACTAGCTGTAATGTTTAATGTAGTTGTGAAATATATTTGCAAAACTATTAAAATAAAACAAAAGAATGCAAGTTTATAAACTGTCATAATTACCTGCTTATTTCTGGTGTAAAAGAAACAACTAATCAAAAGCATCTGATTGGAGAAAAAGATTTATTTTTTTTTATGGCTTACAGTTCTAAAGAGAAGTTTCAACATGGTGGGGAAGCTGGCTCACACCGTCACAATCAGCAGGAAGCAGCAAGAAATCACTGCCTCTGAACTCTTTGTATGCTGCATGGATACATTTCAAGGCCCATCCCCAGTGGTACAACTCCTCCAACAAGCTTCCATTTTCCAGAGTCTCCATGAGCTATGGATTGAGCATGAGGTGCAGCAACAAACTCAAGAGGTAATGGGGAACATTTTATATTCAAACCACCATATAAACACACATACAGATAGTTCAAAGCAACTAATGTGGTAATTACACAGGTAAAAGATTCAAGAAAATTAGAAATCATGTCAATGTTATAGTAATTGCAAATATCCTTCCAAATGATGCACAAAAATCAGACATATATAAAATATGATATAGGAAGATAAAAAAAATGGGAGAGGGATGGAGAGTTTGCTCAGTGGTTAAGGTGTTTTCCTGCAAAGCCAAATGACCCAGGTTCAATTCCTCAGGACTCACATAAGCAAGATGTACATAGTGGAACATGCATTTGGAGTTGATTTGCAATAGCTGAAGGCCCTGGCACAACCAGTCTCTCTATATATCTGCCTCTTTCACTCTCTCACTCAAATAAATTAAATAAATTTTAATAATAAAAAATGATTTAAAAATTGAGAAATGATGTACTAGAACAATACTGAAAAACTTCGGTACTATATCGATTACTGGTAATATATACCTGAAGGCAACAACAAAAGATGGATTATTTTATTTATAAAGTTAAAATGGAAGCTGAAGAGATGGATCAGCAGTTAATATGCTTATCTGAAAAGCCTAACGACCTAGGTTCAATTCCCCAACACCCACAGAAAGCCAGATGTACAATGTGGATCATGTGTCTAGAGTTCGTTTGTAGTAGTTAGAGGCCCTGACATGCTATTCTCTCTTTCTCTCTGTCTCTTTCGTCTCTCCCTCTCTCTCCACTTGCAAGTAAATAAAAAAAAATTGATAAAAACTTTAAATGTTCCACTGTATAAGTATTTACATATTTAAATAAAAGATTACAAAATTACTTCCATGTTGTTGATGCAGTATCTCCTATGCATGAACATGTATGCACCTAATAATATATGAAGATATATTATAACCAGGTAGTTTTGGGAATACAAATATACAAATGGAATTTTCAAACATCATTTTAATGCTATGTGGTTTGTAACAATCCATTTACTTTTTTAAAAAAACATTAGCATGCTGAATATGAAAAACTTATAGATTTTTGGTCAGAAAATAGTACTAAGAAGAAATTTATCCTCTTTATAAAAATTTGAAAATTTCCAGTATGTTACAGAGAGAAAAAAATGTAAAGCACCCACAAACCTATCTTAATGTTGTTTTTCTGTTCACATACATATAAATAATAATGGACAATAGATAAGTCAAATGCCACAAATCATATGTTACATCTACAGTTTTGGGCTGACTTATCCCTATTTTCTTACCAATGTGATAAGAGAGTCTCTTTAAGAGTGAGGAGTCAGGGGCTGGTGAGATGACAGAGTGGTTTAAAGGTGCTATCTGCAGAACCTTGATGACCTGGGATGTGATTCCCCAGTGCTCAAGTAGGGCCAGAGGCAGTAGAAGGAGGAAGTGGTGTGCCCGAGCTCATTCTCTTTCTCTCTGCTTGCCTCTTGTTCTCAAACCAATTGTTTTTAAGAAGGTGAGGAGTCAGGATTATCATGAAATGAATTCAGTTCTTTCTCTCCCTCCTATTCTCTCTCCATCTATCTAGATGTATGTACATGTCTATCTGTCCATCCATCTGTCTGTATATCCATCTGTTCTGATTGCATGCATGCATTATGGCACATTAATGACAACAAAAAGTCTTCTCACACCTCTTTGACAGGAATACTTCTTTCCAGAATAAAGGAAATAAATGCTTCATTATAGTAGCTTTTTCAGGAAAATTTCAGTGGCAACAAATACAGTAAAAATTTGCCCTGAAAATTGCAGTTTTGTGAACAAGGAAAGCATGTCTATAAGGCAGGGATAAGGACAGGATCCCGGGAGTCCAGTGATAGGAGCTTTCCTTTGGACACGGTGTAGAAGAGGTTTGCATACATAACTCTCTTTGACAGAAACACCTCCAAATCTCTGCCACAGTGTAAGTGCACTGCTTCTTTACAAGTTCCAGGAAGCGTCCCTTTTGCTCATGGAGGTAATTGTCGATTTGGAACATAAGACCATTTTATTCACCAAGGGTCATCTGTGGTACTGGATATGCACATGCACACACACACACACACACACACACACACACACACACACTAAATAAGTCAATTGAGAAGTCTTCTCAATTGATTTATTGATTTCTTTACTGTGTGTATAGATGTGCACACACATGCGTAGTGACCCACAAGTCATGTCTGCAGTACTCAGAAAACAACTTGCATTACACTTTGTTTTTTTGAGGCAGTGTCCCTCACTGTTCATTATTCCATTCCCAGAAATTCTACTGTCGGCGCCTCCCTTTTCACCATAGGTGCCCTGGTATTACAAAAGTCTGGCAGAGCTTCTGGCTTTTCCGAAAGATCTGGGGATTTAAACTCAGGGGCTCAAAGATGTATAGCAAGCACTTTGTACACTCTTCCTGTCTGTCTTTCATCTCTCCCTCTCAGTTTGAATACATGTCTTGTTTGTTAATTGACCGTACTATAAATATGCCAAGGGAATACACTCTTCTCTCATAAAGAACGAGAATCAGAAACAAGTAGCATGTTCGAACAAGCCATGAAATGCTACCCTTCTTGCCCCCTGAATAGAGTCCAATGCCCCAAGATAAAGGAAATGCAGTCTGTAGTCTTACAGGTTTTTTACTGAGCATTTTGCCAAAAACCACACCTTATGTTCACATAGCACCAGAGCCCAGGTGCATAAACTTTAACCTTAGAGAAAAGAAAGTATTAAAAAAAGTAGCAAAGCAAAACTAACCTTGACCTTTGACACTGCAAGGCAGGTAAAATGTACCTCAAATAGTGTATAGAAGAGGGTTTAGCATACATGTCTTCACAGACTTTTTATTGGAGGGCTTTGGCTTGAATTGCTAAGGTCAGAGCACAAATATAGAAATCTAAAATTAGATTACTGTAATTGCTGTTCTCCTCCCTTACTCCACTGTAAACTCTTGGTAAAAAGCACCTTTGGATCCTCAATACCTACTCCAGCTCGAGGCACCTGGTGCTTGGTAAATGTTTTGCAAACAGAGCAAAAGTCTTGTCAATGGATTGAAGTGTATGCAATTGAAGGAAAAGGCTATCTGAGAAAATGAAAAATTGTTCCTGAAAATACATAAAAATAACATTATATAATTTATGAAACACACAAATATTCGCCTTTCAAAACTCTATCCTCTATTTTCAAATGAATCAACCAATGCTCAAAATTCTCAAGAAACATGTGGAAGGCACTTTATTTTCAACTATCACTCTGTTTATATCTGCCCAAATACAAGTATGTATGTATATATATATATATGTGTGTGTGTGTGTGTGTGTGTGTGTGTGTGTGTGTGTGTGCATGTATATATGTTGAAATGTAACATATGTGATAATAATGATACTTATCTTTTTCCAATCCTGCTATTAGAGATATAGCAAAATTTCAGTGCTCCAAGTACTGAGCTGGAAGGTCCTTTGTTAGAGAACTGAATAGGAGAACCAGGAATTGGTATGCAAAGTCCCCAGGCCAGGGTGGCATCCATGTTCCTTTGGGCCTGAGTCTCTAGCTGACAATCTATAAAAGAAAGCTGCCTTGTTCCTAATCCCTATGGGTCATGTGTCATTGATCTGGAGAGCTCCTCCCTAGAACTCAACATCGTTCCATTCCCACAGTGACACCCGACCCCCAGAGTTAGGAGACAGATGCTGTGTTTGTGTTTGTCATGGTTCACAGGACTACTTGTTTCTCTTATCTTAAGAATCATGAAGAATTCAAAGAGGGGCATCATGTACGGAGGTGTGTCCTCGGGTGTGGGGTTTCTTCTGTGCAGGCAGTTCTCAGTGTACCTGTGGTCCGTATGGCTCTCTCCCAAGGCCAGCTAAGCGGTCTTCTTCATGTGATGTTAGACTCAGTCTTCTGAATGTATGAGCTGGAGGTGGAACCTAAGATCACAGTAATTAAAGTGCATTTCTCCATCTGTGCATCTTAGTGGCACAGCTCCTGCATCAAGTCCAACACATTTATGTGGTTAGAAAACTGGCTGTTTCTAACAACGGTCTTGTTACCCTTCAGGGCGTTTTCTTAGCTCAACACCTTACTGGGATTCAGAAGATGAAAAGAGTCATTCTGGCTCTGAGCATAGGTGGAGAGTGAAGAGAAAGAGATCCTACAGAAATATGACCTGCAGGAGAATTTGATATTCCAAGTATTGGAAGGATTGGAAAAAATAAGTATCATTATTATCACATATGTTACATTTCAACCTATATATATATATATATATACACATACGTGTATTTGTGCAGATACAAACAGAGTGATAGTTGAAAATAAGGTGCCTTCCACATGTTTCTTGGAGTATGGAGGGCAGGGTCAGAAGAGCTCTTCCATCTCCACATTGGTTTGAATGAAATGTCTCCTTACAGCAAAACACATAGGCCCATGTGTCTTGAATATGTGGTCCCCAACTGATGGCAATTTCGAAAAGTTGTGGTATCTTCAGGAGATGAAGCCTTAGAGAAGGTGTGTCACTAAGGGTAAGCCTTCGGGCTTCATAGCTCATTCCCCTTGCCAGTGCTGGCTAATTCATTCTTGCTGCTTTGTCCCAGCTGATACCATAAGGTATGACATCCTGCTGTCTGTCTGTGTGATGTTTGCCCACAGATGAAATTTCTGCCTCCGAACTGTGAGCTGAAATACACCCTTTCCTTGTACAAGCTGCTTCTGACCAGGTGTTTTATCCCAGCAGCAAGAAGTAACTATTGCCTTCTCCTAAAGGAAATCTTCTATAGAATGGATACCATACAATGGTAGATCTTTGCATTATTTTGGAGAAACCAATAAGGAGTTAGTTCTCATTGCAGACTAATGTGGAGGGGGAAAAATCAGAAATAAATTAACAACAAATACAATGAAAACAAAAACAGACAAAAACCCATTCCATCTGCGCTTAGAGGGAGATCAAGAACATATCTGATATTCTGAGCTATTATTTGAAATATCCTTCTCTTGTCTCTGTGGTGTATTTCAGGACAGAAAGGTCTGGAAATTCCAGATACAGTAAAATAAAGTTGTTCACCCATATACAGTCAAGAAGGTCCTTCATTTAAAAAAAAATATTGGCAAACGTGTAGCTGCTGGTTTCAATAGGCATTTAAGCAACGTAGCCAGTCTGGCTTTCCAAATGGCACTAGTTAAGCCAGCTACAGTTCTACCTTCAGGTTGCCAACTCTCCTACTGGGGGGAAAAATCCTTTCATATTTATATTCATTTCTTTGCCTTGTAGAAAGACAAAAGTTCACTGCCCTGACCATTTAAGAGCTCTTATAAGGCACTGTCACAAATATTAATGGGCTGTATCACAACAACAGGCACACCTTGTCCCTTTGTGTTTTACTGTTCTGTTTGAGAAATTCTATAGTGCGCACAACCTCATGCAAATCACTAGCAGGAAGTAGCTATCTAAGTACATCTCAAACCATGCCAACATGCAGGTCCAGGGCTGCCTGTTTCTCCAGGAAGAAGAGTTTTTTTTTTTTTCTCCCCTTTCAATTAGAAAATGTATATCTCAGCCCAATTGTAATGTGTAAAGAAGAGTTAGACCCTTTAAATTCTAAGTTTATCTCTAAGTGATATTGCAACAGGACAACTGCTGGAGGTCCTTTTATTTCCCTTACAAACACCCCACCATTATGAAATGAGCAGTTGATTACAAATAGTAACAAGACTTTGGGGGGGGGGAATATTGCTGGCCTTCTCTGCTAATTGCTTTTTTGGCATTCTCCTGTCCACTTTTTATTATCTTCCAAAATGATTGTAAACCTAAGAACATTCTAGACATTTATGAATGTCCAATAGCAGAGCATTTTCAGTAAAGCTTGGTAAACCCAGATGGCCCAATATGAACATCCATCAGAAAGGGACTGGATTATCAGACACAGCCTACAGCTGTCTAGTGTGAGAGGAGAAAATACAGAAGGCAATCTCACTCCCCTATCTTGGTACGTCTGAACCTCACTTCAATAAAAGATCAAATTAAGACTCTTTCTTGAATAACTCAAAATCTTCAAATGGAAGGAAGAAGTGAGCTGTAGACCGAGGCAAAAGTACACACTGTATTTATAATCACACTCAGCTTTTTTATATAATTACATCCTTGTGCACTTTTTATTTTTGGTTCTTAAATAAAGTCACTCAGATAAAATTAAAGAGCATGCAGGAGAAGGTGCTTCCATGCTTCTTCAGTTTCTATGGCAACCCTGGGACATCTGATTCAGCTGCCTCATTAAAGGTGAGTATGCAAAACTTTTAGCTGATTCTGGAAGAGGCAGAAAAAATGTTTGACAGATCTTATGCCCATCAAGAGAGCACATAATGGGAGAGAAGAAAACCTGATGTATTTACTCAACTCTCCTTCAGTTATGAATGGTTGCCATCTGACAGTGAATTGCCAAGAGCACTTTGCTAGGGATGTGTATACACTTGCCTTTGAAATTTCTCTGTTGGTAAATAAGCTGTTTTTATGAGTGGGTTCTTGGTGCAACTATTGACAAATTTGAAGATAAACTTCATTATTCTATTTAGCATGACACACTCCTTATTATAGGATTGAATTGTGATTTAACTAAGGTAGAAATGCCAGCAAGACGTTTGAAAAACCAAAGACAAATAAAAGTATAAAGTGGGAGACTTTTTATATATATACAGAACTGAACCCACGGTTTTACTCACGAGAGGTCATTTGGTCTTCCTGTTAGGGACTGGAGAGTTACTGATGTAAAGGTGAAAACAGAACTGATCAATGCAAAAAGTGAGGCCAAAGATTCCTACAGAAAGAACCTGGTCCATGTGAGCAAAGTCCTTAAAAGGACCCTTAAAGTTTTAGAACAAATACATACATATTTTACAATGAGTATTTAATTAAGCAACTGTCTCAATATCAAATAGTTTTATTGTAAATGTATTGAGTTGCTTCTCAGCATTACCAATTAAGAACAATTAGATACACATTTTCTGATACATAACAAAGACTTAAAAATATGTATAAGGAGGAAACATGGATGAGAAGAAAGAGAAGAATGCAAAGGAAGAAGGAGGAGGAGACTAGAAAGAATGCATGGGATGAAGGAAAGGAAAGGAAGAGGAAGAGAAGGGAAAGGAAGGTGAAGAGAAAAGGAAGAGGTGAAAGAAGGGTATAAAAAGGAAAGAAGAGGGGGGAAGTAGAGAGAAGGGAGAAGAAAGGGAAAGGAAAGAAAAAGAAAGGAACAAGAAGGAAAAGATAGGGAAGGGAAGAAAAGGGAAGGGGAAGAACAGGGAAAGAAAAGAATAAAAAGGAGGAGGGAAGGAAGGATTGAATAAGGGAGGACAGGATGTAGGTTTTGAAACTTCTCTGGCTTTTGCAGCTTTTTACACTTAATTTTCTAATTCCTCCAAACCGAGAAAATCACTATGATTTTTTCTTACCATTTCATAACTTTCATTCCAGTGGGAGCATGTGTAGGGGGATTTGTTCTTACAAAACAGTTTATCAAACCAAAACCAAACACATGCACACCTATTTAATTTTTCCTTGAAATATTGACTTATAAAATTTCCATTGTAATAGTCAACACTATATAGTTCCAACATTTAGGTTGTGATTCTATATTTATAAAATATTATGTTTAAAAACAGCTGATGTGGCTGGAGATATGGCTTAGCTTTTAAGGCCTGAAAAGTCAGAGGATCTTGGTTCCACTCTTCAGGACCCACATAGGCCAAATGCACAAGGGGGCACATGCATCTGAAGTTCATTTGCAGTGGCTGGAGGCCCTGGCATCCATTTTTCCATCTCTCTCTCTCTTCCTCTCTCTCTCTCCCTCCATTTTTCTCTCTCAAATAAGTAAATAAAATATATTTACAAAAACAGTTGATGTTAGTAGTTTTAAAAATGATATATGGAAAATTAATTTTAAAAAATGGCTGGGAGAGGGAGGTTGGAAAAGCAGAAAATAGTGTATTTTGCTATTTTTAGATGATTTTAAAGAGGATTTTGCATAGTCTAATAGTAAATATAATCATGAAGTTATAAAAAAAGCCTTGCACATTAACATGAATGTTTCATCTAAGGATAAATGGGAAAAGAAAAAAATCAAACATTATCACACATAAGAAGGGGAGGAAAGACATAGCGAAAGAGACAGAGGAAGAAGAGAAGAGGGGAAGAGAGGGCAGGGATGGAAGAGGAAAGTGTTTGTTTTATTTTAAACTAGCTCATCTTATTTATAGACCTGTGAGATGTCAAAGTCATCACATCAGAAGTCCCATTACTTAATCGAGCTTAGCCTCTTGGGTGCAACACATTTTTAAGGCCCCTGTGGCCACACTGAGTCTTAACAGAACCACCCACAAAGAAGCAATGATTAAAAAAAATTAAAAATAAATAAAAAAAAGAAAAACCAAAAACCAAAAGCCGGGCGTGGTGGCGCACGCCTTTAATCCCAGCACTCGGGAGGCAGAGGTAGGAGGATCGCCGTGAGTTCGAGGCCACCCTGAGACTCCATAGTGAATTCCAGGTCAGCCTGGACTAGAGTGAAACCCTACCTCGAAAAAACCAAAAAAAAAAAAAAAAAAAAAAAAAAGAAAAACCAAGAAGCAATGATTAGACAGTCACATTACATCCTCTTCATAGTTACACATTGGTTCTTTTCTTCAAAACGACATTTGTTATTTTAATTATCACCTGTGTCATTTAACTCATTTTCTTACTGACTCCTTTTCTTTGCATGATTGCGCATGTTTGGTATTTGGATGTGTATTTATGTCTGTGCTTGTGCATGTGTGTACACATGCGTGCAGAGCCCATGCATGGACAGCAGGTAGCTTCATCACTCTCCCCCTTGTTATTATTTTATTATTATTATTCTCTCACTAAACCTGGGATTCCCTGATTCGCTTAGACCATGAGCCAGCAAACCTCAGGAATTCCTCCATCTCTGTGATCCCAGGGCTGGGATTATAAACTTTCACTACCAAGCCTAGCTTTTACCTGGCTGCTGAGGATACAAACTAACATACTTGTGCTTATGCAGTAAGTACTTTACCAACTGAGCCATCTCCCTGGCACCTAATTTCTTATTTTTAATATTTTTAAGATTTATTTTTATTTATTAGAGACAGAAAGAGAGAGAGACAGAGATTGAGTGAGAATGGGAGCATAGGACCTCTAGCCACTACAAACGAACTCCAGACACATGCTCCACCATGTACATCTGGCTTACGTGGGACCTGGAAAATGAAACCTGGGTCCTTAGGCTTCATAGGCATGCACCTTAACTACTAAGCCATCTCTCCAGCCTCATAATTTCTTAATATTAACTTTAGCTTACACGTTTTAGGAATTAGCAAAATTATGTTTAAATGATGTACTTGAAAAACTTCCCCCCAAAAGATATTGCAAAAATATCTGAATCCAACTTGATAACCACCCCCCCCAAATATTTAACTTCCAAGTGAAATTTTCTGCATATAGTGAACAAGAACTGCTCGTCTTCCTTCATGAAGCCTAATAGATATAAATTTTCCAGTAACTTGTAATTTTTGTCTTATATACATGTTTTTTTCATGTTCATGTATGTCTGTGCATTCATGTCTGCATATGTGTTTCTATGTATGGGAACATGTGTGTGTCTGGAAACACTTGCATGGATGTGTGTATACATGTGGAGGCCAGAGGTTTAACATTTCATGTCATATTCTACTGCTATTTACACTAGTTTTGAGACAGGGTATCACATTTATCCCAGAGCTCTCCAATCCAGCATCTAATTAGCAAGCCCTGCAGATTCTCCTGGCCCCCACCTTCCCAATGCTGGGATACATGTGCACCTTATCCATCATTTCTTAAGCAGGTGCTGGGGGTCCAAACTCAGGTCCCCCAACTTGTGTGGCAAGCACTTTATCACTGAGCTGCCTACCCAGACTCCTACATTTTTATTTCTAAAACTCAAATTCCTTTCTTAGTTTTGAGAAAATACAAATATACATTCATTCTGACTACTCTCCAAATTGTGATCTATTAAAGATACACAACATAATGAAAACATTGAGTATACAATATAATAATAACACATTTTTGGTTGAGTTAAAAAGAATATTCTAGAAGTTAGAATACAATCTCAAACTGAAACAAACAAACAAAAATCTCTGAAATAAGACTTTGTAGTAATGACCTGTAATCTCAGCTACTACTAAGACTGAGGCAGGAAAAAAAATTCAATGCCAGTCTAGGCAATGTACATAAGCCCTTGTCTCAAAATTAAAAACAACAACAACAAAAAAAAAAAAAAGTGAAGAGAGCTTGGGACAAAGTTCAGTGGTAAAGTGCTTGCCTATCATGAGCCAGACCTTAAGCTCTATTCCCAAAAAAGAAAGAGAGTAATTGAGAGGTGGGGGAAAGAATGAGAAGAAAGGAGGGGAGGGTGGGGAGCACTGCAGAAGAGATACAAGGAGATGAGACAAAGGAATAAAAGTGAAAAAGAATACAGTCTCCATGAAAATCTTATGTTTGTGGCAACTCCTATTTTTTATGACCCTCCTGATTTCTGCTGCTAATCAAAACAGGATTATCAGGTTTATTTAATAATCTGTATTATTTGTGATATGAAAAACAATGTTATATGGAATGATATCAATGAAATATTACATGTTATGATATAGTCTATAAAACATAGATACGTGGCTGGAGGAATGGCTCAGGTGTTAAGGTGCTTGCCTACATAGCCGAACAACCCAGGTATACTCCCCAATACCCATGTAAAGCCAGATATACAAAGTGGTGCATGAATCTAGAGTTTGTTTGCAGCATACCCATTCTCTCTGTCTGTCTCTTCTACATCACACTCTGCTTACAAATAAATAAATAAAAACATTTTCAATACAGTAGATATTAATCTAATATTTTGATATAGAGGAGCACAGCATAAGCCTAAATATTGCTAGGAGACTTCTGGCTTTGGACAAAATACCAAGTGATATTTTCATAGTGAATAAAAATTTTAAAAGGTCAGAACACATTCCACCAGGAAGATACGCACACATTAACTTTAGTTACCAAAGGAAATGTTAAATAATAGATATCATCTTTCAAATCAAGGAGGGAATTATAATTTAAGAACACCATTACTCCAAGAAAATGAATGCCCTTGAGGCAACACATTTCAGTTACTTGGAGAAGCACTTATGGGTCATTATTTGCTGTTATTATCCTTGTGTTTGGTAATACCCATGTGCCACGCTGGCCCACCTTGCTTAATCCCATTCCTTCCACATCCTTCACAGCTGCTCTCTCCCTCTCTCTCTCTTGTCCCAACCATCCCGCTTCTCTTGCTTCAAAATCAGGATGACTGACTGCTCCCAATTCTCCCAGAACTTCTCTAGTTTTACCACTGGAAGTCTGGCATCCTTGTAAACCCTTCTAGTCTGAGGCAAGTCATTTGGACATGTTATTCTAGAGCAAAGTACTCTGACAGCATGATTTCTCCTGTGTCTTAAAAGATTAGCTTGTGATGATGTAAATTGTTTTTCAGAATGGCATTATGACAAACCTAGTTCAGGGACTTGAATCATGGGACCAATAGGGTTACTGAGGTTGACTTGTCAACATCCAACTCTTTGGAAAAAGCCACCTGAGGGCTCAAAACATGTGAATCATGGATTTGGTTCTTCATTTCAAATGTTCATGGGTTGGCATTTTTTATTATTTCTTTATGTATGTATGTGTATATATATATGTATATATATATATATATATATATATATATTATTCACATTAAAGAAACAAATTCAATTGATCTGATTAACTTTGATAGGTTTGAAATAAACATTTTTATTATTAAAAAATGTTTTCTTCTTCACAAGTAGTATCTCAGAAGCTGTGGCATAGTGAGGCTGAATCTGAGAGTCTGGGAATATAGCTTAGTAGATACAGCACTTGTTGCACAAGTGTGAGGACCTGCGTTCACATTTCTAGAGCCCACATAAAGCCAGAATATGTAACCCTAGCATGTAAGACAGGAGGTGGTGACAGGAGAATCCACTGATAGCTTATAGGTCAGCAACCCTGGCAAATGGAGTGGTATAAATCAGTGATGGTGTGTCAAATCAGGTGGAAGGTAAGACTGACATAAGAAGTGGTCTCTGGTCACCACACATGTGCCATGGTATGTGCATGCCTCTCCTCATAACAGATAATACACATACATACATACATACATACATACATACATACACACACTAAACACATACACAAATAACATTAAGAAAAAAAAAAGAGGCTGATGCTTAGAAGCCTTACATGCCAGTCATTCAAAAGAGTCCAAGAAAGAGCGAGAGAGATGGCTTAACAGTTAAGGTGTTTGCCTGCAAAGCCAAAAGAATTCAGGTTTGATTCCCCAGGACCCACATAAGCCAGATGCACAAAGTGACTTATACATCTAGAGTTCATTTGCAGTGGCTGAAGGCCCTGGCATCTCCCCTCCTCCTCCTCCTCTTCTTCTTCTCTCTCTCTCTCTCTCTCTCTCTCTCTCTCTCTCTCTGTCTCTCTCCTTCTCAAATAAATAAAAAAAAATTTTTGAAAGAGTCCAGTCAAGAACACTCTGAAATTCCACCCTGAATTTTCATTCTGTATTTATGTACATATATGTGTGTATATTTAATACATATGCACATGCATATATGCGTCTATGTGTACACAAAAATAAATAAACAGAAGTAGAGATGGGGCCTTTGTTGCCTTCAGTCTCTACCTGTCTTTACCAAGACATGATTTTTTTTTACTAGTCCCAACCACAGGAGGCTCCCGCTGCACCTCTGCTGCCTGTGGCGGGAGGAAAGCAGAAGTGTGGGAGGGCGGTTGGGTGTCTGCAGTTGGGTGAGTGACGGAGTTTTGTGGTTTTGTCTGGAGACAGGCTTGAGCTATTCTCAATTAATTGAAATCAATCTGAAGTTTGAATTTTACCCAAATCCCACAACTGATGCTTAGTGTGCCATTATCCCATGCCTTGTGAGTGGCTCCCACTCTCCAGGTGCCCCAAAGGCGGAAGGAGGAGGTGAGAAGCAGGTGCAGAATGAGGCAAGAGGCAGCCCGGGCCTCTGTTTGCTGGGGGCTGGGGGAGGATATGTTGACATCGCCGAGGAGAACAGGACAGATTAAAGTGTGATGCTTACCTTACAGGCTCTGGACGGCCGAGCACAGAATGGCACAGAATACAGCTCAGGGTTGGAGGGCCCGTGGCTTAGCCTCATACTACATACTAGCCGTGTCCTCTTGGACAAAGTGCCTCTCCATGCCTTGTGAGCTCATTTTTAAGATGGGGACAATATGGCCACAAGGTTGCGATTAAGATTAAATCATGTAACCTTTATAGAGAATGTAGAACCACATCATAAAGGGGTCTCTGAGTATTTTTGCTTGTATTTTTGGCATGTGGTATGTGCATGCATATGTTCATATGTACGTGGGCACATTCATGTGTTTGGTTTTGTGTGTGTTTATGTGTGTATAGACCACAAGACAATGCTTCAGATCTTCTTCAGTCACTCACCAGTTTATTCCTTGAAAAAATCTCTTGCACTGAACCTAGAGGTCAGTCTCAGCTACACTGACTAGCCGTAAAGACTTAGGAGTACTCTGCCTCAGCTATCCAGTGCTGGAAATACAGGTGTGGGTCACCTGGTCCTTTATGTGGGTTCTGGGGAACTGAACTCTGGGCCTTACATACCATCTCCCCACTCCTTGCTGAGTGTGTGTGTATATGTATATGTATATATATATATATTTGGAGTCCTAGCTTTATGCTCTTTCCAACTTTGAAAAACTTTATTCCAGATTCATTTGAAGAAGTAGCATTTTCTTGACAAAGACCTGTGATTTGCAACTTTATGTTCTATAATAATGCCTAGCTCAGTGAGTAAATCAGGTTTGTAATCAGATCAAACATGAATCCAAACACTACCCTGGTGATTCAACTGCTTTAAAATTCATTCTCAGATTCTTCATTTCTAAGAAGAGTTAGCAAACGACAGGCCACAAGCCATATCTGGCCCATTTCCTCTAGATATAAGAAACCTGTTGCCCAGACACAGCAGTCCATTTGTCCTCCTGCTGTCTCTGCCTGCTTCTGGACTACATAGGTCTATTACTTACGTAACACGAAGACCCACTGCTCCAAATAAAGCCAAAATACTTACTTTCTAGTCATTACGTCACCCATCTTCCAAATCTTGTTATACACTAAGATGATAGTGAGAGTGCTTTTTTGTTTCTTGTAAGAACGAGAAAACAATATACAAGGTAGAACTGACAAAGAGAAGAGCATCAGTATAAGACATATTGCTATTACTGGAAAAATGCAAGTGTTGTGTTTACTTGGCTGTTGGTTTTGTTTTCTGCTTTTGTTGGTGTGTGTATTTTTGTGTATGTTTTTTTTTTTTTTTCTCATTGGCTTTCTCTATCTTTTCTCTACTTAAGCCTTTCTGTCCAAAAACAAAAATGTAAGCTTGACTTCCTGTAAATTGGATTAAGCTAATCTGCAACTCACTGCACCTGTGTGTTCAGGCAGTTTCTATGGCTCTATTCATACACGCAACCAGGGTTTATGTTCTATTGTTTGAGCGCATTTTCTCCACAGCTCTGTTGTGATAGGATTCATACAGAAACAGAACAATGCTTGCACCAATGTACTTGCAATTTTCAACTTTTATTTAGAAATAATAAAATAAGACATAATATATAAAAATATGTACAATCCATGGTTTGTGCAGTATAATAGGAAGACTTTAGATACAAAAAAGATGGCAGATGGGAAAATAATAACTATCATGATTGTCAAAGGCCAGAATTGTTCAACATGCCAGAGTCCAGAGCTCAAAACTAATATTCACAGAAAAGATTTTCAGTTTGCTGAAGATTGTGGATGAGGTGGTAACAATGCAAAACTTAAAAATAAATCAGCTTAATATTATTAAATAGAATGAAAAAGAGCTCACTCCACTTCCCAGGACAAGCTGTTTGCTCTTACGGACTGCCTTACCATAAAATAAAAGCTGATGTTTATTATCTGCAAGGGGAACATCATTTGGGGGACAGAGTTTATCCAATACACATCAAGATTTGGGGAGGGAGTACACAGGGAAGTAAGGAAAAAAATAATAAATGAATATAACAAAAATCAAAGTCAAACTTTTTCTAGGCATTTGGAAATGACTACAGTGCTATAGTGACCTCCTGAAAATGTCTGATTCAAGTATACTCTTATAGGGTAGAAAACTATGCCTTTCTCAATAATCAAAATAGAATTTACTTTGTCTACCTTTTATTTAAAAATAGAATAACCAGGAATCTATGCCTCCCCCCACCCCACACCCCCCAAAAATATAACTCCTATCCCAATCTGGGCAAACATTCTTCAAAAAAGGGAATTCACCCTAAAGGGATTTGCTCACAATAGAGAAGCAGCAAGCCTCTGGGTACCAGATTTACATGGTGAGTCTCTTCAGTCTGTGTCCTAGTAGCTTGTGGGCCCTAGTCTGGGAGACCCAGTCAAATAAAGGTGTTGAAGGTAAAACTCAACAATGACTGTTGTGCATTACCTATGTCCTGGCTCTTGATCAAAAAAAAAAAAAAAAAAAAAAACGCCATTTAAAGCTCATAACTATTAAGACACTAATAACTATTAAAAAAGCTCTCAAATAAACAGTCCATGCTGAAATAAATAACAAAAGAACATAGCAAAACGAACTTTATAAGGCCTGGGAAATACTTGCTAAAACCATGCTAACCGGTAGCATATAGGTACGAGCTCTCAAAAAACTGCTGCTGAAATTATACTTTCTATGGCATTTGTTTTCCTTTACAGATTTCTATTTACATTTGGCTTTAAATATGAAAATATCTGATAAACTTTATAAAATGTACACTTTAAAAACATAGCTTCTGCAAAATTTTCTTGAAAACAAAAAAACAAACCTATGCACCAGATATTTTAATTTTTTTCCCTCTTTTTCATAAATGGTTTGAAAGACTCCCCTCCCTCTTTCTTGCCCCTGGTCTCCAAATCCCCCAAACCCCTTTCAAATATCTCAAGTCTCTCTTAGTGGTAGCACTGTGTGTTTGGGGGTAGAGCTCCTTCCTGGTCAGCCACTTTCCTCTTCATCTTCATGCAAATAACATTCCACTGAATACTCTTTGGTTTGGTTATTTTTTTTTTTTTCCCCTTTGCTAAGCATCACAGTCAGTGACTCAAGCCCTCAATTGTCTCTCATTGTCAAAGGTCAAATTGTTATCTCTCCTGTGAGTTCTAGCCTCCCTAATCCTCCAACTCTTCCAGCAACATCTCAAACTTGCCTTTAAATAATGACATTAAAAAAGAAAAGAAAATCCCACAGCCATGATCTTAATATCTTTCTTGGTTTAAGGACAATAACACCACAGTTCTCCATCCACTTGGAAGATTGCAAACAATAGCAACCATTAGCATTTTGCAGGCCCTGTGTTCAGATAAGGTTCTCCTCAGAGAATGGGACACCATCACACACATGAAGTTAAAAGGAAGTACATGATTCTAGAACAAGCTGTTTGTTTTATTTCTTTTAATGGCATACCAGGATGTAATACCATGAGAGAGTTGATTTTGAGACTCCAATTGGAAATGAAAATAGGCAACCCCAGAATTCACAAGACAAAAACATAGATCTATTATCAGGCTATTATGGGGAAATTAAAAATAAATAAAGTTTCCAGGAAGGGAGGTGGCCAAGCAGGAGAGATTTCTGGAGAATCATGTCTCCTCAATAACCTACTCTAGGGTTCTCTGTGCAAGACAGCTTGATAGGCTCCCATTAATAAAGAGTGTGCATGCGTAGAGGGAAGAAATCCTCTTAATGCTAGTAACTCCATCACTGGGAATTGTGTTAAATTGTCATGGTTGTCTTTGTCCTTAAATACTGACACATTCTTTTCCCTAGGCTTTGCCACAACAAAGGCAACTTTCCTCTTTTTCCGGAATACTTGAGCTGAAGTGTTCATCAGAGTGGCTTATCTATACCCTGTTGACGTCCTTCTCTTTGGCCTTGTCAACCCTTGCTGACCCTGTACCACTCACTCCAGGCTGATCAGAACAAACCTAGAGACCAGGAAACTTTCCTAAGGAGACACTAAGCCAACGATGCCCTAACAATAATTTCATCTACAGAAGCTGAAATCCAGTTATCATTCACACTGGATGGCTGATTGGAGGGGGCCAGGACAGTCACAAAGCTCAACCAAGGGCTGATCTTATGAAACACATTCTGGAATGTTCAAAAAACTCAGAAAAGAAAAAAAAATGTCTAAGTGTCTGTAACCATTTCTCCCTTGACTACATTAGCCCAACCATCACTACCAATCAGGAAAGAAAAGATGCTAAGTGTGTGCATGTGAGGATAAATTGTGCTTCCTTTTTCCTAGTCCCTTTCTTCTACCTCTTCCTCCTCATGTAAGAAGTATACATAAAAAAAACCCAAAATTTAAAAAGTAGCACACGCATTAGATGGCGTGTTTCATGCTCTGTTTTCTGACCAAGGTGCAAAATGAATGGTTCAAGATCCTGCTGAGGTTCAAAGTTATCATTTCTTGATCTCAAGAAAAACCCATGGAGCTCTACCCCTACCCCCCACTTTTTCATATAAACTCCACTGTGCAAAAATGTGCATTATCTTTGGTATTTATTTTAGGTAGTCTAACTTAAAATTTGAAATAATCCATTAACATCATGGAGAGGGAAAAAAAGTAAAACCCAGAGGCTACCATTTGGCTAATGTTACATAATGCCCTTATGTAACGAGAGAGAGAGAGAAAGAAAGAAAGAGAGAGAGAGAGAGACAGTGTGTAGGGGGGGGGGGATTAATTCTAGCAAGCATGTTACTGGCCTCAGAAAATCAGGCTCTCATTTTGGCAGTTAATAGCCAAATACTTGCCACTTTGAAGCACGTCACGTGCTTTCAACAAAGTTCAACACTGACTTTTTTAAATTACATAAAGAAAAACTACACTGCGACAAAAAATACAATTCGTGTCCATGTAGTTAGCAGCTTTTCAAAATATTAAGGCAGAATCTTGCCTCTGTGATGCCATTAAAAACATTCTTGTTCCCCTAAAAGAGAAGCATTCCAGATAATTCAAAAATACCGAACCAAGGCTTGCCTGCAGATTCAAGTTTTGTTAAAAACACAAAACAATACATAACTTATTCTACAACAGATATGTGCCATAGGGTCATGGGGAGGCTCCTGTAGTGCCTGACATCAGTCACCAGTCACCAAGCTGACAGTCTTTCCTGGAAACCCTGGTGCAAGCCCAAGTCCCTCATGGCCACATGCCTTCACCCACCTCTTGACCAGTACCGTGGTCTGTGTAAGGGTTTTACGCCTCTGACCATCAGACAGTGTTGTGAAGTAAATACCCCAGAGAAGGAAATTAGTTAGTCATATCTCCGATTCTCGCCGTAATGGCCTGGGTTCTAGAGGTACGCTGGCCTGGTTGTGGAGGTCTATGTCAGGAGGCGAGTCTGTACTGGTGCTTTCTGGGACCCCATTGTCACTGTCTTCCTCCTTGCTTGTGAGGGCAACTTCATTTTCATAGCAAAATGAATTAGCATTGGAGAGGATATATTTCTTTTCTGCTAAGTCTCTTGCACTACACAGGGGTGTGTTGGGTACTTCATAGGTTTTATGGAACCTTGAATAATCCACTTTGTAATAGTGCTTTTCCTCAAAGAGCACTGGCTCATAGCGGTGACCCCAAAGGATTTCATTGGCCAGGTAAGAGCTCCGACACTGCGTGGTCATGGCAGTGGCTTCCACCATGCCTTCGAGGATGACAACAATTTCAAAGTCTGCATTGTCGATGTCCTGTTTACTCAAATCATACAAAGGACTGTCTTCGTCAATCTCGTGGACAATGGTGATGGGGGACACTAGAAATATGCGGTCAATCCCACTGTCGAAGCCAACATTGATGTCTATCTGATCCAGGGGTATATACTCCCCTTCTGAAGTGATCCTGGACTTGAGGAGCTGGGCTCGGACATGAGCCTCCACCAGGTGGCTCTTCCGCAGGTTGCCCACCCGCCACATCAGGCACAGTTTGCCGTCCCTCATGGCGATCACAGCGTTGTGACTGAACACGAGCGTCTCATTTCTCTTCTTGGGCTTCGCCATCTTTGCCATCACGGCACCGATGATGAAGGCGTCGATGATGCAGCCCACGATGGACTGGAACACCACCATGAACACAGCTATGGGGCACTCGTCTGTGACGCACCTGAAGCCATAGCCGATGGTCGTCTGGGTCTCGATGGAGAAGAGGAAGGCAGCCGTGAAGCTGTTGACCTCCGACACGCAGGCTTTGCTCTCCTTAGACGCCTCCAGATCCCCGTGGAGCAGAGCTATCAACCAAAACACACAGCCGAAGAACAGCCAGGAGAGCACAAATGCCAGACAGAAGATCACCAGCATCCACCGCCAGCGAATGTCCACGCAGGTGGTAAAGATGTCCGCTAGGTACCGTTGTCCCTTCTCGCCCACGTTGATGAACTGGACGTTGCAGTGCCCATCTTTCTTCACAAAGCGGCTCCTGCACTGTTGACGTGTGTGGACTTTACTCTTCCCATTCCCAAAGCCGTTGGCCACTGCCATAGTGGCCAACTTCATGCCATCTTCCTCCGAAGAGACGATGCTATAGCGGTTGGTTCGCACACTGCCCATCGCTTCTGCTGTGGACGCCAGCGCTTCTGCTTTGGAAAACAGTCCGAGTTTTTGCAAAACCCTTTGGAGAAACAGTTTTGAATGTTCAGTGAGAACACACACACAAAAAATAATAATAACTGCAAGATGGGAGTTTCCAAAAGCCTTGGGGTTCTACCAAGGTCTGCCTACTGACATAGAGTTACTTTAGTAACTCAGCTGACATCCAGTGAACTCGTCCTGCAGGAAAAGAAAGAGTGTTCATTATAAAAACAGTCATCTTTAAAGGACACCTACTGTCCAAGGTGTGTATCTATCTCAGTAAAAACAACCAGACACAGATAGAGTTTAAATTGAATAATAGGGTGGTTTCATGTCCCCTAAAATTGTTCTTTGTACATTTTGTTTAAAATCATGTAGTCATTAAACATATGCAAGTTATCAGTGACAATCATTTAACCAAAATTTCAGTTCCTGTTGGCTGTACATTTGTAACTGCTCTAGAATTCTCTATTCTTCAGGTCTTGCTTCTTCTAGGTTCACACACTCCTGGATGGAATAAAGACTTACTGTGTCTAGGGCTTGTCATAGCTTTTGGATATAGGACATATCTAGAAAATATTTCATATGAATGCAGCCTTGGTATTAATTGAGTTATAGCAATGTTAGCAGAGACTGTCAGAGCCCTTGATGACAAGGTTGACAACAGCAGGCAAGAACAACAAAATCATTGTGTTTCCACGATAAAGCTGAGCAGACGGCTCTGTGTGTCATCTGAAACCTATTCCAACTTCTGGAGAGCGTCTAGGCTTGCTCCATCACTCTACACGGTTAAAGCAGCCACTGTGCAGAAATGCCTGGTAACATCCCAGAGAGTACAAAAGATTCTCACTTGAAGATACAGGTTTGCTCTGGGGGATAGTCAGCCATCCGTTGCCTGGCAATGAGAGTCCTGAAACTCTCCAGAGATGGGACTGCCATGTGTAATGACAGGGTAGGAAGTAAGCACCTCTGTGCCAAAGGCCCAACTCTTTAGCGGATTGAGATAAGGAAGGAACTTATTTCGTGTGGGTCCAGGTACTGTGTTCTCTCAAACAGAGACAACTTTGTAATCAAAGGAGCTCGTAAATGCCCATTGGCTTACTTTCACAACCAGGGCTGCTGTTTGCTACAGGTTCCTAGGGAAAAGGCACTTGCGTTCACTTATCATGCACAGAGGAGTCTTAGCTTTCTCCTATTGCCTGATTCTGCCCTAGGTATAAACTATCTTCTACTTGCTTTAATTCCAATCTTGGGAATTAGATTTTACCTTACCTAAAACAAAACTAATAGTCCTGAGAAAAACCCAAGTTTTTTTTAAATAAAAATAAATGTGTATTAACAAAGCCTAGAACTAGACTGATATAAACATAAAACTTAAAAGTGACTCTCAACTTTTCCACCAACCAAATCTATGTCTTGTATTTAAGTGGGAAAATAAGCAACGCATGGAAAGGAACAGAAATTTGTTGAAGCCCTGATAAGAGGTTATTACTTTTTCTTTCTCTCCTAAGGCCACATGAAGATTAACCAGTTTACAGAACCCTTTTGAGCCAAGCCAGATGCAAACATATAAAGTAAACCACTCATGCTGGTTTGGGGCAGCCCATGACAAAGAAGCAAGGTGCACTGTCTTTTAAAATGCCATGGTATAATCTTCTGACTTCTCCCTCTATATCCAAGTTATTATGCAAGAATGTGCCCCAACACATTTTTTTCCTGAGATTAGTCATCTGTGAAAATTGCAATGTGTGTTACATTTTGGCAGCTTTTGACACCTAAATGATGCCCGATTTGAAAGTGCCTTTGAATTACTTTCTAAAAAGAAGTTACTGTGCTTTCCCAACTGTCCACCTGCTTCAATGTTTCGTCTGCTTCCAGATGAAGTTCGCACTTGGAAAAAAAGAATAATCATATTCCTTAGGATTCCAGATCCTGAACATGCAAAAAAATTAACAGTGTTGTCAGATTATTGGTCTAGCATGATATGTTAAACATTTATACACGGAGATAGCTTCATGACACCAAATGCAGGTGTGTTATGTAAGTATGAAGCAGCAAAAAGAGCCTCTATAAAGAGTGCTAATATCTTTGAATGTTGATTAGTTTTAAAGCATTTCACTATAAGCTAACACCAAGAAACTCCCTTTTTATGATTCAAATGAATCCGGCCCTCTAGGTTTAGCATTTCATGTAGATAATGTCATTTTTTTTTTTTTCTGAATTACTTCTGTCCTCTTTCCAGACCACACCAGAAGTGCTGCATGAAAGCTAAAGGTCAGATTATGGCTTTCCAAAAAATCTTGACCCCAGGACATGTGTTTGAATTCCACAAATCACACAATATGCTTCCTATGAATAGCCTTCCCCATTTAGAACCTTGGAAAGAGCCTGCATGGAAGCTTCTGTTGTCTCATTTCCATTGCTAATGGAAGAATCTGTTCCACATGGGGGATGCCATTTACAAATTTTACCATTTCTTCCTGGAAAAGGTAAAAGAAGATTTGCTTTTTTTTTTCTTCTAAATGGAAACTTTTGTCACTCCAAAGAGATATGCTCTCAAATAGACTTCTGTGTGTATATGTGTGCATACACAGTCGGTGTGTTCAGGCTTTCCTAAAGTGGATGACATTGCAAAAGTCTAGAACTGTCCCCAGGCTGACAGGTTAGCTGTCTTTGTAATTCACCATGAAGTCTGCCTGTACTGGTAACCTGCCCACATGTCCTAGTGGCCTCAGGCAAGCAGAAACTGTCCTAGTTCTCTCCTTTCTCATTGCAGATCACCAATTCATGAACATCTGGGAAACACTTTCATATTTTTGCATGTGTGTGTGTGTGTGTGTGCGCGCGCAACTTCATTCCAAATATTGTTGTGAGAAACAGTAAGTCAGGGTAGATATGGACCCTCAATGATTTCACTTCTTGATGGTCACAGCTCTGGGGAATTGATATTTGATCTGGTGAACAATGCACAAATTCCTCTTTCAGCCCAAATATCTAAGGAACCAGATGCAAACTCAATGGACACAAATAATCATTTCATCCAAGCCATAACCAATGATGTAGAAAGAATTTCTGGGAAATTGAGAGGCTACCCATGGTGTTGTTCATGCTAAGACTATTTATAGACCGAGCCAAAATTAAGCATAAGCAATGGAAAAAAGTTGTTCAGTACTTTAATCTTAGGTAGATATTAAAGGATAGAGGGACAAAGAGAGAAAGAGACCTACAGATAAATGCAAGGTCATGGAGATTACACAGTAGGTAGATATTCTAATTTTTTTTAAACTGTATAGAAGTTACCTCCAGGAAGGTATGTGGAAGATGAGAGTGAAGGTAATTGAGGAGAATAAATGCCAATCACTATGTTCATAAAAGGGTCATGATTTGCAGGAGAGAAAGAAAATGTGTAAGGGTGGGAACTGGAACAAGAAAGGTGCTGGGCTGAGAGAGGTCTGCTAATGAGTGCTTGGAGCAGCTATTCCCCCGCTGACGCCATGTAGACCAGCCTGAGTGTGCTCTGGGCACAAGTTGCTACGTGAGCCCTGCAGCTGCAGAGCAACCTTCACGAAGCTCAGTAAACAGAAGGGAGGAGGAGCAGTGAGGGAGGGGCAGGGGTCACCTCACCACGGATCTTCTGCTACCTCTCCAGTTCATGCAGAGCATTGTGGGCAGCAGTTCTCAGCATTTGCATATGCTAAAAGCCATGTGTGTTTGATAAACAAAATATCCACATTAAAAAAAAAAAAGAAAAGCTTGGTGGAATGGTCGATCTCTTCTCTTCAGGTACAATTGTGGTCAACCTTCTGGACTACTCAAAAGTCATACAAGGACTCTACAGTGGATTAGAGTGTCTACAACTGGGGTGTCTGAAGGTGTTTCTTAAAGGAAACCAAATTCATAGGGGTGTAAAATAAATCCCTTACACATATGAACAACATAAGAAAATTAAAATACTATGCCAGAAAAATCAGAGGGGGAGGGCCGAATGCAAAGTGAGATAACCTTCACCCTTAACTGTCACTCTTCCCATCATGTTTGAAGTAACCTATCTCTCTACTGGACACCAGGATCTTTCTGCACCATGGTATATAAAAAGAAAACACTTGGAAGTGAGCAGAAAGAGGCAAACAAGTTTAAGGTAATCCACAGACAGACATCCAGCAGTGGTTAGCAAAAGGAAAACTGACAGCCACATTAGTTATTAGTGTGAAAAGGGAGCAAGTTAAGTTTTCAGCATATTGTCTTTTATCTGACAATATGCATTTTTTGCATACCTAAAATAGACTTTTAAGTAGCACCTTATTCCCTAATAGGTACATTCTGAGTTTATGAAAATATCTGGAATCTACAGTCTCCCTCAAGTCACTCCTGATAGACTGAACTAGACATACATTGAACTACCCATTTCCTATCTGTGTTTTTCAGCAGTCATGAGGAATCTATATTATTATGCAATCTTTTTTTTTTTTTTTTTTTTTTTGGTCAGAATCAAATCGTTTTGATCTTTGCTTCCCTAAAACTAAGCTCTCTTCAAGGGAGGAATTTACACCATGATTCCTAAGAATAATAAAGTGCTTAGGACAGAGTGAGAAAAGACATGAAAGTTTAGTGGTCCTTAGGCGCAGCTCCAACTAGGTCTCCGGCTCGCTCTTCCAGCAAACCAACTCGGAGACGCTCCCCGTGGAACTCGAGGCCACCCTCGATCAAAAATAAATAAATAGACGTCAAAGATTCAGAATAAGTGTTGTCTCAAGGTTTGCAGCCAAGATCTGAGACCAGGGTTTTAAGTCGTTGCGTTTCTCCTCCATCACCTTTCCTTCTCCTCCACCCCCCCTAAGGAGGAAGAATGAAACACAGACTCCCTCGTCCTGGCCGCTGAAGCCAGCATCTCGCCTACAGCTGGTGCAATGGAGTCTATGACAACAAACAGATACGACAGCGAAATCCATTGCTATTGCTCAACTGTTCCAAGCATGTCTCAGTATTTTTAGCTCCGAGGATGTTCTGGTGCGCACACAAACTCTATAGGCACGAGCTGAGACTCCCAAGCTTTGGGAAGAGCATGACAGCTGGATTCCTCCGGCCCAGCAGGAGAGCGGACGTGTTCGGGGACAGCGGTGCGCGAGTCCACTCCCCAGGACGCACACCCAGACCGCACCGAACGGAGGAGGAGGAGGAAAGAGAGCACCGCAGAGTCCTTACCTGTTGCTGGCCCAGGAGCATAGGGACATGGAGTGGAAGTGAGGGGATGACAGAAGCATGTAAGATCCAGTGGGTTGTGAAAATGAGGGAAGCCAGTAGCAAGCGAGAATTCCCAAGACCCAGCTAGCCGGCGCCGGGAAGGCTGCGCGCGGGCCAGGACTCTAGTGCGCTCGCTCTCTGATAGCCTGGGCGCTTTTTGAGGCGGTCCTTGCGATACCGGCCCTCCTGGCTCCGCCCCCTTGGCCCTGTGGACCAATCAGAGAGCTCATTGATGCGTCTCTCCCTCTCCTCCCCCTCCCCCTCGGAGAACCAGCACGGGAGGGGGAGGATGCTACACCCGCGAGCAAAAGCGCTGCCAGCTGGGGAACCTGCTGCAAGCTTCCTCCTCTTCCAACCCTCGCGAACTGGGCCCTGGAGTCTGGCTGGGGAGGAAGAAGTCCCCGCTCAGCGGGGACAGCAGCAGGTGGGGAGCTCGCGCGGCCTGAGTTTCTACATGGCAGCCTTTGACTTAGGCCACAAGGTCCTTCCTACCCCTTCTCTGAGCCTCACACTTCCCTGTTTCCCTCCCGAGTGGGCGGCCTGCTATGTAAGCTCCTCTGGGAGCCTGCTTGGTGCCAGAGCTCCCGGAGCGAGGTTTGCAGCTGGGAAAGGATTGCATGTTAACTTCGACCGGTTTCCTCCTCTCCCCTCTCATCCAGAACTCCCTCAAACCCTTCCCTGCGCCCAGCGCAACCACCAGCCCGCGGATAATCCGCTAAGGAAATGGCAGAAAAGATGCCGGGCCCTGCGCTCACAACCTAGCAAATTGTAGAGGCGTACAAGTGTACCGGAGACATGTCTAGCGTGGAGAATTCTCCCACTACTATGTTGGTCAATTAACCCCGCCACCCCCAGAAAAAAAAGAGAGAGAGAGAGAATGGAAAGAAAGAAGGAAGGAAGGAAAGGAGGGAGGGAGGGAAGGAAGGAGAGAGGGAGAGAGAGAGAGGGAGAAAGAGAGAGAGAGAGAGAAAGAAAGAAAGAAAGAAAGAAAGAAAGAAAGAAAGAAGAAAGAAAGAAAAGAAAGTAAGGAATACAGCTCCACGACTTCTCTGGAGTGCTAGGCACTCCTCCCTCTCGCCTTGTCCGCCCTCAATCTCTCTCTCCACCATCGCCCGGCACGCTCTGCTGATCTAAAGTCGGAACAATTAGGGAGCAGTGAATTCTCTGGAACTGCAACTCCTGCAGGCTCCCAGCTCTGCCCTCGCGCCAGCGCCGCCCAGCCTCCTCCCCAGCACCCAGGCAACAGCCGGCCTGCCAGCGCCTTTCCAGTGCAAATCGGCTGCAGCGGTGGGCCAAGGATGCATCCCGGGGCCACTTCCTGCATCCATCCGTGTGCGTGGGTGAAAAGCGCATTTTATTTCTGAAGACCTTGGTATGGTGACCAAGCTTGGGTCGGAAAAAGAGCATGGTGTCGTTAGTTGTTTTTTTTTTTTTTTTTTCCTCCTCCCTTTTAGTAAGTTGGCAACCCCTGTCTGTAATTTTTAATGATTATCCCTCAAGCGATCCGATACGTCTTCCGTGCAGTTTATTTAAGCCACTAAAGGCCTCGCTGACTCACCGAACTACTTCCACAAACCGGCTCGTGTGCTGGGCGGATCAGCCTGGCCGAGCCTTTGTGTGGGGGAGAGGAGAAACCGAAGATGAGAGACTTCTGTGCAGATACCCACCTCTCAGTCTTGTATCCTCACAAGGCCCCTAGGAGGTGCTCGTGAGATACGTTAAAATTTTCAGACACGCACTTCATCTAGCCTTAACAAATGCGCCTTCTTCCCAGCGCTGAGCAGCATGCTTTTAAAGGGTGTGGAATGGATCCTGCACACGCTGTGACTGCTCTGGGAGCCAAATGGCCTCGCTGGTCCTTTACAAGTGCTGGAATTGTGCAGTACACCGAGCGCCGTTACTAACTGCTGCCTTTTAAAGCTTTGCACATGGGGAAATAGCCTCCCATAGGGAGGTTCACTTCAACACTTATTAAGACATGTATTACTTATAACTAGCACGAATTAGACCTACAATGTAGATTAGATGTATAACAATCCAGGACAAGAAGTCCAAAGATAAAAGACCTCAGGGACAGACAAATTAACTATTAAACTAAAGATGGCTAAGGAGTTAACAGCGCACTCCCAGCTTTTTCAGAAGTGCATTTTTTTCTTGGGTTTATTTAAAAAAAAAGTTGGATGAAAATTAATCCCTTAAAATATATTAAGACTAGATGGGGAAAAAGGAAAGTATTTATCCATATTCTCTTCTGTGTTGTGACTCAATCCATGCATCTGTAGATGGCTAAGTATTTTCTGAGCCATATGGGTTCCTTTTTATTTATTTTAATGCGTGCATGTGTGTGCTCACTCACCTGAGTGTCAATGGGCATGTGGCATGACATGTGTGTGGACGTTAAAGGACAATTTACCCAGGTGGTCCTTTCTGGCCTTTCTACCTAATTTGGGGTAGGGTTTCTTTCTCTGGATCTAGCTTCCAGTAAATTCTCCTGTCTCTGCCTCCTGTTTTACAGTGTCCTAGGATGACATAAACAGACCAGGGCCTCTAGCTTTCTCTGGCTTTTTAAGAGGGGTCTGCAGATAGAACTCTAGCACTTGGGTTTAAAACATGAGGGCTTTCTCCATTGAGCCACCCCACCCCCAGTCCTAAACTATATGACTTCAAAGAAGTCACACTCTTCCTCTGTCTCTTCCCCCCCTCCCCAGGTAAGGAGATTGGCCTGAAAAGTCAGTCATACAGGAAACAAAAGGACAGCATTTTTCTGAAGCTTGGGGTGAATTGCTTTTCTTGAGTAATCTGCTCTAAGTAAAAAAAAAAAAAAAAAAAAAAAAAAAAAAAAAAAAGAAAGGCACCACAGGCCAAGATGGCTTCTTAAAATAGGAGGTCATTATGGAAATGATGCAAAATTGCATGATTATGTTTGGCTGTTTACATTTACCTCTCAGGGAGCAGATAAAAAATGACACCCCCCCCCAGGTTTCCCCTAGTTCACCAATTTCTCTTTCCTGTATCTTGAAGGAAAAAGTTTGAGAAAACATAATGACTTTGACAAGTAGCTTCCAAGTTGGAGCAGCAGCTTTATATAATTATTTAGCTCAGTAAGAACTAAAATAAAATAAGCTGTGTAGATGAGAGCATTTCATATCTTCATAGTTGTCTTTTGCAACCTATAAATGTGCACTTTAATTAATAAATAGATTTCTCACTCCCTATTAGGCAAATTTCAGTATGCCAAAGCATTAGTACTTGGATATTATGCCTGTTTTGGAGTGACATGTAACACAAATTTCTCTATTTGGTCTACTCTTTGGAGCTGAGTCAGGCCTTATTTAGCAAAAAATAAAAGATAAAATTAGTTTTTGGATGTCATTACAGTTGGGTATTGGGATCCATCTGTGGAATAAATTTCCCAAGGAAATGACAATTCTGCACTTACTGATTCCCTCCATGGCAACCTCCTATGATAGGAGGGCCAGTATTAGTCACACTGTGGACCCACAAGCTGAATGGCTGTGTAATGGATGCAGTGTGATTGTTCCTGGAGGAGAGATCCCAACAATCAGACCAATGTTCAAACTTCCATTAACCATATTTCATGTTTGCTGCCATAAGAAATGAAAGGCTAGGTTATCTGCATGAACTACATATTAAGAACTATGTGTTTACTAGTAATAGTATAAATGATGAATAAGTCAGACTGAAATGTAGACAGAATGTATTTTCAATCTACTGCTATTAGGACAAACCATCCAATGTGGCATTTTGAAACACCCAATACAATCTTATCTGTTGGAAAGGTGTTTCTGCCTTCAAAACAGCATGGCACCACACCCCTTTGATCACATTTCCTCTTCATAGTCAATTTCATGAGCATAGCTGTGAAATAGCTACTTTGCATTTCAGCTGTGCGCTCAGTGATATGGTAGACAGAAATGTCTGAGGAGAAATTTTTTCTGTCCTCAGGAATTTGAAAATTTTAATATGGTCTTCCAGATAGGTCATGGCTCTAGAGTTCATATCCTCATAGCAACTGTTGTTACCTACATAAGATCTGCACAACAAATTGGGCCATCAACATTCCATTAGGGTTGTGCAGGAGGGCATGAGGCCCCCATACCTCCTTGAAGAGTGACTGGAAGTCCCTAATTGCTGGGGGAGTAGGAGACGTTTTCTGAAGTGGTGTAGTCACTGGTATGTTGCCTGCGTTCTTGGAAATAATCCCCCACCGATGCTCTTGAAGGAAATCCTAATTCAATTCAGTGAATTTCACACAAGAAAAGAAAAAAACCTTCAAAGTGGAAGAGATTCTAGTGGATATGAAGAAAGTGTTCATTGAAAGGTGTGCAGAGGTCCAAAAGAAGGTAATGGGAGAGGATTTTGATAAAAATGCATTGTATACATATGCAAAATCATCAATAAAATATCAAAAAGAATAATTGAGAAGAGAAACAATGTACAAGTGAATTTCAGTTGAATGGTGAAATAAAAGGAATAATAATATCATTCACATGATGACTTGAAGTTATGGTTTCAATATGCAATGCCTCCCCCCAACAGGCTCATGTGGAGAGGGATTGGTTGTGACCTACTGGGATGTGTTGATGGGTAGTTGAAGATTCAGGAGTTAGGACCTACCTGGAAAAAGTAAGACAAAGGTTGGAGGAGGGCTATTATGATTTTGAAGGTCATAACTAGTTCCTTGTTCCTTCTTCCTTCTCTGCTTTCTGTCTAGTCTGAGACAATAGCTTCTGTCAGATGTGCCTGTCACCATGATGTGCTACATCACCAAGGGCCCAGAGTCAATCACTGGAGACAGGCACTCTGGACTGGAACCTCTAAAACCATGAGTAAAATCAATCCTTCCACTCTTATAAGTCAGTTTAAGTCAGGTACTTTGTTACAATGATGAAGAGTCCAACACACTCAGTTATGATTATAATGAAAATAAGCCGCTTTATTTTTATGTGCAATGCATTGGGCCGATTATGGTACATCAGAGCTGTTTCCCAACACTGAGAGACCTTTGGATGATGCACTGAAGCCTCTGTGCTTGTTCTTCCTTCTCTGTCACTTCGTTGTTTTGTGACAGTGTGTCTTGAGTCTGTTGTGCTGTCACTAAGCTATGTCTAATTTTTTATTCTAATCTGCACTGGGCTGACAATTATGTAACCAAAGTTGTCAAAATATAGGTCAATTAAAAGTAAATGTGATCTAACACATCTAAAATGGATTTGCTTGCCTATTTTTTTAAAAAAAAGAGTTTCTTTTGTGAGTGAGCATGATGTGTGTGCATGTGCGTGTGTAGAGACAAAAAGACACAAGGGTGGTGGTGTTTCTCATGTACACCAGCTACATGTTTTTAATTTTATTATTTTTAGTATTTTATTTATTTGCAAGCAGAGAGAGAGAGCGAGAGAGAGAAAGAGCGAGAGTGAGAAAGAGAGAGAATGGACATACCAGGGCCTCTAGCCTCTGCAAGTGAACTCTAGATACATGCACCATTTTGTGCATCTGCCTTTACGTGGGTACTGGGGAATCAAACCTGAGTCATTAGGCTTTGTGGGTAAATGCCTTACGTGCTGAGCCACCTCTCCAGCCCCCATGCAACTTTGTTAAGACAAGGTCTGTCATTGGACTGGAGCTCACTGATTAGGCTAGGCTGGCTGATCAACACACCCTGGGAACCCTCCTGTCTCCACCTTTACAGCACTAAGTTTACAGGTGCACATCACCATACCCAACATTTTACAAGAATGCTACGAAATTGAACGCAGATCCTCATGCTTGATAGGTAAGCATTTTACCAAGCAAGCGATCCTCCCAGGCCTCAAAATGGATTTTTAAACAAGTCTGAACAAGTGCTGCATTAGAAGTTAGCCTATCTTGGCCAATTTTCTTCTTTGGTAAACAAAAACAAAACAACCTTCAGAATACAGATCAATAGCTTATATTTTAACTTTGCAAAAAAATTCAAATGCCTTGGTGTTTGTCATGTTATGCATAATTGAGGAAACTCTGGGTAAGGAGGTGCCAGTGTGCTTGCAACTATTTATATACTTATGCGTATGAGTGTAACAAAATCACACTCATTTGGTGACTATTTCATTGCTGACTATGCTGATGTATTGTTGAAACCCTTCTTTTCCATTAAATCCATCAAAACCAGCAAGTGGTGGTGCAGTTATTTAAGAACCTCACAATTCTAGTTTGAGAAGGTTATAATTTAATAAATGACTTCGTCTGCTGTGCTCTAGGAAACCTTATTTGTCTCACACGAGTGAGAAAATTGCACTTTTAAAATGCCGTATTCATCACAAGGCCAGACCCTTTTTGATTGTTTCTTAACACAGTAATCACAATGATTGTTCCATCTTCTTTACCTGCAGTGGATAAATCCTATCAAAGGTACTGAGCCCTCCATCTAGCCTTTGTTCCTTCTCTCTAACCACGGATGCCCAGCTTCTTAAGCCAGGTCTTCCTGTGTTAAGCACAGGTCACTTGTTAGAGGATGCAGTAGCTAAGTAGAACGCTAATTCTTGTGTAGCCATCACCTCCTCTGGGGAAAGGCAAACCTCCTGAGTGCAAGCTCAGTACCATCAATTAATATGAGTGATGGACTGTTAATAAAACCAGCATGTATTAAGAACCTTCCAGAAAGGAAGCACCGAGCTTGTATTTTGCAGGACATGCTACGCTGTGGCTCTCCATCGCATGCACAACTATAATAAAATAAAGGACCAAGGTTAGAGAGGAGGGACAAGAAAACAGCTGGGCATGGTTGGCACATGCTTTTAATCCCAGCACTCAGGAGGCAGAGGTAGGTGGATCACAGTGAGTTGAAGGCAATTTGACACTACAAAGTAAATTCCAGGTCAGCTTGAGATAGAGAGCAAGACTGTGCCTTGAAAAAGTTAAAAAAAAATAAATTAAACAAAAAAGAAAATGAACTTTGGTAATACTGGGTTAACAAGGAAACACAAATAGCTTTATTCACAAGTAAGGAAGATTTGCCTGCCTCCAGCGTCCATAGACCCCTCCCTAGTGCTAATTCTTTCCAATGCAACTAGCAACCAAATGCAAGGTCTAATACACCTGTAAGAGTGTCTCTTTAATTCAATAATACTTAACTGGAAGACCATAAAAATCATGTAACAGGGCTTTTGTCTCCAGAAACAGCAACAAAGAATATACTCAGACAATTTACAAATAAATAAGTTATATCAACACTATGCAAAAATAAAATGTACCCAACTACCACTAGCAACATAACATCAACATAACATTAACAGGTTGTAAATAATGTCATTGCTCACTTTATAGATGCTTAGATATTTTAATGTACTTATAAGGGTCAAACCCAGATATTTTTACTGTTACCATTGGATATGAGTTGCACACCATCCATTCTACATGTTAATGAAATTTCAATGAGTTACATACATTAACCAATGATTTCAGGAATTATTTCTAGGGTTAACACAGAACACTTGAGTTTTGAAGAATTAGATTCTGTCATGAGTATTTCAGCATCTATTTTTTTTTTTTAAATCAGCACAGACCTCATTTCAAAACATTCTATCTTCAGTATGGTTTGCATAACCGAGTCACAGAGCTTCAGCAAAGCGGAGCTCACTCTGTAAATAATGTCTCTTCTGTGACCTGATCGCCATTTCTCTGCCAGTGCCCTGAAATCCGTGAAGACATACCACAGCTGCTAAGCCAAGTTGGCAAATGCAGATCAATTAGGAGAGCTCACGTTCACATTTACCAAGATTAAATTTTGTTTACGTGTTACTACACACACACACACACACACACACACACACACATAATTGTCCTTTCAAGGAGACGCCTTGCGAAATGATATGTTTCCCATTGGAGCAAAAGTCAAATGCCAAACTATTGCTCTTCTTGTAAATATTCTTATTTATATAAAATATGAATCTCCCTAGTATGGCTTAAATAAAACATATTCTTGATACATTAGTTGGCAGAAAGCAAATTTTGAGTATATGTACACATGCACATACATAGTCACACATGTTCAGAATTCTAGCTGTTGACCCACTCATGACACATTGAAAACCTTATAAAATGAGGGAAAGGATTAAGTTTTAATTTACTTTTATATGTTCTGACAGAATTGCTGTAGTCAGCTCAAAGATTCCCTTTCTTCCTAATTTGCTTTAATGAATCTGATTCAATGATGACTTAAGCCCAGATACACCACAATTTGAAGATTTAAAAGTCATCCACTTACCCACTTACTTATTGCACACACATTTCTTCAGCTCTGAAAGTATGAAAAATTCAAAATAGATATTGGCAACTCTCTCAGACATGTTGGAAGATAGAATAAATCTATAAAAATCCAAGACAAAATAGTTTTAGCCTTTCAGGAAAATGCAAGCTAAGGACAAATAACTCAAGCAGCCCCTCAACAGAAGAAGACGATGGCAACATCTATTTTCTTCCAGAAGTAACCTGAACGTGCATCTACCTGCTAAAACTGTCACTTAGCACATTTGGCTTCGGGAACGTCCACATTGCTGTATCCAGAGTTTCCAAGCCCAGGCAGTCTAATAGGTATTTATGCAAGTCTCCTTAATCCTGGGTACAAAATGAATTAGTGCTCCTCCTTAAGTGAATCACACACAGAAATCAGTTTCCTGTTTTCTATGTTCTATCTTCTTTCCTGGTGCATTTGTCACTGGCTGTTCCCTCCATGGCCCATATATTATTTCAAGTCCTATCGAAGAGGGATTAAGACTCAAACACAGCCAGTGATCCGATCCAGACAGAGCTCTCTAAATTATAATAGATCATGATTTAGCATTTGGTTCATCTCTAGACTTGCATGACTGTATCTCCAGTGACTCTATCCAACAGCATCACCTGTCAAAGTAATGTGTCAGAAAAGCACCAGCCACACCTGAGCCCAGCCAGACCTACAGCATGAAACAATCCAGTAGGGAAAAATTAAAAATAAATAAAAAATAAAAGATTGCTTTTGGAATTATTTCTTCATAATGGAAAGCAGTTCGCAGTGAGATCACTTACAGGATTGGAAGAGGAGAAGGAGGAGGAAGAAGAAAAGAAAGAAATAGAACACAAAAGGACACTAAGCATGGAGAGATGCCCCATGTCTCCTCCTGGCTCCGGACCCTCTTCCACGTTTCCTCAGAATGCGGGCAGACCCACATCTCATTTTCAGCAGCTCAGAAAGTGGAGCACTCTCCTGCAGAAGGCTTTATCCCTGACTCCTCGGAAGAAGACTCTTGAAGAACAATTTTTTTTTTTTTTTCTCACAGGAGAGTTTAGAGAGTCGATGAACGTGTTCGATGAGAGTTTCATAATTTCCTTTCTACAAATACCAGGGCATTTATTTCCCTTACGTAATTTCCAGGGAATCAGTTGAATGACCTGACTTCAATTCTGCTGGCTACCAAGGGCCCTTACCGTCAAACAGTCACCCTTGGTGAGAACATATCCAAGGGCTGATATATGACTGCCGAGGAACTTGACAATTCCTGGAAGGAAAAGGGTTAAGAGCCAGTAAAAACAGCAAAAATTTATACATGATCTAGTGTGATTACACTTTTTTTTTCTCTTCCTCACAAGGAACACCAACAATGACAACCTCCATAACTAATGCTTCTGGTTTCCAAAACCTTGTCCATACAGGACATGGTTTCACATTGTGTAGATGATCTCAACAATACTTTGGTTAGTACCCAGAGACATGTACTTGCTAGAGCGTTTTCTTTCAAAGGTCTATGACATCATGGAAAAATAAGCACAGGCACTGAGCTTCAAGGAGCAGCCTTGTGTGACTGGTTTGGAGATGGTTGGAATCTGGCTGATAAGTTCTAGAATGTGTTTTGTCTCCAGCTCACCTTGCTAAGGAGAAGACTGACTTAAGTAGCCAGAATAATTGGCTCCAGAAAGAATTATAAACCGATGAAAGTGACAGAAGTGTCTGCCTTCAGTTGACAAAACTCCAAGCAAAACATAAGCACAGCCCTGATATCTGTGATCAAGACAAGTGTTCTGATCTATCTGCTACAAAATACAAAAAGAGGATTGACAAAGCAAATGAAAAGTTATTTCTCTATTTGGGGACAAATAGAAAACACACACCTGTTTCCTTTCATAGGGGAGACTAAAAGCTCCAAAGAGCCAGTGAAGTAAATGCTTCAGTTGTTCCCTGTTCCATAACTGCAGGGGACACTTCGCTAGATGACTAGACTGATAGCAAAGTGAGCTCTCAGTATGGAATTCCCTGGAGCCACCAGGAAGTAAGCAACTATGGGGGGGGGGGAGGCATTTCTCTCTACCATACTACTCAGATCCCTTTTTTTTTTTTTTTGTTTTAACCTAATCATTCTTTTGGCTTTCTCATACTTCCCTTTCTTCTCTAGGAGTTTCTGATCAGTTGCCACTCTGGGGGAAAACTGAACCTTGGCTTTTGGTCTAGGATGCAATGGAGTAGCCACAGATTTTTTTTTTTCTGCAGATCTGCCAGATGTCAGCAAAGCAGAGTGCTACTTTGGCAATATGGTACCGGTGGCTGGCTGTATTCCCTCCTGTTGTAAGCACACAAACTCCTCCAGAAAACTTCCCATATTTAATTGCAGGGCTCAATTATCTAAAGCAGTCAAGATCTATAAGAGCTGTATTGGAGGGTTTTTTAAATTAAATATTATATTGCATTATTTATTTATTTGACAGAGATAAAGGGGAGGAGAGAGAGAGAGAATGGGTGCACCAGGGCCTCCATCCACTGCAAACAAACCACAGATGCATATTCCACCTTAATACAAGAAAAAAAAAGAAATAATGAAACATTGCTGAGTAGCATCATTGACAGAATTTTTTTTCTTAATATATTTCCTTTTGTTAATGAAAAATCAATATAAGCTTGAGCATTATGATGGGTCAATATCTGTGTTAAGAAAATTAACCTGAATAGAAATATTTGCTTAATGGGATAATGTCCTACAACTCCTGGCTACTTAGGGTTTGAAACCCAATATGTCATGTGTCCTGTGGTCCTAGGATAAGGGCCTGTACTTATGTCTTCAGGTCAAATGGAGCTCATAACCAATACAACATAGGAGCTAAGAATGTTTGGGTTTTTTTTTTTTTGCATTTTTAAATTAGGTACAATGTAAAACTAAAATACTATACTATGATATTTATCATTTTCAAAAAATTCACATTTCTGTGTTCAGAAAATATAGAAAGTTATTGCAGCATGGTGTTAGGCATTCATTTTCACACAGTCTCTGGATGCTTTCAACATATGATGGCAAATTTGAATGGGAGAGATAAGAGACCACCATGGGCCATAGAGTCTAAACTATTTGTTACTACGTTGCTTATAAGAAAAGGGTGCTGAAGGCTGGCATAGAATAATGTTTTCGAAAAGGTTAAAGTGAGTGAACTGGTGCATGTGCTACTCTGCATGTCTGGGTTGTGGAAACTGAGTAATTTTAATTGAATAATTTAGCCCCTGCTACCTTCTCACTAAAGCACAGATAAAATGCTTACTTATTTTAGGGTAAACAATGTGATAATTGTAAAATGTGTATTCAGGTGAGAAAGTTTTCTATTCAGCTTAATTAGTTTTTTTAAATATTTTTGCTTATTTTTATTTATTTATTTGAGAGTAACAGGGAGAGAGAGAGAGAGAGAGAGAGAGAGAGAGTGGGCGCACCAGGGCCTCCAGCCACTGCAAACGAACTCCAGATGCATGTGCCCCCTTGTGCATCTGGCTAAATGTGGGTCCTGGGGAATCAAGCCTCGAACTGGGGTCCTTAGGCTTCACAGGCAAGCGCTTAACCAATCGCTCAGCCATCTCTCCAACCCAGCTTAATTAGTTTTGATGAATTACATTTACATGTTAAAATGAAGTGTGTCCAGAATTTTCATGGCACTAGAATTGATTATCAACTTATTCATGTATTACTAATTAATAATTATTCAGTGATTAATAAAGTCAATGATTCCAACTAGTTCGCTACAATTTTAAGGTGTTTTCTCATCCTCCATCATATATGTCAAGATGTTGATGGGCTCAATATTGTGCAGGCCTTGTGGAGGAAAGCACAGCCAGTAGCCACTGTGAGGTCATGAATGTCATGCCCTGAGGACAGTGTTCCAGTGTCCCACTTCCCCCTCTGACTCTCACATTCTTTCTATAATATCTCCCAGTTCTCTAAGCCTCAGCGGGAGTGCTTTGAGATGTCTCATTTAGCACTGAGCTCTCAATAGTCAGTTCTTTTCAACATTTTGGGGAGTTTTGAATCTCCCTAATACCCACTCCTTTTGGGTTCAGTGGAATGGGGACGAGGGAGGAAGGACAAAAGAAGGTAATGGGAGGTGATTATGATCAAATTACAGCATATTCTTGTATGAAATTTCTCAATAAAAAGAAAACCAATAGTAGGCCTAGGATGGAAAGGCTTTTCCATTTTGTTCTGTGTACTAGTCTGATATCTCATTACCATCTCTGGATATGTCTTTTTCTTTTGAACCCGAGGTAACATTTTTAAAAGACAAATAGTAAGAACATTGTGTGTGTTATGAAGACAGTAGGGAATGATTTTATTCTGTTGGACGCGGGCATAATTATGTTTATGTAAAAACGTTGTACTTATTGTAACCAGGCCTTAAGCCTAGGTCCAAAAGAAGTGTATATCTATTTAGAGTTAAATGAGGAAGCCTATGAGCCCTAATCTGTTTATATTATTATATTCTTCAGTTATACTCTCTTATTGGGTGTTCTTTTATACAGAACAAAAAGAACCTAGATGCTGATCTGCCCTGGCTAGACTAGAAGGGAACTCCTTTCTGGCCCAAGATAGCGAATAGGAACACCTTCCTCGTTCTTCCTTCTTAATTTTTTTTCATGGGATTTTTCACTGTTTTGTGGGCACTTTCTCCAACCAATAAATATACATGTACTACATTTAACGAATGAAGTTTATCCCAACTGGATGCCTAACTTACATCTCTGAGATTGTAAGAAAACCCAGTCCAAGTAGCCATGCAAATTACTCACTCAGGAACCTCCCAGTTTGGGAGCTTTTCTGGTTTATGTTCTGCTTTATTTTCTTCCTAAAATAAACATTTTATAATTCTCAAAAAACGTACTAAACATAACCAACTTAAGGAAAATGGAGTTAAAATTGCCACAGAATTTGAAGTAGAATGAGGAGTTTATAATTATAAATTTATTGACAGCTAAAAAGTAATGAATGTGAAAATTAATTTAATGAAGATAAATTTTCTCAACATTGATTAGTTTGTGACTTTTTTAAGATTTATTTTTATCTATTTATTAGAGACACACACACAGAGAGAATGGGTGTGCCAGGCCCTCCAGCCACTGCAAAACTCTAGACTTATGTGCCACCATGTGCATCTGGCTTATGTGGGACCTGGAGAGTTGAACCTGGGTCCTTAGGCTTCACAGGCATGCACCTTAACTGCTAAGCCATCTCTCCAGTCCTAGTTTGTAGCTTTAATAAACCTACCCTGCACTGTACTGAGCTAAATGCTTTGCAGAAGGATCTGACTCTGAAAACTTCTGACAAGTATTTAGCTTTGTGTTGCTTCAGACCAACAAAACTTGAGCTTTTTCTTGTTGTTGATTAGTAACTATTGCTGCTAGGAAGGTAGAGTTGTAGAAAAACAACATTAATGACAACATATTGGAGCTGGAGAGATTTCTCAGTAACTAAGAGCACTTCCTGTGCAAGCATGAGGATGTGTGGAGGCCTGAGTGACTTCTCAAGTTCAAATCCAGGACCCACATAAACAGCTGAGTATGACCAGCAACCCAGGTCCTGGGTGTATCCTCAGTACTTTATGCAAGCAGAAACCTGAGAATCTCAAGAGTTCATGGCAAAACTGCAAGCACCTGAATCAGTAAGAGACTCCAACTCAAAGAAAAGCGGGCAGGAGAGTGGTGGAGAGGCACACCTGACGTTCTGCCTTGGCCACCTCAGATGAATGTATGGGCTATCCCATGGCCCAGTTCACATACACACAACACATAACACACTACACACACACACACACACACACACACACACCACATTACATGTATACATTTACGAGCAAAAATCAAAGAAACAACAACAAAAAAAGGACTGATTCTTTAAGTCCTTAAGTTGTGGGATCATTTTTTTATATAACAAAATTTTTGCAAAACACATACATCATGAACATTAAGATGATATTACTTTAATATGCCTATTATATGTCCTCTATAAAGGAACTACCCCACCTGTACATGGTTGACTGTAAGACATAGCCTACTATTTTAGGGATGCTAATGAAAGAAAAAGCACATTTTAGAATTAGTGACTTTGCAGTAGTTGTCATTATTATAAAGATGGATTTTAAGTAATACCTCTTTTTTTGAAATAAGGTCTCACACTATCCAAGGTGGACCTGGAATTCACTTATGTAAGTGTCAGGGTGTCCTCAAACTCACATAGATCTTCCTACATCTGCCACCTGAGTGCTGGGATTAAAGGTGTGTGCCACCACTCCCAGCAGTAATATTTTTTTTTTTACGTCGATGATTGATTACGGACATGGTCCCAGATTGTTCGCATTTTGTCCTATCATTTTTATTTGAACAAGTAGTAAACACACAACAAAGACTTTCAGATAGCACATACTATGGTATACTATTATTACCAACTTCTTTATATTTCCGGGAATGTTCTGTGCATGCTGAAGCATTTCTCTTAAATATTTTTTATTTATTTATTTGAGAGAGGGAAAATAGGAGAGAGAGAATGGGCACACCAGGTCCTCCAGCCACTGCAAACAAACTCCAGATGCATATGCCCCCATGTGCATCTGGCTTATGTGGTTCCTGGGGAATTGAACCTGAGTCCTTTGGCTTTGCAAGCAAGTGCCTTAGCCGCTAAGCCATCTCTTCAGCCCTCAAGCATTTCTCTTAAAACTGTCTTTTTTCTTTTTAACACAGTCGGTGGCATGCTTTTTGCATCATTTCTCACCTTAGTCACTTAACAAAATAAATATATAAGTTATTAATTCCCTAAGACCTTGAGGTTTCAGTAACAGAACAGTTGAGATGGCTTCACCATATTCATTCTCTGTCAGTGTGAAGACTTTTGTAGGTCAATGCCATTGTGATAACATCACTGACATTGCAATGTGCAGGACTTAGTATGCTACATTAAATACCATTATGTTCTTTCTTTTCTTAAATTTATTTATTTATTTAATTTATTTATTTGAGAGAGAGAGAGAGAGAGAGAGGAAGATAAAGAGAGAGAATGGGCATTCCAGGGTCTCTAGCCACTGAAAACAAACTCCAGACACATGTGCCACCCTGTGCATCTGGCTCACATGGATACTGGGGAGGTGGACTTGGGACCTTAGGCTTCACAGACAAGCATCATAACTGCCAAGCCATCTGTCCAGACCCCATCACATGCTTTCAATGATGACCCCAATTTGCATATGATCTGAAAAGCAGCTATGTTCTATGGGTGGTGGTCTAAATGGAAAATGTCTCCATCCCCTCATAGTCTTACCCAGTTGATAGCAGTGTTTGAAGATGTTGTGGAGTCTTACAGGAGGTCTCTGGGCATTTTGCTGGAAGAGGCTTGTGACTGGGGTCTGACTTTGGAGTGTTACAGCCCACCCCACTTGACATGTTCAGCTCCCTCATTTCTACTTCCTCTCTGCTGATGTGATGCCAGTTGTCTGCTCTTGCCATGTTTTCCCTGCCAAGATGAAACTTCCCCTCGATGCTATAATTTCAACAAAATCTTTCCTTCCACAAGCTGTTTCTGGCTGGGTATTTTGTCCCAGTAATGTGAAAGTTACTGCTACACTATATCTTTTCAAATTAATGTCTTTCATATAGATACTAGGATAAACTAAAGAAGCTGACAGCTCTGTCATTGTAATTAACAACCAAGAACCTAATGCATTTAACATCTTCCCCAGTATTTCCTTTGTAAACACTTGTATGTAAAAATACCAAACTTCTGTGAGGTTCTCTCATTTCTATGTCATGATGTTCAACAACAAATATCAGCGATTGACGCAGGATAGAAAGACAGGAAAACTATACAGACACTGGAAAGGAGACCCTTACCCCACTATCTGATTGCAGTGGTTTGAATGTATGCTCCCTTCCCATGGGCTCATATGTTTGAATTCTGGTCCTCAGCAAAGTGGTACTAGCTGGGAAAGTTTTGGAACCTTTAAAAGGTAGAGCCTTGCTGCAGGATGTTTTTCACTAGAGGTCCTGAGGTGTTACACCTGGATCCTGCTTTCAGTTAGTCTCTTATTCTCTCTCTCTCTCTCTCTCTCTCTCTCAATCTCTCTTTCTCTCTCTCTCTCCTTCCTCCTTGATGATATAAAAATATTTCCTTCTCATGCCATGCTTTCCAGCCATAATGGACTCTATACCCCTTGGTACTGTTAGCTGAAATAAATTCTTTCTTTCTGTAATCTGTTTATGGTCATGCTTTATTTTTTTCCCCTAGAGATACCTCTTGCCAGTTGAGAAATAAAATTCTAGTACAATCAACAGTATTTTCCATGAAAATTGCTGACATAAACATATTCCTTTTATAGAGATATAGATAGATATAGATGACATAGATATAGATGTAGATATTTATGTTAAAAGAACAATGAACCAGGCATAAGATCTGAACGTATGCAACCTTGGGGAAGGCACATTAACTTTGTTTACAGTAAAATTACCTACCCTCATGCAGCTCTGTGATTTACAACTGAGCTTTATCAGTTGTGATTCTGTCAGGGGCTCCTTGGGAACCACCCTGAGATCTCACTTAGGTATCTTAAGGATCCTTTAAATAGAATAGCTTCAAACACGCAAAGTTCCTATTTGTGGCTGTTGTCAATACAATGAATAAGAGTTCTTTCTTAGATAGCTCTGTACCAATGATTTGGGGTATGCTTACTATATAAATGTCTCTCTCATTATTTTCATACTTAAAGTCTCTGTTAAAATAACTGGAATAAAACTCCAACTCTGATTTAAAAGAATAAATAATTTTTAAGCTACATGATGTCAGTGTTATTATCAACTGCATATCAACATGCCATCATATTGTAAATGTATTCATATCAACCACAACAAATGTACTAAAAATAGAATTTTTATATCAAAATATACCTATTATTTAACATCTTTAAGATATAAATGAGCATTATTTGGTAGTAAATACAATGGTTGCAATTTAAACTCAAATATATATCAAACACACTTTATGAATATTTATTGTATTCATTAAAATCCTATTATAAGCTGGAATTCATCAGTCTCTTTTTATAGCACTTTCAATAAAATGTGAATAGTCTTTATATTCTGTTATATTGATGGCAAATAGTCCTATAAGATTTTAATATTGCTTAGGTATATGTTCTATAAACTATGAATTTTCTTGTGACCATTCAAGTAGCACTAATTTAACTCAATGGGTTGAACAACAGGCATGAAAGTAACATAGGGATTAATGGAAAAGCTGTGTGTGAATCAAGGGAAGGGGGATAATAAAGAGTAGTTTGGTAGTAAGATAATAAATAAGAAAACAATTATATACATGTATGAAAATGTCAACATGGAAAAAAATAAATAAACAACTTAAAAATAAATAAATTTAACCTCAAAAGTTAAGCTTACAGTTTTTCCAAAGGGCTATCAATGAGTATATCATGAACCATATCCACTTAGACCTGCCCCCTCTTGGCCACCCAATTCCCCATACATGAATATAGGAAAAGGTCAATTGATAAGGACATACTACTAATAGGGTTTATAACAGGAATGGGATCATGTCTTTAGTGGAAAGATCAGCTTTGATCATTCACACAGATATGTAAGAAAATCAAATTATCAGATGAAGAAAAATGTTAAATTATCATGAAGACAAGCAAACATCTGATGGAAACTTTCATTTTACTGTTCACCACTGTTTAGTTCTAATGCCAATCTACGTCAACCAGTGGTGACTGAACTGTTTGTTTAAACTTTAAAAGTTATTTTTTTTTTGCAGTGAGGAAAAGAGCATTTTATTTTTTTTGTATTTTTTATTTTATTTAATTATTTTTATTTATTTATTTTTGGTATTTTGTTTTTGAGGTAGGGTTTCACTCTAGCCCAGGCTGACCTGGAATTCACTATGTAGTTTCAGGGTGGCCTTGAACTCATGGCACTCCTCCTACCTCTGCCTCCCAAGTGCTGGGGTTAAAGGCATAGTGGCATATATACACCTGGCATATATATTTTATTCATTTATTTTATAAGAGAGAGGATGAGAATGAATGGGTGGGCCAGAGCCTCCAGCCACTGCACACGAACTCCAGATGTATGTGCCATCTTCAGCATCTGTCTTTCTTTGTCTCTTTTTCTTTTATTGACAACTTCCATAATTGTAAACAATATCCCATGGTAATTCCCTCCTTCCCCCTCCCACTTTCCCGTTTGAAACTCCACTATCCATCATATCCCCTCCCCTTCTCAACCAGTCTCTCTTTTATTTTGATGTGATGATATTTTTTTCCTACTATGATGGACTTGTGTAGGTAGTGTCAGGCACTGTGAGGCCATGGATATCCAGGCCATTTGACACAGTCTGAAGGAGCACGTTGTAAAGAGTCCTATCCTTCCTTTGGCTCTTACATTCTTTCCACCACCTCTTCCCCAATGGACCCTGAGCCTTGGAAGGTATGATAGAGATATGTCAGTGCTGAGCATTCCTCTGTCACTTTAAAAATTCATAGAATCACCCCCACAATCCTCTTTTGTTCCCCTCATCTTTCCAACTATTCTGCTTTCTGTCTTAGTATGGCTTCTTTGCCCTTCCCCCATTGTCCATGGACGGTTGATAGGCCCAACATCATTAAGGGAAATGTGCAGGTAACCACAGTGTCTGTGACTCATGACTGTAGACTCCACTTTGTGTTTGGGAGACAGTTTTTCAACACACTCCTCCTCATCCTTTTCCCCTAATAGTCTTTCAGGTACCTCTTCTCCAATGATTCCTGGGCCTTGAAGGGTGAGGTAGAGGGGTCTCATTCAGAGCAGAACACCCAACTGTCACTTCTTAGCACTTTGATGGTTTGAGTCTTCCCAGTAGTTACCTCCATCTGAAACGAGGAGCTTCTCTAACCAAAAGTGAAAGTAGCATCAATACATCAGCATAAGCACAAGTATTTAGAAGGCATTTTGGTTGCCATAATATGCCCATTTTGGCTACTGATCTGGAACAATTTCAGTTTAAATAGAATTGTGGTTCTTCAGGGCATGGATTCAACACTCTGCTTCTTTTTAATATCCGTTATTATACTAAGAAGCTTGTAAAACAGTACAGACTCGGGGCCCAGGATAGGTGTTTCTGATAGAATCCCAACACACTTTTCACATTTCTCTTGAAATATTGGTTGTAATCTATGACAAAATAAAAGAACTGATGGGCTATCATATGGCAGAATCAGAAATTCCCATGCTTGGGATATTTAAATCATAATATAGCATTCTAAAGTCAAATGGAGATTGATCTACACACTTCTAGATCTCTCTTTGAGAAGCTAATATATGTGTCACTCATAATTATGAAGTTTGTTCATTTGGAAAGCTAGATTTCTATACTCTAGTTTCACTTCACATAATATAAATATTTTACCTGTCTATAAATCTGGATTCCTTTTGGATTGATCAGGCTTTGAAAATTAAATTGTGTAGTAATTGTTAAAGATTTTGAAAAAGCACACATGATGGTGTTACTTTCAAAGTGTGGCCTCAAGGGCTGAAGTTTTTAATTTAACCATAGAGGACTTTTCTAGCACTTGTGAATCCCTGAGTTCATTCCTTAATTGTGGGGAAGCAGGCAGATGAAGGGAGAAAGAAAAAGAGACTGAGAAAAAGATATAGAGAAAGATAGAAAGAGATAGGGAGGAACAAAGAAACAGGAAGAGATGGGGGAAAAAAAAGATATTATGATCACAAACTCCTAAAGGGACTTGGGGACTACCAGGTAATGCTAACACTTCTACTCCTGTTCCCTCTCCCTCTCCAAATTCTATGTAAGTGCCTATCTCTGGGATGAGTAATGGAAACCTTGCTTATGACAAATATCTGATAATACCCTTCATCTTCCTCTCAGTATTTTCTCATTATACTGAGAAAAATTGGAAGCAGAAAGAGAACCATGTCCATCTCCAGCGTATTCTATCTCAGCAAGCAATGGGACTCCACACTTGGAATTGTGAGTGCTGTTTGCTTCTGAGGTTTAAAGCTCAGGCACAAACCATTGCTCCCCCTACTTATAAACTAGGTATAATTCTTTCTCATATTCTCAAAGACATTATTTCCTTAAGTATCATCTCTCTCCTACATCATCTATCTTTTTCCTTAGTAAGAGATCATCTTCATCTGTTCGGATACACCCTGAACCACCTGTCACTAACAAAAGAAAGAAAAACACAAAGAAAAAAAATGGGAATGCTTCTCTTGACCTTTTATCGCTCAACAGTTATTACTCCATGTATTTTATCCTCAACAGCAGAACCATTCAAAAGTGATTTCTCCTGTCTCAGCTATCTCTTTTTACAGCATTCTTAAGTAAGGTGTTTATTCCAGGCAGGCTTTCCAAAGACATTACAGTTTCATCACAATGTGTATTATATCTTTGGGTTGAATTCTTCATCTGAATTTTTGGACAACTCTTCTCTTATACCTACTCGTTCTTCTTTAATCAAATCCTTTCTGTTGAAACACACAAAATTTTGATCTCCTTGTTCTATCCAGTAGTATGGGTCTCTATATCTGTTTGGTTCCTCAGAGATCCCAGGCAGACCCATATCTTTAAACAAGTACTTACACTAATGTCTTTCAACTTTTTACCTTCAGGTCTGAGCTGTTCCTATAACTCCATGATCACATCACCACTTTCCACTCCGCTTCAGTTTGACTGTCCTGTAGATACAGAAACACACCCTAGCGAATGCTCAAATTTTACTACTTTCCTGGATTCTCAAATTCTTCTTTAGGACACCTGTCCATACATGCTCTATGGCCACTTTTTTTGTGAGTTCTATGCAAGAGTAATGCCCTTAAAAAAATAAATGAAATGCTTTATAGTACTTGACATTAGATTGTATATTTGTTTATTTGTTTTCTGTTTCTCATTTTATGTTCCAAAAGGATAATTTTTTATGAGTGGTCTGAAATATGGTAGATACTTACATATGAGTTATTGAATCTTCTTAACAGTTTCTGGTGAATGAAATGTAGTTTCTCATTGGCTGCATTCACTCTAGACTTGGACACAAAGGTGAGAGGAAAAAAATGGTGGAAAGAAGGAAGGAAGGGAGGAAGGGAGGAAGGACAAGGGAAAGAGAAAAGGTGAGGAAAGAGGGAAAGACAGCAAGAGATAAAAGCCATGATACATGACGACAGTTATTTTTCGTTCTAATGCATTCCCTACAAGTGCAGGGAAGTAGAAAATATGGATTTCTGTATCTGGCCTGCTACTCAATGAAACCCTCAGACCTTGAGCACGACACCTTCTTGCTCCTTATCCTTTGTTGATGAGTCAGTTGGTTCAAAGAGGAGCCTGGGAGATTCTTTTGAAATTCTATGTAACATTATACCAATAAATAAGGCTGTCAGAGCATTTGATGGTAATAGTGGTTGAAATATTTTAAAATTCTCAGTTTTTTCACACAACCAAAATTAAACTAAGTACCAAATGGTGGTGATTTTCTCTGTGCTTAAATTCCTTGATATGAAATATGTCATCTATTGCTACCATTTTAAAAGGTAAGTACTTTAACCCTTATTTAACATGTAAATCTCTTGAATTTTTCATGGCACTAAATTTTCTACTAAAATTTTTCACTTGAAGCTACACAGAGTAATTCATGGAAATAATAACATCAAGATTAGAAACCATCTTAGATGTTAATCTAAGTTAGAGAGTGACACAAAGAAAGATAGAGACAGCAAGCCAAAAGCAACAGAAAGAATTAAAATATACAATGAGAATAAGACCTGTAAGAGCCAACTAAAAATAGACCACATGAGAGGTAAAAACTCAAACAACAGAGGCAGAGAGCAGAGACTAAGAGGAGGCAGATAGAAGGATGGATGGATGGGTAGATGGATAGATGGGTGATGGGTGGGCTTAAAGCTAGTACAAATATGACAATAATTGGGGATACCGTGTTAGACTTTGATTCTCTCTTTTCTTGATTGTCTCTCATCTTGTCTCTCTTCTTAAAATGGTAAAACAAGACAACTGTTAAGGGATTCATCATTTTATATGTTCTTTCTTGAACAAATGAGTACCGACTACAGAGGGCAATGTCCATTACATTTCTGAATTTGTTTTCAACTGTATTTAGTTCCGAGCAGACAGTACTCTACAGGAAAAGAACCTGTTCTATCTTTCTCCATTCTTCACATCTGGATACTGACAAAGATAGAATTTAGAAAAGAAAACAAAAACCGTGACATGATATTATAGACCTTTGAGGTGCACAAAATCTAGGAGAGGGGCTGGGTTAATGCCTCAGTGGATAAAAGCACTCATGGTACATACATTAGGACTTGAAGAAGCCTGGAAGAGAAGAGACTGAGTGAATTTGATCCTCAGAACTCACATCATCAGACGGGCATAATTCATGTCTGTTACCCCAGTCCCATAGGGGAGCAGAGACCAGAGACCAGGGAATTGTCAGAACTCAAAAAAAAAAAAAAAAAAAAAAAGGAAAAAGAAAAAAAAGAAAAAGAAAAAGAAAAAACCTGGCAAGTTCCAGGATCAGAAGGAGACTCTGGCTCAAATAAGAATGGGCAGAAGAGAAATAGAGCATACGCCCGCTGTTAAACTCTGGTTACCCCAGTGAAGCACATTCTGTTGCAGGCAAACACACGGGACACAAAGTGCAGCATGGGCATAGACACGTGGATATACCACCACATGCACCACTCCCCCCCCACACAAAGTATATCCCAAAGAACTAGGAGAATGTTATGCACACATGTACAAAGCACATCTTTACTCAGTTATTAAAATTATGTTCAATGAGCTATTTCTCCATATGTCTTTGCATGATCAAACAATATTGGGAATTGATACCTATATTTTGGCTGATTTCCCTTCTTAGAAACATAGTGCTGAATGATTTTTTAGCTCCTCAGTGGGCATGATACAGGCTTGCGTGCCTGTACTTGAAGATCTAGGATGAAAATGACAGCCCAAATGAGCACCCATTTTGTTCTTCTGAATCTGTCCTCCATGGGCAGGCAGCACGGGGATGGTGGAGCAGATGCGGTCCATGTTGAAACAAATGCCACTTGTCATGTTCTGAGTGCGTGCCAGTTTTCTGCGTTGAGATGTGCCATTGCGTTTTGTTTGTATTACTGGCAATACGCATTCTAAGTTATGCTTCCGAATATCATCCTGTAGGAGCGGAGGGAAAATTAAAACAACCTGATTACTTCCTGGGAAAGCATGTGTTGTCTTGTGACCACAAGGTGGCACAATGGGGACCAAGAATGCTCAGCCTCCTAATAGAAATGCAATTACCAGTCATTTCCATAATCGTTATTACCAATGCCATGAGGATGATAGAGCTCAGAAGACTGACATTAACATCTCCCCCAGCCTCTTTTGAGAAAGAAGAGTGCTTTCATTATTTTTTTATCTTCTTTCTGCAGAAAAAAATATCATCAATCTTTTGCATTCTTCTATTCCCCTACTCCCAAGAGGGCAAATGCAGTTTCAGATCCGTCATTTCATTTATTGACCAAAGTTTTCAAAACAAGGTGTGATAGCTTTTAAAATTGCTGATATTTGTGAAGATGTGTATCTAGTTTGCTACGTCTGATGCTGTACTCACTTGACTCTTTTAACATCTGTTTATAATAGAAGAATAAAATAGCCACTCGGGAGGCTTTATCATATAGTAAAAATTCATATTTTTATTCACAAATTGCCTTTTGTCTAGTATTCCTGTCAGACATGATGTTACGAAGAAAACCCAGAATATTCAAAGACACTCTTCTTTGATTTTACAATTGCTTTGCTTTGAGAATAGGCCATCTTTCCCCAGGTGCAGAGAGGAGAGTCCGAGGATATCTGCTAGTCTTAGTGTTGTGACGGGAGGAGGTGTTCACACTTCTTGGGAATGGTAACCGCCTTTCACCAGATGAAAATGAGACATAGTCTGGCAAGGTGTGTTTGTCTGTCTGTCACTTACCACACAAATCACTCTCCTGAAGACGTACGTTTTACCAACCATAACAGCAGAGGCTCATAGCATCTTGGGTATTTTCTCTTTCTTTCTATAGATGAAGAGTTATGAAATTTCACAACCCAGTGGCATTTTTGATGGAATTTTGTTTAGGTTAGGTGAAATATGTATTTTGTACATTCAAAGCAGAAAGGTATCATGAAAAAGAAACACTGCTAAATTGCACCTATATCTCCATCTGGGCTGTATTAACAAAGTCCCATAAAATGGTTAAATAATCAATGATAGAAATTATTTCTGGAGGTGAGAAAATCCAAGGTTAAGTTAAATTAAATGTTCCAAGGGGCTGGAGAGATGGTACAGTGATTAATGTACTTGCATGCAACACATAAGGACCAGGGTCCAATCCCCAAGTACCCACATAAAAGCCAGATGTGTAAGGCGGCACGTGCATCTTCAGTGTTTGCAGTGGCTAGAAGCGTGGCAACTCATTCTCTCTCTTTCTCTCTTTCTAAAATAAATTAATATGAAAAATGTCCTATACAGCTTTTTATTTGAGCCCAGTTAATGGGAGGGGTAGAGATGATTCTCAGGTCTCTTCCATGGAGGTGATAATACTTCTCATAAAGTGTTGATCCTCTGGACATAATCACTTCCCAAGAACTCTGATTTTCACTGCTATCACCTTGGACATTAATATCTTAACCTATTAGAGGGAGATGGTTACTCAAACCTTAGCTAGATGCAAGTGACAAGAAGAATAAAAGGCCAAGAATGAAAAGGCAAATGAATCAGAATTAGTAGTAGAATGGCTTCAACAGTCCATAAAGTCTTTAAAGACTATTCATGTCATTGATATTCAAAAACACTAAATCAGAGAGGTTGGGTAATCACAATTCAATAGTGGCAACACCAGAAATAAAAGTTCCTTCTCTTTAGAAACATGACCTCAGATATTCACCACTACATGAAGATGAAATGGCGAATGTTTAAACAAAACAATTCGAAGTCATGAATAAAGTATTACTATCCTAAAGCTAGTAGCTTTGGTTTCAAATTTCTGTGAAACATACTACTGGTGCTCAAAAATAGATATGAGAGAAAACAGAGAATATTCATTTATTGAGCAATTCCTATCTGCAGATAGTTTGTGCATATATATACACTTATACCTATATGCATATATTTTTGCATATGTGTTTTGACATATTGCTTGCAGTTAACCCATACTGATATTTGAATGTTTGTTTCCTCCATATGCACTGAAATTTAGTTACCAATGTAACAGTATTAAGAGGTGAGACTTTAAGAGATAAATAGGCCATAAGGTCTCCAAGTTCATGAATGCACCAGTGCTAGTACTGTGGGAGTGTCCATTATAAAAGTGACTTTTTTTTTTTTTCTCCTTCTCTTTTCGCTTTCTTTGTTTAGTTCTGCCAGATGGTGGGGCAATACAAAGGCCCTCTCCAGATACCAGCCTCTCGGTCTCTATCCTTCCAGTTTCCAGAACTTCTGATGACACATTTGCCAGTCTGAGATGTTCTGCTAGGTCAGCACAAAACATACGAAGGCAGCCTTACAGTATGTAGTCAGGCCCATTGATTTTCAGTGACTAGTAGAAAATTATCCAAGTACACACATCCATCAAGATGCACACCTAATATTTCAATTTCAATTTTTCATTTCTGTCTGAGTTTAGCAAAACCCTCCTACTTCAGTATACCATTCATTAGGAAGGAAGAATTCTTCTCCACCCTAAGCAAATTCTATATACAAACCTCACCTCCAATGGTGGTTTGGGTCAGCTGCCCCCATAAACTCATCAGTTCTGAATGCTTGGACCCCAGCTGGTGGCAATTTAGGAAGTGGGACCTTGGCTGGAGGTAGTATGTTGTTGGGGGCAGGCTTACGGGTGTTATAGCCAGGTCCTTCTTGCCAGAGTTCGACTCACTGTCCTGCTGCTGTTTTCCACCTGCTGTGGCAGAGGTGATGTCCAGCTTCTGCTCATGCCATGCTTTCCCCTGACTTCATGGAGCTTCTTCTCAAACTGTAAGCCAAGATAACAACTTCGCTCCCTCCCACCACGTGCTTTTGTCTGGGTGCTTTTTCCCAGAAACTTGAAGGTAACTACAATATTTCTAGAGTATGACTTAAAACTCCTGGATGGGTTTCAGATCTATAAAGAAAACCTGTACATTGTAGGCAGCAAGGGGTTTTAGGTTCTGTTAGTGGAAACTTCTTAGGGTGGTAATGGATATTTATGGATGGTGTACTGGAACATTTGAATAGTTTGTGAGTTGCCCATGTTACTTTAATAACATGAAATAGTTGAAATCTCTTGGAGCTGACTTTAATTTAATAGCCAGTTTGTATTTTATACTGGGGGTTTGATTATCCTATATAAGGTGAAGTTTGGTTGGACTGGTATTGTACATTAAACTTATGTATCTATGCAGTGTAGTTGAATGTTTAAAAATATTTTAGTTATGAGAAAGAGAGAGTGAAGAAGAGAGAAAGGCAGACAGAGTGGGCATGCCAGGGCCTCCAGCCACTGAAAATGAACTCCAGACACAGGTATCACCTTGTGCAACTGGCTTACATGGGTCCTGGGGAATTGAACCTAGTTCCTTAAGCTTAGCAGGCAATTTCCTTAACTGTTAAGCCATCTCCCCATCCTGATTTTTTTTCAGAACTATATACAAACATAAGCCCGCTCTCCATTATCAAGCTCCCACCAATCATGGGCTACAAGAAGGCCTACACCTATTGAATTCTCTATAAAAAAGTAAGGATTATCTCATTTGTCGGGTGCTAACTTTACTCTCTGTTGAAGAATCTGCTTCTCTTTTTCAGATACACGTAGATCCTAAGAAGAGAGCCACCCCATCATACCTCAAAAGGGCCCCAGCTGAAGCTAAGAACAATTGGTGAAACAAGCAAGGCTACTGTTTTCTTGGTGAACTCCGTTCCAGCACAAGGGTGAAGGAGATCAACACAGAGAAAAATCAACTCCTACCAAATCAGATATTCAGAGACCCAGAGTCCCCCAACACCTCATCACTGAAGCAGACCAAAAATGAACCCAACATGGCTCAGGGAAATTTTGCAGAAGAGGGAAGAAATTTTGTGGAAGAGAAAGAATGTCAGAGCCACATGTTGGGTCATGATATGCAGAGACATTTATCCTACCTATAACTGTGGGCTAATTCCAGAATGCATGACTCATATACCTCAACAAGGAGGGTCCAGGGGGAGGGGGTAGGACATGGAAGATCCTAACAATGGTACCAAATTGACTGTATTCACTGAGTACAAAACTAATTAATAAAAAAAATGTTTTTAAAAGTTAAAAATCTTTTTTATTTATTTAAGAGCTAGAAAGAGGCAGAGGTAGGATGATTGCTATGAGTTCAAGGCCACCTTGAGACTACATAGTGAATTCCAAGTCAGCCTAGACTAGCATGATACCCTACCTCCCCCGCAAAAAAAAAAAGAAAAAAAATGCACAAATGAATTCCACATGCATCTAGATTTATGTAGGTACTGGGGAATTAAATCAAATCTTGGATCTAAGGCTTTGCAGGCAAGTGCCTCAGTCACTGAGCCATCTCTCTATCCCTGTAGTTGAATTTTCATTCTTTGGGTTTCTGTTCAGTGGGTAATAGCCCTTACCACCCAAGCACGAGAGACTAAGAGGGCAGGAATTTGATTTTCAGCATCCATATAACAATCCAGTTGTGGGTCCTTACACTCTCCAGGTCCCACATAAGCCAGGTGCAAAATGTGACACAATTTCACAAGGTTGCACATGTGCACAAGGTGGCACATGCTTCTGGAGTCTGAGTGTGGTGGCTGGTGGCTTTGTTGCATCAATTCTCTCCCTCTCTCTCTCTCTCTCTCTCCTCTCTTTCTCTGTCTCATAAAAGATTACAAAAAATAATCCAGGTGTGATCACACATGTCTGTAACCCCAGTCCTACTGTGTTTTGACAGGAAAGCTGCTGGGGCTTGCTAGTCAGCCAGTCTGATTGAGGATCCAGAGAGACTCTGTCTCAAGGGAATAACATGGAAGGGCAATTGAGGAAGATACTTGATTATTTCTTCTGGCTTCTGTATGCAAGTACATGGGGCACACACTTATGCACACACAGGTGGATACACTATACATATACACATAACACACCACACACATACATATCCTTTCCAAATATATATATTCTAACAGCATCATTTCTAATTGCCTGCAAAGCCTAAGCACACAGGTTCAATTCCCCAATATTCACATAAAACCAGATGCACATGGTGGTGCATGCATCTGGAGTTTGTTTGCAGTTAGAGGCCCTGGTGCACCCATTCTCTCTCTCTCTTTCTCTCTCTCCTTTTCCTCTAATAAATAAATTAAATTAAAAAGAACCCAAAAGTGATTTTGTAAGATAGTTCATACAATGTTTGCATTTTATTAGGAATGACTGTGATTTTTTAATTAAATTTTGATAAGCTCCTACATGTATACAATGGATTTTGATCACATTATCTTCTCATAACCTTCTTCTATCCCTCTCCCACTCTGTCTGAACCTATTTTTTCCTCCCAGATACTCCCCTTTCTACTGTGCCTCTTTTATTGTTGCTGTGGCCCACTGAGTTTAATGTAGGGTGCTTGCATGAACATGAGTTAGGGATTATTTACTAGAGGATGGGTAAGTTGCCCATGGCTACACCACTGAAGAAAATGAATCCCCCTCCTATAGCAACTGTTGCAGTCCGTTTCACATTTCTGGTAGAAATCACCCAACTAAGAGCAGCTTCTGGGAAAAAGAGGTTTGTTTTGGCTTACAGGATTGAGGGGAAGCTCCACAATAGCAGGGAAAATGGTGACATAAGCAGAGGGTGGACATCACCCCCTGGCCAACATAAGGTGGACCATAGCAACAGGAGAGTGTGCCAAACACTGGCATGGGGAAACTGGCTATAACACCCATAAGCCTTCCCCCAACAATACACTCTCTCCAGGAGGCATTAATTCCCAAATCTCCATCAGCTGGGAACCTATCATTCAGAATACCTACGTTTATAGGGGACACCTGAATCAAACCACCACATTCCTCCCCTGGCCCCCATAAACTGATGAACATACATGATTTTAAATGCCATGCATTCAGTCCAGCTTTAAAAGTCCCCATAGTTTTTTTTTTTTTTTTATCAATTCCAATGATGTTCAAACATCCTCATAATTCAAGATCTTTTAACTGAGCCATAATACCAAAAAAAAAAAAACTTAAAAAACCCAGAATGACACAGAATAAATATTCACACTGCAAAAGATGGCATTGGGCATAAGAAATATTCAACCAATACAAGATTTAAAACAACCAGGGCAAACATCAAACTCTGTAGCTTCAAGTCCAACCACTCTAGCCAGTGACAAATCTCTAAGACCGATCATTCTAACCAGCAACAAGTCTCTGGCATTCCAATTCCACCCCTCCAGCTAGCTACTCACAGTCCTGGAAAACTTCATCAGGGCTGGCAGCTTTCCTTAGCAGCCATCTAGTGGTCCCGGCATCTCCACTGGGTCTTCACTGCAAGCCACAGTTCATCCTCATGGCCCCATGGGGACTCCATGCCGGCATCCAGCAAACCTGCTTCACACTGCCCATGGCCATTTCCAAAACACAAGACTGTGTTGCAAACTCAATGACCCTCTTTCCAGTATTTCTTATACTCCACAATACCAGGTAGGGTGCCAATTTGTTAATCCGGGGGCGGGGATAAAGCAGACTTTGAAGAATAGGACACTCCTTGAGCACACAGGCCCCTTCAAAAGAATGGACATCCTGTTGCCCCAGCGCAGGTCAGCTAGCCCAGTCTCAAGGGTTGTAATCTCTGAGTTGCAGCTGAACGGGCAACAATTCACAGAAAGATTTTTCTTTCTGTGCCATATCCCTCTACTCACACCAGTTCATTTCTACACAAAGCAACCCTGCACAACTTCTCAGGACATGGACATAAGAGCAAGCCTCACATAAACTGCTAGCCCAGTCCAGGCACAGCTCTTTCTCACCCTCATAAGCCAAACTTCACAGTCCATAGTTCTTACTGCATTCAGGTCTTGCAGCTCAGACCAGAATAGTCCATCAAGCTGTACTCACAGCACTGCAAGGCATCTCTTAGGCCAAGGTTTCAAATCCTTCCACATTCCTCTTGAAAATTAGCTCCAAAAGGCCAAAGTCACACAGTCAGGTGTCTAGCAGCAACCCCACTCCTTGGTAGCACTTTACTGTTGCAGTCTGGCTCACATTGCTGGTAGAAATCATCCAACTAAGAGCAACTTCTGGGAAAAAGAGGTTTATTTTGGCTTACAGGATTGAGGGGAAGCTCCACGATGTCAGAGAAAACGATGACATGAGCAGAGGGTGGACATCACCCCCTGGCCAACATAAGATGGACCATAGCAACAGGAGAATGTGCCAAACACTGGCAGGGGGAAACTGGCTATAACACCCATAAGCCCCCCCCCCCCCCCAGCAATACACTCCCTCCAGGAGGCATTAATTCCCAAATATCCATCAGCTGGGAACCTATCATTCAGAACACCTACGTTTATGGGGGACACCTGAATCAAACCACCACAGCAACCATACCTTGTCACCAGTTCCTCCTTATGAGCTTTCCTCACATCCACAATAAAGTGTTGATGGGACAGGTCTTGGCCAGGTAATGACAGCTTCTCTAAGTTCGTGAGTGCAGCAGCCATTCCACCTCTAGAGACAGCAATCCCCAGCACTCCTCTCGTCCTCTAGATCTCACATTCTTTGCACTCTTTCTTTTGCAATGCTCCTTGAGCCTTGGGGAGGGGAGGTGGCATAAATGTCTCATTTAGGACTAAGCACTCAGCAGTCATTTATTCCCAGGACTTTGACCAGTTGTGAGTATCTATAGTCACTGCTGCCCACTGCTTCTCCAACCCAAGATGAGGACCCACTCTGTCTATGGACATAAACATGAATATTCAGAAGGTGGTTTGATGAGCATGACATATTCATAGAGCAAGACAACTGTGGCCACAATAGTACTCTTGGGTGGAAACGACTTCTATATCTTCTACTAAATAGCTACATGGTTATTCCTTATTCATTTTCTTTTCACAGTTCATGTTAATGTTAAAAACAATGAATGCAATAGCTGGAGAAGAGAAGAGAAGAGAAGAGAAGAGAAGAGAAGAGAAGAGAAGAGAAGAGAAGAGAAGGGACATCTCCTAAAATGTAAAGTAAAAGATGGACTAAGGTTATTACTCGGTGGTGGGGCTTTTGCCTCTCATGTGTAAGGCCCTGGGTTCAACTCCTCCCACCCCTGCCCTGCACAAAGCAGCCCATTGTGTTCCCTGGTTCTGTAATATTGGGTGCCTGCCAGAGGTCTGAGTGTTCCTAATTCCAAGGTGAAAGCCTGGCTGTGGATCAGTGCACATAGGTGTGCCTCATACTGCATTAGAATCTCCCTGAAAAGGCGTGCACTGTTTTATTTTTTAAATTCATTTTTTTAATTTTCTCTTAAGAGTAGTCTTACCCATCATGGTTCTTACCAGCCATTTCCCATGTTTTTATTTTTTTCTTTTCTCAGCCTCCCTCAGTAACAAATGACCAATTCGCAGTGCAGTAGGACATCTAGGAAATGTAGGACTTCACTGTTCCTAAAGGGCCGTGGCCTGCTCGCCTCTCCCACTCAGCGTTTATCTACAAGGTATCTCAGCATTGAGCTGCTCCAGGATCGCTTGTCACCTGGGGGATGGTTCAGCACAGAGTTCCTCACTGGTCTTGTGCTCCCTTTCTCTGCTGTCCCCTTATGTCTGTGTCAATAGACCAAGTCACTTCTCTGCAAAGGGGATCTGATAAATAAGTTCATACACTAGACATTTTCAGCTTCTGAACTGGCAGCTGACAAGGGCTGAGCTCCGTGTTAAACTCAGCTTCTGTGGCCAGGCTTCCTTCCCCAGGCAAAATAATGTCAGAAAAAATCAACTAGCAGTACAACGAATAATTGATCTCCAACATGTGCTTCTAATTCACACATAGGTCACTTATCCACAGTGAGCAATGCATGTGATAGAAGAATTTAATATGAAATTGTAAGGATTCTTGATAACTTTCTCTAAAGAACTTTTCACAGTGACTAAACATCTTGAGGCTCTTTCTGTCTCAAGGTCAAATTTCTTAGATAGCATATAAGGGTGTTGTATAGGCCTTTGTGGCCAATGATAACAAAAGATAAGAAAAAGGTTTTCATTGACTATGTAATGTAACAGGAGAGTCAGTTTAGGTTTTCACCCATCAGGTTTGCTGAAATGTTTAAAACAATTCACCTGTTTTCTGTAGGCTGAGGAGCCTGCAAATTGTCCATCCAGGGTCCGCGAGGGGCAGCCAGCTAGTACAAGTAGCAAGTGCCTTGTTCTTTCTGAGTTAGAAGACTTGTCTGGGGATGACATACACTCTCGACGTGGTAAGCCTTCACTCTGTGTGTGTGTGTGTGCGTGTTGTATGGTGTGTATTGTATATATGCACATGTATGTGCAAACATGTGAGTCCCATAAGCAAGCATGCAGAGCTCAGAAGAGAACATGTGGTGTCTTTTTTTTTTCCTATTGTTCTGCTCTGTCACCGACAGAGTCTCTCATTGAACAGTCTCCTCTTTGTTCTGTCAGACTTCCTGAACAGGGACCCCAGTAATGCACCTGTCTCCACCCACTCTCCCCCTCCATCACTAGTGTGGCTGTGCCCAGCTTTGTGGATGTCGGTGACCAAATTCATGACGTCATGTTTGTACAGCAAGTGCTCATAACCTCTACACCATCTCCTCAGCCATCACCATATTTATTAAACAGTCTTCTGCTCAATAAAACCAGACAGCAAAAAGCAATAGGTTATTTCATTTATACTTTTTTATTTTCCATTTTTAGCTTTTTGTTTTCCTTGGGAGGCACTCCTCCACTGAGAAACTGCTATTGAAGCTCACTGTGTATATTCAAGTTCAAGGGTACTGAGTTTTAAGACTGTTGACCTGTGTCTCCAGGACTGGACATGTGATTGCATACCACAAGCTTGGATACCCCCAGGGAAAGTTTCACAGTACAGCATGACAAGGCAAGAGGAAGCTTGCCCCCTGCTAGATCTTGTAAACCAAGCAGAGTCCTAAACAGATCATTCTAGGTTCCTTTACTGAAGCAAGGACAGAGAGAGAAGCACTCAGAGGCTAAGTAAAGCTTTTCTTCCTAAAGAAAATCTACACAGCAATGTGGGCAGGCAATGGGTTCTAGGCAACACTAGGATAGTGTGTCTTTAGGAAAATGCCCACTTAGGACCTTGCTTGCTCTCTGCCCAACTCATTTATCCAAAGTCTGTGTCTGACACCAGTTTTGTTTTCCAGAGACTTCAAATCCAGGAGAATATTGGCAGAGAGTACACCCAAATGCCTCCCTGCAGCTTCCTATGTCAGGGTGTGCTAGTTGACTACGGCTGGTACTTTCAGTGTGTGGCTGGGTTACAATGCTCTTTTGAAAGCAAAAGTAAGAGAGAAAGATGTCACATTGAATGACTTGGACTGGTTCTTTCATAGAGCATCATAGGTATGTATGCATGTGGTATGGAAATCTCTAGGCCAGTCTGACCTTAAAAGCCATGAGGCTTTTACCCAGGCCTTGCTAGGCATTCAGAGCAGCATGAAGTAAACAAATGAAATGTCTTCCACCGAGCAGGACTGGCTCCCGAGTCATTTAAACAGGGGTTGGCTAGAGTGTTTGTTACACAAACCCAACTGGAGATTGAATCCCCAGCACTGTCATGAGTGTCAGGCCTGGAGAGGCAGAGACAGGAGCATCTCTAGGGCTTGCTGGCTAGCTTGTCTAGCCAACTGGTGCATGGCATGTTCAGTTCAAGACCACCCCATTTGAAAAAAACAACAGTGGAGAAAGACTGAGGCCTCTACCTCTGGCCTCTACAGGACCCGACCCACACAACCAACATCCACGTGCGCACGACAAACATCCATATGCAAAAATATGTTTAAGGACTTAGATTCGTGGGGATATATTCACACTACCCTTAAATATTCTAGTTTTGAGACATTGACCCTTGTTGAGGTCTGCTAAGAGCTTAAGCAGAGCTTTTTTCTTTTTGTTATTGCTGTTGTAGGAACGCCTCCAGCCACAAAAAGCACTTGCTTTGCCCCTGGCCTCCATGGATTTCAGGTCATCAGCCCTAGTGAAAGTCCCATGAAATCGGGCACTCGTGGAACTCTGTCATGGGGAAAAAAGAAGACCAAGGGAGCCCCGTGGCAAGCCTGGCTAATCCTGTTATCAAGGTCACTCAGCTCCCAGTGTCTCAGAGGGATTTCCAGGCCAGAAGCAATTTGTTGGTGTTTGCTTTATAATAATAGTGGCATTTCCTCCCTCAGCTCCCCAGAAAATATGTAATTTCTGCAGTGATCAGCTCCATCAAATGTCACGTCCAAGCACAAACTGGAATTAAACTGTGCATCTATTTTTTCCTCCTACCAGCCGTGTTTTCTAAGTCCCTTGAGACACAGGGATCACCGTGCCAGTTACAGGCCATATTTGTTTTTATTCATGCAAAAGGAGGCCAAAGTTTGCAGTTGGAGAATGGTGTCTCTCTTTCCACTTAATTCTTTGTTGTAGGAAGTGTTCTTCTCATGTTTTATTTCTCCCAACATGGCTGCAAGCATGTCAGCTATCAAGACTGAGGTCCCGGTGAGAAAAGAATGACAAGTAAAAGGTTATTATATGCCAGCTAAAGCAGCCTCTGTCCATGAGCTTTTTAGTTGTTGTTGCTTTGTTTTTTCAAGGTAGGGTTTTACTCTAGCTGAGGCTGACCTGGAGTTTACTGTGTAATCTCAGGGTGGCCTCGAACTCATGGCGATCCTCCTACCTCTGCCTCTCAAGTGCTGGAATTCAAGGCGTGCGCCACCATGCCCGGCTGTCAATGAGCTTTTTATAAGTGGCAGAGCTTGGGGCTGTGAAGATGATTCAGTGGATAAAGTGCTTGGCACGCCAGGAACAAAGACTAGAGTTCAGACCCCCAGATTAAATGTCCGGCAGGTGTGGCAAAGACGAGGTATTCTGGGGCAAGCTGGCTATCTAAACTAGTTGAATGGGTGAGCTCCGGGTTCAAGTGTGGGAGCCTGCCTTGGTAAGTAAAGTGGAGCGCAATCATGGGAGATCCTGATGTCAATCAACCTTGGGCTTTCACACACATACATACATTTGCATATACACGGGCACACACACACACCATGCAGGAATGCACATAAAATAAATAAATAAATAGGGCTGGAGAAATGGCTTCGTGGTTAAGGTGCTTGCCTACAAAGCTAAAGGACCCAGGCTCAATTCTCCAGGACCCATGTAAGCCAGATACACAAAGGGCGCATGCATCTGGAGTCCATTTGCAGTGGCTGGAGGCACTGGTATGCCCATTCTCTCTCTCTTTCCCTGCCCCCTCTCTTTCTCAAGTAAATAAATAAAAATTAAAAAATAAATAGACATATACATGCACAAATGCATAAATAAATAATACAGGTCATATCCAGAGACCTCTGACGACATCAAATGGGCCAGGATGGTACCACGTCACACCATCCCCACTGCCTGTCTCCTACACAGCTGGAAGAAGAAGAGAAAAGCATTTGCATTATTTTTTTGAACCTGGGGCCATTATGGCTAGCTGGGAAGAAAGAGAGAATTAAGTATTTGCTCAATATCCACCTTTCTTCTAAGTGCACCTGTGTGCAGCACCTTACAGGGCTCACCGATCCTCTGGCACAGGAATACTTAGTTCCCATGCTTTCTGCCTCCCGTGGCTTCTCCAGGGCCTTGCACACAGACAAGGATACTGAGGGACAGTGCCTGATGCCACAATTTCTTTTTCATTGAATTAACTCCATTGAATAACTTCATGTTTAGGGTAGCATAGATGGCATGAGAAAAAATTGGATTTCTCACATTTAAGGGTTTTTAAAAGTGTTCAGAAGCAGGAACGCCATCCTTCATGCAGCCTTCCTGTGATGCTTACTGAACCAGCTTATTGTTGTGTTCAGATGTAATTATTCCATGTGCTGTTGGAAACATCCATTACAGTGTGGTGGCACATGCCTTTAATCACATTGCTTGGGAGCAGAGGCAGGAGGGTCGCTGTGAGGTTGAGGCCAGCCAGAGTCTGTATTATGCATTTCCAGTCAGCCTGCACTAGAGCAAGACCCTACCTCAAAAAATGAAAAAAAAAATCCATTACATTACTTTAATCTGTTGACTACATTCTCATCATATAAGGAAACGTTCCTATCTTCAGAAAATAGAGTTGCCATTATAGTGACTATATGCACACACTTTAACATCATTTTAAGATCTTTATTGCTTCATTTTATTGTTAAAATTTTTATTGCAACTTATTGAGAGTTTCAAAGTGCGCTAAAAAGCTATACAGAAAATTAAAGAGAAATGTAGCATGCGAGTGCTGATTGGCTATTCCACCTTGTGTTTCCAGATTGGACTGTAGAGGCAGACAGTGCAACTGGATGTATTTGCTTGGACATCATCGAAATTTCTGTCCTGATTTATCAAAACAAATAACACATGTAGACAAAGTGCTGGAAACATCATTAATAGAAAGAAGGCAGGAAGTGTCATGGGCAGACAGAGTACGGGAGCACCGTATGAGTGACAGAAATTAAAATGGGGAGGGGTATTGTTGATGGTTGCCATAGTGATGGTGGTCAAGCCTGGAGATTGTGGGGTTCTAGTTTAGTCAAGTAAATGCTCCTGTAAAACTGAAATCTACTGTGTGTTTTCTCTCTCTCTCTCTCTCTCTCTCTCTCTCTCTCTCTGTGTGTGTGTGTGTGTGTGTGTGTGTGTGCTGTGCATGCGATTTAAAAACTGAAATCTCCATTCCTGCAGTGGTTTGGGGAGAAAAATATGCAAGGTTCCTGACACTAGTCTTCCTTACAGTTTTGTAACTTGTGACCTGAACAAATCTATAAACCAGGAATGAAAGATTTATACATGTGCATTTAAAACCCAACTGTATTGATTCCCTCTGGCATCAAATAAAAGAAAAAGAAAGAAGGAAAGAAGGGAGAGGAGAGAAGGATGGAGGAAGGAAAAAATGAAAACAAAAATAAAGAAAAGGAGAGTATCTCTCTATTTTTCTTATAATCTTAACTATGTGAATCAGTTCAGTTTACTTATGAGGCTTAATTGAAGTGATTGTGTGGGGAAAGAGCAAGAGAGAGAGATATTAAAATTCTCTGAAAAAAAAACCCTGTGTATTTTTGTTTGTGTGCACTTAAATTAAGTAAACAAGAAAAATGATGTGGCATGTAATCATTGCCAGGTCAGAAACAACTCATTGCCAGTGGGAAAAATACAGAAGCAATTGCAGATATATCTGATAACTATTTAGTTTATAAAGCTTATAGCAATTTTTGACCCACAGGTGTTTGAGCTTGTGCTAAAAATAATCAAAATTTAACATCTTTTAGTATTAAAACAGAGCGTATAAATTACCCCCTGTCTTAAAATCTAAGCATTTTCTAAGCAAATTACTCATTTGATGTATAATCAAGTCTTCTTAAGTGTGTTATTTCATGAAAATATTCCTCTTAAAAACCAGAATTCATATCACTTATAAGGTGACCAAGTCAGGAAGTCTGTATAACCACTACTGAGCAAGGCAGATGCATGCTTCCTTACACTCCTTCGGGAGAAGTTCTGGCCCTTAAACAGTAAGCACACTACAGCCTCTCAGGACAAAAGGCCAACCCCATAACTGTGACCCCGCACTTTGACAAGGCCTTGAAAGAAGTGGGGCATGGGCCTAGGAAATTCACTCAACAAAGGACGATTAAGACCATGACTGCATTGTTTCTGTGCTCATTTGATTAAATTTAAGATAGAAATACTACTCTAAATAATAGTATTAACTTTTATTCTGCTGCCTGGTTAGTGGGGGGAGGAGGACTTCTAAGCACTCAATAATGTCTTCCTGGGTAGATGTCAATGGAAGTGTTCTGTGATTCCACGGTATTATCAGTTTCTTAACTTCACTACTTCTGGCTGCTGATACCAATAAGCAAATATGGTGAATCAAACTATATTTGATTTTAGTTACATATCTCAGTATTTTGGTACTGAAACATACATATCTTGTGCCTCATAGTAAGATAATATGAGGCTTTTTATTAGCTAGTTCTCATGCTATTATCAATGATATAGGTGTAAATATTTATTACTTTAGCTTATTTGTATGCTTATGTTACTTATTCTAGCATCCTGTCTTTATCCAAATTACTGAATATTGCATCTCCAAGGGAAGACACAAATTTATGTAATAATAAAAGGAGATTGAATTCAAATCAACTAGGCTACTTAATAGCTTTCCCAATACAAAATTTGCAAGCAAAACCAAAACTTAGTGAAACTGGAACTCTTAGGTTATCTTTTTACAAGCTTAACTTGATCTATTTAAAATCTGTGCCATAAAACACAGCTATAACATTTTTTTTTAAATAAAAAAGCCATGCTCATAATTTCTTAGTAAGAAAATAAAGTGAACACCTGGTCCTCCCTCCTCCTTACAAGGCTGGCCTACATCTGGGATTCTATTGAGATTCTGTTTAAAGTCAGGAAAGCTTTCTGATAAGGTGGGTCCTTACACTCATCTGGGGCAGACGGGGTGGTCTCCTCTGGGTTCTCACAGCTGCTTACAATGGCGACTGCACTAAATGACCTTCGCCTGACATTGGTGTCGGACGTGCAGGCCCCTCGGGCTGGAGAAGCTTTCTCCACGTTGTTGAGTTGCTGGTCTTTCCAGTCCAGTTGTTTGGCGCTGCAAAACGGGGCGTAGACTTCCACGCTGCCCTCAAACTGCAAGCAGTTCACTTTGTAGTATTTCCTCTTCACTTCCAGGACGTCATGAAACCTGTGCCCCCACAGAATCTCCCGGGGGACATAGGAACTTCTGGACTGGTGGGATGTCCCCGTGGAATCGCCCGTATAGATAAATGTCACCAAGATCTCGAAATTATCCTTGGCCACTGACTTCCTATCCAGGGCATACAGGGGACTCTCGTGGTCGATTTCATGGACAATAGTCACTGGGGTCACTAGGATGATCTGGTCATTGACTAGTTTGAGGTCTTTAAAAGCCATCGTCATCCTCCCTTCGCTGTCTTCTGTGTAACGCAGAAGTTGGGCCCTCACTGTGCCCTCGACCACGTGGTTGGGTCTGAAGTCTCCAATGCGCCACATGAGGCAGAGCTTGCCGTCCCTCATGCCGATGAGCGCAAAGTAGCTGAAACGGATGGTCTGAGCTCTCTTCCTGGCAGTGGCCATCTTGGCCAAGGCTGCTCCGATGATGAAAGTATTAATGATGCAGCTTAGGATGGACTGCAGTATCACGGCCAGCACGGCCGCGGAGCACTCCTCGGTGACGCAGCGGTAACCGTAGCCTATGGTGGTCTGGGTCTCCAGGGAGAAGAGAAACGCCGCTGTGAAGGAGTGCACGTTGTCCACGCAAGGGGTCACGTCCGCTTCATGCAAGAGGTCTCCGTGATGAAAGGCTATGAGCCAAAAAATGGAGCCGAATACCAACCAGGAGAGAACGTAAGACAGAGAAAAGATCACAAACATGTGGCGCCACTTGGTGTCCACCAGGGTGGTGAAGATGTCCGCCACGTAGCTCCCCCATTCTCCAAAAATGTGCTTGAAGTACACATTGCAGCTGCCGTCCTTGTGCAGGAGCCTCCTCCGGGCCCTTCTCTTCTCCGCCAGGACATGCTCTGGCGGGTAGCCTGGGTACTTGGGGTCCACATTGACAGCCCGGTAGCTGCTTCCGTAATAGCTCATTATTGCTTCGTGGGTCCCTCGGGTATCCAAGGGAGCTGTGTAGCAATAAGATTTCTAAGTGTATTGCTGCAGATTTTTTTTTAATTTTAGTTTTCAGTTATGCCTTGAAAAAAAGAAAATGAAAATTAAAACACACTTTAGTTTCCAGTTTTCATCTTTATAGCAGCTTGCCAAATTAGGAGGGATTTTTATGTCATATGAAGTACCTAAGACTTCGTTTGAACCCAACAGACACTCAGTATTGATTCATCACTTCAGCTTGGAAAACAGTTCAGCTACTGCAGGAGCTAAACACACAATCAGAGAAAATAACATCTTTATATATGCATAAGGTTTGAATAAATGCTATGACTGTCTCAAATTGTGTCTCACTATCTGCCTGACCTGACATAGAAAACGTTGTTTTCATTTTGATAGACTTTTTTTTTTTTTTTTTTTTTTTTGCATAAGCTCTTCTAGAAAACCAGGTAATCTATTATATACAAAAACAAACTCTGATTTGGGTATTTGTCTAGCACTCTTATAAGATTTCTGACTATTTAAACCACATGGTTTTCCTTAAATAACGTTGCAATAAAGAGTTTCTACCTTTGTTTGTGAGAGACGGTCTGCCCTCATTGATCGTTGGAGTAGTTGCCGTGGCTCCTCTCTTCCACTTAGACTTTTCTTCCTGCTGTGTTTTTCCCAACAGAGCAGGACTAACAGGGTCATCTATCTCACATTAAACCCTTTTTCTCTTAGCTCCACCCTTAGTTTTGATTGGAAAAGAAGTCTTTCCTAACCTCAGAGGAGTTAAAACTACTCCAGGAAAGCTATCAATAAGGTGTAGAGTTGCACCTACTTTTGTTAACATCCACTCTTTTTTTTTTTTTTTTTTTTTTTGTCAGTAGCAACTCTTCTCTTTCCCTCTAAATAGAAACATGAATTTTGCCAAAGTTTCTAATCTCCTTTCCCTCTTAAAGGAGGCATATAATAGGACCCTTCTCTTAGCTCAGTGTTTTTCCAGTGCCTTAAAGTTCATCCCTAGGCAAAAGAAAAGAAAATCTGAATTCAGCCCAGAACAATCCAAACAGAACATACAATTCTTATCACTTCTAGTATCCATGTCCAGAAAAAGAGACTAGTTGAAAAGAAGTGGGGGTTCCGTGGAGGGAGGATGGGGGAGAACAGAAAATGAGAGTGGAAGGAGGGCATTATGATCAGGGTACAGTGTGTATATGTACAGAAGTTGTCAATAAACTTAAGGAAATGTGGAGGGAAAAGCTCATTTTTGAAAATAGCTTTAAAATATGGTTATCAAAATTGTCTTTAGTTATTTCTGTGTGAATGAAGAAAGGAATAACTGTAGTCCATTTGATGGTCCAGTAGTTGTTAGAGTGTATGTTGGACTTGCTCTGTCTGTGCTGGATGGGAGAGGGAGTGTGGGAAGAACTTGATACAAGAAGAGCTTGCCTCTGCACCACAGACAAAAGCACAACATGAACAAATACTGGCCCAGACAAGGAAGCCCCCAACCAAAGAAGTCAGCTGTCAGTCTGTAACAGAGCAGAAAGAGTTAACTTCTCCCCAGCCAAAAAGACCAAAAAGAATCAATCATGTTCCCCCCTTCCTTCCCTCCCTTCTTCCCTCTTCCCTTGTGCTCTCTCTCTCTCTCTCTCTCTCTTTCCTTCTCACACATACACCAAGGATCATGTTCTCCTTACAATGCACTCTTTGTCTACTGCACCACATACAAAGATAGGCTGTGCTTATGGTCCCAAATCCTGCAAAAAATTATGGACTTCTGTCTGTCCAACAGCCCGATGACTCAATCTTTTACCCACCGTCCTACAAGTTTGTTCTCAATTATTTCATCTTCTCACTGGACTCCATGTTAATTTGTTTTGAGGGAGATGACTATATTTTCAGGACATGCTACAGGTCTACTTTCAAACTGTGTGGAGCATAAAATATTTCTACAAATATTGCCCATAATATCCACCACACCAGTCATTGTTTAAAGAAGGTTCTTTTCTGATTAGCTACTACATGCCATCATGAAAAGAAGCCACGATTATATTTTCAGTCTCAACTTTAACTGGATGAGCATGCTAAGATGAATCATAACCATAGGTCAGTACAATTTCAAAACAAATAACATATATGGAGATAGAATTATTTTCTCATTGAATGCTTCTGGCCAAGTTCCTTAAAGGGAAAGTACCAGGGGACAATGTGAGTCAAGAAACACAGTTCATAAATCAGGAGCTCCTGTGTGGCTCTATTCTGTTCTGTAGCCAACAGAAAAAGGAAAGAAAGAATTTGCTTGAAACGGCATTCAGTTGGCAGTAATGTGTATGGCAGTGCTGCCAGTTACTGTTATAAACAAGCTGCTTTCAAAACACCTTCCAAAGTGGGATAATAGGAGAATTAATTTCAATTAATACAAGTAAGAAGCAAGCAAAGTGGAATATGTAGGGAATTTGTTGCTGAAGAACGTAGCAATTTCAGAGGTACAAGTTACAACTGTGAGGCAGGATTCTGCCCCAATTCACCCTCCGCTTTTAATAGGATGATTGTAACGATGCATTTCCAAGTCCACTACTTAAGCTCATGCACTTGACTCATCTTTCTTTGAATCTCCAGCTACATACATGATACCGTCTAGGAAACAAATGTCTACAATCCAATGATAGATTAGAATCCAATCACACCAAAGCCATGCAATCCAATGCAGTTCTCAGCTGATGCAATGAAGAAAGCGGGTAATGGGGGCCAGTTTGTCAAAATGGTTAGCTAAGACATACATTTATTTATGTAGTTAGCATGTTGCATTAATTTGATATGTTTTTGTTGTGTGTGTGCACACACTTGTGCATGTGGTAGACACATTTTTGTGTGAGGGTGCATATACATATGTGTGCATGCATGTGAAGATTAGAGACTGATGCCAGGAATCCTATTCAGATGCTATCTACCACAACATTTGAAACATGGTCCCACACTGATCTTCATGCCCACTGACTCAACTATACTAGCTGGCCGGTAAGCCCTAGGGATCTTCCAGTTTCTGCCTCCTTAGCACTGGGGTTGCAGGCACACATCACAACGCCAGGCCTTTATGTGGGTGCTGCTGATAAAAACACAGCATTAGAACACACTTGTGAGGTAACAAGCTTATCCACTAAGCTGTCTCCTGAACCCTTCAGCACATTTCCAACTGCTTGTCTTTGACTGACAGAAGGATGTATTTTGCATTCACCTGAGTTCCATATTTAACATGTATCTTGCTTAGGATGATAAACCAGCCTTAAAGTACACTTGTTTTCATAATCATCTTCTCACCATGAAGAAAGCATTTGAAAACTTTCTATTTAAGTGCCTATGTTCTCATGTTGCTCTCTAGAAAGAAAATTCAATGAAATATAGTAAATTTGTGAGCTGTGGAGTTGAAAGGCAGATGCTGAATCAAGAAGTCTATTTTGCCAGAAAACACAAGAAATGCACACCGTTCCCATGGCCACAGAATGTTGACTTTGAAAGAAGGGGCTAAGTTAGGAACTGTGTACAATCAGGATGGTGAATCCTCAAAGCACCATCAACATTTACTAAAATATCCAAAGCCTCCTATAAAAGCCCTAAGAGATACTCAGGATTCCTTCTTTCTGTAGGGAGAGCTAAGACAGAGAATATGGAAGATGTCTTTTCACCCCACTCCGACACTACTTTTCTCCTATCCTGATGACTGTATGATAATAAAACGGTTTAAAAAAAAAAGGTTTTGTTTTTGAGCTAGAGAATGGTTCAGTGGATATAGAACTTGCCAGAACAAATGAAAAGCAGAGTTCAGATCCTCAGCACATATATAAATGTGGGATAGGTGTGTCAGCCACCTGTAAACCAGTGTGGAGACACATGATCAGTGGGGCAAGCAGGCTACCTAGGCTAGCTGAATTATTGAGCTTTGGGCTCAACTGAATGTCACTATCACAGAAAATAAAAAAATAAAAAATAAACAATTGAGAAGATACCCGTGCACACATTGGCATGTGGACACAAAACCCACTAGTCACAGCAGAAGAAACGTGCACACACATGCTCACAAAAAAAATGTTTCTTCTTCTGCTGTGACTAGTAGGACTTAAAGTTCCTATGTTTTTTAAATTTGTTGTTTATTTTTATTTATTTATTTGAAAGTGACACGGAGAGAAAGAGACAGATAGAAAGAGAGAAAGAGAGAGAGAGAGAATGGGCACCCCAGGGCCTCTAGCCACTGCAAACGAACTCCAGACGCATGCGCACCCTTGTGCATCTGTGTTACGTGGGTCCTGGGGAATCGAGCCTAGAACCGGGATCCTTAGGCTTCACAGGCAAGCGCTTAACTTCTAAGCCATCTCTCCAGCCCCAAATTCTTATGTTTTTTATATGAACTCTCTCTATATGTGTGTAATTTACTAATGGGTCACACACACAGATAGACACACAGCAAGGAGCATTCCCAGGCAAGCAAATGAACATCCCACATATTTGCCTGTTTCTCCATGCACAAAATTACCCTAGTAAGATTTACACATTTTGAAGCATTTCTCTATCATTTTGCTACACCCTCTCATATTCAATTACATACCAGGTAGAACACTTGTGCAATCTGAACCTCAAAGTTAAGCTTTTCTCCAGGGACACTACCTAGTAAAATGAGATTTTACAAATTTCTGTCACAGGGAAGATAAAATTCAATCATCCCTCTATCATCTGTTTAACTTAAATGTGTCAATTGTCTGTGTTGTATAATTTTTGATACAACACAAAAATGGTCTAAAATATTTTTTTAAGTTTTAGTGAAATCCAATTATTAATGTATATGGGTTTTGAGGAAAACAAGTGCTTTCTCTACCACATAAAGAACCTGAAGTAGTTATCACTATTAGATTAGTAGATTAGTTTTGCTGGAAATGTGAGAGTTGATAGAGTGGAAAGTAAAAAAAAAAAAAACAAAAAAAAAAAACAAATACCTAATTCTTCAGCAAGATCATTGCCTTTAAAAACAGCGTCCTTTGTGGAAAGATTATACAGTTAGTAGGGAGGTTGTTGTCAGGATATGGATGGGCTTTCATTACTGATGAAGGAGAGAGAAGGGTGCTAGATTAGGACAAACTCCTAAGTTATTAGGCTCTTTGCTATTTTGTTCAAAAACTGACCCCCCAACTCCTTGCCTTGGAATGTGCTTGGGCCATATCTTCACAAGAATGGTCATGATCATGAAGATGCACCCAGCTAGTGAGCTCCTCCCTCACTATGGTGGTTTGATTAGGTGTCCCCATAAACTTAGGTGTTCTGAATGCTAGGTTCCCAGCTGATGGAGATTTGGGAACTAATGCCTCCTGGAGGCAGTGTATTGTTGGGGGCGGGCTTATGGGTCTTACAGCCAGTTTCCCCTTGCCAGTGTTTGGCACACTCTCCTGTTGCTATTATCTGCCTTATGTTGGCCAGAGGGTGATGTCCACTCTCTGCTCATGTTGTCATTTTCCCTGTTATCATGGAGTTTACTCCTCGAGCCTGTAAGCCAAAATAAACCTCTTTTTTATTTTTTTTCCAACAAGTTGCTCTTGGTTGGATGATTTCTACCAGCAATGTGAACCTGACTGCAACACTCACCAAGATCCTGAATGACATGATGCCAACTGCTCCAACTCCATGCTGAATTCCCATCTTCCACCATTCTCTCTTTGTACACACAGCCAAAGTGATCTGTTGTTTCCTTCTTATGGGCCACCTTTCCCCGGTGGGACAGAGAGAGGTAAGTAAGGTATCGCTTTCCTTTGCCTTCTGTTACTCTCCCAACCCTAGGTACAAGCTCATACACAACATCAGGGACAATGGATATTTACCTCTTTCCTATCATTGCTTTATGATATCTTTACTTGCACCAATTCAAGACAATGCTGTGCCAATGTTTTAAATAAGGGAGGGGGTAATGTGAAGAAAAAATGAGGTCTTGTCATCTGTAGAAAAATTTGCATGCTTAAAGGTGATTGTGTTAACCAAATTAATTTACTCTTAGAAGCACAAATGTTACATACTTTCTTTCATTTATAGTTTTGAAATTTTATATACTCTCACACAGACACATGAATAAAGGGTCCTAACAGAAGGAGGATTGAAAAGAGAAAGATGGTAAGATATGGGGGGAACATATGTAATGTACATGATTTGCTTGCATGTCAATCTGGAATCAACACAATACAATGTACAATGAAGAAATAGTAGCGAACAAGAAGGTGTGCATGGTGTGTTCTGAGCAAGCAAGAACCTTGGTGACTGGGACTGGGGAAAATTTGGCATGACAGCACAATTTGTGATATTCTCTGTTTCCAGCCTAGTTTTGGCTTCAGTGACATCTGCATTCTGTTTTAAATTCTGCATCACCCCAAATGCTGATATGTTTTATAAAGATGTTGTAATTCATAGAATGGGTCTTTTCCCCCTATTAACTGCATATCACCTATATCAAAATCAGTTCTAAGTTTTCATGTTCCATACACTTCCCCAATATCGAAATATCACACAATGTACCATTCATAGAATCATTGTATCCTAAAAATAAAAAAATATATATAATAAAAAAACCGGGAGTGGTGGCTGACACCTTTAATCCCAGCACTTGGGAAACAGAGGAAGGCGGGTAACCATGAGTTCGAGGCCACCCTGAAATTACATAGTGAATTCCAAGTCATCCTAGGCTAGAGTGAGATCCTACCTCAAAAAAATTACCAAATAGATTAATGAAAATTTCAAGTAATCTTTCTTAAAAATTAAATAACAAAGTGAGGGTTTTCTTAAGGGTGGGGATGGTTGACATACAGAAAACTTGAACTGTCTGTCCTCAGTTTCAGGATTATATCAGTTACTTTTCCCTGAATCTGTTACAGCCATTCATGGCTTGGGAGAATAATACCTATTGAGTTATAATGAGGATTGAATGAGATAAGTGACAGGAACACAGTGATTGTTCAATGAGTACTTTCTGAACCGGAATCATGTGAGGACTTGGCTTTGCCATCTGTGCCAGAGCACTTCTTTAAAGCTCTTTCTGTAAGTTGCCCCACCATGACATGAGAGTAGATATTAAGTGGTTCCCAACAGATATTTATATTCAGGGCTACAACTACTCTTTCCTGCCTCTATGCCAACAGGGCCATTTTTTTTCTAGTTCCCCAAAGCCTAAGAGACCAGCTATCTCTTCTTTTTGGCAATTATCCCTTAAAGGAGGTTTCCTTATTCTTTGTTGTACACAAACACACACACACACACACACACAGATGTGCACACACATACATGTTCATGTACACATGAACACACATACATATATACAAATGCATGTATGTACATGCTTGTATACAAATATATGTTGACATTACACATGATCACACACTGTTGCCGTCAGGTTCGCATTGCTGGTAGAAATCACCCAACCAAGAGCAGCATGTGGGAAAATGAGGTTTATTTTTGCTTACAGGCTCAAGGGGAAGCTCCACTATGGCAAACAAAAACTATGGCATAAGCAGAGGGTGGACATCACCCCCTTGCCAACATAAGGTAGACAATAGAAACAGGAGAGTGTGCCAAACACTGGCAAGGGGAAACTGGCTATAACACCCATAAGCCTGCCCCCAACAATATATTCCCTCCAGGAGGCATTAATTCCCAAATCTCCATCAGCTGGGAACCTAGCATTCAGAACTCCTACGTTTATGGGGGACACCTGAATCAAACAGCCACACACATGCAAATATATATGTACAAATATATATATACACACACACACAATCCACCTGAACTTAAGAATTTTACTGATATTGACTCTGATAACTCAACCCAAAGAAATAACATTGATCAATTTGACAAAGTTCACAAGTGAAAGAAATTGTGTACATCTGCTTGGCTAATATGATTTCATTGGTTTTTCTTGTTCTTATCTGGGAAACCAGCCTGCCCGGCCCTGTCTTGCTTGGATGCTAGCCCAAGATGTTCAGATGTTAGTTTAAGCTAGATCTGGCTGGGTGCAGAAGTTAGTTGTGATAAGATCCTATGTACCTTTAAAAATTACAACTCAATCTTTCTTTGTTGTGCCAAGAGTTAATTTTCCTAATGACTTCCAAAATTCAATTGGGAATTTGTAATTATTTCCACTATTTTTTCTGTTTTCTTTTAATTTGCTGTGTGTGTGTGTGTGTGTGTGTGTGTGTGTGTGTAGGTGTTCTCCGTTCTATTATGTTTGTCTAAGACATAGTCACTATCTGGTTGTTAAGGCTCTCTTTATTTATAGGGGCACTTTGGCTGCTGAATCCCTTGTTCTACACTAATTTAAGACCCATTTCCCACAAGAGCTTATCATTATCATTACGGGAACTCATCTGCATTTTATCATTGAATTGGGGCTTTCCCGACCTCTCACCTGGTTTAACCCAGCTTACATAACACCTGCTTCTAACACTTCTCTTCCCTCTTTCATCCAGTGATCACCAGAAACCTGAAATACGACCTCCTGCTGCTATGGATCACAGTCCAAAACCCGAACACAAGCCTCCGGAAGAGTGGGAAGAGAGCATGAACTTGGGAATCAAAAGAACTGGACTCCAGTTTATACGTCCACCATATGAATGATATCATCTTATGAATATTTTTGTCAAACATGAGAACAGTAGTTGATGTTTCTCAAAGTGTTTTTGTGAAGAATGAATGAAACAATCACAGACACTATGAAAGCTTTCTCTCTTTTGAAAATCTTTCTGGGACCTGAATAAATATCTGCCCTCTGATAGCTGATCATGCTGAGCCTTCTAGCCTGAAAGAGATAGAGGCTCAGGCTATAAGAAAAAAATAAATAAATAGGAATTAACTTAAAAAGTGAGGAAGAATAGCAGTTTCCCAGGAAATGTGTTCTATGGCCCAAAGTTGCACAGGGTCCATTTTGGAAAGAAGTGGATATGCAAGGGGTAGGAGGAAAGGATAGTTGAGGCTGAAGAAAACCAGACCATTAACAATGTTAAAGATAACATTAACAGTTTGAGTCTTTAACCCAAGAAGAGCAAAATCTAGTCAAGTACATGCTAATGGCTGCATTTTAAAGGTCAATCTTAGTCAACACTGAGACATAGCTGTTACACCCTCCCAAGCATCAAGGACCATTGTGGAAGAGAAGGCAGAAAGAATGTAAGAGGCAAAGGAAGGAGACAAGTGCTTACAATACTATCTGCCAGACAGAGTGGCCATGCTACTCAGGACCTCACAGTGGCTGATGCTACCTACACAAGACCTGCATAATAGGAGGGGGAAAATGATGACATCAAAATAGAAAATAAACTAGTTTGAAAGAAGAAGGGATTCAGTGGAGGGCAGACTTGTGAGCAGGGAAAAGAAAGCTATTTGGAGGAGTTATGATCGTGGTTTCTTGTCTATATGTAAGGAAGTTGTTAATAAAAACTTTATAAAGATAAATAAATATGAATAAAAATAGAATTTAGAAGACCTCTCTGGCTTGCCCAGTGGAAAATACGCTGGGAGAATTGAAGAGCAGATGCCAGAAGAAAAGCAGGAAGCAATCTCCATTCTCAAGTAAGAGATCGTGTCTGGGATCAGCAAGATGCCACCAGTTGTCACAAACACCATCACCACCAAGATGATGCTATCATTCAGTTAACACTTCTTCCCTCTGCCTCTGCAGCAGGGTCGCCTGATACTGTGGTAACCAATCAGAATTTCACAGTCAAGAATCAATTGAGGGGGCTGGAGAGATGGCTTAGCGGTTAAGCGCTTGCCTGTGAAGCCTAAGGACCCCGGTTCGAGGCTCGACTCCCCAGGACCCACGTTAGCCAGATGCACAAGGGGGCGCATGCGTCTGGAGTTTGTTTGCAGTGGCTGGAGGCCCTGGCGCGCCCATTCTTTCTCCCTCTCTCTATCTGCCTCTTTCTCTCTCTGTCTGTTACTCTCAAATAAATAAATAAAAATAACAACAAAAAAAATTAAAAAAAAAAAGAAATCCACTTGAACCCTATGAGCGAAATTTAACCCTTTAAAAAAAAGAAAAGAATCAATTGAGGAACTGACACAGAGGTTTTGAGTGATAAAATTTAAAGCTTTGGGCCAGTGGTCATGGGTAGTATATGCTAAAGTGTCCAGGAAGGCCTCTTAGGAAACAGCCTCTGGGATTTTTTTTTTTAAATCTGGATTTGTGTTCAGCTTTTGCTTAGATAATGTTCTGTTTCTACCTAAATCCTCTGATGCTCTGTGCTTTTTGATATTTTTTTATGGAATTTGTACCCACTTCTATTGACCAGTTGCTTGAACAGCAACAAAACTAGTTAAAAATCAATTTAATCAAAATTTCTAAAATATCTAATATGTGTAAGAGTATAGATGTTGTAGTTTAAATTGGATTTCCCCCATAGACTCATGTGTTTTCAGTGCTTGGTCTCCAGCAGATGGCAGTTTGGGAGGTGGAGTCTCACTGGAGAAAGTGTGCTCCTGGGAATGGACTTTGGGGTATTATATCGTAGGTCCCCTCTTGCCAGAGCTCAGCTCATTCTCTTGTTGCTTCTGCGCACTGTTGTGGCAAAAAATAAAAGTGATATCCAGCCTCTGTTCTACATTGTTCCCTGACATAGTGGGACTTCTTATTGAGATTGTAAGCCAAAATCAACCTTTTCCTCCTATTGGCTGCTTTTTTTTTCCTTTATTAGTTAGTTTTGTATTCAGCAAATACAGTCAGTTTGGTACCATTAGTAGGCTCATTTGTGACCTACCCCCTCCCCTTGGCCCCTCCTTGTTGAGGTATACGGGTCATGCATTGTGGAGTTAGCCCACAGTTATGGGTAAGATAAATGTCTCTGCATAGCATATCATGACCCAACATGTGGCTCTGACATTCTTTCCGCCCCCTCTTCCGCAAAATTTCCCTGAGCCATGATGAACCCAATATTGGCTGCTTTTGATTGGGTACTTTGTGCCAGCAAAATGAAGGAAAAACGGTAGTCAAGTCAGTTTCCATAACTTCTTTTATGCAAACTATCATGAGGTCTTCGTTATTGGGTCACCTTCAAAGGAGATTCATCACTGTTTCATACCATGGTCTAAACCATCACCTATTTTTGCTATTCCTGCACTTTATTGTAAAAAAAGCAAAATCAAAATGTTGTACTGTTTGTTTAAGTGAAAGAATTTCCATAGCCATTGGAATACTTTACATAATCTGAACTGTGCACAGTGCACGTATGTGACCTCTGTCTCTCTGTATAACTACCTCACACTGCTCTACTAGAGATATAGCATCTTCCTTTTCATGAATACAGGGGTTAAGAAACTACACCCTGAAAGCCAAATCTGACTCAGTAGTGGGTATTGAGCATAAGACACTATTGGGACACAGTGAGGACACAGTTTATGTATTATGTATGGCTACATATTGTCACTGAAGTAGTTCAGAAAGTGCTACCATCAAATATGTCCCATTGATGTGCAGATTTACTTTTTTGTATGTGTATGTGGGCTATACATGCATGTATTCATGTGTGTGGATGCTCATATGTATGAGTCCCTGTGCATGTGGAGACCATAGGTTTGTTTAGAAGGACTTCCTCAGTCACTGTCCACTTTATGCTTTAATATAGAGCCTCTCTCTGAACCTAGAACTCACCTGTTCAGCTAGACTAGCTATCCAGTGAGCCTCAGAGATTCCCTGTCTCACATCCCCAGTGCTGGGATCATGGGCATGTGCCACCACCACAAACTCTGGTTCTCATGTTAGTGAGGCAAGCACTTCCCCCAGTGAATCATCTCCCCTCTAGGATGGTGATTATTTTGAAGTGAGGAAACTTGGGAGAAAGGGGGTGTAGACAGTGCCTTTCTTCACATTCCCCTCGTGTGCTCAGAAATAGAATGTTCCAAAAGAAACTCAAGTGTCACTAATTATTCTCCCAGGAATTTCATCAAGAGGGAAGATTAACTCCTATTACAAGAAAAGAGACATCTGTCCACACCACACCACAGTAAACTTTGGCAAACCTTACCAGAAATTACCAGTCAGATGTCTAAACACCATTCATCTTCCCTCACAATCACTGACTTCCCGGTTTCTCACTTCTCTCTGACAGAGCTTTCTATTTAATTGTTTTTGAAAGGGGATTTACTCTTTTTTTCTGTGACGCTGCTGAATATTTAATGCGTTTTCTTTTGTGAACCTGCCTGCTCTTGGCTTCTTTCATAGGCGGCATGGTTATTGCAACCTAGTGGGACAGCCTTCCCTCCCAGACATCCTGCAGATGAGGAGTTGAGTAGTGCTAATAGAGGCCTGGTGGTCCACAGTGCCAACAATATCCATTCTTGGGGTCTGTACCCAAAAGTACCTTGCCAAACCCAGTTCTCATGCATGATTGATATGTTGACATGATTGCCCAATAAAATAGGCCCCCCAAAAATCACATTTGACACATTTATCCCTATATTCACAGCATCTAATTTAATATGCGGCCTGTCAGGCATGCAAATTGTACTTTAATGGACTGATTGAATAGCCACACAATAAAGTTTAGTTATTGAAGAGAGTCAGCATCTAGCCTAAACTGACCTTCTCTACACACCAGTTCTCCATTCATTCCCTTTATCATTTGTTCCCTCTTCTGGCTCCTGACTCACAGTCAGCTTTATTTTTTTAAGAATCATTCTGTTTTAATTTAGCATCTTTCTAAGGATTGAGTATAGATATGTGGCTAATTGTATGTAACTATGTTACAAAATTCTCTAAAAATTGGAATTTAGGGCTGGAAAGATTGCTTAGCAGTTAAAGTGCTTGCCTGTTTAGCCTAAGGACCAAGTTTTGATTTCCCAGTTCACATGTAAGCCATATGCACAAGGTGGCACATGCATTTGGAGTTCATTTATAGTAGCTAGAGGCACTGGCATATCCATTCTCTGTCTATCCTTCTCTTTCTGTCCCTCTCAAATAAATAAATAAATAAAATATAAAACATTGGAATTCAAAATTGTACTTGGAACCAAAATATGTTTAAGGAAATTCAGTAAGTCTATATTTGCACATTACAATTTAATTCTGAATTGAATGGTTAGAAAGTTGTCTGCCCCAATATTAATTTAGATTATGATATTACCATCTTAAAGGCATGGTAATATGTATATATGAAATATTACTGATATTTCATATGTATATGTATATATGAAATATTACTGATATTTCATATGTATATGTATATATGAAATATTACTGAAGTCCAGCTACTTATATGCGATAATAATAAAATTCTCTAAAATGGATGTGAATTCGAATTCTGGCAATTTGGATTCATCTAGCAATTCTGCTTGAATATTTTGCTCTAAAAACTTATCATGGATGAGCACAAGATTTCATGACATTAGAGGAGTATTTGTAGTGATAAAATATGGCTGCCACCCAAAAATCTCATTAGCATGAATTTACTATAATTTATAGGTTATACTGTAATAGTATTTGCTCTTTAGTATAACCATTTTGAAGAAAATGGGAAAAAATTGTGACAAGTAAATAATAATGATAAAAGAGCTTGAGTGATGTATTTTTAAGTGTAAACATGTTTAAACATAGAGAGAGTTGTATATAATGAAATATTTTTACCCCTTCCATTTAATCTCATTTTGTATGTATATATATATATTTCTAAAATTTAACAATGAACACAACATACACATCTTTTGCAAAGAGCAAAACAGGTAGGTTCAGTTAATGCTTTGAAATCTGCCAATTCTGAGTCTCTGTAAAGAGAAAACAAACCAATAGCAATCGAAAAGCATTTATTAGATCTGTTAAAAGGCAGCTATAAATAGCCCAGAGAGACAGACAGTCTTACAGACGTTTAATGTCAGACACCGATGCTGTAATTTTTGCTGGAACAATTCATAGAAACAAATATAGTGACATTTAATTCATCTAAGTGAAACCAGATCTCATTTCAAGCACGGAGGTGGAGGGAGAGGCAGTGGGATCTGCCTTGGACACTGGAGACTATTCAGGGCAACTACGAAAGCAGCTGGGGAGTGAAGGCTCCGTGAAACCATCAGAACTAAAGAAGCACCAATTGCAGGACCCCTCCCCATCCAGGACCCCCTTTTCCCTTCTCCCTTCCAGACCACATTCAACTGCTGAAATCTTCATTCTTTGGCTTGATCCAGCAAAGTCTGTTTTAGGAATATTTTTTCTTTAGTAAGACTATATATACTGTGCCATGGTACAACTGTATGCTTACAGTATATGCCACTGGTTTAAACCCCAAAGGATTGGTTCTTTACGCAGATGAATTTTGAGCACAAGTTATAGATTTAGGATATAGTTTTATTTCACTCCATGATCCTAGCCAAGTCTTCTTTAACTATACATTCATCAGCTGCACTTCCTCGTGACCATACCACTCAAGCAGCATGGGGCTGCAGTGTTTTTTTTTTTCTTGGAAAACGTGTCTTCTAACATTCTACCTTTTACGTCTGAAAAGAGTATAGGCCACCTGTATGTCACTGGTTTCCATCCTAACCATGATGATATGATAGCACGGACTGATCCTAAAAGTGTCTGAAGCAAGTGGTTCACTACCTTGAAATTTTTACAGAGACTGGACTTGGAAAACATGAATTGAATTCAAATACTTCACTGACTAGTCGGAAGATTTTTCATTTTTAAATTTTTATTTATTTATTTTAGATAGAAAGAGAAATATACAGGACAGAGAGAGAGAGAGAGAGAGAGAGAGAGAGAGAGAGAGGAGACATGCTAGGGCCCCTATCCACTACAAACAAACTTCAGATGAATGCAAGCTCATGCATCTGGCTTCTGTGGGTCCTGCAGAATCGAACCTGGGTCCTTTGGCTTTTCAGACAAGGGCCTTATCTACTAAACCATTTCTACAGCCTAATTTTGTATTTTTTTGTGTGAGTAAATAACCTGTATCAGCTTATGTTTTGATCATCTGCATATGTAGGTGAATGGAACGCTCTGAGTATAAAAGGAAACTAAGCTCCCAAGCCTCCTTCACAATACCTGGCATGTAATAAGTGTTTTATAACAGGACATACAACCATGATTACTCTTCCCTTTTTTAATTTCTTTTTTTATTAGTTATGGACATGCTCAGTATGTAAACAACGCATGTTGGTACCATCCTTTCCCTCATCCCTGCCACCCCTCCAAAGGGACCTCCCTCTTTGAGGATTCAAGTCATCCCCATGGGGATTGTGGAAGCAGCTGTCAGTTATGGGGAAGAGGCAATGTCTCTGTGCATAATGTCCCAATCTGTGACTCTTTCTGCCCCCTCTTCTGCAAAATTTCCTGAGCCATTTTGGGCGCGTTTTAAGTCTACTTCAGTGATGGGCTCTTAGGAGCCTCTGGATCTCCGGCTTGGTAGGTGTTGAGTGTCCCCAGTGTCTATCTCTTTCACCCTTGTGCTTATATCAGGTTCACCATGAAAGCAGCACTCTTGCTCATTTCCCCAGTTCCTCTATGGTTTCAGCTGGGGTCCTGGTGATCCTGGTGAAGCGCTATGGGTCGCTTCTCAGGTCCTACTTCTGTCCTCTCCAGGGCCTTTCTATTCAGGTGCTCCCCCTAAGGTCCTGCTGAGGGTTCAACCTTTTAGTCTGTCTTCCACGATATAGGATTCTATGGTACCATTTCCACTTGGGTTCAGTTTTGTGCCCCCCACTAACCCTCCCCTCAAGCTGAATGTGGAATTTTCATATACAGTTAATTATTGTCATTCAAGTGCAGAACCTGGTGAAGAGAAGTCTCTCTCTCTCTCTCTCTCTCTCTCTCCTATGAATTGTAGGATAGGCAATTTTCCACACAAGTTTAAGAGTTCACTTTAGCATCTAATTTCCCTGGCTTTCAGAAAGATATGGCAGAAGGACCATGAGTATCACTAAGGATAGAAACCATGCATAGACACCTACTTTTCCTTCTTAGCAATGACTGTATTGCTCTCCTATGTGGTGTGAAAAGCCAGTTACCTATGACAGACCTTTAATAGCTTCCATACAGTTTTATCTAGGAACTGCTTTGATTAAACCTAACTCTGCATTCCAAAACAAATATAATTTATGGGAAGCATATGTGCTATGACATTTGCCCTTCTCCATTTGGTATTTATAACATCCCAACCAATCCGAATCTTATGCCTCTGTTGCTATTTGTGAGAAAGTGCCTGCAAATTGTCCTTCTTCTTCTTCTTTTTTTTTTTTTTTTTCAAGTCAACGTTGAGTCTATTTATCAGCTCATCCCATCTGCCGGGAATCCCTGAGCTCACAGATGTGATTTGCTTGTAGACCTGGAACTCCCTGGATAGTGTCTACAACTTCCCTGACCTTTAAATGATTCAGTTTCTGTTTTAAGCTGTCAAAATGAAAACTCAGGACATCTTTATAGAGGAGAAAAATAAAGCAAACGTTATTGTCTGTTGGCTCAATTCCCATTTCTCCAGCGCATACAGATAAATTGAGAAGGCTTTAAAAATACAGGACAAGCTAGTCTCCTAGGAAGAAACAGACAGATAGAGATAGATAGCCTCTTAAGACATACCATAAACTGCATGCTGCTCTCATGTGGTATTAGCTTTCTGTCAGCATGTGCTTCTCAAGGCCCCTGAGCAGGGACACATTCCCCGTGATGGCAGCTAACAGAAGGCATAAGTGGTGGATCAGACTTAAAATACGTTGGATACACTTACATTTCTATGCATCTGATTTTCTGTGCTTTCTCTCCTAGTTATACCTTTGTTTACACTGTCAGAGAAGAGTAGATCACCCTAGCTGATTAGCAAGGTTGGCATTTTATTATCTATCAATATCTAAAGAGTGGCAACTCCATAAAGCTTTCTTTATAAAGGGACTTGATATACCCCAGTACTAATCAGACTGAAATATTCATTTTGGCAGTGTTGTGGTTTGAATCTGTTGTCTCCCATAAACTCATGTGCTTTGACTGCTTGGTTTCCAGCTGGTGGCAATTTGGGAGGTGGATCCTTGCTGGAAGAGGTGTGTTGTTGGGGGCAGGCTTAGGGGTGTCATAGCCAGCTCCCTCTTGCCAGAGTTTGGCTTCTACTCCTTTTGTTGTCATTCACCTGACGTTGGTAAGATGCTGATGTCCAGCCTCTGCTCTACTAACTTTTTCCAGCCATCATGAAGCTTCCCCTGGATACTGTAAGCCCAAATGAAATAAATAAATAATAAATAAATAAATAAATACTAAAACTTCCTCCTCCATCAGTTGGGCGAATTGAATTAGGAGCAGATAAAGAGACTTCTAACTTATTGTAAAGGTCTTGTATCTTTCCTTAAGATCCTCTTTCTATTGGTTACCTTTTGTTGCTGAGATAAATACCTCACAAAAATAAGTTAGTGGGAAGAAATGTCTATTGCAGCTTAGAGTTCTAGGTTATATGTAGTCCATCATGGTGAAGACATGGCAGCGAGAGGTTGAGACAGTTGACAATGCTCTGTCCGTGGACAGGAAAGAGAGCAGAGAGATGAACACCAAGGCTCAGACAGCTCATTCCTTTTGATATAAGCCCGGATCCCAGCCTATGAGAAGGCGCCACCCAAAGCAGGGGTGTGTGACAGTTACCTTCTTGTTGCTGGAACAAAACCCTCAACCAGAAGCAACTTATGGAAGGCAATGGTATGTTCCAGTTTACCATTTTGAAAGGAAGTTTCTATATGGTGGTGGAAAATATGACAGAACCGACAGCCATAGTGTCACATCTTTTCACAGCAGCAGGAAGGAAGTAGGCTGAGTGACTGGCAGGGGAGTGAGACTGATAAACCTCAAGGCCCACCCCCAGGGACACACCTTTGTCAGCAAAGCTCCTTCTTCCAAAGGCTCCACCAGCTGGACACTCACCTGTTATGAGGCCTGATCATAAACACATGAGACTATGGGGGACATGTTACATGCAAACCACACCCCAGGGTGGGTCATCCTGGCTCAACTAATGTAATCTGGAAAAAATCTCAGACATCCCAACAGATTTGTTTCCATGTGGATTCTAAATAGTGACCAGTTGAAAACCAGAAATTAGCCATCATAATATCACATCCAAATGTACCCTGGTGTCCACAGTAGTCAAGAAAAGATAAAAACCATAGAAATGTCATCGGGCTATTATTTGATTTAATCAATATTTAACACTATCAGTGGTGTTATGAAGACTGTGTCTAAAGATTATGAGGACTATTTTTATATCTAATTAGCTCATCCTTTCTGTACCACGTGTCTTCTGCCAAAATAGACCCGTCACAGTGGATATACCTTTGGCATGATCATACCAACATGATCATGTCCAAATGACAAGTGACTGAATTTGAGACTTTTCCCAGCACTTAATAAGCAAAGGTGTCTCCCAGCAAACTACTTCTGTGGTTCATCCTTACTTTGTTAGCTAATGAAAAATTCTAGGGCTTAAAAGTAGTAAGAAATCAAATGCCATTTGAACTTGAGTAAGTTATATGCTTTAGATGGAACCCTCCATTTATGTACCTGGCAGGTTACATAAAATGAATTTTACTATTTCTTGAACTGACTTATCAGATAAGGAGGGCATAATCAAGAGAAAATTCCTGATAGTTAAATTAAAAGCAGTTCAGGAATTTAAACTTTAACTTCTTAGACTAATTTGCCTAGCAGGCAAAGTGCCTATAAAAATCTAAGTGATACTTGGCTTGGGCAAATACAATTCTCACATCCAAATAAAAGAATATTTAGCCAAGAATATATGCTATATAGCTACAAGGGAACAGATTTTAAATCTGAAAATTTAATCATTTTAGCTACTAATATTAGAGATTAGTTATAGTGCTTTCAAGTATGGATTATGTGGATACTTTGGTTTGAGGCTGACAAGAGGAGGCAGAAATGAAACAAGTGCTTCTCTGGAAATAAAATTTCCTTTTACTTCCACCTAACTGAAATACTATTTTGCAGCTACATGTGATAGATTCTTTTGTGATAAATTCATGCCTTTATTCTCAGCACTCTGTAGACAGAATTAGTAGGATCCCTGTGAGTTCAAGACCTGCCTGAGACTACGTAGTAAGTTCCAGGTAAGCCTGGGCAAGACTGCAACCCTACCAAAAATGAAAATAAAGTCATCTTCCCAAATGCCTTGGAGGTCCTGTTGTGGTTTAGGATAAAAATAGAAAATTATAAAAAGAAATATTTATTTTTCTGTATGTATAGTTTAGAACTAGAGGGATAAGTATTGACCCTTCACCAGAGAAAGAAACACTGCCCTTTTTTTCTGGTAAATTTAGACTTTGTTGGCATTTGCGTACTCAAATTTCATGCAACTTTCCTGTAGAAAGGCAATGTCTTTATTGAAAAACAACAACAAAAAAGTTGGAAGGGCTGGGGTATAGCTCAATAGCAGAGTATTTTCCTGGCATGTTCAAGGCCCTGGGTTCAATACTTACACACACACACACACACACACACACACACACACACACATACACCAGATTCCCAACCAGCTGTGAGGGATTGCATGCCAGCTTCCATATCCACAGACATTTCAGAAAGGAGACATAACAGGCTAAGGAAATATTTGTGCAGTTACTCATTGTCATTTGGCCCAATCATGCTAAACTCTTATGAAAACCAAGAAGCATAAAGCCAGGTCCATCAGCCTCCTCCTCTGACCCTCCTGGATTTCCGCTTGGATCCTGCACTCTTGTTTCCTGGGGTGTTTACAACACATGGCAACGTCAGCTTTGCCTGCTCTGTCAAACATAGAAGAATCTCACCTTCTTATGGGGAGAAGCCCATTCTTGACTGAACTTCCTGTCTGAATTAAAGAATGCTCTCATGTGGGAGCCACACCCTGTCACCTGTGACCTTGCCAATCTGTGGACAAATAGCCTTCCCTTTCCTCTTGGAGATTTTACTCTGGACTATATATAACAGCACAAATTTCATCCCAACTGAGAGCAGGTATGGGTAGGGTGTCAAAAATACAACCCAGGGGACAGTGTGGTACAACCTTGAAGGCCTGTCCCATAGAGTATTGAAGGATTGGTAATGCCAATCAAAAATCCTGTATGTATATTCCCTGCTTCTGCTGTGTGTGTGTGTGTGTGTGTGTGTGTGTGTGTGTGTGTGTGTGTGTTATATGCACATGTGTGAATAGATTCACAGAAGAGATGGCTACAGGAAAATGTTGCTGTCGTTCCTCTATTACTATATTGCATTTCTACTATTTTCTTGAGATAAACTCTCTGTCTCCCTTCTCTTCTCCTTTCCTCTTCCCTCCCCTCCCCTTCTTTCTTCACTCCTCCCCTTCTCTCTGCCTGGAGTTGCCATTTTCAGTCAGAAATGCTGACCATCCACTCTCAGAAACTACTCGGTCTCCACTTCCCACAGGAGTAGTGTGGCAGGTGTGCATGTGGCTACGGCCAGCTTTGTACATGGGTGCTAGAAAACCAACCCCATGGCAAATCGGCACCCTTCGACCCCATGCCTGTGTGGCTAGTGCTCTTAACCAGAGCATCTCTGCCGCCCTCCTGCTTCTGCTTTCAGGAACACCAATTCCTCAGCCTCGCTTGACTTTTTCCTTCAGAGTTTCAGTGCTGCCACTTACAATAACGTGCTGAACATGCTACATGCACATAGTGCACAGAACATACCGTGTGTAAAGCACATTCAACTGCCCACCCTCCTACCCTCCTCTATTCTCTTCCTATCAGCTCACTTTTGTTCCCCTAGACAACAGTTTCACTTACACATTTATTAACTGTGTGTGTGTGTGTGTGTGTGAGTGTTTTATTTCTTTTATTTTCTTTATCCATTCCTCTCTTGTTGTGGCCACTCAGAAGCCAGACCAACCTTCTCCACCCTGATGCTTGAAGACAGGACCTCTGCAAGCAGCACCTTGAGACTTGGAATGACATCTGCAACTTGACCACGGAAGGATCGCAAAGAGTGGGGCCCAGCATCTGTGATCCTCACAGATGGAACCAGGTTCAGGTAATTTTATTACTTACAGTGGAAAAATCAACAAGCTAACAGAGAGAATTAAGGTAGCTTACTATTGAAATTTTCCAAGAATTGGCTTGCAGTCCAGATATCTCTCACTAAGCTGAGAACGGAGCATCAAGGTTAATGTATGTATTCTGGGATACGCATGCCTTTTGTGTATAAAATTTAATCTTCCTTCTAGAATTGAGGAAATCACACGCTGTCCCTCCAACTCAGGACATTGGGTTGCTGGACAGTATCTTAACATGTGAGGTGATTTGTTCTCCAGAGCTCATTTACTTGCTTGTCTTACAATATAAGCCATTGATGTACACACCTATGTAAACAAAGAACAATGAGTATGCCTCAACCTCAAAGACCCTGCCATGTCAAACTATAAAGAATTTGAATTATCTCATGGAAACAGGCCAAAGGAAGCCTAGCTCTGGGAGGTATGTGATCTGGTGATATCCTTACATGAAGAATGTTTCCTCTTGTGAGGTCACATAACCATTGCACGGACTAGAGGGAAGACTTTTTGTCTCTTGACACCCTTTGGAAAGAAGCCAAAATGTTTTAACACAAGAGGAAAAACAAACCAGTGTGGGTGATGTCACAGAGCATCCTGAGGAAGGGAGCAAGGATAAAGCTTCCTCATGCACGCATCCAAAGAATACTGAATTATCTCAGCATTGATTGCTTCTGCAGACAGAAGCTTGAGTCTTACAGATTCTGTAGCCTTAGTCATACATACTCCACACTGGGCCAGCAATGGTGGCGCAAATCTGTAATCCCAGCACTGGGGTGGTAGAGGCAGGATGATGGTAAGTTTAAGGCCAGCCTGGGCTACATAACAAGATTGTGACATAAATAAATAACTAGTAAATAGTGCTATAAATAGAAGATATTTCTCTGTGTGTGTGTGTGTGTGTGTGTGTGTGCTTGCGTGTGTCAGTAGGTGTGTAAGACTGCTTCTTGACCTGTGAAATAGATCAACAATCTAACTTCTTCTCCACATACTCTCTAGGTTCTCTGTGATTATCCCAAAGCTACTTTCACTAAGCAAAGAAGATAATCTGCTTGCTATTTTCAAGGGCACTCTCAAACTGTGACCAAAGTTGAATTCTTCTTATTATAGGTATTGATACCTATAGAAAGGAAAGGGCTGTGGAAGACTGAGCTCAAATAAAAGTGTCTTGTCAGTCAAGTGTCAATAAAATAAAAAGAAATTCATACCATTAACAGATACCTTTAATGAGGGTTTGTTTGCCTGGCAATATCAGAGGTGAAAGAAACATGAGAGCATCTGAGTCAATGGACACAAAACCTTGGTTATGTCAAAGAGGTAAGCCCAAGAGTTCTGTTGCACAGAACAGAAACTATTTTAAAACAAAGTTATCTCTTTAAAAATTTCCTAAACAATCTATCCTAAGTACCTTATTGCAAAAGAAATATAAGCATGGAAATATCCCAATATATTCATATTTCTAAAAGAAATTCTGTTTTATATAATAAAAACATATATTTTTTATTTTATAATTAAAAATAAACAAGTAATCATAAGGCTTGCTTATAACCCAAAGAGTCTCATTTATATCATTTCAAAAGAGATGTAACAAAAGCCGGGCGTGGTGGTGCACGCCTTTAATCCCAGCACTCAGAGGCAGAGGTAGGAGGATCACCATGAGTTTGAGGCCACCCTGAGACAGCCTGGGCCAGAGTGAGACCCTACCTTGAAAAACCAAAAAAAAAAAAAAAAAAAAAAAAAAAAAAAAGAGAGAGAGAGAGAGAGAGAGATGTAACAGGCTTTGGATATTATTGTAGCACAGAAATTTTCACTTAGAGGGTCTCTTCTCCTTTGGAGAGAGATGTCTCCACACCATATTGACAGAAGATAGCTAGCATTCTGAGTCTGTGACCTTGAGAGGTGACTACAAATGTTCATCAGCAGCTGGTTGTGCCAGAGGGGCATCTCGTGGCACTTGGCCTGTGGGCTTGGAGAACTGAAAATCTTAGCCAGGTGCTGGGAGCAATTATTTATGGAGAAGGCTGCAATGATTTTCTAACACTCAGATCTGAAGCATGTAGGTTTATGGGCGATATAATGCCCAGAATACTAAAATATAGGCCAATATTTTAGAATTTCATGCTATAGAAGCAATCACTAGGCCTGGGAAAGGTCTAGTTATGGTTGTAGACAAACAGAAATTCCATGGAGTTACTGGAGGACAGTGGAGGGAGCAAAGGCAGGGTTTTATTTAATCAATTCAATAGAAGAGAGATCAGAGAAATAAAAGGAGGTGGTAGACAGCATTGGGGGTTTAAGAAATGCAAGCCTTTTCAGAGTGAAGATTCAGGTGATAAGAATTATGCATCCAAGAGGTTTGGCAAAAGCCATCAGGCTCCAGGTTATGAAGCTGGGATTTAGAAGATCCCCAAATTAGAAGAGCATAATGGTCAGCCATGATCTTCAATTGAAAGAAAAAAAAAAGAACTTCTCAAGTTATCAGCACTCCATGCCCAGGAATATGTTCAATTCTCCTAAAAACCCTAACAATGAAATGTTGATATGATTGATATATTTTTCTTCGATACAGAATTAATATTCAACTAAGTTTTAGTTTAATTCAGGGCCAACAGGTAATAGGTATCCAGAGAAAAGGATTATAAAGCAGTTGTCACATTCTGTCACTAAAGTTCTGTGCAAGCATTTTACCACTGAGCTACATACCAACCCTATGTCACTAATGTTTTAAATGTCCAGAAGCAAAGAAGTTGTTGGAAGCAGAATCAGACTGAAGATAGGTCTTGGAACCTGAGCTCAAAAAAAAGGGGGAAAAATCCAGGCCTTAGAACGAGGACAAAAGTTCAGAGCAGAACTAGCGGTAAGAAACACTGATGGAGCCCCCAGAGAGGTGCTATAAATTCACTTCCTTAGGAATCTGAAGGACTGGCTCAGGTCAAAACCTGCAGCAGAGGGGACTGCATGTAAGATCAAATAACCTCTCATCTGGGGACTGTAGAAGGTCATAGGTAGGGAGATTTGGAGATCTGGTCACTCCCAGCTCATCTGAGTCCATCTCAGACATTTAGCAAATGAACAGTGAGACAAATGGGCTGAAAAACCTCTTTCCCAGAAAATCAAGGCAACGGTTCAACAAAAATAGTTTTTCATCCACAAAGAATTCCCAATGAAAGTAACAAAAGTTTGTTTAATTGGAGATATTTCATATCTTCAGGGTAATGGCCTATTGTGTGTATGTTGTGAAAGTGAAAAGTGGCAACTAACATAAGAAGAAGGTGGAAAGAGCTATTAAATATAGACATACTTGCATTCATAATCTTGCTGCATTCATAAACTGCACTGTAGTATATTTGTGCATTCTAGGTTGGACATCACAATTTATGCTTTGGAGCAGAGAAGCAACAGTAACCCACAGGATACCTGCAAGATATCAAGCTTATTAACATCTCCTAAGGAGGTAGGGGTCACCAGGCAGGCTCACAAGACCCTCAAGAGGTTCATAACACTCATAAAATACCCAGGAGACACCTGTCCCAAGACTGTGATGACCACTTTTGAAGACAGCAACAGTAGTCTGAGGTGGGACTTGGTGATCTAGTGGCTTCTAAGTTTCCCAGCCCCCCCCCCCCAGTGGTATAGCTACATTAGGGCCAGGCCATCTATGTTCCTGTAAGTAACCACAATAAACTCATTGGCTCACAGAGCTGTATCTGGATGGACTCCTTTCTTAGGTTTGTAGGTGCCCTGTGTATCTAAGGTGAAAAAGCATTTTCTTATAACTTCCTAGGAAAAGTTAACCGATAAGCACCTTCTTGTGTTCTTTCAATGGTGAACTAGACTTGATAAGAAAAGTTTGACTCCGCTCCCAGGAGCTGGCAACCTTGCCTGTGTAAATGGGATACCCTTTGTTCATACGATAGAGATATAGGCCCTCTCTGTCATGTGATGATGATTTAATACCTTCATTAAAATAATAAGGATGTGTTTTACCACTAGAATTTCTCTCTATATTTCTCTCTCTTTCTCTCTCTCTCTATCTCTCTTTCTCTCTCTCCCTGTAGTGTATGCATGTCTGTTTGCAGATATACATGCCCCATTTGCACAAATGTGGAAGTAAGAGGAAGACATGGGACATCGTTCTCTATCACTCTTCTGCTCTATTTCCCTTAGATAAAGACTCCCTGAACTAGAGAGCCCCATTGTCCCAATAGATGGCCTGATCAGAGATTCCAGCAACACCCATGTCTCTCCCCTGCTCACTACAGTTGTGCTTGGTCATTCTTGGCATTTTACAAGTGTACTGGGGATCAAACTCACATCCTTGTGTCCTGATAACAGTATATCTAACAATAAAAACCGTTTATTGAAGACTGAGACAATTTACTGGACACCTGGATAATCAAAAGAATAATGGAAGAAGATCATGCATTTGCTCAGATAAATAATTCTGAAGTTCTCTTCTAACACCAAGATGTTTAAAACAGTTCCGCTTTATGCTTCACTGATAAACACGTAGCATTTACTCCAACATCCAGAGATGAATGTGTGTGAAAATCTGTCCAAGAAGATTAAAAATAGTGCCAGAAAGACTTCATCCTCTAATTCAAGTCAAAGCAGTTGAGTCTCCTAATTGAGCCATATTTCTCAGGCCAACAGGAAGTCATGCTTTTCCATGTTTTGGTTCTGTTTACCCCTTTGACCATGGTCCTGACTTCTATATTTTAGCTGACTTGTTTTCAGTTTTGTTCTATAATTCTGAATATAGATCAAACATTAAACAAACATACAACCAAAAAAAAAAAAGTACAATTCAAAGGCAACTCAGATTATATCAGGGATTTTCTGAACAACCATTAAGGGAAACCAGGAATGTTGGCAAATGCCTGTCATTTTAGCACTCAGAAGGCACATGTAGCAGGATCAATGCTTGTTCTCTGTCAGCCTCATCTACATAGGAGGTTCTCAGTCAGCCAGGGTTGTATAGGAAGTCTCAAAGTTAATGGAAAAGTATAATATAGGATAATGCCACAGGCAACTATCCAAGAATAGCTGGCTGTTCTGGGTACTGATTTTTGGGACTAGGCACGTCTGATGCACTGTGGGGCTGGGGTTACTTACAGCCTCTTGAAAGTGAGTCAAATTTAGGTTTCAAATATTGTTTTTTAAATGTTTTTCTTTAGGCCTTGTCATATTCTTTACAACTTGTCATCCTAGGTGTATTTTTTAAACCAAAATTATGCTTTTACCTTAATCAAATAGATTTGATCTTAGGGAACAAACTCATATATGCATGAATGTCATCACTACCATTCTCTTGTATTAATCCAGAATAGTTATTTGCTCCCTATACCTTAGAAGGGGATAATTATGTCAACAAATCAGATACCATTGTAAAATAGCAGGTATCCCATCAATGTTTGAAATGCTCACCAGAAGCTTAAGTACTTAGATCAAACATTCTAAACTGAAGTAGCCATGGTGGCAATGATAGTGGAGGCTATCATACCAAGTAGATTTAAAGGTAGATGCTTGGATATTTAAAACGTCTCACTATGAAATGATTGTTTTTATTATACTCTGCACACATAACAGAATACCCCTGAAGAGAAAGTCTCCTGACTGTCCTTCTCTTTCATGTCAGCCCATCCTAAAATACCTTCCCTGACCTCAGATGCATTATTGTCCACAGAGATTGAGCTCTTCAGCAGGATGAGACTCAGGATGTAACAGGGTGTAACATGAGGTCTTGAACTGAATGTTGAATATTGTTGGTCAATAATGCATGAAAGAAGCAGGGTAAAGTTGAATATATATATATATATATATATATATATATATATATATATATATATATATGTATGTATGAATGTAAGTATAACATGTGTATCTAGAACTTCTTTTAATATTGCAGTTGTATTTGAACTTCTTCTTTATAAAATTGCAATTTTTCTTAAAGCTTAGAGCAAAACATATTGCTTCTTGGAATCGAATCTGAGCTTAACCATTAAACCAGTTTGACTCTTTACATCAAAGTTACTCTCTTCTCTAAAGTAGAGCTAGGAAGTATTATCTTCATTTAGTTTGCAGTCCATATGTGCCAGGTACCCTATCAAAACAGATTAAATAATATCAGAAAGATTGATACTGTTAAAGGTTGCAGCAGAGGAGGCCTTGAGAAACGGGGAAACTTGGAAGGTCATGTTGCTAATGAGTAGCAGGTGAGAGTCCACCTTGCAGACTGAGCTTTCAGGACCTCTGGGGATCCTGTCTTAACTTTTTCTGAGTTGTAAGGGTTATTTCAAGACTCACAGGAAATAAAAGGAGAGAGAAAAGAGTCACTTGAAAGCAAAGGTTAAAGTTCTTCAATAAATAAAGTAAGGTCAAACCTATGACCACGTATCTAAATTCTTAGAATTTCCATATAGAACAGGTATATATCTTCCAGCTATGTCATTGAAACAGGGACTGACAGGCATGGGTAAACCAAATGTCATTTACTCCCTAGTGACAGTAAGATTTAAAATGGAAAGAAAACAAATACAAGTTAAACACACACACACACACACACACACACACACACACACACACACACGCCAGAACTGGAAAGCCTAGTGTTTTAGATCTAATTAGATGTCAATGTTTAGGGAGCTTACTATTCATGGAAATTATCTTGCAGCAGTTGCTTTTATACAATATTTTCGTGGCATTTGTGTCCATATCTTGGTAATGAAGATGCCATTATGAGAAAATTACATCAGCAACATATTCCTTCAGTTTCAGTTTTTGTTGTCTCAGCAGCAGACGAAGAATGACTAAGGGCTACAATAAGGGGGTCGTGTGAAGGCTTGTTTCCCTGGGAGTTAAGAGTCATCTCTTCCACACTGCCAGCATCAGTCAACACTGTCCCCACACTGTCCCTCTGGCTAAGTCAGTCTCCTTCTCTGAATGTTAACTCCCCTTGTCAGATCCACAAGCAGCACATATACTCTTCGTCCCTTTATACCAGCACTCCCCAGACATGAGATGAAAAGAAAAAGAAAGAAATATTCCCAGCCATTGTTCCTGCCACAGAACAAAAGCAAGACTACATAGCCCAAGGATGGCTCAGGTGTCCACTGCAACACCCACACAGACAGAACGGGCAGAAGAGCGAGGGCAAGCTAGGCATAGTCAGCTCAGGCTGACAGCACTTTGCAATCAAGGTCTTACCTTAGTGACAGTGAATGGAGCTCAGAACCAAGCCGCATGCCTTTTCTTCTCCTCAGAACACTGCGGCGGATGCATTGCAGGGCTCTTTTCTCTCTGCCCTTGCAGTCCACTTTCTGATGCTGTCAACACCTACCACCATGGAGATGAAAAACCCTGCAGGAGAATCTCTCTCTTTGCCTTTCCGGACACACACACACACCAGAGACAAAGGCCCGAGTTCTCAGCTTTGCTCTACTGAATCAACACTTTCTTTGATTCGTTCCCATGCCTACTCATGGTAGAGCTGCTTGCCAAAGTGGGCTGACAGAAAACAAGAAACCAGGAGAAATAGCCCTTCTCCATATCCTTTTACAACTTTGTCTTTGGATCGCAGCCCGAAGAGTCTGTTAAATCACAAGAATCTCCCTGCTGAAGAGACAAAGTGGCAGCATGCTGCACCTAAACATCACATTGGCCCAGAAGGCTGAACCGTCCCATGGTGACATCCCCAGGGCTTGTACAACTTGTTCAAGTATGCCCTTCTTACATGCGAGCACTCTGTTCTTGTCACAATAAAGCGGTTTTTTTGCACACACACACACACACACACACACACACACACACACACACCCTGTCTGAGTATGTAATCGTACACCTAAGACAAACACCCTCTTGCTCAACATCGTTTCACTTGGGTTCCAAGGAAGTGGGTGCCCCAAGAAACATTATCAGTAACCTTGGCGGTGAATCCAAGGACAACGTTTAGATGTTCTGAGAGAAGCTGCTTTCAAGTTGGGGGTTCCTTTTCCTCCTCTAAGTTTGGGATAAGAGAGAGAAAAATTACTTACTCAATTTCCAAATTTTGCTCATTTTAGGAAGGTGTGTCATGTGGAATAGATCAGTCATGAAAAGTTTGACATCTCTGTAAAAAGTAAGTAACGGCTGGGGAGATGGCTCAGGAGATAAGTTGTGTGCAAGCAGTTTGATTTCCAACATTTATGTCAAAAGTTGGGAATGAGTGCCCAAGCCTGTAACCCAGGGTTGAGGGCAGAGACAGGGTTTCTAGAGCTCCCTGGCCAGCCAGCCCACATGTGATAAAATTGCAGATATGGTGGGGTGCACCTGTAGTCCCAGTGTTGGGGAGGCAAGAGACAAGGAAAACCATGGCATTCCTTGCCTAGCTAGGGTGGCTGAACTGGGGCACTCTGGTTACAGCAGGTGATCCTGTCTCAAAGAAGAAAGTGAGAGCGATTAAGGAAGACGCTTGATGCCATTATCTGGTTTCAAGATGTACAAGCAGACATGCACATGCACACACACACGCACACATACACACATGTATATGAACCCACAGACAGGTGTACACTTACAGACATGCACACACACTCCACCAGATACATCAATTTAACACTTGGAGAATATACCCATAATAGAATATGGGTTCACAAGACATATAAAAGAATTTATTTAGAACTATAATAAGATGAATTTTTAAAGTGATGGCAATTGTGTGAAATATAGGCCAAAGAATCAATTTTTTTAGATAACATTTTAATATTGTAAAAAAAAAACATGTTTATACATAGAAGCAAGGTTTCAGGAAAAACAGATAAAGACAGAGTATATTTCTCTGGAGTGAGTAATGCAAACATTGCTTCTTCCAAAAATCAAGTTAAGATTGTTGTGTGATCGAATTATCCTCAGAGCTTCTTTAGAATAAGAGACAATATAACTGTTACTTTATTTAATCACTGTGCTCCAATCCCACAATCAGTAAAAGGGAGGTTAAAAACATCTATTTCATATAGTTCTTAGAAGTAAATGAGTTAATGTCTGTAAAGCACTTAAAACTGTATCTGACAAAGTAAATGTTACCTAAGTCCATGCCAAGTGGGCCCCACGGGGGGAGTATTAAAAGCAGTGCCTGGAGGAAGGTGGGTGGGAGGGGTATCTTATCAGTAGTGAAAAGACAAACAGAAAATGGAAAATACTGAAAGAATTTACTTGGAAGAAGCAATGAGCAGAGGATCAGCAACATTAAAAGTATGTAAATATAGGGGTAAGGACATGGTTCAGTCTAGTCAGTTTGGTGAAACAGTTTCCCTGATCTCAAGCATGAAGGCCTGAGTTCAGATCCCCAGAACCCATATACACACCACATATGAAGTGCATGTCTATAACCCCAGCACTGAGGTAGAAACAGGGACTCCCTAGGGTTTGCTGGCTAGACAAGCTAGCCTATTCAAATTGGTGAGCTTTAGTAGGTTGAGTAAGAGAGGCTTTCTCAGTAAATAAGGTGGAGAAATGTAGGTAGAAAGAGGCATTCAATGCCCACTCGGGCCTCCAGATGTGCGAGCATTCATGTACACAGGCCACACAAACACACACGTGAAAGTGTGCAAATGAGATGCATTAATCTTGGGGAAAATTCCACCTACTCTTTGGCAATTTTATACTAATCAATTCATTTGTATTTTAGTAATTTTAAACAAGAAAAAAAAATCTTGTCTGATTTTTATACAAGACCATGTAGACATGAGGTAATAAACGAAATTTTAGCTTGATTTTCCACACCCGGTGAACATCATGAAGCTGTTCTGCATATTCTCAGCCCCTGCCTCAACTCTCCCTTCTGAATGAATGACTTAAGCAAACCACCCAGGTACCAGTTTTTTCTTTTCTTTTTTTTTTTTTTTTTTTTACCAGATTGAGAACTTCTTGTTATTTTGTCTGTCTGCTTGGATACCATAGGATATGGAGGAAGTGTTTTGAAGTCCTCGACAGTAAACAGTGTGTTCCTCCTGAAAGTCTTTCCCACTGCTTAGGATTCTAAACATTTTTGAACCTTCCGGGCCTGTTTTCCTTTCTCCAGTCAAACTGTGTGGAAGTGAAGTCAATTATCCTCAGAGATGTCAACAACTGCAATTGAAAGTCAGTTGTGAGTTGGTTAGCCTCTACTTCCTTTCAAATTAGTGACAGGCATTTCATGTCAGACCCAAATGGCCAAACACCATAGGCACTTCTACTTGTTTCTTTTGTTCTCTGAATCTGAGTCAATGATCTTTTCGGATGGCTGTTGTTTCTGGCAGCTTAACAGGCACGTTACCAAACAAAGACCCTCTGAGAACTGAAAACTGACGGAAGCTAAGAAGATTCACTATGTCAAGGGTATCACCAGGACGTTAATACAACATCATTCCTTGCCATTTAGCCCCTCTATAGTGTCCCCTCTAAATGACTCTCATTCTCTGCTTGGTAGTTTTCAGGGACCAAGACCTCAGCTACCCCCCACATGTCAGTTCCTATTTTATGATGACTCCACATAACCAAAGGGGAAGTCCTTCCTGAGACTCGGATAAAAATGTGCCTCCTTGTAGATTTCACAACTTTCCTGACCTTACACTGATGCCTGAAATGCTGCAAAAGAAAACTTGAACTGCTTCCAACAGCCCGGTCTCCATATCAGGATGAGAAGATATGCTTCTAACTTGGACTTCACTTCTCCCAGTAAAAAAGAAATGTCAAAAATCTTTCGTTACTCTCAATATCCATAGAAATTATTTAGTCTGTCATTTAGATAGTGAAAAATAAAGAGGAAAATGCTATAACCCCAAGAAACCAGAGCAGTATATAGTAACTAGAGCTGCTGGGCCCATTGTGGATTTATTTATAAGCAGTGGCTGAGACCGCTTAGTGCTGAGATGAGAACGCACACCTTTGGACATGTCAAGCAGGTGCTCTATAGCACTTAGCAACAGTCCCATCCCAGTGCTGGTAAATGTCAACAACTTATTCAACAATAAAAATGACTGATTTGTAAATCTTCCAATTTATATGATTAAATATTTGAAGTGTGGCTGCTTTCAAGTTACAAATGTGAGGTCTGTAGATATGGAGTTGGGCCCTCTATACTAAAAATTGGAATGATACAGAGAAGATTAGTATGTCCCCTGAGCAAGGATGTCACACAAATATGTAAAGTGTTCCATACTTTTATGACCCACAATCCCGATGGGGTTGACCTGCATCCCCATTCAGGAAGGCCTCTTCAGAAAAGATGCAGGGAGGAGGGAAAGAATGGTACCAACATGTGATATTTATATACAAAATATGTCCATATTTAATAATAATAAAAAGAAGAGGGCTGGAAAGATGGCTTAGCAGTTAAGCACTTGCCTATGAAGCCTAAGGACCCTGGTTCGAGGCTCGATTCCCCAGGACCCACGTAAGCCACATGCACAAGGTGGCACATGCATCTGGAGTTTGTTTGCAGTGGATGGAGGCTCTGGTGTGCCTATTCTCCCTCTCTCTCTCTCTCCTTCTTTGTCTCTCTGTATGTCACTCTCAAATAAATAAATAAAAATAAACAATAAAAAAAAGCAAGAGAGATTCATGCTCAGCTAGCAGGAGCAGGCTGAGGGTGGTTCCTACATAAGAACACTCCATCTAGAAAGGAGGATGGACGTAGCACACCATACAACTAGGTGGGCATAGCTTGTTTACACTCCACAGAAAAGCACAGAGCCATCAAATCCAGTAAGCAGGTTGCCACCGACATAGTGACTTTTACAGTTTTATAGTTTTTGGTCTTTGGTCTTTCATTTTAAGTATTGCTTTGCCTCTCTCTGTATTCATTTTATTATGTGTTCCCTCACTGCTACCTCTCATGCTTTCATGTCCTATACTTTTACTTTTCTATCTTGCTTCTTCTTTCTTCACTTATATTTTTCATTTTTTCGTAATTAAACATTAATACATTTTATTTTACTTTAGTAATTTTAAACTCGTTCATTATACCATTAATATCAATGATTGTTATTCTTAATTGTGACTGTGATTGTATCTAGAATCACCTGGGAGACAATTACCTTGCTGTGTCTGTGAGGCAGTTTCTATTTTAGATCAACCTAGGTGGCACACCTACCCTACCTGTGGGAAGCAACATTTCATGGTTCGCTGGAGAGAGCCAGCTAAGCATCAACATTCCTCACTATTTTCTCCTTAATTGTTGATGCAATCAGGGCAGTTGTTTATCCCTCTGATGCTATGACTTCCCCACAAAGATGGACTATAACTTTAAATTATAACCTGTAATAAACCCCTCCTCTCTTAAAATAAATATGGCGTTGGTAAGAGGTATGCACAACTGACTCTTGCAATCTGGTCATTTAGTTTGCCCATTTTCTCAGTTAGCTACCTAAGGTCACTTTAGAATGTAATGGAAGTTGGACACGGTGACACACTCCTACAACCACAGCACATGCGATACTAAGGCAAGGTGATCTCAAATCCAACGCCAGCCTGATCCTGTCAAAAAACTAAAAACGATGGCTGATACACCAGTTGGAGGCAGTTGCCTAGAAGCCTGATGACAAATTTTGATCCTCCCCAGCATCCATCCAAAGCTGGACACAAAGTGACACATGCATCTGTGACTCTATTAAGCCTTGGGCAATGGGAAGTGGAATCAAGAGAATTCTGACATTTGTGGGCCACACAGATACACAAACAAATAAAAATAAATAAGTAAAAAAACAAGCCAAATAAAAATAAGAAAGTAAAAAGGAAACTGAGGTAAGGGGAAAGGAGAGAGGGACAGAAAGCCAGAAAGCACGATTCACTATATTTTAATTCATAATCATATATATATACATATATGTGCACATGTATTATATTATACCTCTTACCTATTCCACATCTTGAGACCTGAGATCTGTAACTTGAAAGGAACCACCCACACCTGGAGTATTTAATCACATAAATTGGAAAATTTACAAATCACTCTCTTTTATTCTTAAAAGAACCAGTTGTTGAAATTTATCAGCACATGGATGTGCCTGTTGCTAAGTGATGCAAAGAATCTGCTTGACATGTCCAAAGCTTTGAGTTCTCATTTCACTACTGAGTGGTCCTAGCTACTCCTTATAACTATATATTATTGAGACAAGCCAGGATCTCTCCGGATTGCATTCAAAATTCTACCAAAGGTTCTATGAATGAAGTGGGAGGTGCCATAGACAGCCACAGAGGGGTGTATACAAAGGCACAGTCCCTAGCTTCAAGAAGTTGGAACAGGGGCTGGAGTGGTGGCTTAGCAGTTAAGGCACTTTCCTGAAAAGTCAAAGGACTGAGGTTTGATTCCCCGAACCCATGCAATGCCAGATGAACAAGGTGACACATGTGTCTGGAGTTCATTTTCAGCAGCTGGAGGTCCTGATGCACCTATTCTCTCTGTCTCTCTTCTATCTCTGCTTGCAAATAAATAAAAATATTGTAAAAATAAGTTGGAACAGAGGAAACATTGCCTTTTGGTGTCAGTACTAGAACATGTGTCAGCACACGTTCTCTTAAAAGTGTATATGTCTCAAAGCAGTTGTTATATGGACCATGACATAAGTAATGCTTTGTCTTTTAGTGAAATTGGAAACTAGATTTAAGAGCTGGATTTAATAACCAGAAGCTGTGTAGCTAAGAGTGACACTACAGAAAAAGATTTATCTTAAAGTCTTAAAATGTTTTCCTTAAGTGCAGCAAGCTCTTAAGTCAGTCTTACAAATTAAAGAAAATCTATAAATATTTTATTAAAATGCTCCTAACTGCTGGGCTTGTTTTCATGTGAAGCTGTCCCCCTCTTGGGTAGGTTCCTCATTTCTTAAATGCCATAGATTGTTTGTTTTCTTCTCCAGTCCATGTACTCTACAGCAGCTACTTGTTGAGTCACATTGTCGCGAGGGTGTAATTCACCCCCTAACTCTAGTCATACTGAGTGAAGTCAGCAGAGACAAGAGTAGCCAGCAGGAGGAAGAACAATGGTCATCAGGGGCTCAACTTGGGATCTGAGATGGGAGGCATGTGAGAGCTGGAATTATTCCCTGATGGTAAATAAGTCTAAGGCATGTGGATGACTTTATTTATTTTATCTTTTTGTCTATATCTATCTGTGTGGAGTGTCTGCATGTATGTGAATCCATATGTGTGTGGGGGTACACGAATGTGTGCACGCATGTGTACACATGTGTTTGTGCACATGTGGAGCTCAGAGGTTGATGTGAGATGTCTTCCTCAATCTCTCTTCACTTTAATTTTTGAGACAGGCATCTCATTGAACCCAGAGCTCACTGATTCAGCTAGGCTACCTTGAAATATGTTCCAGGGTTCTTCCTATCTCTGCCTCCCCAGCACCAGAATAACAGATATAAACCACCACACCCATCTTTTCTTGGGTGATGGGGATCTGAACTCAGGTCCTTTTGCTCGCTCAGAAAGCCCTGAACCCTTGTAACAGTTTCCCCAGCCCTCGTTTTTTGGGACATTAAAATATATGCATTGAAAACTGATTCTGGAGGTGCAGTTGAATTGACCAAACAAGAGCAAGGGACATCAGTAAGAGGCTATTGCAAACCTCAGAGGGGTTAAAAAAAAATAGAACAGATTCAAGAGATGCTTAGGCACTGGGGAGACAGGACAAGGATGAAGACCTTAGTGCACAAGTGTGAGGAACTGAGTTCATATCCCACAGATCCCACATAAAAGCTTGAGGCTATACCGCAGGAGGTCTACAATTGCTGTGCTCTATGACAAGAACATAGGTAAAGCAGAAGAATTACTAAGAAGCTTGTGAGCCAGCTATCCAGGCATTCATAAAGGTGAATAGCAAGAGAGCTTTCCTCAACAACTGGAATGGTTCTCTGCCCCCTTTCCGCCCCCCACCCCACGCACCAAAAAGAGAGAGATAATAGGAAGCCAGAATTCATTGTATTTAAAAAGCTACCTGGAGCAGCAGCCTGAAGGGAAGGAGACTGGAGGAGCAGAGGGGGAAAAGGATGAGAGGATCAGAATGATTCCAAGGAAAGACAAGACCCCAGAAGAACCACAGGCTGAGTGACAGGATGTTTGTGACAGCAATTCTCTGATAAATAGAAAAGAGTACCCAGTAGAGGAGACAAGAGTAGAGACTTAATGAAAAAGGCCAGTATTTGAAATAACTACTGTAGGAAAGTCAGAAACTCTGGGGCTCCTCTGGGGCTCTATTCCTCGGCACATTTCTTAGCATCTAAGCGAACACGGATGTCTAGGAAAGCTGTTCCAGGTGCCCCCTCCCCATCCTATTATCACCACTCCTCCCGCTTCTACGGAGACCCACCAGACAAAATAAACACTTTTAGATTGAAGAATTTTAATAAGTAACTTGTTCCATTCATGGTTTCCAGCTTGACCACAAAATGGCCTTTGTGACAAAAACAGTGAAATTTCCACAAAAATATTTTTGTTCCAAAAATGCTTACTAGAGACCTCCAGGCACAAACCCTGACATCAGTGAGGAGACAGGAGAGCACAGACAGTGCGATTGATGCTGTCTTTTTTTTTTTTTTTGCTGGAAACTCTGTAATTTAGTCAAGAGGCAACCCCTGCCGCACCCCCAATGAGGTCATGTCTCATTTGAGATGGAATGGCTAACTATCTGTGATCACAGTCACAAAAACTCACCTAAAATGCCCAGAAAGTTTTCTTTTGTTTGATTCAGAAATTAAGCGTGCACACACTGTGCCTACAAAATGAGCATTTTGGTGTCAGATGGTGTCTTGGAATGTAATAGCATTTTAAAGATAATAGAGAGCATTCTGTGTGTTAGGACATGCTTGCCCTTTGCTTGTACGTCTCTGTGCTTCTAGAATATCATCTTTTAAATGTACATTTGTCTACATTCCAAAAAGTTATGTTGATATATGAAAACCTAGGTCCAATTTCTATGTGTAACCTGCTCAACTAGAAAAAGCCAATTAGAGTGCTGAACGCAAACAAACCCCATTGTCTAGTCCAATATTGAGCTATTTTGAGACTTGATTTATAGTATACTTGAAAGTTTTTCTCATCTAAATTGTGAAGACAATATATTAGTTCTCCACATCATTAATATTTATATTTTCCTTTAACAGATGCTTATCTGATACTTAATAAAATCTGAAACATGATTAAATTAGTGACAATTTTCAAAACTGGACTAGGAGAGATGTGTTGTTATTTCAAAAAGATTCTGCATTGGAAAGATCAGCACTCATTTTGATGTGATAGTAATTGTAATAATTCATTAAACGAGAAAACTTTGGTAAGTGGTTCATAGAAACGAACCATTTAGATTCATAAGCTAACCTGTCACATAATAATGTCATTACAGCAAATTTTAATGAGCAAAATGAAACTTAAATATATTACTATGGAATTTTAATGCCATGATAAATAGAAGTTATTAGCTAAAATTGAAATTGAATTGAATTGAAATCACTTAATTGTAGAAAACACAGACACACCTCAGCTAATGGAACAAACAATTAGATCCTCTTAAAGAAACATCACAAGTTAAACTATCCATGGCTGATGGTCATCTCACTTCTGAGGAGTTCCAGATGGAAACAGGTATAATAACGAGACTATAGGCTGGAAACTCACCAAAATACAACTTTTAATGAAATATCTAGAGAGAGAGCTGAGTCACACAAACAAAGAACTAGAGATCTGAGATCTGCCTCAAGGGTGAACTGGTTCTACTCATTCCTCTGTCTTCCAAAATGATTGATAATTGTGCAATTACCCCCACTGGTCAGGGTTAATCTTTCATTGATAGAGTTCATGACGAGTACATCACAGGCTGTCACTACAGACAAGGACCATGCAAAGCAACATAAGAAGTTATTTATTCAGAGTTATTGATAGCAAAGAAACAGGAACCATCATTTTTATTTGGAAAAGATACAAGGCAGGCAGAGACATGAAAAAGCATTATAACAGAAAATAAAATAGAACTTTTCACACATGTATTGAGTAGTAGCTGTTACATGAGATGCCAGAACTGAGCTAGCCCGAAGCAGAGTGTCTTAAATATTCACATTGGGGAAAATGAACTCATTTTCTAGTTGGTTTTATACGTAACTGGCAATCATTCTCATTCTGACCCTTTAGGACCACCTACTACATAGGGGTGACTAGAATTCTTCACCAGCTTGCTATGCCAATGATTAGCAAGAGTTTAGTTGTTATGTATTTGTGTGTTTTCCAGGATCTCTTGCCAACGTGAATGAACACCAGATGCACGTGCTACTTCCTGGTTCTGGCCTTACATGTGTGGCTGGGGAATTGAACGTGGGATAGCAGGCTCTGCAAGAGAGCAGCTTAAACTGCTGAGCAGTCTCCCCAGGCTCCTGATTTTAATTAAATCTTTATCATCTTAAGAAACACTGATACAAGGATTCTCAATGAGTTTTTGTAATACTTATGGCTCCCCTATGCCAAATTAGAATGGCAATGGCTTCTGCCCCTTTTCTGGACTGGACAACATACCCTGCAGCTGTCGGACGTCCTTGGACCTCATCTTCCACCATTTGCATTTCAGCATTTCAAACTGTCTCCAATTTACAACTACAATACTGACCAACCAGTATTACTAACCAGTAATGTAGATGTTTACTCTCACAGAGAGATGCCACAGATCTTCTCTACCTTTTTGACCTCCTTCATTCTCTACTGATTAAAAATATTACTAATGTTGCTCTGAAAATAAGGACCAAAAAAATAAAAATAAAAAAGATAGCAACCTGGTCAGTTCTTCCACGCAGATGCTCCTGGAGGCTTACTTTTATTTTCTTCTTCTTTTTTTTTTTTTTTTTGGTTTTTTGAGGTAGGGTCTCACTCTAGCCCAGGCTGACCTGGAATTCACTATGGAGTCTCAGGGTGGCCTCGAACTCATGGCAATCCTCCTACCTCTGCCTCCTGAGTGCTGGGATTAAAGACGTGCGCCACCACGCCCTATTTTCTTCTTGATTATTTCCAAAGCTTTAAGAAATAGAAATGTTACTATTACTATTTCTCTTGAGGCTGGGAAGCCTAGAAAATACAAAGCAAGCTTCAGAATACAAGGCTGTAGGGGGCAAGGGCAATGATGGACGAAAATCTGAGTCATACACTTTTTATGCCCATACCCCAAATCCCAATTTTTTTTCCGTTCATAGGATAACTATATCTTTTAAGAAGACTTCATGTCCCCTGCCTCTCTCCCCAATGCATGACATAATTTTTTTTCTATTACTGTTTTTTTTTTCTGTTTACTTAGTCTACCTCTTTGCAGAATGTTGTTCTCTTCTATTTATTAGCAATGCTCAGATGGCTTACTGACACCTAATCAAATTCCATTATTTATGGAAAAATAACAAGAGAACCATTAGCCACACTTCTTAAGGAAGACGAACAATTAGAGTAAGTAGAAAAACAAGTGTCTCCATGTGGTATTATCTTACCATCCCATAGCTGAATAAATAGTATCAAAGCATGGTGAAAGAGAAGTGTAAGTAAGAAGATGGATAAACAGTCATCCTTCATTTGACTGATGCTTTTTACTTTATATTTTCTGAGAAAATCATGCAGCTTTTCATTTCTCTGTCATCAGAAAGTATTATGGGTTTGTTGACTTAGGTGACCCCCCATAAATATATTTTTAAGTCCTTCTAGTTCCTGTGAATAAGACCTTGTGTGGAAGTAGTATCTGCAGATGATTTTAAGGTAAGATGAACTAATTACAACAGACCTCAATCCTACACAGCCCAAGAAGAGGGAAATCTGGCTGTTGACTTGCATACAGGGATATGAAGAAACATGTGTATGTTTCAACTTAGTTGTACATAACTCCCCAAAAGGTAACCATGTTATATTATATTTATGAAGCAAGTTTCTTTTTTTTTTTTTTTTACTATTTTCCCTCCAAAATATGAATGCTCTTCACCAAACCTTCCAATACTATGTAGGTTCAGGAAGGGTAATGGGTTGGCAACAAATTGATGATTTAAAGACATGATTCTTGCCCCATATTAGAGTCAACAAGATATAACAAACAAGAAATCATCTTATCATTAAATTGTTTTTTTACTCTATTAATAGTCAAATGCATGTGGAATGGCATAGATGATATTCAAATGAGTAGAAGTAGATGCCAAGGAGAGAGTACTCTACCTGTGTTTAATTCCTCTGCAAAGGTGGGCATGAAAGGTGGATTCAATTATAACTTTGAAAGACAAGCCTAGGTAGAGAAGAATCTGGTTGGAGAGAACTTATAGTCTCTACATGGAAGAAAAGGAAACCATTTTTTGAAAATAAAAAACTTGGGGCTCATATAAAATATGATATTAAAGAAGGTCAAAATGTAAAGTTACATCCAAGCTAGAAAACCTTTCTTCCTATCTGGATGGAAATTTTTTAAAATTATTTATTTATTTGACAGAGAGAGAGAGAGAGAGAGAGAGAGAGAGAGAGAGAGAAGGGATGGTCATGCCAGGGCCTCTAGCCACTGCAAACAAACTCCAGATGCATGTGCCACCTTGTCAATCTGGTTTCATGTTGGCACTAGGGAATCAAACCTGGGTCCCTTATCTTTGCAGACAAGTACTTTAACTTCCACTGGCTGGAGATTTTGAAATTTTTAAACAGCCACACATTTTTTAAAGTATATTTCTAGCAGTTAAGCTAAAAGATGACTGTGGCAGACTGGGTATGAAAATAACATGTATCAGTATAGCAGAGTACTTATTAGGTATTCTATTTAGGTGTACCTATGCAATATCTAATACATTCATAATCTGGGTATAAAACAAAAGAGCAGAGAATATTGATGGCAAATTGCAGATTGATAATGCAAGTGACAGCAGCAGACTTTATCAGTCATATAAACATACGCAGTACATTCCATGAACTGGCAACATGACTGTGCATAAGGCTGTGCCCAAATGAAGTTCCAAATTCAAAAAAGAAAAAGTATATGGGAAAATAGAGTCCAATTGCTTCCATTGACCTCAATTTCTCAAGCACGGTGTGCAATTCCATCCAGCCAACAAGAAACAAAGATACTACCTTTTCTGCTCACTTGGGGCCTATGAGAGGGGTAAACAGTGCTGGACTTTTGCCCTCATCTTAGGGCTTTTGAGCCTGTAGAAGGTTCTTGAAAGGGCAAAAGGGAATACTTAGAACAATTTCCCCATTCAGTCATAGAATCACTGCGTCAGCTTCTTCCCCTGCTACCCTTTGGACAGAGGCAGCAACAGCAGGCTCTGCCCAGATCACTTGCCCTGTTTTGACCAGTGCAAATGCTTTGGCAGGAAGGTAAGTCAGTGATTAAACTCAAGGAAACCAGTCTCAGTGCCTGAGCAGATGGAGAGCGTCCTTCAGGCCCACGGAGACAGCAGAGGCCGGGCAGAAGCGGACGCTTCCAGTTCTGCTGGTCCAGTCTCCTTCAGGAAAGCACCAGTAAATAATTCCGGGCTGGAACAGAGGGGATGGAATGGTCCTTGGTAGGGTTCACATGTGTCCCTAGTATTATTGGCTAACTTTGTCTTGAGTAGGATGGAAATGTGTTTTGAAACAATCTGGGCTGCATGTTGTCTGTAAATGCTGGAGTACAGAGCTTTAATCTTTTTATCTATACATAGATTTGATAAACAGAAATTGAAAAAAAAAAAGGTTACATGTGGTTGTAAGTAGTTTGTGGCTAAATATTGCCCCTACTTACTAGCAAATTAGGCTTGCTTAGCAGCATGCCCTCAGGTTACAAATTCTTCCAGTTATGGAAACTCAGTAGTTTTACACTCCAGTAACTTGAACACTGTGTGTCTCACCATCTCCCCTAAATCAGGAGCCCCACTTGGAGAGACTATTGAAACAAATCATAAGAAAGCTGTTGCGTGGGGACTTTGGGTGCTTTTCTTTGTACGTCAAGAAGTTAAAAGTGTACACACACTGCTCCTTTCTTTCATAATAACAAACCAGTATCTGAATTATAAAAGAGTCAATTCAGGGCTGGAGTGATGGCTTAGTAGTTAAGGCCAAGTGGTTAAGTGATGGTCAAGTGGTTAGGTTAAGTGCCTGCAAAGTCAAAGAACCTGGGGTTTGATTACCCAGGACCCACATTAGCCAGATGCAGAAGGGGGTGCACTCGTTTGGAGTTCCTTTGCAGTGGCTGGAGGCCCTGGTGCACCCATTCTCTCTCTCTCTCTCTCCTTCTTTCTCTCTCTCTCTCTCTCCTTCTTTCTCTCTCTCTCTCCGTCTTTCTCTGTCAAATAAATAAATAAATAAAAATAGAATATTAAAACAAGAGTTCATTCAGTCTAAAAGAGAAACTCAGGTGGTCATCAGATATAGCTCGGCCTCTCCATTCTGATTGCTCTATGTCCCTCATGAAATGATCCATATGATAACCATAGTTGATCTGAAGGATTACCATATAGTGCCTTGTGCATGGATAAATGTCATAGATGGTCTAAAGGCATATAATGTAGTGCCTGATACATAGTAGATATTTTACATCTGCTCTGTTCCAAGCAGAACATTAAAAAATAAATAAATAAAAGAATCAGACTAGGAATCATCTTGGTTTTGCTAGTTTGTAACTGTGTAGTCCAAGTAGCAATGGTATAATCATTCTACTGGATTATTCTATTTTATGCACCAAAAAGCACCAATTAAATCAATACTTTGTATATGAAGTATTAGAACTATAAATAAGCAATTCAGCATGGTACCTAAGAAGAAAAGCTAAAATGCATATATTTTGCTGAAAATAAGACTGAAAAACTTTTGAAAATGAGGTTTTTGAATTGGATTTTTACACTCCTTAAGCTGAACATTGTTAAGTTACTGAATTGTGTTTTGATTTAAAAATCACAAGCATGAGGATTAAAACGTCCATTAGGCAAATCACATAAATAAATAGCAAATTACATAAAAGACAAAAAAAAAAAAAAACAGGTCACATCCTGCTTGTGATTCTTTTTTGTTGTTGTTGCTATTCTTTTAATGTTCATAAGTAGAAAGAAAAAGATAACAATCCCCGGGCTTCGTCATTTTTAGTGGTAGCCACTAGCAAGTTTGAATTTAACCAATGTGCCTATAGGTGACCAATGCGTTTGAATTAGCAAACAATCCCACATTTTAGAAATAGCATGTTGCATCGAAGAAAGATGACCGCAGAGGACAAAATTTAAAAACTAATTTAAAATTAATCTTAGAATAAATTTCAGTGCCCTGGGAAGGGTCTCACTTATATAGTGCATTCTGTGCATTTCCTCACCTCCGCATCCCCACCCTCTTAAGAGCTCTGTGGGCATTGACCCAGTTTTCAAAGATAATGCAGGTTCTATAAAAAGTAGTATGCCCTACACCATGGTTCTCAGGGAAACAACTATATTTTTTATACTAGTATTTGTTTTCAACTTAAACCAAAATAAATGTATTTTTTCATGAACTGTACTTTATGAAGAATGTTGAAAAATAATTATAAATAATCATTTGAATGTGATTATTTTTTGGAATAACAAATATTTAATGTTAATCTTGCTTCCTTAGACACTTTAGTTTTCTTTCATTCAGAAAATGCTGGGAAGGGCTGGGGTAAATGGCTCAGCAGTTGAAGGCTCTTGCTTGAAAAACCTGCTGGCTCAGGTTTGATTCTTTAGTACCCATGTAAAGCTGGACACACAAAGTGGAATATGCATCTGGAATTCATTTGAAGTGTCAGGAGAATTCAGAAACTATCTGACTGTTGAACTGTGGCTTGCTTTTGTAAAATTTTGGCATTTTCTGAAGCCCTTTCAGAAAATATAACTGACTTCATTGGTGATGTGTTTTGAACCAACAAAATACAGGATCTGCTATGGAATAAATGGCAAACAAAATTTTAACAAGTGACTTCATATCACTACTAGTCTTCATTAACTAATTGTATCATAAAAGTAAAAATTGTCACTACTTGCTCATGAAACAAAGCATGATAAATACCAATAGCATTAATTCCCAATTAATAGTCATGTAATATCAATGCTATATTGAATTAATTGAGAAGAAACTCTTTTTCACACTAATCAAAGTAGCCCATGAAAGACACATGATCTCTATTTTATCCATATTTCCCCCAAACAAATAGTGCCACAGTTCTTTTTATACTTTAAGCCAACAATTTTCATATCATTAGCACTATACAAAATGATTGCAACTTTCCCTATTAGAGAAGTACTACTTTACTTAGATTAGATAATCTAGTTGATCAGTGAATTTAAATTCTAATTGATTCCTTTTGTTGAAGTTTGTTTATGATGTTTTTGTTTGTGTCATTTGATAAAAATGACAAAAATCCTTGTCATTATATAGTAGATGTTCTACCCATTAAAGAAAGTATACATATATTCTTTATATTTAATTTTGTTAAAGTTTTTTTTTGGATTGTTATTTATTCATTTATTTATTTATTTATTTATTTATTTATTTATTTTTGAGGTAGGGTCTCACTCTAGCTCAGGCTGACCTGGAGTTCACTATGTAGTCTCAGGATGGCCTCGAACTCACAGCAATCCTCCTACCGAGTGCTGGGATTAAAGACGTGCACCACCATGCCTGGCTTTATTTTTATTTTTTTATTTATTATAAACACAGGCAGAGAATGAGAATGAGTGCACCAGGGCCTCTAGCCACTGCAAACGAACTCCAGATGCATGCACCACCATGTGTATCTGGCTTACATGGGACCTAGAGAATTGAACTGGGTCCTTAGGCTTTGCAGGCAAGAGCCTTAACCATTAAACCATCTCTCCAACCCTTTTTAAAAATTCTTTATAAGCTTGTTTTATATGTGAAATGCTTTGCAGAGTATGAGAAATATATAATGTGTTGTGTCCATCATGGTTTTAAACCAAAACCTCATAGGTTCATGTTTTGAACAAGTGTTCCCAAATTGATGACATCGTTTTTGGAAACTGTGAAATCTTTGGGAGGTGGGACCTAACTATATTAGGTATATTAGGTCATTATGAGTAGGACTTTGGAGGTGATCTCTGACCCTGGTTCCTTTCACACACTCTCTGCTTCTTCATCTATTATGATATGAACAGCTTACATGGTCCCACTATCATGAATTAAACTGCTCTACCAGGCCTTTCCTACCATAATGTACTCTGAAATTGTGAGCCAGCATAACTTTTTTCTCATTTTAAGTTTTTCTGTTGGGTATTTCATCATAATGATTCCAAGATAACTAATACAACATGCAAAATATAGTGTTTCAATACAGAGAGTGATCTCAAGCCTAGAGCCAGAGTGAAGGAGAGAGTTTTATTCCATTCCAGCATCTCAGTGCTTAAGCATCTCTCAAGGTTTACCTCTGAGTTGTGGACAAATGCTTCTCAACTGGTGTGTGTATAAGACAGAGTAGATGTTAATATAACTTAGCATTCTTAAAAATTATATAGATATAAATTAAAGGGAATTGAGTTTCTGTAGATGGCATACATAGGTTAGTGGTTAAAAAACACACACTGTAGAGATAGGCTGCCTGGTTCAAATCCAGCTATGTCACATAGTATAATAACCATATTACATTCAGAATTGACATGGGTCTCTGTGGCCACTTCATTATCTGTAATAATGCAGTCTGTCATAAGGATTGATGAAACAAAATTTATTGTACTATAATAATGAACACAACATATTAAAACTCTTTAAGGATTTGTTTGGGTGTATGTATAAGTGTGTATGTATGTGCTTGTACATATGTGTGTGTGTGTATATGTGTGTATATGCTGTTATGTGTGTTCATACCACCACTCACATGTGAAAATCAGATGAGTACCTCAGGCTGTCTCTCTTCTCCTTCTACCTCCTTTTGAGGCAAGTTTTCTCTCATTGTTTTCCTTCCACTGGTGCTTGAGAGCTTCCGTATTTTCCTGCTTTCATATCTCTTTGTCTTAGACTCACTGGAATTAGAGATGATGTGTCACTTGGCATTTAGCCATAGGTAGGTGAAGAGGAAGATAAAATTTGGGTCAGAAAATTGCAAGCAAGCACGTTTATCTACTATACCTCCTCCCCAGTGGCTGTTTAATTCTTTGTGAATTAAAAATAAAATAATAAGTTAAAATTAGAATTTCTGCTATTTACTATTATCTTTGCCATGGGCAGGTGACAGTTGCATGTTTTCTTCACATAGTCACATATTGTTAAAGGAAGGGTCACAATTTACTTTTTTCTAAGACTCGGGTATGTGGAAATGAGTCATTCTAGGAAATAATATTACGTATTGGGACACTAAGTTATCCATAAAAAATAAGGCACTGAAATACACAAAATCCACTTAGCTAGATACTTGAGGAAAAATAAATTTGGGTAGATTAGGTGAATAAGTTGGTCATAAACCATTGAATAAAGACAGAGAAGGTGACACTGATAGAAGATAGCATGCTAGCAAGTCATGTATGTAATATGGGTCGGGCATAACACTCTGAGAGTCCATGTCCTATCTCCAATTCTTTATCCATTACTCACAAATATAGAATTATTCCCCCACTTTTAGCATAGCTCTCTGACATGTTTCTCAGCTAAAAACAAGGTGTAAGTAGACAAGCATTTTGGAAGTGCATGGTGGTACAGAAAAGTGGGCCTAAGTGTATAAAGCAAACGCCTCTCATCAGAGGAGGACTTGGTTGCTATCCATTCAGCACCACATGTCACCTACTGCAAAGAGACAAAAGACCAGGGAATCTTACAGAACCCAAACAGTCAAATAGCTGGAGTGAATCCATCCCTGGGTGTTTCACCCTTAAAAATGGAGGTGATTAAACAGCTAGAAGCTAATTTGGAACTCTAAAATGCCATCACAAATTTAACATTTTGCCACCTTATTCATGTGCACTAAACCACATGTTCCTTGTCAGAGAAGCATAGGGTCTCATCACAGCATATATCAGTCAAATTAAGACTGCTGCCATTCCAAGAATGATTTGTTGGTTGATAATGCATATCACATAGCACTTACTTGTGTTTTCTCTTGAATAGAGATGTGAGATGTAGCCATATCCAAGTAGCATGTGGTTAGTGAAAGTTGACACAACATGCTCTGAATTCCCTTCTTTTCAGAGTCCCTGGTTAGCCTGAGCTACAGGCAATATTGTGCATGACTGATAAAATGCTCCTATTCTTCCTGCATCAGGTCACTGTAGGGCATGAGGGGCTATGGCAATCATATTTTCTAATTGCTTATGGCTTTTAAGCCTTAAGATTTTCTGATCACTTATCCCTAGAACAGAGCACACAAGTTAATATCAGGATAGATTAGGAGAGCAAACACAGGAAATATGCAAGTCAAAAAGAGGAATAATGTAGATTACAACTGCCATCCTCTTTAGTTGGTGATTCATTTAGTACGTAGAAAAGCATACCTTGATTGGGAACCTACATCTCCTCTATAAGTAGGATTGCATCACTAATTAATTTTTTCTATCTTTTATTCTGTCTTCTATTCTTCCTATTTTATTACCCACTTTTCCCTGAATCACTTCCAGTTAATGGGGAAATATTCATAGAACTACTGTTCCTAGAGATTTGGGGAAGATTCTCTAAATATCCTCTCTGGTAATCACTTGGATCCTACAAAATTTCCACCATTCCCTTTGATCTTTAATTTCCTTCCTCATCCAAAACAGTCACCCTTTTTTATGATATATATGTGTGTTTCTGTGTGTTATATAGGTTATCTTGATCATATATATATATATATGTGTGTGTGTGTGTGTGTGTGCATGTGTGTGTGTAGACAGATGTGTGTAGATATATATGTGTGTGTGTGTGTATATATATATATATATATATATATATATATATATATAGTGTTTAAATTATATATATCAGCATATTATATATGTATTATATGTGTGTACATATGTATGTGAGTGTGTGAACTCAAACCAACTTGTATATTTTATTATTAGCTCTGCTTCCTTCCTCACACCAAGAATCCTACACTCCAGTCATATTGAACTTCTCAGTTTCCCACATAGGGTAGGTTCTTCATAATCAGGCAGACATCTCTTCTCTCAAGCTATAACACAGGAGTTACTCCCTCTATAAAGCTTCCCAATTCCTCAGGCACTATGGTTTTTCCAGTGCCATCATCTGCTATTTTTTGACTTTCTCAAAGGCAAGGAATGATGGAGTCATCTTTATGCCTAATAAAACTGAGTGACTGTTCATCCACCTAGAGATACCATACACATATACATGCACAACATGGTAACTGAACAGCATACCCCAAACATCATTTTGGGCTATTCCCCTAACCTACTAGGACTACTTGTTCTGTTTTTATCTGCTATTGTTGTACAAGCTGACACAATGGATTATAAGCAAAGTACACATACATCTGAAGAAACAGTAGCCCCTATTTCCACTCTCTGAGCTGACACACTTAAGTATAAGAAGCATATAAAATGCTCTGTCTAACAGGGTGTGGGTGGGGCATGCCTTTAATTCCAGAACTTGGGAGGCTGAGGTAGGAGGGTCTCTGTAAGTTCAAGGCAAGCCTGAAAGTACATATTGTTTTGGTTTATTTGGCTCTTTGAGTTTATATCATTCACTACATTCTTTTTTCTTTTTTTTCTTTTCTTTTTTTTTTTTCGAGGTAGGGTCTCACTCTAGCTCAGGCTGACCTGGAATTCACTATGTAGTCTCAGGGTGGCCATGAACTCACGGTGATCCTCCCAGCTCCTACCTCTGCCTCCCAAGTGCTGGGATTAAAGATGTGTACCAGCATGCGCGGCTCATCACTATATTCATTTAGGTTGCCCTGAATGTTCCTTTACCATTTAAATTCCAGAGCAAAATGTGCAAATTTATTGCCAGTTCAATATTGTTATCCAAGACAGTTAAATAAAATTTTAGTCTTGATGAGATGAAGCAACATTTTATTCCAGAAAGCCTAAATTTAAATATGAGTAACTCAAAAGTCTTAGATAATTTGCTCCAATGAACCACTACTTTCTCCTTGTATCCACCCACAAATTGGCTTACTTCTGACCCAAACAAAAGACCAGCTAAACATGCAAACAGAATAGACCTTTTGGTGTGACAATCCTGATGTATCACTCACAGTCTGTAATACTTTGACACATTCTCAAATTTCAGTTGCAAGTCCAGGAGAGATTTTTTATGGTGTCATCTGTAACTGGAATTCAACAATACAAGATCACTGAAAGTTCAGTTCATTACCTAAGTAGCTCAGAAGTGGCTTGCTGTGCCTTTTTGTGAGAGCCATTAAAATCCTATGCAGTCCACTCCCTGCCCTGCCTTCCATTGATTGGAACCTAGAATCACAGACCTACTGAATATTTTTTTTTTGAATGGTCCAATCTCTGTACCAGATGCCTTGCTTTTTGAAGTTATTTTGGATTATTTCCCCAAAATAGCAACAGAATATTTTAAATTATTCATTGTTTGGGTCAGTCTCACAAGAAATGAGAACATTATTTTGTCAATCCTGGCCAGACTTTTAGATGAGTGGACACTTTTTTTTTCCTGGGATAAAGACTACTTAATTAAATCAGTACTTATCAAACCCAAGAATTCTGCCTCATAAACACAACCGTATAATAGCGCTTCTCAAACTTTTCCACTAGAGAAAAATGACTTCAAAAACAGGATGAGAAATGTCTCTATTATTCTTACACCAGCCCCAAACCCTAGAGGACCTCAGGCTATAGCAAGAAGGACATAAGATATGCCACAGTTTCTCTTTAAAATGTATGTCAGCATGGAATTTTTAAATAAATATTTATATTTGCATTACAGATAGTTGTCTAACTGGCTTATCGATTAAATCACTGGAGTTCCCTTACTCCTCACCGAAGTGGTTGGAGTACATTAATGCCGTGCTATGTTCATAGCTACTCACATATTGCCACCATTGGCAGTGCAGATATCCAGAAGCAAGACTCATGCGCATGACTGATAACGTACATGAAATTGAAGGTGATAGTGTTGGTCATCTAATGTATAGAAGCAATGCTACTACCAGAAAGGACTATGGGTATCTTTTAAAATAACCTGCTTCTCACTTCAATTAAAAGAAATAATTTTATCATTGACTAAGTTACATTGATAAAAAGCTACAATGCTGGAAATGTATGAATGTAGAGATGTTTCCATAGGCATATGTTGATGCAAGTATTAGGCAAATCTATACCATGCAATGTAAAAACTGTTTGTAGTGAGTAAATTATAGATCTCAACTTCCATTACAGAAACTGAAGCTTTTAAACACATAATGTCTCACAAGTAGACTAAAATAATGTTATGGTGAAATGCCCTATACTGTTACTGTGATGATTAAATCTGTGTGTCAACTTGGTTAGTCTATGGTGCCCACTTGTTTGATCAAGCATTAATCTGGATATTACCATGAACATGTAAGTTAGATGGTTTTTTTGAACATTTATAATCCATAGACTGATTATCTTCCAAAATGTGGGTGGACCTCATCCAATCAGTAGAAGCCTCCAATAATAGTCCAGGCAGCCTTCCCGACAAAACAAGAGTCATTCTTACACAGCACTGCAGTTTGGAAGTCCTGCTCAAGTTCCCATTTGCTCATTATTCATGTAAGTTTGGAGTCAAGACTACAACATTAACCCTTACTAGAGTACCCAGCCTGCCCAGTTGATGTTTGGATTGTCAATTTCTAAGGCACTCTCCTCTCTCTCTCTTCTTTCTCTTCTTCTTAATCCTCTTTGTTTCTTCTCATCCTTCTTCCCCTCTTTCTATTTCTTCTATGTATCTAGATAATCCTAATTAGCAAATTCTGGGTAGTGGGAGACCATACATTTCAGAGAACTGCCAAAGAGTTTTTCTGACATCAGAGAACCTTATCATAGAGTTCAGAGCATAAAGAACCTCATGATGTCTGAGAGTATTTGGGACTCTGGAAGCACACTCATGACCACAACAGAATGCCATTCACTCGGCTGGCATCCTCTTATTTTCCTGAAAACATTTCGACTGCTTGATGCACTAATCCTGCTTTGTGTTATCCTGGTACTAGACAATTATGTTACACTTAACTACCGACAGATTTGTCTTTTCTTGCCTAATTCAGGGAAGGGACTAGAGTTTGGTTATTCTTAGTATCAGAGTACTAGAACAGTGGGCCTCTATTTACGATTACTGATGCCATGGGAACCTGGTTCTAATTAGAAATGGAAACTAGTGAAATTTTAAAGTACGGAATCAAGATGATATTTCTGGGACATGCTAGGGTAAAAATCATCTTCATTTGTTTTGCCGGGAAATCTAGTTTGGGGCTATTTTCCTGCGAGGTGATTGTCTTTTGTAAACTGCTCCTTATACCTGCTCAGCTCAATTTCTTAGGAAGGTCTGTGTGTGGAGCCAAGGTACTTGGATAAAGTTGTTGCTTCACACTGAAATGCCTGCATTAAAATGTTACATACGTTTTGCATAGATTCCTTGATTTTGTAGTAGAAAACCCTGGAACAAATAGAGGAAAAACTTTTATCCCTTCTTTTTCACTTAAAATCAGCTACATAGCATATAGCTATGCACCCCTTATATTGAACAGAGTGAAATACTTGCAGATCCCATGGAAAATAGGACCTATGAAATGATAATCAAAAATTCTGGGTGTCTATGGATAACCAGCATAAAAAAGTAGAACATAGCTAACTCTCCAAAACATCCCTTAAGCAATGCATTTCAAAATGTACCAAACCATGGATGCTGGAGTATTGAGACTAGAAATTCTAGCCCAAACAACCACCTGTAGTTTATCACTGTTTTTATTTTTCCTAGTATCTCAAATGCCTGCTTGAACACATCTTGGTCATAAAACTTGGCTTCAGGGGCTGGAGTGATGGTTCAGCAGTTAAGGTGCTTGTGTGCAAAGTCTAACAATCCCAGTTCAATTCCCCAGTACCCACCTGAAGCCAGATGCACAAAGAGTCACATACAACTGGAGTTCACTTGCAATGTCTAGAGGCCCAGGTGTGCCTTTTCCCTCTCCCCCCCTCCCTCTTCTCTGTATCTCTACTTTCAAATAAACAAATTAAAAATATTTTTGAAAATTTGGCTTCAGTTTTAGCTTACTTATTGTTTTGTTAACAGTCACTCGGGAATTTAACACTAAACTGACTGACCTGGAACTTGATCTACAGTCAAGACTAACCCTTCTACTTTAGCCTCCTGAATTCTGGGATTGTGGGATTGAGCTACTACTCGTCACTTCCTCCATCATTTCTAAAGTGATGCTTGAGGCTATGCATTTTAGCCCTAGGGAGCAGCATGCAGCACTCAAGTGGAAACAAAATGTGGGGCACATACAAAGCAGTGTCCAAGTGATGGGATTTACAAACTAAACACAGAAAATGCATGCATGAATTGTCTGGGTGTCAAATATTTACTTGAGATGCTTTTTATGCAACTATCACTCCACCTAAAGTACAATTTTGACAATTCCAAATTTTCTTTTAATTCATATTGAAGTCTTAACCTGTGTTTGACATTAACCAATAGATAATGGAAGAAAAAAAATGCTTGTCAGCATCCTTGGATATTCTCGTCTCCAATGTCAAGCTATTAATTTAGTAAAGTACATCAAAGTTGCATATAGAATATCCCTTCCATTCAGAGTGCCGCAAGTACTTCGCATGTTCATGACTTTTATGAGACTAATGTCTTGGGTTCAACACAATTTTCCTATTCTAAATTTAAACTTTTACAAGATTGTATCTATCGGATACTCGAGCATTCTCTCTCCCTTTCCTTCCCGCTGTGCTTCTTGTTCCCTTCTCAACCCTCCCTCTCTCAACTGTTCTCTCATGATCTGAACTGAACCATGCACTTAGTTGGTTCATTTTTAAACTTACTTTTGGCTTAATCTCAGAGATTCCTTAAACGAAAGAGCTGTGATGCAGCTACTGCATGTTACTGGACTGAGAGAGTGATTGGTCTACATTTCCCCCAAGGTTGAATCAAGATATTCTTTTCTCTTGAAGGTGCTATCTCTCATTGATTTGAAAAGGGATGATATTCAGAGGGAAAGAAATTACAATCCTATTTTCCTCTAAACCTTTCCTCTGGACTTGATCTTTGCAACTATATAGTACTATAATGTACATGAGCAAATCCAGCTAGCTTATAGAGAAGGTCTTTTTCAATTAAATCCACCAGCAATTCTATTATCTATGGGAGAATTCATCACATTCAGAAAATAGAAGTTTTCAAGGTATATGTCTCTGAATAAATCCTAATAAACAAAATCCTAATATTGGCATAGACCACTAAACAAACAAACCCAAAAGCTTTAGAGGAATTAAGGTGAACACAGGAGAAAAGTCCTTACATGAAATTCATGTTAAAATAAGTCTCGAGAACTAGGTTTTTATTTCCCTTTATAGCATTATATAATTCTAAGAAAAAGTTAAATGATTGTTTTCTTGAAGCTTTTATGAGGATATAGATATGCAGAGCTGTAATGCTGATATTTACATTTCATAACTGTACATGCATGCATATATATATGTTCAAATACCTGGGTTTTGAAAGCAATCATAGAATACTCCATAAAGGAAGGATACAATACATTGATTTTGAAATATCTACATATACAGTATCACATTAGTTCTGTTTAGCAGGCTCTGTCAAGACCAATGTGATCCTGCTTTTGTCTAAACTTTCATAACAAATTGAGCAAAATGGCATACTAGTTAATTTCTACTTAAGCCGCTTGGATAGGAAATGAAATAATTCTAATTTCATTTATGCAATTGCAGGACCCAGCCTTGTGTCTCCCCACATACCAAAAGCCAGCAAATGCAAACCATCAATTCAACAAATGACCACATAACAACAAAATAATGCCATGCTTACCTTTCTTCACTCTTTCCCAGAGAGATGTTTGAGCTGACTGCTGTCAACTGGGCAAGGGTGAAGAATGTCCTTTAGTTAATAAGAAAGAAAAGCGTTGGAAACCAAGAACCTGGGTTAACCATTGACACTGGTCTGTTTCTACAGTTCCACCTGGGAATGCACATGGGTAACCCTTGGCATTGCAGGCGATAGCCAGTCAGTTGAGACTGCAATGACCTCATGGCTCCTGTACTTTTGAAGGTCACTCAAATTACCCTGACAAGTTTCCCCTTAGTCAGAGATAGAGAGGAGGAAGAGTTCCTGGGCCAGAAATGTGTTCAACTATGCCAGTAAATGACTCACATGTTTACAAACAGGATTGCTGAGAATTCACCCATGGAAACACTCACGCCCATTTTCAGACTTTCAGTGGTGGTGTAGGAATTCTTGTCAGCAGAGCGCTATGTCTACATCTTAGCAAGTCAGGGCTGTGACCACATGTCAGAGACAACAGGTAAACTGAGACATCCATTCATTTCTCTCCTTTGCATGCCCTTTGTGATGATTCCCCCTGGGCACCACAGGGGATTTGTCCTGACAAAGTAAAAGACATGGATGGAGGCTGAAGAAAGCTCTTTCCCAAGTCCCAGCACCTACACCAGAGAGTCAGATGGCAAATAAATGCCTAGCTGTAGTCCAGGTCCTGACTGCATAGTCTGACAGTCACCTCTACCTGGCTGTGGGTCCTAGTGGTTAAGTAAAATGTTGAGGTTCTCATGTGCTCAGAGTGGCTGCCTCAGGAAGCACGACATTGAGCAACAAGGGAACAGGAGGAAAAATGCTAGAGGAAGGTGAAAGCTGGCCATGGAGGACTAAAGAAAAACATCCCATGCTGTTCAGAACCAGGCTTGCATCCAGGAAAGCCCAAAGAGTAGATTTCGCTAGCTAGGAGTTAGTACCTTTTAAAAAACAATTATATATTAGAGCCGGGTGTGGTGTCACATGCCTTTAATCCCAGCACTCCGGAGGCAGAGGTAGGAGGATTGCTGTGAGTTCAAGGCCACTGTGAGAGTGCAGAATGAATTCCAGGTCAGCCTGAGCTAGAGTGAGACCCTACCTCAAAAAACCAATGCATATATATATGTATATATATATAATATTTTTATTAATTTAAGGAAAAAGAAAGAGGTACAGAGAGAAGATGGGCTTCCCAGAGCCTCTAACCACTACAAACAAACTCCAGACACATGTGCCACCTTGTGCATCTGGCTTTATGTGGGTACTGGGAAATCAAATATGGCTCCTTTGGCTTTGCAGGCAAATGCCTTAACCACTAAACTATCTCCAGCCTCATATTTTTTTTTTTATTATTCTAAAGAGCCCAGATAGAGAGCCAAAAAGACCACTATGGCTTGGTTACTTCTCTCAATGTAAGAGACTTCTCTAGATTCAAACCCATTGTTGTTTTCCTGTTGTCTGCTTCTACTTTCAAAAGCATGAAGGCTTGAGGAAGAAAGATTTGTCTCACTGTGTGACATTTTTTCTACTTAACCTTTCTCTACTTCACTTTCCTTATCTGCAAAATGACTGTGAAGATGATAAAGGCAGGAGCAACAGCAACTCCCATATCAGGTAGATAACCACGGTTCCAGACTGTTAGCTAACTTTGAGGTCTTGACACCCTAATGCAAACAGGTGCTCAGCAGTGTGTAACAAAATACCTACAGAAGAATAGGATCCTTCCAAGGGACTTTCCAACCACCCATAAACATCAGGTAAGCAATGCATCTAGAAATAACTTTCTCTGTAAAGGAATCTGAAAGCTAGAAAAGCATTTAATTAGCCATCCTAACTGAAACAGCTTCAAAATTTAATGAAGGTCTCTGGTGTGTGTGTGTGTGTGTGTGTGTGGTGTGTGTGATTTATGATATAAAGTAGTATATGCATGTACATGTGCAGATGCACCTGCCTCATGCTCATGCTTGGAGGATATCAGGTGTCCTCTATTCTTCCTTCATTTTATTTTGTGGGGGCTGGGATCTATCACTGCATTACCATTTTTCAACAATCCAGTCACTCTCCCCACACTCCTCTTGCCCCTTGTTGCAGACACAATGGTTATGTTCATCTTCTCACTTGGAAGCATGGGATAAAACCGAGGCCCTTATGCTTGCCCTGCAAAAACTCTTTTCCACTGAGCATAACACCAGCTCCCAAAGCATTTTTTTACAAATATTTAATTAATTTATTTATTTGAGAGACAGAGAGACAGAGAGAAAGAGGCAGAGACACAGAATTAGCACACCAGGGTCCCTAGCCACTGCAAGCTAACTCCAGATGTATGCACCACCTTGTGCATCTGGCTTTATATGGGTCCTGGGGAATCGAACCTGGGCCCATTGGCTTTGCTGACAACTGCCTTATCCACTAACCCATCTCTCCAGCCCCCAAAAGCAATTTTCATTGTGATATATGCATAGCAGTGCTGGCTTCTTGTCCGATGCCAGAGTTCCATTCCTTGTGTTCTATTTCAAGGGGCACTTAAGACGGTGCAAAGATACAGTGGCTCCTCGTATACTAGAAGTGCCCTGACAGGAAAGCTCTGTTTAAGTGTTTAGGTTGGATGTAGAAGGTGAAACATCTGCACACATCTGAGAGAAGGCAGGAGGCAAGACAAGAAATCTGAAACCTTCCTGACTCTACCAAAGGGCACCATGGTAGCCTGGCTTTGTTACTTCGTTTAAAGTAAATTCTGGGACTATCAGACACACCCACACACCCACCCGTGCTCAGATGGAAGAAGAAAAACAGTCTTGAAAGCCAAGTAATGGCTGTCTTTGGTCTAGCTTTCCTGGTGCCCCACCATGCCTCTTCCATCACATTCACTGAATAGGAGCGTGCTGAGTCTCAGACTTTGTAAACATAATCCAGCCTGAAGCTGAAAGAGAAATGGGCAAATAGAAGGAACAGGTTTGTTTTAAGATGCATCAAATTACAAAATAATGAAAGAATTTTTCCATTATAAGTGACAATTTTTTTTATTTTTTATGTGTATGTGGGAAGTGTGTATGAGTGTGTGTGTTTGTGTGTGGGGGTGTGTGTGCACACACAAGGTCACACCAGCCTTTCCGGACACTTGACCACTGCAAACAAATGCCAGTTGCACATGCCACTTTTCGGTCTAGCTTTACATGGTTGCTGGAAATTGAATCTGGGATAGCAGAATGTGCAAGCAAATACCTTTAGCTACTGAGCCCTCACCCCAGCCCCAATTCTCTAAAAATTTGTTATAATAAAAGTTGATGTCAAAAGAGGAGGTTGCAATCATTGAAGGGTCTTCTTATAATTTAGAATTGAAGTATATTCATCCAGCCCTAGCCTAAGTGTGATCCAGCTTTCATAGGGACTTTCAGCTAAGAATGGTTTTCCACATTTACATAGTGGGGTATAAAGAAAAAAAGGAGAAGACTATTTGGTGACATATGGAAATAATATGAAATTCAAATCTCAGTGTCTGTAAATAAAGTTTTTTGACACACAGCCAGACTCATTCATTTTCATATCACCAATGACAGCTTTTTTTTATGTTACAATCATAGAATTCAAAGAACCATAAAGTCTTAATGGAGACCACAACCCTCAAATTCTAAGCTACTTAATATTGATCCTCTGCAGAAAAATGTTTATCAGCCTTTGAACTAGCTAAACAATGTAATTCATTATTCTCCCAAGGCAAAGTTACACTTCACTGATTAATGAATTTCTTCACATAGCTGAGTGCAAGCCAGCTGCATTGCTATAATTTAAAATCCTACTGTTATCATTTAAATCATAAATGCCCACAAAAGATCACATGATCAAGCCTTGTAGTGTTATCAGAGGTAGAATCTTTAAGAAGTAGGACTTTATTGACTGCTGACGTGTGAGGAAAAACAATTTTCTCCCTTTGATTGATCTCAGTTGTGTTATGGCAGTGGGAAACTGGCTAACAAACCTACCTTCCTTTCAAGATTTATCTTGTTAATTCATTTATTGCCTGCCTGCATTAAGCGTCAATATTAATTATTGAAAAATAAATAAGAGTGTGGGAAGATGGGTCAGTGGATAAAACACATGCTGTGCAAACCTGATGATTAGAGCTTGGATCCTCAGAACCCCCGTGAAGTAGAACCACCATTAACTTTAAACTCCCATAAAGTAAAACATGTCCAGTCCCAGTATGTCTATAGCGTTGGGAGGTGGAGTTGAGAGAATCCCAAAGCAGGTGGGCCAGCTACTCTGGTGTCCTCATGGCAAAATAACAAGACAGACTCTGTCTCAAACAAAGCAGAAGGCATGGACTGACACTCCAAAGCTGTCCTCTGATCATCACATGCATGCTGTGGCATGCATATGCCCAAATATGCACAGACACTATGCATAAACACACAAACATGTGCCAATAATAATAGTAATAACAATAGGAAAAATGGGGAAATCCTTTTAAAGGCACCATATGTAGTTCTTTCTTATGATGTTAATTTCCTTCATTAAATATTAAATTCTTGGGAATGGAGAGATGGCTTAGCAGTTAAGGTACTTGCCTGCAAAGCCTAAAGACCCAGATCTCATTCCCCAGTATCCATGTTAATGAGATGCACAAGGTGGGGTATGCATCTGGAATTCATTTGCAGTGGCTACAGGCCCTGCTGTGCTCATTCTCTCTCTCTCTCTCTCTCTCTCTCTCTCTCTCTCTTTCTCTCTCTGTCTTTCTCTCTATCTCTCTCTCCCTCTTTCTCAAACAAATATATATATATATATATATATATATATATATATATGTATTTTAAATTTTAAAGCTAGTATGTTGTAACAACCTGAACCTTTGAATCCAAGAATGCTTCGAGGAGAAAGAGAACACAATGGGTATTTCCACCTATTAAAGATTGAATGTTTTTCTTTTCTTTAACATTCTTTTTCCATTTTATTGACAGCTTCCATACTTACAGATAATAAACCATGAAAATTCCCTCCTCTCCCCCACTTTCTCCTTCACATATCTACAGTCCATCATACCCCCCCCATTATCTCTATTAGTTTCCCTTTCATTTTGATGTCATCATCTTTTCCCCCTATTATGAGGGTCTTATGAAGATAGTGCTAGGCACTGCGAGGTCATGGATATCAAGGCCAATATTTTGTCTGGTTGATTGCATTGTAAGCAGTCCTACCCTTCCTTCGGCTCTTACGTTCTTTCTGCCACCTCTTCCACAATAGACCTGGAACCTCAGAAGGTGTGACAGAGATGTTTCAGTCCTGAACATTCCTCCATCATGTCTTCTTAACACTATGGTGCCTTTTAGGTCATCCCATTGGACACTTCCATCTGAAAAGAGAAGTTTCTCTAACCAAAAGTAAGAGTAGCATTAATATATGGGTGTGAACATTAAGTGCTTATAGCATAGTTTGGTGAGCATAATATATGATTTAACCAAATAAGAGCAGGCATTACACTCCTAATGCTCATGACCTCCCCAAAATAGGCTTTTGACTAGGTTTTCAGTAGCAAGTATGTATTTCCTCCCATAAAATGGGTCTCCAGTCCAATTAGAAAGCCCTTGGTTTCTCCAATAACAGACATGCCAGTATTGCACCATTTGCTCCATGTGAGGCTTGCAGTATCCACTGTTTTTAACCACTGATGACTTGTATCTCCTGTAAGACTGCATGCAATCTTTTTCCAGCTTTCTGTCTGCTGGTCTACTAGGAGAAGTTTTTCAGCTCAACCCCAGTTTGTTTTCTTGGTGATCTTGCAGCCCAGGCATGTGCGGTCTTCAACAAGTATACCATATTTAGGTAAAGAAATCATTATTTAAATATCTATCCCTTAACCCTTAACTCTTTTGTTCAATATGTGTTTTTGATTCATTCTATGTTTTCATGATTTCTTCATTTCCGTCCATCTTTCTTTCCTCTCCGGAAGCCTAAGTCTCTCTTATTCCGTGTGTGTGTGTGTGTGTGTTTAATTGACAACTTCCATTAATATAATAAGCATATAATTAATATATATATATATATATATATATATATATATATATATATATAGTTTATATTATATAACATAATCATAACCCCTCCTACCACTTTACCTTTTCCCCCTCACAAATCCCCCTTCAACTGAATGTCTTCTTCTTACAAGTAATCTCTCTTTTGAATGTCACCATTTTTTCCTACAATCATGTGGGTTTTGTGTAGGTAGCATCAGCCACTATGAGGTCATAAACACTGAGGCCTATTTGTGTCTGAAAGATAGTATTGTAAGCACTCTTCCCCTTCCTTTAGCTGGCACATTCTTTCTACAACCTCCTCTGCAATGGTCCCTGAGCCTTGGAGGGTATGATAGAGATGTCTCACTTAGTGCTGAATATTCCAGTGTCACTCCACAGAATGTTGGTGAGTTTTGAGTCGCCCCAACAGTTATCGCCATCTGGACGGTTTTAGGGAATACAGTCCAACAAGGCAGGGAGGGCATGGTGGCAAGTGGCTCTGTGGTGGCAGGAACATGTGACTGGGACTCCTGACTTCCTCATATCTTGTACCAGGAACTATAGTAAGGACAGCAAGCAGGGCTGAGCTCTGAGCCACAAGCCTCACAGTGGTCTACTTTATCCAGATAAACTCCACCTCCTCAAGGTCCCAACACCCCGCAAAACAGTGCAATCGCCAAAGACGGGAGCCTGTGGGGGACATCTCCCATCAAAGCCACAACACGTTGTCTCTTCTAGGGACTAAAATGAAATACTCTTTGAAATCTCTCCCAGGTGTCAAAGTCATATGTGTTTGTTGTGATAATGTGACTAACACTAAAGACCAGTCTGCTTTGTTAATCCTGTCTTTGTCTGCACAAGATGAGATTTCATTATAAAAATGTGGATATATCAAGTTCCAAGCCCCTGACTGATTTCATGGCCACACTGATTATTTCAGTAGGTGGCATGTGAGGGACATTGACTGAGATGCCTGTGTCACTGGGCCTGGTCTTCATTTTTCACGTGGAGTTACGATGTTTTCCTTCTCAATGTAGGCCCTTCTTGCATGGTTTCAGACTTCAGGAATGAATAGCTAAAAAATAAAAAGGAAAAACCTTATTGCCTCACTCTCTTCCAAGAAGTTTTTTTTTTTTTTTTCCCTAAAGCTTTCCTTTCCCCAAATAAGAATTAAAAGTGATATTTCTTTTGACAGCTGGTAACTAATCCCACTTTAGCAGGAAGGAGAACAGGAAGCCAGCAAAAGAATTTTCCATTCCTGTCTCTTTCAATTCTTTTCCACATCAGGTACTTTTCAAAATCTAGACATTTCCAGTGAGTCTGTATGTCTTCTTGTTTTGTCTAGCAGAGTCACGTGTCCCTGAACTTCTCCTGTGCTTATGAGAACCTGACTGAGCCGATGTTTGGATTTGATGGACGCAGAGCCTGAGAACTCTGGAAACTCCAAGGGGACTACAGCTGAAATGTGATGCTTGGGTTTATGCAAATGGAATTTTCCTCCCCCCGTTTGTAAAGATGAAAGTCACACAGCTAGTCCATCATACCACAAATCAAAATGCCTCCTACGGTAACAGGAACTTCAACCTTGTCTCCGCTTAACTGCCTTCTTCTATTCCTCTCCACCTCCCTCCCACCCTTTCTTCAGTCCTTCCTTTCTTTAGCGTTTAATTACTAAAGCATTATTGTATATTTCACTGTGCTTCTACCCCTAAAAATGCTAATGATAAGATGCAGACGACAAGACAATGTGGAGAGAAACCAACTTGCATCTGCTGGTTCACAGTACCATCAATCCAAGACAATGCAAAATTGTGCATCAAATTTCTAAAGTTGGGTTGGAGAGGTGGCTTAGTGGTTAAGAAGCTCACCTGCAAAGTCAAAGGACCTCACTTCGATTCCCCAGGACCCAAGTAAGCCAGATGCACAAGGTGGCGTGTACATCTGGAGTACATTTTCAGTGGCTAGAAGCCCTGGTACACCCATTCTCTCTCTCATTCTCTCTCTCTCTCTCTCTCTCTCTCTCTCTCTCTCTATATATATATATATATATATATATATATATATATGTATGGATATATATGTATAGGCTTTCCTAAGCTTTTAAAAAATTTCTAAAGTTGAACATTTGTATAAAAGATATTCATGTGAACTGATTTATTTCAAATGAAACAATTTATATGAAACAATGTCTGCTGTAATGTTTTAAATGAATAATGCTATCCCTGTACAATGAAATGGACTTAACCAGAATGTGATTCTGGTCCTTATGAGGACCATAGGAGAGTGAGCTAAAAGCAGCAAGTTATTAGTGAGTTTTGCAGTTAGAGGGAGGGAAGAGCAATTGGCAGGAGTAAATGGAATGAAAAGTTCTTATGTTACTCTGCAGCTGATGAAACCTGAGCAACATAAGAAAAATCAGGAGTTAAGTATACCTATGGGTTTTTATTATCTGAATATGAGGAAAGAATTATTTTGAAGTTTCTTCATAAGAAAGGAGATCCATGGGCTGGGGAGATAGCTCACTGGTTAAGACACTTGCCTGCAAAGCCTAAGGGCCCTGGTTAAATTCTCTAATACCCATGTAAACCTAGGTGCATATGGTGACACATGCATCTGGAGTTCGTTTGCAGTGGCTAGAGGCCCTGGTGAGCCCATTCTCTCTCTCCCTCTTTCTCTCACTCACACTTTCTCTCAAATAAATAAATAAGAAAGATTCTTCAGTGACATCAATGAAGCAGAAGAGGCCAAGTATAAGGACACCATCATCAGAGAAATCACTAAAATACATTATTCTACTTCTGGGCAGAAAATTAACAAATTGTGTGACCCTTATCAGGACATTGCCCTTGGATTTTAGTTTTCCAATATGGAACTAAGAGTTGGATGTCCTCCATCATCTTTTCTAAACACAATATTATGTTACTTTTAACCATGACATAATGAAATGAAGCCATGTAAATTGGAACAGGGATTTTGATCTTTATGTTTCACTTCTGCATTAAACCAGCAAAACCATGTACATTTATTTCTATTAGTGATTTTTTTTTTTTTTTGAGGTAGTGTCATGCTTTAGCCCAGGTTAACTTGGAATTCACTATGTAGTCTCAGGCTGGCCTCAAATTCACAGTCATTCTCTTAGCTCTGCCTCTTATGTGCTGGGATTAAAGGCATGCACCACCATGTCTGGCTGTTATTATCATATCAATATGTTAGTATGTTACAGCATATCAATTCCAACTCCAGCCTACTACCATCTTTTCCTTCATTAAAGAATAGATGGGACTAGAGGAGGACTTTACTAAGCATTTGCATTGTAAGCATGAGAAAGGGCATTCAGATCCCCAACACCCAAGTAAAGGCCAGTTATCCCAACACTCAGGAGGCAGAGACAGGGGTTCCAGGGGCAAACTGGTTAGCTAGACTAGTTAAATTATCAAGGAATGGATTCAAGTGAAAGATCCTGCCTCAGCAAACAAGGTGGAGAGCACACAAGGAGGACACCCAACGCCGACCTCTGACTTCCACACAGGTGTGCCCACACACATGAACACACAGTCTCACAAAAAGATTCTAAAAAATACTTTATTTATTTATTTATTTATTTATGAGACTAAGAGAAAGGGTCAGAAAGATAGAGAGAGAAAGGGCACAGCAGGGCCTCTAACCACTGCAGACGAACTCCAGATGCATGTGGCACCTTGTGCATGTGGCTTATGTGGGTCCTGGGGAATCAATCCTGGGTCCTTCCGTTTTTCAGGCAAGCACCTTAACTGCTATCCCATCTCTCTAGACCTTAAAAAAAAAAGTCTTGGGCTGGAGAGATGGCTTAGCAGTTAAGTGCTTGCCTGTGAAGCCAAAGGACCCCAGTTCGAGGCTTGATTCCCCAGGACCCACGTTACCCAGATGCACAAGGGGGCACACATGTCTGGAGTTCATTTGCAGTGGCTGGAGGCCTTGGGGAGCCCATTCTCTCTCTCTCCCTCCCTATCTGCCTTTCTCCCTGTGTCTGTTGCTCTCAAACAAATAAATAAAAAATGAACAAAATTTTTTTAAATCTTATATTTTAGTTTAAGTTGTGTGTTTTATCATCCCTAATGAGTAAATATGATGAATGTTTTAATGAATTTATTTGAAACAAATAGATAAATACATTGATTATCAAAGAAATGTTTTTAGAAGTTGAATCTGAACATCATTTATTGGATTCTAGCATAGACTTTGGAGTGGAGCTTAAATAAATTCATTTTTCTCTCATTTCAATTGGCATCTCCATAAAGTGGGAGTTGGGAGAAGTGAGAGATGTCACCATGTGTGGCCATAGAGAGTGTGTGTCTATATATGTGTGTGTATATGTTCTATCTGTAAAGCTGAGAAGAGAATGGAGGACTTGGGTGAAGAGAATGTTCCTCCGCAGGTTACATTGTTCATTTCTGTGGAAAGTGGGAAACAGTCTTGTTCATCCTACAGTTCTGATTCCTGAGACCGTCCATTTTTCTTTGCCTGCCCACAGAACAGAAAGGCAAACATTGTTTTAACAACCTTCTCTTTCTCCTTGATCCAAATTTCTCAAAATGGAATGTAATGAAAGAATACACAGGGCTCCAAAAACACAGATTGAAAAGTCATCCATTTTTCACTCATCAGATAACAACACTCAATGTCTCGGGTAACCCGGCTTTGCTTTCTTGGTAGCCTCAGTGAAAAGCGCAGTTCATTCTATTAGGAAATCAGTGAGATGAATCGTAATGAAAAACGGGCGAAAGTCTGCCAGGATTTAGCAAAGGCCATGAATAGCCTAGCTTAAAAGTTGAATTTCTTGTTTTCCTTCCTGTGTGGTTCCCTTTGAGAGGCGAGAATAATGGTACATTTTGGTCTTTAGCAAAACCGGTCATAGAGTAAGAGGACTGGCTAGCCATTTGGCTAACGTCACTTTAGCTAAAGGAAGCTATGGAGGTTTTAGGAAGGAAAGGATCAGAAGGCAATTTCACAAAGGAAGGGTAATGATGAGGTCACATTTCATAAGAAACAGCACCCAGGGATGACCCTGGGCAGTTAATATTTTGTGTCAACAGCCATGTATAATCTCTGTTATGTCAGCACATTGAGTACAATGAGTTATGCTGCGAATTCTGCTATAACATGGTATTTCTCCTCCTAAAACTCATTAAACTATGCATGATTCATAATAAAAACCACAAACCTTTTCAAGACAAAAAAAAAAAAAAACTGGTTAATAACACTCAAAAGTACCAACAAAAAGACAGTTAAAAACCAGGTTGCTTACCAAGAGAGCCAAGTTTTACCTATGTGCTGTGTTAGGAAAGCTTTAGTACCACATTCAATAGGAATAATGACAGTACTTTGCCTTGGGAACGGGGAACCTGAGTTTTATGTACAGAGGTGGGCAGAGGAAGAAACTATTGCAGCCTGGGAGCTGTTTAGAAATGGAGAAGGAAAGCTATCTTTACCCTGATGGAAAGTTTTTGTATCTAGTATGGGTGAGCTTGTGCCACATACTAAACTGAGGTGACTGGTAGATGCTTAAGATTTTCTTGTGTGTGTCTTGTTTATTCTTAACAAACTCAGGGAGCTAAGTTGCTTTCCCCCACCCCCACATCTACCTAGTGCTTCTGACAGATAATATTCACACATGGTGGGTGGAAAGACAGCTTGGTGGTTAAGAGAACTTACCAGTTAAGCATGAGGAGCTAGGAGAGCCTGAGATTATCTGAGTAGGACTCTGCAGAACCCAAATAAAAGGCTGGGTGTAGTCACGTAGGTCTACAACTCTAGTCCACAGCAGATGGGATTCCCTGGGGCTTACTGGTAGACAGCATCTCTGATCAGACCCTGCCTCAAGGATCCACATGGAAGATCAATAGAGAATCAACAGAGGACACCCGAAGTTCTCCTCTGTCTATTACACATACTCATAACCCACATACACGCACATAGAACTCGGAATACACACCACACAGACACTGTACACACACAGACACATACAACCACACATGCACAACCACACACATCACACACAGTTTGTCCAGATTTCATGTAAGACGAAGTGGATGCATGCTATTCACCTTGGTTTCTAGCATACTAAGTGCATCTTTGCTGTGACTGTTCATTGCTGGGAAAAGTGGGCGACAAGCCTCTAATATGAGGAAAGTTATTTATTTTGGCTTGTAGTCTCAGAGGGAGGCCTCACAACTGCAGGGAAAGGATGGTAGAAGAGGCTGGGCATTATGTCTGCCACAGCACGTGGGAAAGCATTGTAAGAGAGTGAGCCAATCTCTAGCAAGGGGGAGCTGGCTGTTATAAGCCCACCCCAACAACAACCTTCTCTAGCACGGCTCTATTTCCCAACTTGCCATCAGCTAGGGACCAAGAATTCAGAACACATGAGTTTATGGGGAACATCTAATTCAAGCCATCACATGCGTTGAAGTTGATTTACAATGTCAAAATCTGTGTTCTGGAAGAACTGATTGGGAATCTCAGGGTACATTTAGTATTGAAAGACATGAGCTTTCTTCCAGCCTGGTAGAATCCAGTACAGTTGTCTAATGATATGTAGATACATATGTAATTTTACGGTGATATTTTCTACCTTTGCCCAATGATACTGCCCATCTAAGTGGAGGTATACACAGAGGACATCAACATAACTTGAAGAGCTTCTTTCGTTCCTATGTGATGGAGTGCTTTGCTGACCACATTATCATTGCATTTCTACCGTAAGCTCCAGTGTTTAATTACTTAATATGTTTCAGATTTCATTCACAAACATCATTGCTATGAGCATGAAAATTCATCTAACAATTACTTACCTTTGAAATATTCTTTGCTTGTTTTCTTTTAAAATTTGACTATGTTGTTTCATGTTTTCTTTATAACTTAATTTTAATAAAATACCTGAAATAAAAGCTTTTTAGTATTCTCATGTGTTTTGTTTGTTGTTGCTGTTTCAACAGCAGACAGTGTTCACAATATTCTCTTTCAAGGAATTTTGCACACTCGTTAGAAAAGATTTTGCAAAGATTAGGGATACATAAGAAACAACAGGAACCTCCACACCATGCTTGACCTCTTTTCCATTGTGTTTTTAACTGAAATCCAACAAAGCAACCTGTAAAACATGCACATATGCATGTACACTGCAGGTCTTCTGCAAACGTCCCTTCTACAATTAAATTGATTCCTGAGGAATTAGCTAAGGCAATGAGTAGCAAAGATCACTTTCAAAAATTACTGTCACTAAAAATATTTTGTTTCGTATACACATTCATTTTATGGTCACTTAAGATGCCCTCTTTTATGTCAAATTAAACACACAGCCAAGATTAAAACAAGGGGGAAATCTTACCATTTCTACAGAATCAAATGGACACAGACTTTCAAAACCATGAGAAAGTGAAGGATACATTAAAAGACTCAACTCCTTGATATTTTGTCCCAAATATATTCAAGAAGATCTCATAAACAGAGGACATGGACGGATCCAGACAAGAAGAGAGATGAGGATGAAGGAGAGCCAGGACTAAAATCACACACACACACACACACACACACACAGGGAAAAAGCATTATCAGTGCTAATAAACTATGTTAATAAACAGGGCTGATTGGCCACTACAGAAAAAATATTTTTAAAAAAGATTAGAGAATTTAAACTTCACCACATCATTTAAGAGGATGTTTTCTTAATTTTCTTTTTGCTCACTTTTACTTTATCAACAAGCTTCATATATATGCACAATGTACCCTGATCATAAATCCTTTACCATCACCTTCTTTGTTCGGCTCCCACACCCCCCTCCACTGAACCCCGTCTTCCTTGCCCTCTTCATGCAGTGTGTTGACAGGCCCGCCCAGTATTATGCAAGTGTTCTGTAGGTAGCATCAGCTGCTGTGAGGTCATGAATGCAATGGGAACACTTTGTGTCTGGAAGACAGCATTCTCCCCCTTGGGCTTTTGCATTCTTTCCACCATCTGCTCAGCAATGGTTCCCTGAGCCCTGGGGGGGAAGATCGAAATGTCGATTAGTCCTTACTGACTGCCTGTCATCTAATTTCAGGCCCATCCTAAGGAATTCTGTAATTCCACATGGGGATACAATATGAATTGTATTTGGCTTTTTAAAATTTAAAAACAAATCAGTATATATTTAATACATGGAAGCATGATTTCTTTAAAAGTATAGAACGCTCATATCTAGTTTCAACTGTTTGTACTTTTAAAGTGATGGACAGATGCACCTTAACTTATGATAGGGTTTTATAGTGATTAATCTATCATGATTTTTTTAAATCATGTCAAAATTAATTTAATACACCTAACATATGAACATCTAGACAAGTTTACCAAAATTAGGTTTGAAACATTTCCATTTATAATAGCATTGAGTAGCATATGTAGTTCATTCAATGTTGTGCGTGGTGGAAAGCGGGAGCCATTGTGTACTTGAGTTAGCCATATGTTTGACCAAAAGTTACAACTGGCATCCCTTGCCCAGCACTATGAGAGAGCATTTTTACCAATGTATTGCTACCCCAGAAAAAGATCAAAAGTCAAAACTAGAAATACAGATTCTACTGGATCATAGGTCATAACATTACAAGTCAAAGACCTCCTATATTTTACCCTGTATAATATAACCATACATTTTCTCAAACTATAGACAACCAGAAAGTTATTAGTCATTTTTCCTCTTAAAAAATCAAATGTTACCAAAGTTTAAATTCTGATATTATATAACCATCCTAATTCTCCCAAAATTGTGTTCTGAAGTTTTAAGCAGACAAGAAAAATATGCTTTTTTTTTCTTTCCCTTCCTTTTTGTTTTTGCTTTATTTCTTCATTTTATTTTATTTTATTTTATTTTTCAATGCAGTGTTTCCCTCTGGTCTAGGTTGATCTGTAACTCACTCTGTAGCCCAGACTGGACTTGAACTTGCAATGCTTCTCCTACATTACCCTCCCAAGTGCTGGGACTAAAACCATGCATCACTACACCTGGCCCTAAAATTACTAAAAGTCCTATTTTTTTTAAAGTGAAAACTCAAATTACCAACCTTGTGCCTTATTGAATTATTACCATGTGCTACTTGAGAAACTCTTCTCCTATGATTGTAATAACACACACAACCGAGATATTAACATACAGCAACACGGTAGGCCTAAGAGACTACCTAAAGCAAATTTGTTAAAAGAACTAGAGCTATGCATGAGAAGACTGTGGGATTCTACTGACAAGGACTTTGATTTATGTGGTGTAACTAATTTGGCAGTGTGTTCTCAAGCTCACTCACTTGAGCCAGCTTGGGTATCAGTAATTGGAGAAGAGCAGAAGACAGTGTGATCAGTTGAAACTACTCATATCTGATCTGGTTTAAACTTGTGACAGTTGATATGGATTCTTGGGACACTGAAGTAAGAAACAGAAGAAGAGCCCAATAGTTGTTTTTTTTTGGGGGGGGGAGCCAATTAAAATTCCCATGTATAAGCATGTTACTTGAGTACAAAGGAGAAGAGAGGCACACACACACAGTAAAACATGTTTATACATTCAGTCTCTCATGATTTCTAATGTAATGTGTGAAGTTTTATTTAATCAGACTCACATTTTATTGCTGAATGCTCATTTTCCCAGTTTTAGCCCCACAGAGTTCTTGGTCGGACTCTGTGATCTTAAATGACCTCTTGCCAGGACATAAACCCTATGATGTTTCACCTTCTGCCTGACCTTCTGCAATTGCAAAACTTGTCCAGAGAAAGATTTTTTTTTTTTTTTGTCTTTCTTCTACTGGTCAACATAGTTTTGGCCAGTGTCTACACGTCCACATACCACCTACAAATAGCCAGATTAATTAATTCCTCAGCCCAAGGTCTGCCCATCAGTGTTGGTGTGCTGTACATCGAGACACCCAGGTGTACTTACGAAAGGGAATCTCAGCAGAATTGGGGAGCACCGTTTGGGTGGGATGCCTCATATCAAGTTTCTCAGTATATCAATATTTCAAAGTGTCAATGCATTTATTTGGCAAAGGGAAATTGTTCGTTCATATGAGCAAGTAGGTAAAACCTGTTTTTTTATGTTATTTGTTTTTGTGTTTGTGTGTGTTTGTTTTTAAAACATGACCTCACTCTGTAAACTCTGAAATCCACTGGCCTTAAACTCACTGCAATGCTCCTGCTTTAGCCTCCCAAGTGCTGAGAGTACAGGCACGAGTAGCCACCACCACCTGAAGGCTGGTGTTTGCCTATTTGTGGAAACCCTGGTCTGTATGCATAACGACAAAGCAGGATGAAAACTGCTACCATTCTCCTCTGGTTAGCCAAGAAACAGTAAGGTAGCTTCTACGGCCGGTCATTTCCATTCACATCCGTGTGAAGAAAACTGCGTACAAGAAACAGGTGTTGTACATCTGGGGAAGAGGGCTATGATTCATTCATTTTGCTTAATTTAAGTAAGCTGTCCCATCCTCCCATCATTGCTCTAGAACAAAATAAAAGAAAATATATTTACATATACTTCGCAATTTTTAAAAAATATTTTTATTTATTTATTTAAGAGAGGAAGATTGAGAGAGAAATAGGCAGAGAGAGAGAGAGAGAGAGAGAATATGTGCACACCAGGGCCTCCAGCCACTGCAAATGAACTCCAGATGCATGCACCACCTTGTGCATCTGGCTTACGTGGGTACTGGGAAATAGAGCCTTGAGCCAGGGTCTTCAAGCTTCACAAGCAAGTGATTGCTCCAGCCCCTATTCCACAATTTTTAAGATATAACTTATGAGGCTGGAGCGATGGTTTAGTCGTTAAGGCGCTTGCCTGCAAAGCCTAAGGACTCATATTCAACTCTCTAGGTCCCACAAAAGCCAGGTGTATTGTGATGTAAACATACAAGGTTGCACATGTGCACAGGGGTCACACACATCTGGAGATCGATTACAATGGCTGGAGGTCCTGGTGCACAAATTCTCTCTCTCTCTCTCACTCTCTCTCTCTCTCTCTCTCTCTCTCATTCTCCCACTCTCACATTAAAAAATGGCAGTCTGTTGGCCTTGCCTCAAAAAATATTTATAACATATGATATATTTTATAATAAATAATTACAATGATTAATGGAATAATTATGAACTAAAAGTGAAATTTGGGTCACCTCAAAACTCATCCACCTGCTTTAAAGCATATCATTATGATATGCTAGGAACTAACTGTGTGGGAATATAGTAAGTGCTTATTAAATTAAATTTGGTAATGTTGAACAGGAGATACAATTTGACTGAGTCTTTCCAAAAATATTTAATTAACATCATAAATTAGGCTGGAGAGATGGTTCAGCATTTAAGGTGCTTGCCTGCAAAGCATAACGACCCAAGTTTGATTCCTTAGTACCCATGTAAAGCCAGAAGCACAAAGTGGTGCATGTGGCTGTAGTTTATTTGTAGTGGCTGGAGGCGCTGTTGTGCCCATTCTCTCTGTTTGATGTCTTCTTTCTATATCTCTGCTTGCAAATAAATAAATAAAAATATTTTTAAAAAGATCACATATCATAATAGATATGTTTTAAAATTGAGAGGTTCATTCCATGGTCTCCACTTTGTAACTTTCAATATTTGACTTTGAAATGTCATTACTTCCCTAAGTCTAAGTGTTTCATATGCAAACAAGAATAGCATAACTCATGACTGAGTTTTCCTCTATGATCCCTGTGATCCTTACATAATCCCTTGACAAATTCAATAATATGTTTGCAGGTTTTTGTAAATGTGTTTGTATTAGGCAGAGTTTTCTAGGAGAATAAATTGTAGAATATATATATATATATATATATATATATATATATATATGTAATGAATTTACTAAAATATCTTACACAATAGTGACTAGGGTGTCCCATTGTGGCCATCTGCAGGCTGGAGAGGCTGAGAACCCCATAACTGCTCAGTGCATGAAACAGTAGCCCCACTTTGGCACTGAAGGCCTGGAAGATTGTTAGGGAGTCTCTGTACTTAGTCCACGAAGGAACACTGAGGAAGCTGGAATTTGATGTCAGTGAGGATGGTGGTGGTGGTGGCAGTGACACCACCAACAACAATGGGGACAGACAGACAGAAAGAAAGACACTTCCACCACAAGAAGTGAAGACAGAATAGCAAGCAGCATTGCTTCTTCCTTGGCACCTCTTTATAACTGGGCCACTGATCAGAAGATGGCACCCACTTTTATTTCTTTATATCTTATATCTTTTATATATTATATCTTTATATCTGGGCCACCACCCAGAAGATGGCACCCACTCTAGGGTGTCTCTTCTTCCCTTAGTTAGCCCCAACTAGACGTGTCCTCACAGACCCACCAAGAAAGTACACCTCTTATTAGAACCTAAATCCCATCAGGTTAATAGTCAAGATTCACCATTACAAGGTTTAAGCTTTAGATTTCCCCCGAATTTCTCTTTAACACACAAATGATTTTTTTTTAATTTGGTGAATTTGAATAAAATAAGCCAAATTATTTCATCTTAAAGTTTGCTGTAGAAAAATCAAATCCTGATACTCAATACTAATTACTATCTGTGAAATGCTATTCATTCATATTTCTGATAAGAGCTATAAAAGTTATAAATCCATCCTTAATCCAGCCACAGAATCGTCTGTGACAACTGCTTAATCTGTTCAGAGATCCTGCCAAAGTGAATTTACATAGTTAAGCTGGTATTCAGAGCTATGAAAAATGTGTGCATTTAGCAAAGTACAGTAGGAGCCTGTCACCGAACAGCCCTTGGGTTTTTCTCAACATGACTGGATGAAAAATCACAAGCTTTAGAAAACTGAAGAATTTGAACTTGGATCCCAAAGTCAAAAGATAATGACAAAACCAGACTGAAATTCTCCAAAATAAGACAGTGTAATATACATGCTGGAAGGTGTCGATTTTATATGCATTGATGTACACATAAATGCAGCCTTACATTCAAGTTGCCAAACATAAAACCTGTTCTGTAGATAGAAGAAATTACTAGACATTCAATCTTCAAGATAGTGTCATTGGCCTCCAAGATAAATGTGATATAAAAAATTTAGCCACTAAACCACAAACTCCTGCCCATCTCCTTCACTGCTAAGACAGGGTGCTGCATTATCCAAAGGAGTATATTCCACATTGCTAAACTTAGTAGTTATGCTAATACTATGCTAATTATGCTAATTACTTAGAGCCTAGGAAATCACATAAACAATTATATATGTTGTTATAAATCCTTTGGTGTTTATCCTTAAGTAAATCCATAATGAATTTTCTGTAATACATGTGGATTTGCTTTGTTATGAGAACATTAAGGACAAGCTTCCTTTGTGATGGAAGGATTAAAAACCAGGTTGGTCTCTTGTGTTCTTATGATTTTACTAATAGATATATAGAATATTACAACTATTTAGTTAAAAGAGATTCAGCAGAGGGAGGAAAAAGTCCCATAAGGAAACAATCATTTGGAGCATTACCACTGTACTCTATGCAGGATTTGGAGTATTACCACTGCGCTCTATGCAGCATTTGGAGTATTACCACTGCACTCTATGCAGCACTTAGAGTATTACCACTGCACTCTGTGCAGCATTTGGAGTGTTACCACTGTGCTGTGTGCAGCATTTGGAGCATTACCACTGTACTCTGTGCAGCATGTGGAGTATTAGCACTGTACCCTGTGCAGCATTTGGAGCATTACCACTGGGCTCTGTGCAGCATGTGGAGTATTACCAATGTGCTCTGTGCAGCATGTGGAGTATTACCACAGCACCCTATGCAGCATTTGGAGCATTACCACTGCACTCTGTGCAGCATTTGGAATATTACCACTGCACTCTATGCAGCACTTGGAGTATTACCACTGTACTCTGTGCAGCATTTGGAGCATTACCACTGCACTCTGTGCAGCATTTGGAGTATTACCACTGCACCCTATGCAGCATTTGGAGTATTACCACTGTACTCTGTGCAGCATTTGGAATATTACCACTGTACTCTGTGCAGCATTTGGAGTATTGCCACTGTACTCTGTGCAGCATTTGGAGTATTACCACTGTACCCTGTGCAGCATTTAGAGTATCACCACTGCACCCTATGCAGCATTTGGAGTATTACCACTGCACTCTATGCAGCACTTGGAGTATTACCACTGCACTCTGTGCAGCATTTGGAGTGTTACCACTGTGCTGTGTGCAGCATTTGGAGTATTACGACTGCACCCTATGCAGCATTTGGAGCATTACCACTGCACTCTGTGCAGCATTTGGAGTGTTACCACTGTACTCTGTGCAGCATTTGGAGTATTACCACTGTACCCTGTGCAGCATTTAGAGTATCACCACTGCACCGTATGCAGCATTTGGAGTATTACCACTGTACTCTGTGCAGCATGTGGAGTATTACCACTGCACCCTATGCAGCATTTGGAGTATTACCACTGTACTCTGTGCAGCATGTGGAGTGTTACCACTGTGCTGTGTGCAGCATTTGGAGCATTACCACTGTACTCTGTACAGCATGTGGAGTATTACCACTGTACTCTGTGCAGCATGTGGAGTATTACCACTGTACTCTGTGCAGCATTTGGAGTGTTACCACTGTGCTGTGTGCAGCATTTGGAGCATTACCACTGTACTCTGTACAGCATGTGGAGTATTACCACTGTACTCTGTGCAGCATGTGGAGTATTACCACTGCACCCTATGCAGCATTTGGAGCATTACCACTGTACTCTGTGCAGCATTTGGAGTATTACCACTGCACTCTGTGCAGCATTTAGAGTATTACCACTGCACCCTATGCAGCATTTGGAGTATTACCACTGCACCCTGTGCAGCATTTGGAGTATTACCACTGCACTCTATGCAGCACTTGGAGTATTACCACTGTACCCTATGCAGCATTTGGAGCATTACCACTGCACTCTGTGCAGCATTTGGAGTATTACCACTGTACTCTGTGCAGCATTTGGAGCATTACCACTGTACTCTGAGCAGCATTTGGAGCATTACCACTGCACCCTATGCAGCACTTGGAGTATTACCACTGTACTCTGTGCAGCATTTGGAGCATTACCACTGTACTCTATGCAGCATTTGGAGTATTACCACTGCACCCTATGCAGCATTTGGAGTATTACCACTGTACTCTGTGCAGCATTTGGAGCATTACCACTGTACTCTATGCAGCATTTGGAGTATTGCCACTGCACCCTATGTGGCATTTGGAGTATTACCACTGCACTCTATGCTGCACTTGCTAAGGGTTGGGCAGAATGTTAAGTGCTTATGTGGGTTACCTTATTTCAGCCTTATAACCTTGTGAGTCAACACAAAATTATCACTCCCATTTTACAAATAAAAATACAACCCTAAGTTTGACCTCAAGGTGATATAGCCAGTAGCAGCTCATGTTCTATTCCTCACAGACTGCCACATGACACTTGGGGCAGACTAGAAATGCCCTTGCTAGTCACTGTAATGAAAGAAATGTCCTCCTGAATTAAAATTGATAACTTTCCAAGTGTTCCATAAGGAGGAACATGAACATGAGCAGAACTCACCCACTGACTGGATGATACTTGGCCTGAATGCCTCAGTGACCACTGCAGTGAGTAAGAACCAACATATGCTTAGTTTCCTTCGAGATCTGCTCTTCGCCATGAGAGAGCCAATATGCTGTATGAGTCATTCACTTTTCTTCCTTGAGTTCTCACCATCTCATTAAGAATAATATCCCCCCCCACCTCCCCCGCTGAGTGTTGGATTAGAGTTCAGGCTGCTGCAGAAGTGATTTGCAAAGTCATGAGAAATTGCCAAGCTTCCTTGAACCAAGCACACTTACTGGAGGTCAGATGGGCAAGGAAATTCATTTTCTGGAGTTACTCTCAGCCCGTGAAATAAATACTAATCTAGAAGTTTCTGGATGCCCCAATGCTCAAACCACAGTGTAAATTGTGGAAAGTGAAAGTCATCCACTGGTTCTATGGGGTTGTTTAGATGGGACTCTCACTGACACTATGATAAAGCAAAGTGAAATTTGAGACATAGAGAAGATCTCAGTACAGGCAAGGAATCACAGGTGGAAAAACCTAAAGCCTTCATCACTAAACTTGGAGAAGGGGTTACCCTCACCTCAGATAGTCCTTACCTACATGTTAATGCTTAGCAGTCCTTCAGAGTGTGTGCCCAAAGGCTTCCAGGCAGGAAATATCTATCCTGGTTTGGAGATATTATGCTACAATGTTTTTCATTCACTTTTCTAAGCTATGTTACTTTATGCAGTTCATATTCATGGGTAAAATGACTTCACTTTATGTCGAAGGGGAAATCAGCATACATAGTACAAAAGAATACGTTTCTATTGTATTTTTTTACATACAAATAAAACGAATTTCATTACTCTTTTAATCAATATCCTTTATGGGAAAAGATATGCTAAGTCAAGTAAACGGACTACAACAAACATGTCATATAGCAACTTTCCTAAATAGGAAGTGAAAATAACAGTCACATATCAAAAATGTTAAAGGCTTTGCAAACTCAACATCCTAACAGGAAGAAAGGAAGAAAGGAAGGAAGGAAGGAAGGAAATGAAGGGAGCAAGGAAGAGGGAGGGGGAGGGAGGGAAATAAGGAAGGAAGGAAGGAAAGGAAAAAAGAAGGGAAGAGGTAATGAGGCAGGGGTTGTAGAGGAAGAAAGAAGTAAAGGAAGGAAGAAGAAAGAAGGAGGGAGGAAGGGATAAAAAGAAGGAACAAACAAATGAATAAGTTTATTTTAATCTTGAAAGTAAGGAACATGTACACAGTTAACATTTCCAGTACAAGTCAAGTAATTATTTGAAATCAGTGAAATGTGATGGTATTTTATCATTATTAGTTATACTTACTTTGTTTTGGTATTTCAAGGTAGGGTCTCACTCTAGTTCAGGCTGACCTAGAATTCACTATATAGTCTGAGGGTGGCCTTGAACTCGTAGCAACCCTCGTACCTCTGCCTCCCGAGTGCTGGAATTAAAGGTGTGCACCACCATGCCCGGCTCAATTAGTTATATTGTTTTGAAGTTTATACCATAAGTGTGCCTTAAAAATACAAAGGATTTTCACATGCATTAGTCCATTAAAGCACATTGTAAATTGTCAGTTCTTTACATATCCTGCCTATTACCCAGAATCATCAGTGTAGAAGATCAGAAAGCCAAACCTAGAAACTGTTCCAGCTAAGTGGGTGTAATCTAGTCTCATACCAAGTGCTTTTCAATTTTCTCCTCTGGTTCCTTGAAACACTCTGGCCAATGGTGTTCTAGGAAGATGGTTTTCACACATCATTGTGTACATAAAACATCTGGGAAGGGAGAGGCATGCTTGAGGTCCAGGAGAGCAAACCTGCTCCCCATGAGAAAATTAAGTCTTTCTGTCCTTATCCTCTATGTCTTTCTCTTCTCCTTTAACAGTGATCCCTTTGGGACTTCCCCAAATCCTGGTTGAAGTATAAATATAAGAAAAATTATATATGGAGAGAGAGAGACAGAGAGAGCGAGAGAGAGAGAGAGACAGAGAGAGAGAGAGAGAGAGAGACAGAGAGTAAGTAGTCAATGAGTCCCATTTTTGCAAATTCTCCTCCAATCAAAACAAAACAAAAAAAAAAAAAAGGGAAATGCAGCACAGGTTGGGACCTCCTGTGAAAATAGGAGAGTTAAGAAGATCTGGCTTCAAGGATGGCCCCCTTGCCCCCCATAAATGTGATACCCAACAAGAGACCTGACCCTGGGGAAGGAACTGTCTGCAAAAACTGGGTTCCAATATGAAATTGCCTGTATATTGTAGGAGTTGAAATCATAATTAAGTGTCTCAACAAGTCATTGACAAAAGTAGGTGGAGGAGTACTCTGAAGTTGGACTTCCAATTTTCTTCAATTGCAAAAGGAAATTTAAAGACTAAATTGAAAGCTAGAGCTACAATGCTGCCAAAAGGCTAAGGAAGTAATATAAAAGGAAGGTTAGCTTCTGCATGTGGCCAGGCAATTCCAGCAGGGACAATTTAAAAGTATCAGTAAATCTCCTAATAGCTGATGAAATCTGCCCCTGTCCAAGAGAGTGCCACCTGACTAGGACACTGGCTTCTGACTGATGTGTTGCACTAAAGAAAAACATTTCAAGGATTTGTCCAACCAAGTTAGCTTCCTTGAAAGAGACAGAGACAGACAGAGATAGAGAGAGAGAGAGACTCCACCATCAATCTTAGTGCTTATAACTCTAAAATAAAAGTAACACTTTTTATGACTTAAGAGAGGTGACCTACCTAGCTTTGCTTCCGTCAGCATGGCAATCTCACCAGGTCTTCTGAAATACTGGGTTGAAACTGTGTAAGAGGGTTTGTGGGAATCACAGATTATATCCCATGGGTGTGTATAGTAAAATCCACAACAGTAATGAGCACTAAAACACAGAAAACACCTACCCACATGCCAGACTCATCGGGAGATATGTTTTCCTATCACTCCTTAAATGTTAATCCAGTTATTTCTCTTCAGTTCCTTTTACAAAATCCACTGGTGTCTGATGCTGAGCCCCCAGCCTTCCTAGAAAGCACTGAGACTTAATACCAGAACCAAAACTGACTAGGAGTAATGAAAATCACCTAAGAAATAGAATTCAGGAGCTGGAAAGATGCCCCAGTGATTGTCACTTGCCTGCAAAACCTGACAACCTGGGTGTGTTTCCCCAGTGCCCACAGAAAGGTAGACACACAAAGTAGCACATGCATCTGGAGTTTCTTTGTCCTGGTGTGCCCATTATCTCTCTCTTTCTCTTTTTCTTCTTCTTTCTCTCTCCTTACGAATAAATAAATAAAAATTTAAAAAATAGAATTCAAACTTTAAATTCATATAATCAGTTTTTAAATTAAGAATCATATCAACTTTAGCCGGATGTGGTGGCACACGCCTTTAATCCCAGCACAGGGGAGGCAGAGGTAGGAGGATCACCTTGAGTTTGAGGCCACCCTGAGACCATATAGTGAATTCCAGGTCCCCTGGGGTAGAGTGAGATACTACCTCGAAAAACCAAAAAAAAAAAAAGAAAAGAATCATGACAACTTCATTTGAGGATTTTTGATAGAATTTACCGGTCTATTGACTTGAAAAATTATTAAGTAGATCTTGTTTCCTAATATATTTCCCTCTTGGGTCTGTACCTCTTTTATGTTAGGAATGCTAAATGATCTAATCTTCATAACTTCATACAGGAACTTGGCTCTAATCAATTAATTTCTTTACTGGAGAGTAACTATAAAATATGCTGACTCAGGTAATAAGTTTCAGTGTCTAGGGACATTAGACTATTATTACATATGCCATATGGGATAACCTTGTATTTTTAGAGATACATGCCTCTGATGTTAGAGGGTTGTGAAATTTTTATTTTAACTAAATGAGTTCTTCTCAGCATGTAAGAAGGTTGGGGATTGCCACTCTGTTCTCAAATTTCAAGCACTAGCAAGAGTGGAAATGACTCAGCTGGGTGTGGTGGTGTATGCCTTTAATTCCAGCACTCTGGAGGCAGAGGTAGTAGGATCGCCAGGAGTTCAAGGCCACCCTGAGACTACATAGTGAATTCCAGATCAGTCTGAGCTAGAGTGAGACCCTACCACAAAAAAGCCCCAAAAATAAAAATAAAATAAAATAAAAACTCTTAGATTAATCAGAGAAGTAGGGTGGTAGGACAAACCCAGGCCCCACCCTAATGGGAAAGACTAACAGGGGCGTACAGAGAATCAGAAGTGACCAGAGCTGAAATCTTCAAAGGAACCATTTCTTTTAGGTAGGGAATTATGAACTATGATCAATATATTACTAAAGGCTGTGGAAAAAGGGAAATTCATCCATGAGGTAAGGGAATGGTGTGGGGTAAACACCAGGATCCATCAAGGTGCCACAGTGAATGTATATGTATATATGTATATGAATATGTATGTTTGTGTATATATGTATGTAAATCTATCTATACATACATACATAAATATATATGTATATGTATGTATGTACGTATGTATGTATGTATATATAAAAAATATTTATCTGCTCCTTTCAAGGTGAACGGGAAAAGAGCCATTTTGAAATACCAATGATCCTGTATCCCTGATGGTTTGACTTACAAATATTCCATTTTATGATGTTTCAAATGTGTATGCATACTTTCACTCTGCTTTCTACTTTCACACAGCATCCAATGAAGTATATGAGGTAAAAAGTACTTATTAGAAAGTACTCTTGCTGGCATAGTGGCACACACCTTTAATCCCAGCACTACGGAGGCAGAGGTAGGAGGATTGCCATGAGTTTGAGGCTACCCTGAGACTCCATAGTGCACATTTAAATATTTAATGTATCGACAGAAAAGAAAACAAACATGAATCTAATCCTGTAACCTGTGAAATTGTCCTTCAAAGGTGAAAGAGAAACAGACATTTTCATGTTGACAGTAACTCTAAGAATGTATTGCCGGCAGACCAGCTTTACAGGAAAAGTGAGTTCTTTGTAGAGGAGGAAATCAATACAGGTCATATACTCTGGCTTATATCAAGAAAGGGTAAATACGGGCTGGAGAGATGGCTTAGCAGTTAAGCGCTTGCCTGTGAAGCCTAAGGACACCGGTTCGAGGCTCGACTCCCCAGGACCCACGTTAGCCAGATGCACAAGGGGGCGCACGCATCTGGAGTTTGTTTGCAGCGGCTGGAGGCCCTGGCGCACCCATTCTCTCTCCCTCTCTCTATCTGTCTCTTTCTCTCTGTCTGTCGCTCTCAAATAAATTAATAAAAATAACAAAAAATATTTAAAAAAAAGAAAGAGTAAATAATAATACTTTCCTGATATAAGCCAGAGTAATGAATAAGAATAGGAATAAGGGAAAGTATAATATAAACATTCATTTTACTTATGGTTAATTGATCCAATAAGTATAGTTTTCTGTGTTTATATATGTATGTGTACCCTAACATATAATGTATGTGTACATACACTAATGCATACTTATGTATAAATTAAGTGAATACATTCAGTGTTACGAGGGACATGAAGTAAGGATTAGGATTATTTTGAGTTTCCAATATGATGAAACAGAACTATGACATTTAAAAACGGATTTGGCCAGCTGTGTTGGTGCATGCCTTTAAATTCGGCAGAGGCAGAGGTAGGAGGATTGCCTTCAGTTCAAGGCAAGCCTGGGATGAGAGAGTGAGTTCCAGGTCAGCCTGGGCTAGAATGAGAACCTAAATTAAAAAAAAAAAATTAAAATTAAAAGAAAAGAAAGTGATTTGAATTTGTGTGTGTATGTGAATACATGCACTACAACTGCTAAAACTAACAGTATAGAGAAGGAGGAAGGAGGAAATGCAGAACAAGGAATAGAGTAAGAGGAAGAGACCAACAGAAACTGACAGAAAGGAAAGTAGAAGGATATGAAACACTCAATGTGATAGTTGGAATAAATGTCCCCCAATAGATTCAGGACTTTCATTAAAGCTTTTTAGATTTCCAGCTACCTGGCAGAAAGAGATGTCAATGGTTGGATTTTAGGGTCCAGCCCTAAGGTGTGGTGGTGGATTTGGAATTCCAGTCTAAAGATATGAAAAGTGCCTGAGTTCCACCTAGAATTCCTAAATGTGCTTGTGTGTGATGTGGCTTTTGTGTTTTGGGGAACATCATGGAACTTCCCCTGGATCTGTAAGCTTCAATAAATACCTTCCTCCATAACTGTGCCTGGTCTGGAAGTTCATCTCAGCGACATGAAGCTGTCTGCTACAGAAATTGATAACAGATTGTGGGGTGAGATGAATCTGATCATGTGTATTTTTGCCTTTTGGAACTTTTATTTTGGAGGAACAGGAATGAACTTGGTGCTTGCAACTGAAGATGTCTTCTAGAGTGGTAAGCCAAGTATCATGGACTATTTTTATGAGAGTTTGAAAATGCTAGATACAGAGGGAATTGAACTTGGAGGCTTGGTTTATGAACTTTCTAAAGGGAAGGGAAGATGGCAGAAAACCTTGCTGGAACTTGGCTACTGGCATAAGGGCTGGCTGAGTTCTGCTATCCGGGCCTAGAGTGTTTGATCAAGGTTAAATTTGTAATGGACTGATGTGCTTGGCTAAAGATATTGACAAAGAGATTTAAGGTTTTAAATTGGAAAAACCGCAAGCAAATTAAAATTACAGACACTGGGATGCTTGTAGGTTGCTGTCAAACACATACTAATTCATAAGGAAGATGGCTCAGCTGCTTTAAAATAAAACAATGACACTGGAGGGATGGCTTAGCCATTAAGCATTTGCCTGTGAAGCCTAAGGACCCCGGTTCGAGGCTCAATTCCCCAGGACCCACGTTAGCCAGATGCACAAGGGTGGGCATGCGTCTAGAGTTCGTTGGCAGTGGCTGGAAACCCTGGCGCGCCCGTTCTCTCTCTCTCTCTCTCTCTCTCTCTCTCTCTCTCTCTCTCCTTCCCTCCCTCTTTCTCTCTCTGTCACTCTCAAATAAATAAATAAAAATAAAAAATTTAAAATAAAACAATGGAGAGGATGCCTGAGGAAAGACTATGATAGAAATGCAAACTCTTAGAAAACAGTTGACCAGAGAAGGAACTTGCTCTTCAAGGTTATGATTTATTTCATCCCTGAATTAAGAATATGGCTGTGTTCTACACACCTGGTATTGGTTTTGGAAGCATGAAAAATTTATGCAGTGAGTCAAGAAGAGCTCACATGGTTCCAGGAGCACTAGTGAGATGTGGCATGAGCTGTGTGATGACCCTGGTAGGCTGACAAAGCCTTTGGAAGATGGACCATGGTTTTCATGGAGACCCAAAGATGTCTTGGAGGTAGACCTGGACTGTGCAAGAGCTACCATGGAGGCTGTTGGGTAGAGACGGTAGTTCATCTTGGCTACTCAGCTCAGCTGGAGTGCCTGAGTTGGAAAAATCCAGAGACTGACAGTCACTGGTTATATTTGACTTGAACTGCAGAAGTTTGATGTTTTCTTGATGGTTGCTTAGTTTGATATTGTTCTAGTCTGCCTTTGCTATGCATTATATCAGTTGAAAATGTTTATTCTGTGTCATTACTATGTGTTGAAAGTATACAACTTGCTTGATTTTTACAGGACTTTTGGCTAAGAGATAATCTTAACTCTCAGAGGAGGCTTGGGAATTTAGAACTATCCAAAGTTGATAAAGACTGTGGAAACTGTTGAATTTGGATTGAATACAGTTTACAATATGAAATGGTTATGAATCTACTGGGGGCCAGGGGCAGAATGTGATAGTTTGAATAAATGTCCTCCAACAGATACAGGAGTTTTTTTTTATTTTTATTTTTTATTTTTTATTTTTTTAGCTTCTTACATTTCCAGCTACCTGGCTGGAGTTGTCACTGGGGGGCACCATAAGGTACAACCCTATGGTGTGGTGGTGAATTTGGAATTCCAGTCTAAAGTTCTGCCTAGAATTCATAAGTGTGCTTGTGTGTGTGGTATGGATTTGGGTTTTTTGGCTTAGAGCTTCTCTCTCTCTGCTTGTTCCTTTAAGAGGGGTCAACTATTTCTGCCATTTTGGAACTTCCCCTAGATCTGTAAGCTTCAACAAATCCCTTCCTCCACAACTGTGCCCTGTCTGGAAGTTCATCTCAGTGACCTAAAGCTGCCTTCTACACTCACTTAATGTTACAAATACAAGGGGAAAAAAAAAGTGAGAGAAAAGCAGAAGTAAAGGACAATGGAATGCCTTCAAAAGCATTGACAAATATGGTCAATATTAACTATATCCATAATCATTTTGAAGGTAATATAAATACCTCAATTTAAACATAGGTATTGTCAGAATATATCAAAATCCAAACATATATCTCCATGAAAAACACTTCTTAAGTATCAAGATACATATACATTAAAAGTTGATGAACAAAGATATTTCTACTAAAAGAAGATAGAACTTAAGAGCAAGCACAGTGATCAGTGATAAAGGGGGCCACTTCACATAAGCATAATGGGGTTAAACTCCTCAAGAAGATGGCAATCCTTAATGTGTGTGTACCATGCAAGAAGGTATCAGAACACCCCAGAAAAAAAATTTGATAGAGTTAAAAGAGAGACAGATAAGCCCACTATTGTTGCCAGTAACTTCAATACCCTTCTATCAGGCTATCTAGCCAGGCTGAAAAATGCCTTGAGCAAAATTCTAGTTCTATCTATTAAAGTGTTTCCAGGGAAGGTTGGTATGAAGGTCATAACTCTGAACAGGTAGGATTCAGATGAGGAAAAAATATTCACAGAATTGAGGGTCAGAATTTTAACATATTTACCCAAAGTTCACCCTTACAGGAAGTACTAGGCCTACACTGCCATGTCTAATTTAAAAACACTTATGAAATTAACCTTTAAACCTGACTCCAGACTCAAAGAGACTCTGGTGGAGTGAGGGGATTGAATTAGAAATCGGGAGATTCGTTCTCATCTCACATCTTAACCATTTATGCTCCTTGAACAAATCTTTTTTTTTTATTTTTTTGTTTATTTACTTATATTTGAGAGCGACAGACATAGAGAGAAAGAGGCAGATAGAGAGAGAATGGGCGCACCAGGGCCTCCGGCCACTGCAAACGAACTCCAGACGCGTGCGCCCCCTTGTGCATCTGGCTAACGTGGGTCCTGGGGAACCGAGCCTCGAACCGGGGTCCTTAGGCTTCACAGGCAAGCGCTTAACCGCTAAGCCATCTCTCCAGCCAGAACAAATCATTTCTTACATGCGCCAGGCTACTGTTTCTTCATGTATGAAATGGATAAGTTCTAAGATATTCTTTGTCATATAGCACAGACTGAAATTACTTATAATAGGAAATTAATAATCAAAAACAACGCTAAACAATATTCTTTCTAAAGACAACATGACAGACAGTATAATTACAACAGAAGTTCTATATCTTACTATATTGCTAACTTAATACAATAGTGACAGAAGGCATTGTTTTTCTTTTTCTTTTTTTTATTTGCATGCTTATCACTTCTTCCTTAGGTACTCTTTTTTTTTTTTTTTTTTTTTTTTTGTTTTTTCGAGGTAGGGTCTCACTCTAGCCCAGGCTGACCTGGAATTCACTATGGAGTCTCAGGGTGGCCTCAAACTCAAGGCCTCCTACCTCTACCTCCCGAGTGCTGGGATTAAAGGCGTGCGCCACCACGCCAGGCTTCCTTAGGTCCTCTTTTGAGTATTCTTGTTATCTCTGACAGAACAAAGTGCTGATCCTCCCCAAACTAATCTCCAGTATCTCCTTCCATCAGAGTTGCTATCTGACATGTCTTCCTATAGGGCTCTTAGGATACCCAGCTCTGGTCCTTCCCATATGTCTCTTAGGTCACCCATCTGTCTTTCAAATTCAGAAACCAATAATATCGTGACAGAGTATATTTGTTAGCTTTCTTGATGCTGTAATCAAATACCTGACATGAAACCATTTGAAAGAGGAAGGGTGTGCATAAGCTAGCAGCTGGAAGAGATCCAGCCCATCATGAGGCAAGGGATGAGGAGTCATGGCCACACGAGAAAGAAGCCAGCTTGTCACATACAGTCCACAGCCAGGAAACACACACACACACACACAGAGAGAGAGAGAGAGAGAGAGAGAGAGAGAGAGAGAGAGAGAGAGGTGAGAGAAGTGTCAGGATTCAGCTGTCTCCTGGTTATATAACCTCCTGGGACCCCAGCCCATTAAATGTCTTCCCCCACCATTAGGATAAGTGTTCGTATACCCATTAACCTAATCCAGAATCTCTCCTATAGACATGTCCAGAAATTTGTCATCTAGGTAATTTTAGATCCAATCAATTGACAATTGAAATTAAGCATGGTACTGTTTAACAAAAAGAAAAGGCTTAACATATGGTACCCTTCATCATTTTCTCTCTGCAGATTCATACCTCTTGTCAGAACAGGCTGGGGACACTTGAATGATGTATAAAGAGCCCCCAACTCACTACATGAAGCTTACTGTAACCCTCAGACTGACTGACTTACAAGTCATGTGGACTTCATAAAGCTCCAGGTTCATGGAGAATTATAGACCGTGTTTTCCACACTTTCAACCTCTTTAATTTCATCAGCTTATGCCATTTTACAAACCCTGAAGACTAGTATTCAACTTGTATACTTGGCTTGATCAGCCCCTCTTCTGAAAAGATTCATCCGTATATCATAGCTGTCACTTGTCTGCCAGTCTCCTCAATATTCAGTTTGCTATACGATAATGTAACTAATTTTTTACTGGTCTTCATAGAGAAGAATCTCTGTGATAAGACCTTTGACTTAGCCTTTCTCTAAATCCTTCAAAGAACCCAATGGAGTGCTTCACACTTGGAAAATCCAGATAAAGAACAAATGTAATGTAGGTACTCTAGCTGACTCATGTCTGAACAATGTGGAAATTATAGTATAGGCAATTGTCATGGTTAAATATGGTCTGTGCCCCCTAAACCTTGTGCAGATATTTGATATCCAATTCTTGTGCTGATGATAATGAGAAAGTGGCTTCTGACAGTATTTAGATGTGAATGCTTGGGGAAGGGAATGAATTAGAGTAGGTCATGAAGATAGAACCTCAGGAGTGAGTACACAGAGAGGTACATGTTTATACTTGCCATGATGTGACACAGTTAAGAGGTGTGCTGACCAGAGCCTACACCATGCTACTTCAATGTTCAAGCCTCCAAAACTGCCAGACAATATACATCTCTTTTGTTTATCATGCAGTCTGACACTGATATTTTGTTATAGCAATGAAAACTGACTTATCCAGGAGTCTTAGTACCTTGATGAGGAACCCACAGCCAGGAAGTAGCACAATTACAACATGGAGCTTCACAGTCTGAGTCCAGAATCTGCAGCTCTTGAACATTTACAACCTAACATGCCTGCATCATTAAATATATACTGAAATAAAATTTCAGAGAGATCAAATGGCAAAATGAGCTCAGATTAAAAAAAAAAGTTTTTGAATTAGAAGAAAGACAAGGGGGCTGTAGAGATGGCTCAGCAGTCTAGGTGCTTGCCTTCAAAGCCCGGCCACTGGGGTTCAATTCCCCAGTACCCATGCAGAACCATATGTGCAAAGTGATGCATATGTCTGGAGTTTGTTTGTAGCACTTGGACACTTGGAATGCCAATTCTCTTTCTCTCCTCTCTCTCTTTCTCTCTCTCTCTTTCTCTCTCTGTGTGTGTGTGGGGGGGGGGAGTGTTTGTCTCTCTTCTCTCTGTCTGTCTCTTCTTGCAAATAAATAAGTAAATAAGAAAATTTATTAGGAGAAAGACAAATGGATCATTTGTATGAATAAATGAACTTCTAAATCCATCATACACATAACCCTAATACACTGTGACACTTAATAATAAATCGCTATATCTATGATACTTTTTATTTGACTTCCTTTTTGAAATACTTATACTTAGAAATAGTCAGATCTTGCGGAGGAATTATAGAGGTATTGTTACGTTCAAGAGGTGTCTCTCCAATTTATGACACAAAGTGGCAAAAGTTAAGAGTCCTTAAAAATAGTTCTATCATCTTTGGACCTAGAAATCCCACTGTAAGACCCAATCTAAGAATAACTAGGGAAATGCAGGTAAAATTTTGATCAGAGAGGTGTTTGTTCAAATGTTTTGTCAGAACAGGGCACACTATTGGAATAATCTAAAATCGTATCAATAAGAAACTCTGGTAATTGATAGTACCCCTTCAACCTTGAAGCTCACTGAAAACAGAATTCAGTCCCTAAACTCAGCCCCTTACATGTTTATTTATCTTTCCAATTTCAGTGAACTGAGTTTATTTTAATATAGCCCTGTTCTCCTACTTATGTGTGATCAATGATTGTTTTCCTAATGTCAGGGCAGAATTGAGGAGTCTGAGAAGATTACATGACCAGAAAAGCTCAAATGATGTGTGATCGGACAGAAAAGCTTATTGGTTCCTATTTTCACCAGTCAATTAAGTTGTGTTTCTAAAGGAAGTTCAGGGGCAAGTTTAGATGTGAATTTTGTCAATATAAATAGGAGTAGATATTTAGTCTGACCTATGAACACAATTACTACTGGTGATGCTACAGACATGTGCTGTAGAATTTCACAATAGTCAACCAGAAAATGGGGAGGGTTTATAGCACACTTTTAGACATGCTTCACTAGAATTATCTTTTGGTAAATTCTTTCCTGGTGCTAGACGCCCCTTCAATTCACATCATATCTTTCAGCCCTTAGGCAAACAGCTCTGCACAAACATTCATCTGCGATAATTTATGAAGCCCAAGCACACGAGGCCACTGTGGATGATGGAATCACCCATCTTAACCTTAAAGGGCAACTGTTTCCCCACCTCCCAGATGACTTCCTGAGCCAATGGCCAGACTGTTCGGACTGTATTCACTATCTGAAATTAGCTGCCTGACCTATTGAGTAACTGATGCCTGGAAAATTAGGTCACTGTACTACGATGTCTGGTTTCAAGCTCTTAGGAAATCTTGGGGATGAACACAGACCACCTCCAGCGGCTCCACTCTTAAAAACAAACAGTGCTCTCCAGTTCATAAATCACCAGGAAGGAGCAGATAGGCCTGAGATCTGCGCTCACTCCTGTCAGTTGTTTTTGCTGTTTCAAAAAATCATTAACACCTGATAGTAGTCTTACTTCTCACTCAAGGCGGAGGGCAGTTCCCAAGCCAGGTTCCTGTCAGTCATTGTGGACAATACTTCAGAGGCTTGTATATTATCAAATGACACCAGGGAGCTTTAAGAGACAGAACTCTGGAGACGGACTTCATGGTAAAAATTATAGGTAACAGAACTTCCAAAAAGGATAGTTACATTCTTTTAAGTTTAGAGAAGGTAGAATTACATCAGGCTCTACACTTCTTATTAAAAATGTACTGTTTTGGGTTGGAGAGATGGCTTAGTAGTTAAGGTGCTTGCCTGCAAAGCCTAAGGATCCAGGTTCAATTCTCCAGTTCCCACATAAACCAGATGCTCAAGGGGGCACATGCATCTGGTTTCGTCTGCAGTGGCTAGAGGCCCTGGTACACCCATTCTCTCTCTCTCAAATAAATAAATAAATAAATAAAAATATTAAAACAAATGTACCATTTCTGGGCTGGAGAGATAGCTGAGCGATTAAGACGTTTGACTGTGAAGTCTGAGGACCCAGTTTCATTTCCCTAGTACCCAAATAAGCCACATGCACAAGGTGGAGCATGTGTCTAGAGTTCGTTTACAGTGGCTGGAAGCCCTGGCATGCCTATTTTCATTTTTTCTGACTCTCTTTTCCTTCCCTCCCTCCATCTGTGTATGTCTCTCTCTCTTCCTCTCGTTTTGCAAATGAATAAATAATTTTTTAGCATTTAATTATTCATGTATTTATTTATGAGAGTGAAAGAGGCAGAGAAAGAGAGAGAATGGGCATGCCAGGGCCGCCAGCCACTGCAAACAAACTCCAAATGCATGTGCTCCCTTGTGCATCTGGCTTACGTGGGTCCTAGAGAATCAAACCAGAGATCTTTGGCTTTGCAGACAAAAGCCTTAACCACTAAGCCATATCTCCAGCCCAATTAAAAACTTTTAAAAAGTACTGTTTCAAGAAGCATTTATAGGAAAGAATGTTGACACACACCGGTAACCTCAGTACTAGGGAGACAGCCAGACCAGCTAGCATGCTAAAGAGGGGAGCTCTGTCTCAAAAATGAATAAGTAAATAAAATAACACAGAATAAGCACTTAAATAATTTATATTTGCTTCCGTTACTTCAATGAGGAAATGGAAAAGTCTACATTGTAAATATAAATATTACTTCTGATACAAAATAAAGTCATCATATTTGGAAGTTGATGTTACACTATATCTGTTTAAGCCATTGCTGTGTCTCGGACATTGTTCTTTTTTCAAATATAACATAGAAAATAGTGAATATTTATGTTTAAATTATACCTTACTTGTATTTCTTTCTAATCAATTTAATGTATATTAATTTATTAATATAATGTATATTAATTCAATATAGACATATTCATATTAATATAATGTAAGATATATTCACTATGTAGTCTTGAGCTGGCCTCAAACATGCAGAGATCCTTCTACCTGGGCATCCTGAGTGCTAGGTTCAAAGGCATGCTCCACTATGTCTGGCTAATTTAACATTTTTGATGTGTGTGTTTTGTGTGTATGCTTGTGTGTATACATGTGTTAGTGTGGGCTTGTGCATGCCATAGCGTGCATGTGGCATTCACAGGATAACTTTCTGGTGTTTTCCTTCTTGTCTTCCTTCTTCTTTGAGGCAGAGTCTCTTTCTTTCTCTCTTTCTATTTATTCACTTCTAGTTTTCAAGGCTAGCTGGCCTCAAAGCTTCTGGTAGATTCTTCTGTGTCTTCCTCCCTTCTTACCAATATGTGTAGCTGGGATTATAAGTGCCTGTTACCATCTATGGATTTTTAACATGGGTTCCTGGGTTCCCAATTCAGATACTATTATAGTACTTCCCTTCTCACTGGGGGGATTAAGTACCTGACCCAAAACAGCTGATGGGAGGAAAGTTTCTCATTTTGGCTTATCGTCTTGAGGGGAAGCTTTGTGAAGGCAGGGGAAAGCGTGACATGAGCTGAGGCTGAACACCACTTCTTCCACAACAGGTGGAAAAAGAGCAGGAAGAGAGTGAGCTGTAACATCCCTAAGCCCATTCCCTAGCACACCTATTCCAACAAGACTTCACCACCCAAATTGCCATTAACTAGAGACCAAGCATTCAGAACACATGAGTTTATGGGGGACATCTGATGCAAACTGCCATAGACACCAATGCTTGTACAGAAAGCACTTTGTCGACTGAGCCATTTCCTTGATGTCAACATGTTTGTTTGTTTTTTTTTTTTTAAAATAAACTTCTAACCTGCCTCTTCTTTAAATGTCATTGAATAGAGTATTGGTATTAACAATTCTCTGATATGTATGGTGAATGTAGAGTGTAAAAAATGATAGTCCTATTTGCTGGGAAATTCAAAGTCAAGACAGAAGGTAAGTAAGGGCTAGGGACAATGAGCACAGAGAGGAGCTGTGAAAAATTTCATCCAGTTGACCAAAGAGCACCAGAAAATGGATCAGGATGCAAAAAGAGATTTTTGGGGTAGAGATGATAACAAAGAGATTGTTTAAGGTAGAAATATACAAGAACATGGAAGGAGGGAATAGCTTTGATAGTCAGATTCTGAGGGGCTTGAAAAAGAGAGTACAAAGACAGCCTCGAGCACTATGAACTTCTGTTTGCAAAGAGCTGAGTTTGTCAAGGAGTCTGTGCGATCCTCCAGGTACTAGAAAGACAGCATACGATCTTTTTTTTTTTTTTTAATTTTACTCATTTTATTTCATCTGAGTTTACATTGCATTTTTTTTCTTTATTAGTCAGTTCTGTATTCAGCAAATACAGTCAGTTTGGTACCATTATTAGGCTCATCCGTGACCTACCCCCTCCCCTTGGCCCCTCCTTGTTGAGGTATACGGGTCATGCATTGTGGAGTTAGCCCACAGTTATGGGTAAGCTAAATGTCTCTGCAGATCATGACCCAACATGTGACTCTGACATTCTTTCCGCCCCCTCTTCCGCAAAATTTCCCTGAGCCATGTTGGGTTCATTTTTGGTCTGCTTCAGTGATGAGGTGTTGGGGACCTCTGAGGCTCTGGCTCTCTGATTTGGTAGGAGTTGATTTTTCTCTGTGTTGATCTCCTTCCCCCTTGTGCTGGTATCTGGTTCATCAGGAAAACAGCCCCCTTGCTTGTTTCTCCAATTTTTCTTAGCATACGATCTTTGGTGACAAGAAGGATCCATTTCCAAACAGCGGATTGAACCTCAGCGTGTGAGGGACGGAGGTGGGTAGGATAGTGTGGACATAATAATGAAGTGAGAGGACAATGTTCCAGCATATGTTTAAAACAGCGCCATCAGAAAGAATAATAATACAGCCCAGGCTACAGGTGAAGCTCATGGGGAGAGTGCTTGCCTAGCATGCACAAGGCCATGGGTTCAAACCCCAGCACCGCCAAGCCCTCCCCACAAAGAGACACTGCCCCCAAAATTATGATCAGGTAAATCCAAGTTTTCAAGTAACCAGATATAAAAAGGAATACAAATCATGTTGCAGTAACTTTGATAATGTATATCGTTAACCTATTATATCAACATGTGATCATTTTTCCAAGAAACTGTTTAAAAATTAATCCACAGTATTACATTCCTTTGGATAATCTAGTCTGTGTTTTACACTCACCACGTGTCTTTGTTGAACATATTTCAAGTGCTCAATTGTCACATGTCATATAATATCATATGAGTGCCAGTCATTTTTCAGAAGTAGATAACATAATAATTTAATATATAATATGATATAAATGTAATGCTCAGGGGGATGAACAACAAAAATAAAAGAGTAAGAATTGTCATTTGTGGCATATAACATATGTGATTTGTGTGTGTAGTGTTTGCCAGTTGTGTGTACAGATACATATGTATGGTTAAGCATGCATGCAAAGGGCCAAAGGAAAATATGCAACATATTGTTCCACTGGTCTTCTGAATTGTTTCATGACAGTCCCTCACTGCACCCAGAGTTTATTATATTTTTTTGACAAGTAAGTCCCAGCTATCTTCCTCTCTGTGTCACCTTCAGGGCTGAGATCATAGGCATGTATGTAAGTTTAGCTTTTTACATGGGATCCAACTCAGGTCTTCACATGTATGGAGCAAGTACTCTTCCCCATTGAGTTACCATCACGATCTTTCTTCTGTTATGTATTTATTTATTTATTCATTCATTCATTTGCATGCATGGATGTGTGACTACATGTTCATGTGTGCAGGTACACAAATGTGCATGTGTGTGGAGGGTAATCTTGGGTATTATTCCTTAGGTACTGTAATAATTTTAAAGACAAGTCTCTAATGGGTTTAGAACTCACCAATTGGCTGGATCATGACCCTGCTGCCACCTCACCTGGTATTATAGGCGTGTACCCCTAGACCAATTTTTTTTTAAATTTTTTGTTTTTATTTTTATTTATTTATTTGTGAGCAACAGACAGAGAGAGAAAGAGGCAGATAGAGGGAGAGAATGGGTGCGCCAGGGCCTCTAGACACTGCAAATGAACTCCAGATGCGTGTGCCCCCTTGTGCATCTGGCTAACGTGGGTCCTGGAGAATCAGGCCTCGATATGGAGTCCTTAGGCTTCACAGGCAAGCGCTTAACTGCTAAGCCATCTCCCCAGCCCTAGACCAAATTTTTTTATGTGAGTTCTAGGTCCTTTTCCTACTAAGACTTTTTGACATTACTAAAGGGTCTGTATGAACAAGAATGTCCTAGAACTATGTGATTTTTTTTTTAATGATGGCCATCTTCAATCTGATATCATGGTTCTGCCTTTTCCTTTCTCTGTTCTTGTATCTGTCTTCTATCAATACTGTTTTCAAATTTTAAATAGACATGTTTCTTTTTAAAGTATTTTATTTATATATTTGTTATTATTTATTTGAGAAAGAGAGAGGGAGGGAGAATTGGTAAATTAGGATCTCTAGCTACTGTAAATAAACTGCAGATCCATCAAACACCTTGTGCATCTGGCTTTACGTGGGCACTGGGGAATAAAACCACTAAGCTATCTCTCCAGCCCAGGTGGGGTTTTTTTTTGTAGTAATTATAACACACACACACACACACACACACACACACACACACACACACACATAATGTAGAGGGTGAGAGAAACAGGTCTTTGCTAGAAGGAGTTGAGAGGCCAAAGGAGGGCTTGTTTTTGATGGCAGAAACAACTTTATGCTAATAACTACAAGGAGATGGGAAGAGAAGGAAAGCCTGATGTTATGGCAGGAAGGAAGTCAACGGTGAGGCCAGATCTTAGTGGGAAGTAGAGGTGATAGGATCTAGAAGGAAGGGTGCAATGGCAAGAATTGCTATCTCTCTTAAAAAGTCCTTCTTTAGGGAAGAGAAAACTACTTGGCCTGGCTCATCCTATCAGACAGGAAACACCAGTATCATTGAAGCTACTCCTGGGTCCCTAAAGTCTCCTTTGGAGAGCCATTAGTGACCTCCAAAATTAATTCTTGATTAAATTTTGCCTATTTACTTGGTCTTAAACACTCAGGGAGAAACGTGTAACCAAAGATAAAAGGATACCTCAAGTATATGAATGGCCCATTAAGTAATACAACAAGGGCCTTAAGACATATTGTCCCCAGCTTTAATAGTTCTAATCCTATAATAAGGAAAAACAACCATAGATGCCAAAAGGGTTATTTTCAAACTAAAATATATATGGATGACTTTGACCAAGGGTCACTTAATTCAGAAGACTATTGGGAAAATTGGTAAAAACTCTTTTAACTTGTGCCAGGACATCCTTAAAAAGGTCCTGATACCAAAAATATATTTGTAGAGCCTTTAATGACACCTGATAGCTCTATGGTAGCAATCTTTGACCCCCAGGATTAATTATGAAAGGTACATTCTGGAAGGCTATTATGAAAAAATATGGCATATTCACCATTATCAAAGTTACATGTTGTGTGTCTGTTTCTAATAGCTCTGCTAATATCTCATCTGTTCTTTCATTTTTTAATTTTTATTTATTTGAGAGAGAAGAGGGGATGGGCATGCCAGGGCCTCCAGCCACTGCAAACAAATTCCAGATGCATGTGCCCCCTTGTGCATCTGGCTTACATGGGTCCTGGGAAATCGAACCAGGATCCTTTGGCTTTGCGGGCAAACACCTTAACCACTAAGCAATCCCTCCAGCCCATATCTCACCTATTTTACTAGCCATACAGAAAAAGATCAAGCCATGTCAAACACTACTGTGTCACTCAATGTACAGTTTTGGAAGAAAATCTCAGCCAGCTCATGCTCACATGGTACCAAGACAATCCAACTCCATCTACCTGGGTTCCCTGAATGCTCCACAAGGCCCAGAAGTCCACAGGGACAACCCTGAAGGCAACCAGATTGTTGTGTGCTCACTTCTCACTAACTCCTTACTTTTATTTTTTCTCCCCAACATTCTCTTTCATGACAATCTTCCTGCACTCCATCAATATACTTCTGGGGTCCTTTAGAGTAATTCCCTTCTCCGGCAGTTACTCTCTAACTGCCACAAACAACTTCATGCCCCATTCAGCAGGAAATAGTTAATTATCTGACATCATTGCTCCTTGTCCGCTAACAGCAGTTAGAGTGTCTTCTTCATGAGAAGGTTAAATGGGGAGGGGTAGAGTTAGGGTGACTGGACCCCTGAAGGTGAAAAGCAAAGGAGAAATCCAAGATGACCTAACTTCTCTCTTTTGCCTAGTTCCTTAGACCTGTTTTATTTGTTTGTTTGTTTGTTTTTTCAACAAACAATCAAGACCCCTCCTAGGAGAGATGTCTTTCATAGGATTTAAACATTGCGGTTGGTCAAGTTCAGCCCCTAGAACTTGGTGTCAGGGTTAACCTCTTCCTGAGATAGCCCCTAATCCTAGCCAAAGAGCTGTCTCTCTGGCTCACCTGAGCCGGAAACCAGCCCACCACCCTAAGGTCACAAATACTTTGCAAGGGGAGGGGTGGCTCTCTAACCACTTGGAAACTTCCAGCTATGGGTGAGTCTTCCTTTAGCAGGGCCTGGCCTGGCTTGGTCCAGGCTCTAGCCTAGGCCCAGCTGCAACGGACCCCCCAGCCCTTACTCTCCACATGGGCTTTTTATCCTTTCCAGCTCCCCACATGGCAGGAGCTGGTCGAACTTTCTTTTCTGTTTCTTTCCATGCTTTTTTGCAGGCCCTCCAGCCACATGAATGCCTTTCCTTGGCTCTGTACTTCCCTCAATAAAAATAATAATTTAAAAATTAAAAGAATCCTTCTTTAGGAAGAAACCTACATGTGCTTAAACATTTCTAGAAAAATCACAGCAAAAGTCTTTAGAGTGGATGTGGAGACCATGTGAGGCCTCATTCCCTGAGGATAAAAGCTATCTTGTGAAGAAACCTTGACACACATGGACCATTGTGGCTTCTGTGTGAATAGCTAGGCTAACAGAGACGAAGGAAAGTTCTGCTGCAATACTGCATGCCTATCTGAGGAAGGGAACATACTTTTCCCGGACTAGGCAACATAGTTGCATGATTGCCTATGGCTGTGCTCTGGAACCTGGAAGGAGAAGTCCACACAGATTCAGGTTACAAGTTATCAGGGCAAATACAGCTCACCAAATAGGAGCAAAGGGTGTGAGTTTACCTTAGTGTCTCCTACATGTTGTAACTGCCAAACATTACATGTGAAGCTTTTGCAGAGGGAGATACAAAGAGATGGCTTAAAAATATCTGCTCCTTTTCTAGTCATTGAGGTTGCCTCTCTGTAGAACCACGAAAGTGACTCATTAATACGGTCCCTTTGATGAATAATTTTCCCTAAGCAGCACACAAATCAGTTTCTTGTATTCAAAGAAAGCAGCCACCCTTTCTAGGAATTTCACACAGTGGAGTGATCTGTGAAACAAGTGTTAGGGCGGCCGGATCCTCTCTATTCTGAGTATGTCTCCTTCAGAAGCAAAAGAAGATCTTACGATCTGGGTAGGACCTTCTGATCATAAAGAGCTGGGTCTTCCATTGTAGGTCATGTTTTAGGGTCTACCCTCATACCTTCCTGTGGACATCTGACATCTTCACCTATCATTATCTCTCATCATCATCTGCCTTTATGATGGCAGTTCTGATTCTAGAATGACAAAATCTAAGAGCTCTTCCACTAGCTTTTGTATTTCCGTTTTCTTAGTCTCGGGGCCATTCAAAACAAGGCTCTAGTCAAAAGGAATATCATTACCCAACATTATCAAGGAAATGCAGAACTCAATTTTTGTTGTTGTTGTTGTTTTTGTTGTTGTTTGTTTTTTGAGGCAGGGTCTCACTCTATCTCAGGCTGACCTGGAATTTACTATGTAATTTCAGGGTGGCCTTGAACTCACAGCAATCCTCCTACCTCTGCCTCCTGACAGCACTCATTTTTATATATCTACTTCCTCTGTGATGTCTCCTATTCTGTTATTTCTTAAAGTTGACATGTTACCAAATTACAGAAAGGCATCATTTTTCTATGCATGTGGTATCAGTAACTCTATCTCCTCTCTGCTCTTTCCCTAGAGAGGATAAGTTCAAACCTTGTTGATTGGCCTTTACAAGCAATCCCCATGGGTCTGCTCTTTACTTATCTACTACATGATTGTTTTACATACAACACTGACCATACTTTCACTAGTAAAGGAGGAGTTCCCCTTTCAGCTGTGCACTTCCTCAGCTGGAGTTTGCCCTGTGAGGCTGCTCAGTTACAAATTCTGTTTTAGGACTGGGGAGATATGGCCAGTGATGAAAGGAACTTGTTACATAGCCTGACAGCCAAGGTTTGATTCTTCGATACCCACATGAAATCAGATGCGCAAAACGGGGCATGAATATGAAGGTCATTTGCAGTGGCAGGAGGTCCTGGCACATCCATTTTCTCTTTCTATGCACCTTTTATTTTCTCTGTGTCTCTCTCAAATAAATGAAATTAAAAAAAAAATCTCCATCTTAGATCATGTTTGTTTTGGCTCAGTTCTATTAATCACATTTGAGTTCACACTACCATTCCAACTCTTCTACAACCACCCAAGAGACATAAAATGCTAAAGTAAAGTGCTATTGCATCTCCACTAAATTGTCATAAATTGATTCATTTGTGTGAATGTGTGATATGTATTTATATTTGTGCGAGTGTAGGTACAGCCTGTGTGCTGATGCATATGGAGGCCAGAGGAGTACCTCTGGTCTCTTTCCTCAGGTCTTGTTCATCTTTTTTTTTTTTTTTTTTTTTTTTTTTGAGCCATGACCTCTCACAGGCCTAGAGATCTGCAAGTATGCTGGATTTGCTGGCCACCTGTCTCTGCTTCCCCAGTGCTGGGTTTATAATCATGTACTACCATAATTTTATATTCATTCTTAGGATTGAACTCCGTCTCTCATGTTCATGAGGCAATTACTTTATAGAGTGAGTTATCACTCATCTTGAAGAAATGACTTCTAAGTTGCTGCTATAACAAATGCAGAGAAATAAGAAGAGTGATTTAAGTTTTGGGAATTTCATTTGCAGTTTATTATCTGGATTCCCATCCAGTGTGACAAGTTATACCTTAGAATCCACTGGTTGATATCTCTGGGACATTCCCCCGAGGCTCCTCTGTCACCTTCACTGTTCACCTGGCACTGGGACTTTTGTGTCTTGCTAGATGTCTTGCTTCCTTCTTTCTACCCACACTTGAACTCCAGGATGCTGAGGTCTAAAACTCTGCACACCAAGTTCCCTGCATCCCACTCTACCCTCTCTTGAACACCTGAGGTGTATAAAGCCCAATGTTAACATGCATTTTATATTGTCTTTTGGGGCAGGAAAATATAAAACCTGAGCTCCAAGGGTGGCATATTTCCTATTTTTATTGGTCATAAAGCTTCCATGGTGAGAACAGGTGGCACCCACAGAGAACATGATTCTATGACACAAGATTAGAGTATGTGTATGGAACACCCACTGCAGTCCTCACACACTGAGTGTGTATGTAATTCAGTGATGATTAGTCAATGTGTATAACTGTGCATTCAATAAAATTATACAAATTATAGCATTTTGGGCATAATAATAAGATTTCTTTACTGTTTTCTGTCTCTATGTTACATATTTCTTAGACATTTCATAGAAGTCAAATCAAGCCATTAAGTGACCTTAGGTACCTGGCTTATTTCATTTAGCATAACGCTTCAGTTATACCCATGTAATAGCCTACATCAGGACTTTATCTTTTTATTGTCAGGTTAAATTTCATGGAAACACAAGACATTACTTAATATTTTGTTAGGTATTTAGTGATCACTTTTTATCTTTTGTGAACAATGGTGCCATGAACATGCTTACTTAGCTCTTTGTGTAAATACACATTTTCTTTGTCTTTTCTTTTTTTTTTTTGTTTTTGTTTTTGTTTTTGTTTTTCAAGGTAGGGTCTCGCTCTAGCCCAGGCTGACCTGGAATTCACTATGGAGTCTCAGGGTGGCCTTGAACTCTCGGTGATCCTCCTACCTCTGCCTCCTGAGTGCTGGGATTAAAGGCGTGTGCCACCACGCCCGGCAAATACACATTTTCTTTATCTTTGCTAAACATGGAAACTCTGAATTACATATTTCATTTTTGTTTACCTTCTTTAACAACTACCAATGTGCTTTCTAAAGTGTGTGTATCATTTTTACCTACCCATAAGCTATGGATGAGAGTCCTTATGTCCCTAAATCCTCAACAATTGTTATTTTGTCTTTTTGTATTTACTTTGGGATAGCATCTAACTGTAGTTTAAATTTGCCTTTTCCTAATGATAAATGATATTACCCAGCTTTCATGACTACTCACATGACTTTTTTCAATTAGGTTAGCTTCTGTTTAAGGTAGAGTGATCACAATGTTCCTTTCTCCAAACTGAATTAATTTACACATGTGACCATGGAAAAGGTACCGACCAACCACTCTGAAAATAGAAAAGGACTTAACCATATGAATAGTAGATGAAACAATAAATACACTTTAGGAAATTTAGGTTTCATTTTATAGTGTACATAAAAATGCTTTACTAACCTGGAGGTTTTCCATTAATTAACTTGAATTTCTATGGGCATAGTTCAGTTTTATATTTTCTTTAACATTTTGTTAACCCATCACCCCCACCCTTTATAATCCTAAACACCACAGCAGGTTATTACAGCATTGAGAACAGATGGTGAAGGTTTCCATAAATGAGAAAGGAAAACAGACTGGCCTGCAGTGAGTTCAGTAAACACAAAGCACATGAATGGGGAAAACTGAAATGCAGTGTTAAGTACAAATTAAAAATAGAAAGTATAATTACTAAACTTGTTTTGGAAAAAAAAAGTTTATTTAGAATACGGCTAACAAAATATGAGTGTGAACCAAATATTAATTTCATTTACTTTTAGAACAGAGCCATACAAAATTATTGAATACAACAGGTAAAAAATGAGAGAGTTGCTGGGTATGATGTCGTACGCCTTTAACCCCAGAACCCAAGAGGCAGAGGTAGGAGAATCGCCGTGAGTTTGAGGCCACCCTGAGGCTACATAGTGCATTCCAGGTCAACGTGAGCTAGAGTGAAACCCTACCTTGAAGAAAAAAAAAAAAGTGATGCAATCATCTGTAGAGTTAAGTAGACAATTCAATGTCCAGAATTTTATAGGGAAATGCTTTCTGTCTTTTCTCTTTTAGAAAATCAAAAACAATTATGATTATTTCCATGATTAAACCAGGAAATACTTATTCTCCTCTTCAATTATTTTGGGTGTGTGTCTTCATATGTACACAGAAACCTGTGTGAGTGTTTATGTGCCTTTGTGTGTGTATGCGTGTGTATGTTTGCATGTGTATGTAGGGCAGAGGACAGGCTCAGACATCATTCCTCTTTTGTTTTGAGACGGGCTCTCACTGGCTAGAACTCACTAAACACATTAGACTGGCTGGCCTGTGAGCCCCTGAGATCCTCCTTCCTAAGGTTCCTCAGGGCTGTATTTCCAAGTGTGTGCCACAATGCCACAACACCCAGCTTTTCCTTCCTGGGTTCTAAGGACAAAACTCAACTTCATGCCTGTGAGATGAGTATAAGCACTTTACTGAGCTATGTCCCCAGCCCTCAACTCTCACTTTCGGTATAGTCGCAACTATTAAAAGGGAACTAGGCCAGGCGTGGTGGTACATATCTTCAATCCCAGCACTTGGGAGGCTGAGGTAGGAGGATCACCATGAGTTTGAGGCCAGCCTGAGACCTCATAGTGAAATCCAGGTCAGCCTGTGCTAGAGCAACATTCTATCTAAAAAAAGAAAAGGAAAATAAATTATGATCTTTTTTTCCATGTTCCACTTATTAGTAAGAAGTGGAGTTATGAAAAATTGCCATTACCTATACTGTAGGTTACTGTAGATTCTACTGAAAGTTGAGCACAAGACTCCTAGTTCCTTTGTTGCTGGTATTACTATTGGTGTTGTTGTTCATTTGATTTTAAGACTTATGCCTATTTTTTTATCCATGCAATGTTGGCATAGATCTCATTTTATCTACATTAAATTATGAGAAAACCATAACTCTGTCTCTGTGATGGAAGAAAACTTTTCAAATATTGTTTGGATGTGTTGCTCTGTACAGAGCTACAAGGTGGCTCCAGATATTGTGTGAAAATTAATTCCAGTGCTCTCAGTCACTCTCAATGAGAACATGCAGGCAATGCATATCCATCTCTAGATCATGTCATTAGAGTTCAAATATTCATGTAATGAATATTTATACATACATATATGGAAGAAATAGGAAAAAATATTCTGAATTTTTTAATTTTTTTATTTATTTGCAAGCAAAGATAGATAGACAGAAGAGAGACAGAGACAGAATGCACACACCAGGGCCTATAGCTACTATAAACAAACTCCAGAGGCATGTGCCACCTTGTGCAGCTGGCTTTTGTGGGTCCTATGGAATCAAACCTGCGTCCTTTGGCTTTGCAGGCAAACACTTGGTGGTTAACACTAAGCCATCTCTCCAGCCCTTATTCTGAATTTCTTAAGTTAATTATATGTTTCATTAGTAGACCATTAGTTTCATGCTAAGATTCAAACAGAATACATGGCACAGAAAATCCTCTGAATGGAATCTATTTTTGCTATTGTTTCAGGTCCCTTACATCACTGGACAACTCCTCAGTAGGCAGCAGTTTTGTATTTAAATCTTCCCTCCCACCCTCAGCCTCACTTCTACATGAAAAGTGCAGAACACAATGATGGGTAACGGTCATTGAATATGTATCCTGAAAAGAAAACAAGCCAGCAACTGAAACCCTTGATTTACTTCCAAGAACCATACCCTATCTGCTCATATCTAGTCCTGACTAAAACATCATCAGTTACTTCTTTGTCACTGTGAAGAAATTGTGATTGGAAGCAATTTAAGGAAGTGAAGAGTTTATTTTGCCTTACTGTACCCATCATGGCAGGGAAAGCACGGCAAGAGCAGGAAGCCAGCTAGTCACCTCTTCACATCTGTAGGCAGGAAGCAGAGACAGAACAGGAGGTGAGACAGGAGTATAAAACCTCAAGTTCCACTCCCCCACCCCCGTGACACGCTACAGCAAGGTTCCACCTCCTAATACTCCAAAATATTCCCAAGCAGCACCACCAGTTTGGGAAACACAGCCTATGTGGGACATTGCAAATTCACACCACAGGGATCTATATCCTCATACATATTAATAAATCAGGGTAAAGTTTATACACTATTATGTCCAGTCAAATGATAGGCAGTAGTGGTATGTGCTACTTATTTAAATATTGAAGATTACACTAGGCAGATATTTCTGCTAAACTTGGCTTTCTCAAGCTCAGACTGTCTAATCAGCTACCATTTTTAATCTAATATCCATTCATAAGTCCAGTGTTTAATTACATTAACAGTAGGAAAAATTAGTGACTAAGGAAAATCAACTTTTTAAATGTTAGGCCTTCAATTCACTGCAAAACTTTTCTTTCAAACTTAGCAATACTCTCTAATTATTAAATTATGCTAATATTAGGAAGGAACCCATAGTTTATGTCCTAAAGGAAAAGACAAAAAATGTGATTGTGATAAAAACTTGCTTAGGATTTTAGAATTATTTTTAAATACCAACTTTTTGAAATGACCACACATGCATGATATTTTTGGGTAGTATAAGTGTGATTATAAGTAATAATTCCCCATTCTTGCAGGCTTTCTAATGTACAATACTCTCACATAATAATACCTTCCACATCCTTGTGGGAATTATTATACTCACTAACATATTAGATAATTGGCTCACAGAATTTAACTAACCAAGGAAATCCAACAAGTAGAAAGACAAGGCTTAAACTGTTATTTTTCTGATTTCAAATGTCGTGTACTTTTTAAAAATATTTTATTTATATTTATATATTTGAGAGAGAAAGAGAGAGAGGAGAGAGAGAGAGAGAGAGAGAGAGAGAGGAATGGGAGTGCCAGGGCCTCCAGTCACTGCAAACGAACTCCAGATGCAAATACCCCCTTGTGCATCTGGTTTATATGGGTCCTGGGGAATTGGACCTGGGTCCTTTGGCTTTGCAGGCAAGTCCTTACCCACTAAGCAATCCTACCAGCTCAAACGTCATGTACTTTTGGGAGCTATGGGGACATTTGGTTCAGAGCTAGGAGAGGGATTAATATTATAAAGAACAATGAATCAGTATGAAGCCAGAGATAATGACATAAACCTCTAATCCCAACAGAGAGGAGGCTGAGGTAGAAGAATCTTTGTGAATTCCAGGCCAAGCCAGAATATATAATGAATTTGCAGCCAATGTAGAGAGAGGTGCTCTCAAAAAAAAATGAAAACATTAACTTGTCATTATGATAATTTGCATTTATATAAAACAAATGATTACAACTATAATAGGTACAATTGGAGAAGCGGTTCTTACAAATGCCACAGATGTTTGCCCTCATAAAAGTCCCCTGGGTGTCAATGGAAAAGCTTGATGCTATCAGAAAGAGTGAGACTTAATATCATCATGTCCCAGTGCCAACATGTCTAGTTTCTTTGTATACATCAGCATATCATTTGTCTCTGGTAATATATAAATGTAAAGTGGCAAGGAGGTATAAAGAAAAAGGGGATAAATTGGCTACTTTGCTAATTTAAACCTCAGAAATGGCATTAAGACCTGGAAATTCCATCCAGGCTCATGTGTGTCTTTTTGGGAGCAGATCCCTTGATTCTACCCTGAATTGAACCACTTTCACTTCTCAGTTTAGACCTCGTGCACCAAGACACCTCAGAAGAAGCTGGATTTCTTGAACAGATGTCTTCTTAGTAGGCAGGCAGGACCAGTTCTACCTAATGACTTTAGGTGTTTCCCAGTGGCTTCCAACAAACAAAGTAAGGAACACACAACAACTTGCACTTAGTCAGACTGGGTGTGTGACACAGACTGAAGTCAACCTTTCCTGAAAGTTGGGCTATGAAGATAAGCGACTCAGTCAACTTTCAGGTGAGATAGCAGACTGTCCACTTGATGCCTGACCCATGGAACGTGTGGTGCTGCAGAGTATGAGCACATAGCTGACGTATACACTTGACATTTAGTATTATTTAAGTAAATTCTAAAAGACTCTGAGGTCAGCTAAACACACAGTTTCACAGGTGCTGACTGCCTTACTTCATCTACCTCTCCCCTTCTCTGAGGACTTCATTTTCCCCTGGAAGAGGAGATTCTTTGGACAGACTCCTCAGTCCAGAAAGGTTGATTATCATTAATTCACTCTCTGAAAAATGTCTCTAACTACCGGGCACTGCCAGGCACAGGCTGGAGCCTTCAGGAGAGGACCCTGAGCTGCCAGACACGGCTAAGGATCCCTGAGCTATAGGATCTCTCCAAGCCCTGCACACCTGAACTTAGGCTCTGCCCATAGCCCTGTAACCTTTGGCCAATTGCCTAGGAAACTCCTTATCAGTCAATATCTTCACACAGCCCATGCCCCTGAGATCCTAGATCACCTGAAGCCCCCCTCCCCATTGCCTACATGCTGGAAAGAACTTCCCTAGGCATAGGATAGCAACACTTAAACCCAGCAATCCCCTTAGGGTCCTCCCCCAACCCTCAGATGCTTATAAATCCATTTCCCTGACAATTAACTGAGAGAGCTGTTCACACCAAAACTCCTCCTGAAAGTCTTTTACTTTTGTGAACTCACCCACCCCGGTTGCCTGGGCGCCTTCGGGGGGACCACAGACAGCCCCCAGAGCAAGGACACAGGAACCCACATCTAACCATCCATTTAAAGTAGAAATTCTGGGCTAGGGTTATGGTTCAGATGGTAGACTTCCTATCTAACATGCATGAAACCCTGGTTTTGATTCCAAGCATTGCCTAAATTTACCAAATTATAAGCACATACCTATAATTCCAACACTTGGGAAGTTCAACATCATCCTAAACTACACAGAGAGTTTGAAGCTAGTCTGCACAACATGAGACTCTGCCATGTTGGAGGAAAGAAAGAAAACAGGAAGGAAGGAAGAAAGAGAAAGAAAGAAAGAAAGAAAGAAAGAAAGAAAGAAAGAAAGAAAGAAAGAAAGAAAGAAAGAAAGGAAGGAAGAAAGGAAGAACCAGTGGTTCTCTGATTGGCTAAGAGATATGCTCAGTGAAAAGGAAGCCATAGCTGGAACTGAGAACGAAGTCAGAATTCTATGGAAACCACGATTATCAACTGCACTAGCCAGAAGCTCCCACTAGTCTTTGGCAAAAAGTAAAGCCACATCATTCTAAATTTCTCTCAATTAACAATGCATATCTTCTTTCACCTATCCTGATAGCACTCTTCATTGGAGAACCTGTTTTTCTTTTCAGAATACAGCCTCATTTCCCTGACACCATGAGCTGAAATTAAACCATTCATTAAAACAAAGCAAGGGATAGAGAAAGAAGGAAAAGGAAAGGAAAGGAAAGAGAAAGAAAAGAAAAAATAGGAAGAGAGGACAAATGCTGGAATGGAAAGAAGGGAGAGAAAGGAAGAAACAAGAGTTATAAGAACAGAAGGAAGGAAGAAGAGAGAGAAAGGGTAGAAGGAAGGAAGACTAAAATTTTAAAAAAACCAGGTTATTATAGCTCATACCTATAATCTGAACCTCCCAGGAGTCAAGGAGGTTGAGGGCAGGGGATTATAAATTCAGTTAGCCTGGACTGTCTAGTGAGATTTTGTCTCAAAGAATAAAATAGTAAATAAATAAATAAAACAAAGTGAAGTGAAGTAGAAGTTTCCAACTTTCTCTTTTTTGTTTGTTTTGTTCTTTCTAAATCCTAGTACAATACTTTGTACATAGTAGCCACAGTTAAAACGTGTTGAGTGAATGAGCAAATACCTACCTCTTTAAGTCAGACACAAAGCTAGCAAAGACATGCATCTCAGGTTAATTCAGTTGCATGTTGTAATGGACAGAAGTGAGTTCCATACATATAGTGTGTAACATAAGCCTTCCTTGAAAGCATTTCGAAGAGCCAGGCAAATGCAGGGGAATGCAGGAACTGATGATTGGCCCTAGAATCACGGCATAAAGTTCACATTGTTTCCCTGTTGAAAGCTTTCCTGCATGGCTACCAGCCTCTGTGTTATCAGCACTCAGAAGTCTACACCTTTTTCCTTTGAGTCACTTCCTATGAGCTGGACATTTGATTACAGTAATAAAGAAAGGTCTCCTTCCCTGTATGAAAGAAGGTGTGAAATAACAATTGAAAAAGTAAAATGCTGAGAACATTGCTCTGAGCAAGCTACTTCCTGTTTAAACACACTCGCTACTTATGATCTCTGTGGAGGCATCTATTTTCAGCTTATTACTTCTTCATTATGATGAATAAACTCATCTCAGGGAACCAAAGTACCAGGATAAGTCACAATGACCACATTTTCTGTCTTTGCCAATCAAAACTCATAAGGTATAATGTCATTAAAAGAATCTTAGAACAGTCACTTCCAGGATCTTGTGAGTTTCTTTGGGAAGAAATCTTTCTTCAATCATACCGTATTGTGTTATATTAACCACATAACATAGAAATAGATCTCTTGGGGTCTTACTCTACTTCTTCATGAAATTTAACTGAAAAGAACCTGAGGACATTATGGCAAGAATCAGCATAAATGGAGGTTAACCCCAAATATTTCTTTGTACTCAGATTTATGTTCAACAATTCAACATGCATTGTAAGCCTTTCTTTTGTGTTTAATACCAAATTTGATTACAGTATGACAAATATGTTTGAGAATCTTTTCATATAAATTACTATGCCAGGTCCAACTGGATAATCAATGATGAGTTTCCCTAACAGAAGAGACCTCTGGAAAGAAAAAGGTTTAATTCAGATCACAGTTCCAGGGGGTAGAGTTCATCATGGAAGAGGAGCCAAGAAAGGAATAGGGACCCAGTGTGGCATCTTCACTTCAACAGGGAGGATGTAGTGAGAGTGAGAACAGCAAGCATGGCTTGGCTGTCACACCACAAGGCCTCCAGTGACACACTTCCTCCAACAAGGCTCCACCTCATAAAGATTACACAGCCTTCCCAAATAGCACCACATTTCTGAGGAGCAAGTTGTCAAACATGACCCTATGGGAGGGAGGACATAACATACAAACCACCACAATAGGGTACCCAGTGCTCAACGACTGGGTCATTAAAGAATGCCATTTGGATAGGATGCACGGGTAACAATCCTAGAGGAAGACGATGATAAAAGTCCGTGACTGCACCAGACAGAATGGGCTATAAATGTATGAGAATAAGCTTTGGGCTTGGAGCACAATTAATTGGTCACCATCACAACCGTAGGTGGGAGGAAGCAGTTCTTTTTTTACCCTTTAATCCCACTGGTCTCACAATGGCATATCTGTAAACTTCTCTTACTACTGTCTCTAGAGACCTTTCTCATGCAGAACATATTGCTTTGGGCATGCAAATGATGCTACTTAACAGTAGACACATGTGTGATGAATTCATTTTATAAGGTTTTGTATGGGAGGACTTAGTTGGTTTCATCCTCTGTGGCCCATGAATAAAGTGTCTATTAAAGGCATGGGTTGCTGGAAGGTGAAGGGAACTGATCTTTGAGCTTGTTAGCACTGACCTTTTACTTTGCTCTGAGGGATTAAACTTAAACTTGAAAATACTTCCAGAGATAGTGATGTGCAAAAGCATGTTTCCATCCTCATTTTGTGACCAAGAAAATGTGCTTTGTATATTTATGAGAGAGCATCATATAAAATCTGACTTCCATCATCAAAATGCCCTGTAAGTATGAGGTCAGTATCTTGTACCATGGGAGTGCTATTAATATAACTGAACACAAAGCTTCAAAACTATAATACCAGCAAACCAGAGCTTATTCTCACTCAAGTACTAAGCAGAGATGGAACATCATTGTCTACTATAAAGCAAAAGAAGTTTCAATTATACCCTGGCTAGCCTTTTTGGATGCTAGACTCGGGAAATACCACCTAGCTCAGTGATCAGTTGTCTATGTTTGCTCCTAGAGGGAAAAATGAATTATTGACATAGGGCAAAAGTTCCTCAATGTAATATGGGGATTTTCATACCATAGCAGTGAATGTTTGGAGATGGTATTTTCTGGCATAGCCATAGCTACCATGTAGGGTTGAAAACACAAGGAGCAACAATCACACGGGCAAATTATATGCCAAAGTCAATAAGGGACACACAGTTGATTTCTGTTTCAACTCTAGAAAAACCTAAGTAGAATGTTCAGTTCCTCAGATGATAAGTTTAAGACTTTCTCTTAACCATTTTAACTTGAGCACCTCACTTGTTAACTGGGGATTACATTTATAATGTAATAACATTCTTTTGAAAAAGAACCACAGATGATACATTTTAATTTTAAAAATACTTTTCTAAAAATATCCAGAAATTTTGTAATTCGAATCATTTCCCCTTCTAATCACACAAAGGAATCAATAAAAAGACATTCATATACATTCTATAAAGAGACTGAGATATTTTAAGAAGTTACATACTACTCAGTTGAAAGAAAATAGTCAAGGCTTTTGAAACTCTTGTCAAATTATTTACTTTCAGTTTTTTTAATGTAGCAGCTGAAGTGTTGAAATAAACAATATTCATTGTGAAGATTACAGATGGTGCATATTAATCACTGCATATATTAACTTGTCATAGAGCTCTATAATTACAGCTAATGGATTTCATAATTGTCATAGGCCTGGAGAAGGGAGAAACATAAAAGATGCTTGAAAGGCAAGGATGGTAAATATTTGTTGGAGTGGAGATGTATACAGCAGTCATTAAAGTTTTCTAATTTAAGACAACATGAAAAGAAAGCACACAGTCTCTGTCTTTATAATGTGCAGATGCTAAAAGAACAAAGCAAAAGGCAACCTTGTACCAGAAGGCAATTGCTTCATTGAGAATAACCAGAATTAGAACTGACTTCTATTAATCTGTTTTATGGGACAATCAGTTATTGATAATGACTTGATATTATTGCAAAAGACATGAGGAAAACTATAACAACATATGTCTTCTTTACTTTTTAAAGGGAGAAACAAGAACATTATATAGCACTTGACTTGGATTTGACCTGCCTTAAGATATATGCTGCTTATTAAAGTAATAAATTATGACCTCTTATATTTTTCTACTAAAGAGGGGGTGGGCAGCAGCTGCCAAGCCAGGATCCAAGGTTAATGACTGAAATTTTTTCCATGATGTATCATGTCCAGTTTAGGAGAAGGGGGCTGGGAGCAGCTGAATTTTAAGACAATGTTGCCTTGGCACCAAGGGTGGGAAAATAGGATGTGATGAACATTTGGTACCACTTGTTCCTTCCCAATCCATTGAAGCTACATAAATAGGCATTATTTTAAGGAACTGATGTTAAAAATGACTAGCCCATGAGGGTAGGTTATGAAGTGGAAAATTTGATTGTCTTACACATACATTCCTCTAAGTAACTTAAACTCTACTTGAACCATTAAGTTGTGATTACCATGCCACATAAACTTCTGGGACACAATCAATATTAGTAAAATTTAAGTTAAGTCCTTTATTTTCCATCTTTTCAATGAGTGAGAAACAATGTGGGAGCTGAGCGCAGTGGCCTGTAAGACCAGCACTTCAGGAGGCAGGATATTCCTGAAATGAGTTCCAGATCTGCCTGTGCTACAGGGTGTGACACTTTCTCAAAAAAAAAAAAAAAAAAAAAGCAGAAAGAAGGCAAGGAATATGTTTTGTGTGTGTGTGTGTGTGTGTGTGTGTGTGTGTATTTTCTTTATCACTAAAAAGGTAACATCACTATTTGTGTTATGTTTGGCTTGTTCTAAGAGCTGGCTGAAACTCAAGTGTGATTTCAAGTAATTTATTTGGAATGTGATACTAGGAATGAGAGGGCATGTCAAAGTGAGCTAGAGAAAAAGAAGCTAGTAGAGTATTATCAAGAGCATTCCTACTATGGGTAATTATGGTTGAAAAATATATAAAACTTTGCTCTCAATAAAAGCATACCCTTTACATAACAGAATGGTGAACTGGGTAGGAGACAAGATTTTTATTTATGTGCACTCCTATTAGACATTGAACATTTTCAACACTAACATGTTAAGAATAAAACAAGCATGATAATAAGGGAAGATGTGGCTTCCCTGCTGTTTCTTTTAAGATACACTTTTTAAAAATTTTATTCATTTATTTATTTGAGAAAGCAGGAGAGAAAGAGGGAGGGAGAGAGCTCCAGACGCTTGCACCGCCTTGTGCAACTGGCTTGTGTGGGTCCTGGGGAGTCAAACCGAGGTCCTTTGGCTTCACTGGAAAATGCCTTAACCACTAAGCCATCTCTCCAGCCCTTCCCTGCTGTTTTGATTCTCAATAACATTGTTTATGACACTGAGGGCCAAAGAGCAATGGTCATGGTTTTCTCCATTAGATGAAAAGAATCCTTTCCCATGGGGATGTGGTGTGTTTTTTTTTTTGCCACAAAGAATTGAATGAGGGCTTCTCAGGCCAGAGACCCCAAGTTTGACTCCCAAGAACCCATGTTGAAAAACTGGGCAAGGCCATGCATGTCTGTAATCCCAGTCTGGCTGGAGATTAGAGAATCAAGGGGGCTTGCTGACAGACAACAGCTTTAGGTTGAAGGATAAAACCCCATCTGAAAAAATTACAGTGAATGATAAGGGAAGGACAAGGGACATTCTCTTCTAGCTTCTGCACATATGTGCTTGGGGAGTACACATCTGTACAAACATGCATACACTGTACATCACACACACCATGCCATATACATACTCAACACAAAAAATTATATAATACCCCAAAACGTTATTTCCTATTAGTATAAATGATAGAATTCCAACAGAAGATTTCATCTACAAACATTCTCACAATGCTTTGTGTGCCTTGGAAGCTTTAACATATTAAATGTTTTAGTGTCTGTAAGGGAGTCCAGATGATGTCACCTTGCTCACATTGAGAAGAGTCAACTAAACCTTAGCTGCTCCCTTTGTACCATGATTTTATTACTCAACTGGGTAGTCACTGGCTGATCGCAATAGGTGAAGATAACCTTGATACCTTCCTTCTGTACTCATGCTCCGAGTCTTTGCGAACAGAATATGTAATCTCATTTGTAATATCCAGGTTCTATCAGTGTTTAAAGTTATATTCCTTCAGCAAATAACATGAGATGAAGCCCAACTTGATAAAGAAGAATCCTTTGGAAATAAAAACCATTTATTTATTTATTTATTTATTTATTTATTTATTTATTTATTAGTTTTGTACTCAGTGAACACAGTCAAGTCGGTACCATTGTTAGCCTCCTCCGTGTTATCCAAGCATATCCAAGTATAAGATGTGGTATATCTACAAAATGGAATTCTACACAGCAGTAAGAAAAAAAAATGACACAATGAAATTCGAAGAAAAATGGTTGAATCTGGAACAGATCATTCTCAGTGAACTTACCCAATCATAAAAACCATTTTAAAAAAATTGTGATGTTACTGGAACTGTATGTAAACAGACCTCTGGGTGTAAAAATCTTATTTTTATAGATAACAACACATTCTATCTTAAATTATGTGTAATGCAAAATGGGAGAACAATTCCAACTTTTCCTCCCATCATGCCTGTCTGCCTGTCAAGAGAAACATTGTTTTGATTGGTTTGTTTTGGTTACAGCAGTGGAGTTTAGTTTTATTGTTTTGATGGTTGTCACTTCAAACACAAAGAAATATGACAATATGTTTTTCTCTACAAGTCATTCTCTCCAGCTTCAGGCAGGCAAAGCATATATTATACAAAAGACAACCGGGACCAATAGCATGACCTAGATTAAAGAAGTGTTTGTCTTCTCTAGATAAGACAGATGACAGCAGAAGATAAAAAATATAGTAATAAACCAGCATACCAGGCAAAACCAACCTGAAATGAATGTTTATCTTATTGTGAAACAAATTCTATTTGGGGTTCATTTTGTAGTAGATAGAAATCAAACAATGCCATATTGAACTTATATCTTCTTCCTGAAAGATTTCTTATCTAAGTAGGCTAAGGAAATTATGAGAATAGAATGGTACTGGGAGAAATCCATGTGACTGCCCATGGGTATCCAGCAGTCAGGGAAAGAAACAGACACTTGCCATAAAAAAAAAAAAAGTTGCCCTGGACTATGCTGAGGCCTGCAGAGTGTTTCCCATCATATCCATTAGAGAGAGTAGAAGATATCTGTGCTAATGCAAAGGGCAAGATTATTAAGTGTCCAATATTTTCTTTGTAGCTTTGTGCAACATTTCTATATTCCTAACCCCTCTTTCCAGTGATCTCAAATTTTATTTAGATTAGTCTGGTTCACATATGAAATTTGATTGACTGCAGATGAGGATATAGCATTGTGCTGCTTTGGATCAGTCGTCCCTCATAAATTCATGAGTTTTGAATGTTTGGTCCCTAGATGGTGTCAATTTAGGAAGTGGGGCCTTGCTGAAAGAGATGTGTTCCTGGGGGTGGGCTTAGGGGTACTATAGTCAGGTCTCCCATACCAGAGCTTAGCTCACTCTCTTGATGATGTTTTCCACCTTGCTGAGACAAGGAGCACTCTTCATCCTTTGTTTTAACATTTTTCCCCCGCCCTCATAAAGTTTTCCCTCAAGAGTGTAAACCAAAATAAATCCTTTCTTCTCCTCAGCTGCTTTTGGTCAGAGGTTCTGTCCCAGCAGCACCCCTCAAGACATTATGAAATACTAATGTTTCAGATAATCTTGTCTCTTTCAAGTATTAGAGTACCCTCTTACAAGGAATCCCAAAGTCTCTATAACTTTATAAGACATCATTTGTGAGACATAAAGTCACACAAATGAGTTTTTCCTCACACAAGAGTTCAACACAGAGTTGTTTATATGGGTGCACTTTCGTGTGCTTACCAGGTGGAAATGCAGCTGAGAGATCAAATTCTAAAATGGATCTTTAAAGTCTAACGCCATTTTCTAAAGAAAACAAGACAGGCAGACAAAGCTAAAACTCCTGGAACCTTACATCTCTTCACTGTGAAGTCAAGTGGATACTAAGAACTCTACTCTCAGAAAACAGGTTGTTTCTGCCAAGAAGTACCTGTTCTGTTTGGCTCTTTCTTTGGAGGACAACTGTTGAGACTGATTAATTTGTGTGCAGCACTGAAATCTTTAGGCTTTTATTGTAGCAAGCAAAGACCTCTTGCCATCTGAGGAGGTAAAACGATTTGAGTTTTATTGGACAAATTCACCACCCTGTGATCCTGCATTCTCTGTACTATTATTCTGAAGGGATGGAAGACTATCATGTCATTAAGCATAAGGATTTTGGATCTGTTGAGATGGCTCAGCAGATAAAATGTTTATCTCATAATGTGAGAAGTGGAGTTTGGACTCTCTAGCAGTGACTTCAATGCCAGCTATGCATAGTGGTCTGCTTATAATCCCAGCACTCAGGATACAGAGCCAGGGCATATGCAGGACAAGCTGACTAGCTAAACTGATCCAATCAGCAAGCTCTGCATTCAAGCAAGAGATCCTGCCTAAGTAAGAAAGCAGAGAGCAACCAAGAAAGACTCCTGAAGTCAATCTCTAGCCTCCACGTACACACATGTGTGTCTACACACCTATTAGCAAGCATACATACAGGCAATCATACCTCACATATGCCAAAATATTAATTAGAATTTTCTAACAGGGGTTTTAAAGTGATCCCTGAACACTATGTTTTCTATATATGAAGCAACTCAGAGAGTGACCAAATAGGTTGATCCCAGCTGCTCTGTGTTTGGATGCCATCTCCTCTTGAGCCCTTTACTACCATCAAGAGGGGAACTACATTGTCAAAGTTGAAAAGCCAATTCAAACTGAGGTCTCATTACACTTATCTACTTGACTCCTGTCAATATTCAGTGGTGGCATGCAATAGGATTAACAAGAAGGAGTAAAAACCATGCTGACCAGGAGGGCCATTTTCCACCCACTGGCTATTCTCTAGAAATTCTCACCCTAAATTCAGCTGCTTTTAATATCACTCTCATTTCTTCATTCCAGAGAAAGAGACCAAAACTGCATGGCTGTGCAACTCCATTTTGGAAGCAGAAGTGTGATAAATGCAATGAAACTTACACGTGAGAATTGGGATGATATCAAGCTTTCTGCCAGGAATCTTTACAGGTAGCACTCTAAGGGCATGTTGAGAATCTTAAAGTATGGTTTGGAGAAATGGCCTAGGCAGTAAAGAGCTTGAAACTCAAGCGTTACAACCTGAGTTCAGATCCTCAGCACCTTTGTGAAATGCCAGACATGGTGGCATGCGACTTCTGGAGCTGGTGGTATCCCTGGGACTTGTTGTCCATGTACCCTAACGAAGCTGCTGAGTCCCTGGTTCAGTGAGAGACCTTACCTCAGAATAAATAAGTGGGGGCTGGGAGATGACTCAGTGGCTAAGAGCACTTACCACACAAACATGAGGGCCCAAGAGCACCCAAATTCAATGCCCAGCATCCACATACAAAGCTGGCTGTGACCACTCAAGCCTGTAACCACAGTCTGGTGGGCAGTAGAGACAGAACTGCCAAGGCTCACTATGCAGATGGTCTGACAGACAAAACAGCAACTCGGGCTTCAGCCAGAGATTTCATCTCAAGAAAACCACACTTAAATGTGATGCACTTCTCTTGCCTCTGAGTGTGTATTCAAGGTATGCACACACTTGCACATACATGCATGCTCACTATACATACACACACCATACACATTCCACACCACAATACAATATATTCCAGTAAATATATCTGTATCTACTTATCACTTGTCTATCTATGTATCTATATAGTGGATATATATGCATATATGAAGAGAGTTTGAGGAAAACATCACGATCTACCTCTGGGTTCCACATTCATGTGCACACACCTGCACACACACACACACACACACACACACACACACACCTGCACACACACACACACACACACACACACACATTAAAAAAAACCTCTCCTGGACTAAGATTTGAAAATATATAAAAATATTTAATGAGGAAACATTCTTGAAGGTGTTATTTAAAAACAAGTGACCGTGAAGTGGAACCAGGCAGCATCAGATAGAGCTCGGTAATGAAGATACAAACACATTTTCAGGGAAGTATGATTGTTATCTACCATAACTGCTGGGTCAGCATGCACTACTTTCAAACCAGCCCAAGGCTATATGATTTTCTAGTCTAATCATAACTGAATTGTGAAGCATTTAATTTGAAAACTTGATGGATCAAATTGACGAGGGGAAAGTAATCAAAGCGTGGCTGAAGTCAAGATGAATCACAGACATCATCTCATGTCCCTCGGCAAACATGTCTGTCAGTCAGTCACAGGGGATTATCATCACACAGCTACAGTCATTTAGAGCTGGCAGAGTCTCAGAGATTAGCTGGGATGGTTTGAACTTATTTAGTACAAAGAGACAAGGAAAATGTCATATCTGTCAATGGGGCTGCTATGGAGCCGGGCTTGGGAGCTGCTACTGCACCAAGAAAGGGCACAAGGCAACTTTATAAAAGAGAATTAATTATGCCATGATTCACAGTCACTGGTTGTACTATAAATACTTTTATGGAAGTGTTTTTCTTTTCCTTTTTCCTTCCTTTTTTTTTTTTTCCAGAAAGGCTGTGTGGATAAGCCTTGCTTCCAGGAGTCACATAATTGCACTGAAAATCACAGCATGATAGATCTGGAAGAATCTTTAGCTTCTCTAAGTTCCTTCACACACATTCTACAAGTGAGGAAACTGGAACCTGGATAAGAGTATGGAAGGTTCTGGAGGTCACCGAGTTATGCCTGGCAGGCTGCAAGCGTGGTCTCGGAATCCCAGGGCAGAATGCATTCCACCACACCTTGTCATTTTCCAGTGTGGGCAAGGGAAGCGCCCTGGATAGAGCTCTGTTTCCTACAATTAGATCTCGGCCCCAGAGCCTGATGTAGCTGGAGAACCTGAAGTGTTTCTCTTCCCAGAGCTCACTGGCATTCCTGATCATTGCTTTAATGAGGAGGTATTTTTAGCTCTTCTCATCCCATGAAAGCCCTTCCAGCTCATTTTCAGCATTGTCAGGTTCAAGCTAACAGACAAGAATAATTTAGTTATTACTTTTATTTACTTATTTATTTGTTTATCTGAGAGAGAGAGAGAGAGAAAGAGAGAGAGAGAGAGAGAATGGGTGTGGTGGCAGGGCCTCCAGCCACTGCAAACGAACTCCAGAGGCATGTACTACCTTGTGCATCTGGCTAATGTGGGTCCTGGGGAATCGAACCTGGGTCCTTTGTCCTTTGGCTTTTCAGGTAAATGCCCTAACCACTAAGGCATCCCTCCAGCCCTGGTTATTATGTTTTTAACTTTAAGAAAATCATTTTGATGATCCTTTACAGAATTATTTGGATGCCCAAAACATCCAGCAAGGGATTTTGTGTATATATACATGAATAAAATAGGATCACCTTTTCTCAGTACCTTATAGGCTACCACAGTATGGAAACTAGTGAGCTTCATCAATCATAATATTACAGACATGGAGGAGAGAAAAAGAAAGCAGCATTCTCTCTCTGTGTCTGCCTCTCTTCACTCTTTCTCTCTCTCTCTCCTTGCAAATAAATAAATAGTTTTTTTTAAAAATCTTTAAAAAATTTAAAAGAAAAATAGAAAGGGCTGGGAGATGGCTTAATGGGGAAAGTACTTGCCACAGAAGCATAGAAATCTGAGTTTGGATCCTCAGAGCACATGTAAATACTGGGCACGTCAGTATGTACCTGTAATCAGTGCACCAGGGGAGGCAGAGACAGAGGATCCCTGGGGCCCATTGACTACCTAGGAGAGCTCAGTCAGTGAGCCCCGGGTTTGGTAAGAGGCACTCAGAGATTAAGGTGGAAAACCAAGGAAGAACCCATTGTGGACTTCTGATCTCCATATGCATATATACAGATCACATACATCTTTACACACACATGTGTCCACACACATATGAACATGTTTGTACACATACTATATGTGCATATACTTGCTTAAGAAAGGAAAGCATTAGTATAATACCTTATGAAGAATACTATACAGTCAGGGGCTTGGGAAATGACTCAGTGGCTACAGGTGCTTACTTGCACTCCAGCTGGTCCAAGCTGGATTATCCAGGAGCCATAGAAAACCGGGCACAAAGTGGAGGATGTTTCTATATTCCCAACACACCAATAGAAATGGAAGGCAGAGGCCGGACGATCCTTGTTTACAGGCCAGCTAGACTGGCACACACAGAGAAGCATAAGGGTTAGTCAGGCTCAAGCAAGGTGGAGGGGGAGGACAAACACCCAGAGGTTGTCCTCAGACGCCATACGTGAGCCATGACACACACGCACCCATGCCCATTAAACACACACACGAAGTTATATCCACAGACACATAAATAATAATAAGCAACAAGAAGAATCATTTTTCATGAAGTATTGCTTGATCACTACTAGCTATGAAAAAAGTTTGCTTCAATGTCCTGTGCCTCCTCGGTGTGCTCTTTTATGAAATGTAGTCAATGACACTTACTGGGTAATGTTGTCATGAAGATGAATGAATCTCACTTACACAAGCACATGGACACGTGGCAAAAGCGCAATGAATGGCTGTCATTACTATTACTGGTGAACTCTTAGAATACAGATTTAACAGCAATGATACAAGTGGAGAATATGGAGCAAAGGAGATATGGCATCTCAGTAACGTTTGGGAAAGCTCCATAGACTAGGTGACAATTGATGGCGAGGGCCTTGCTAGGCAGAGATGTGTGCTCAACATTGTCTCTCCAGTACTCAGTCAGCACCAGTCAGGATTTCTAGATCTCAGGACATGAGAAAAGGAACAGAATATTTTAAAAAAAAAAAGGGGGATAAAAAGAAAAGAACGGGGTGGAAATCTACAGCTATAGAAAGCTTTTGTGTGTCTGGGAACATGACATGATTTAGGATTGGTGGTGAAACTTGTACGTAGTTCTTACCTAGCATATGTGGGTCTCAAGGTTAAATCCCCTACATAATGACTAGATAATAAGATATTTGTATGCATGCGTACACATACATGTATGTATAAAGGTATGTATTATTCTTTTGATATTAGGGGTATCTAATCAAATTCCAATGAGCTAGCATTCCATTGCATACATGGAGACACAAGGGACTTGGCTCTCTCTTCCTCATCCATGTTTATTAGATCTCTAATCTGAGGTATCAGGAGATGCCTATTGAGTTAGGATTCTAGGATTGATTGTAAAGGTTTTCAAAAGGCTAGAGATGTAACCCAGTGGTAGGGAGATTGCCTAGAATACAGAAAGCTCAGGGTTTGATGCCCAGACTGCAAAAGATGAAAAAGAATGTTCTATGAACAGTCATGTCCACGAAGTCAAGAATTGCCTAAGGAGACATGATAGCTAAAGGTAATGAAAGATCCTAGGACAGAATGAGGACATTGGGGAAAATCAAAAACACCTGAATAAAATATAGATTGTCAACACTGGTTCATTTATTATGGAAAATGTAGCATACAAATGCTAAGATGTTAAGAATTAGGACAGCCAGATACAAAGTATATTGAAGCTTTTTGTACTACCGTCATAATTTTCTGAAATATAAAATTATTATAAATTAAAATATTTTTGAAGATCATATAACACTTCAGTTTATAAAGTGCTTTCCTAGTATGCATAAACAGTCCTTGGAAGTATATGCTTGTCCTTCTAGCACTTGAGAGGTAGAGGCAGGCTGATCAGTTCAAGGTCATCTTCTGTACTATAGTAAAGTTGAAGCTATCATGGTCTGAGAGAAACCTTGTCTCAAAAAACAACAACAACAAAAGCAAACAAATGAAAACAGCTACAAGGTGGGAATGAGCAGTTGGCTCAGCAAATAAAGCACTTGTTGTACAAGAGTAAGAACCAGAGTTGTGATACACAGCACCCATGAAATTACTGGGCATGACAGAAAAGTCATAAGGCTGAGGGAGGCAGAGACATCTGAATTTCACGGATATGCTCCTATCTACTCTAGCCCAATTATTGAGCTCCAGGTCTAATGAGAGACACTGTAAAAACCAGATTATGTTAAAGTAGAGAGCATTTGAGGAAGGCATCTGACGTTTCCTAATGTCCTCCACATGCACAAGCATCGGCAAGTGCACGTGTACCACACCATTACAAACATGCATATGCACGAGTTCACACATCGTTCATGCATACACATGCAAACAATAACTAAAATATGAAAACAAACAAATTCAGATATTGTGTAACATGAAGTGTCACAGAAGAATCTTCTTTTGTCAAGCCTCATATCCATTTTCGCCATCTTTTCCTATTGTCATGTAGCTGTTATCTTCTCGTTGCAGAGACAAAACATCTATCCAGTAGCAGCTTATCAGATGAAAGGGTTTGTTTTGGGCTCACAGTTTCGAGGGAGTTTCATCATGCCAGAGAAAGCATGACAGAGCAGAGGCTGAGTATCACATCTTGTCACATCAGCTGGAGGGTAGCAGCAAGATTGAGCTAGTTTGTGAGTACCCAGTAGGGCTGAGTTGATAAACCTCAAAGTCCTCCCCCAGTAACACACTTTTTGCAAGGTTCTACCTCCCAAGGGATCCACTGGTTGAGGATTAAGGATGAGGCTTCATGACAAACACATTCTGCATTCAAACCATCACACTCTATGCATAGCTAGTGAGAGGCATTGCAATCTGACAGCTCTTTACTTCAAGGGTAATAGCATCTTTCACTTAAACCTACAGAGTAGGAAGATTACATGAACAATTTTGGTACTTGATCTCAGTACCCTTGAAACTATAAGGAGTTACTGCTCCCTCAAGTCAGTGCATGGGCATTAGGGGTTAGAAACTTATAAATAAATACCCTCCTCTTCTTTCTTTCCAAGGGGCAACACGAAATATGTATTGTAACCAGTTCCTTAAAGAGACACTGTGCAGTGGACAACGGAGCTGGTAAGTCTAGCAGACTTCTCCCTAATTGGATCTCCCTCCACTTGTGTCTGTCTTCCCATCATCCATTCCTCATACCTGAGGTGACTTCCCCAAATACAATTCTCACATCACTCTTGCCTCAGGCCATCTATTTAAAGAACCCAAAGAAAGAAATCACTCCTTAAAATTTTAATCAAAAGATTTACCCCCCCCCCAGTAATAGATATGAAATTTCATATAAGTTTACAAAACTCTCTGCTCCATTTTCAGGCAATGATCATCAAAATGATGAATATTCAGAGACAGAAGTGATTTAAGGCAGCTCTTCTAACAGAAAAGAACCCTGAGGTTCAGCAAAAAGGAAACTTGCTCTGATAGACATTTGGGACCCTTGTTTAACCAAAGCTCAAAATGTTAATGTGTGCAAGAGCTCTATGTTTTCCTAGAAGCAACATAATGTCTAAGAACAAAATACATTTTTCCCTCTATTCACAACCTGATTATCATTATTTGGATTCAACAAACTTGTCCAGAATATCATAGAAAGTCTAATAAAATAAGATAGTCCCTTGAAATTCCATGTGTGGTAGATTTATTTGTAGTTAACCATAACTATGAGTTGATTATCATCCATTACTGTGGGACCGTAAAGGGGGTCTAAAAGATAAGCAGTCAGTATAAGGAAAACTTTATGCATATGTTGCTTTGTGTGCATGTGTATACGGTGTGTGTGTGTGTGTGTGTGTGTGTGTGTGTGTGTGTATGAGAGATATGTATGGAGAAATTTTAAAGCTCCATTCCAAAGCTAAGACTATAACTAGTTATATAGCCCATTGTCTTATAATTTAAAAAGTGTAACAACCTCATTTGTGTGAAAACTCAAGAGCCTCTGCCAGCTGCCCATCCTAAGCCAGCCTCATGGTGAGTGAGAGTTCAGAGAGCAGAATGGCTTTGCATTACAAACCCATGAGATGTAACTCCCCTGGCTTCATCTCCTTTCACATTGTGGGCTCATTGTCTATTAGCCTATTTAATTTTTCTTTGTTTTTATTCTCACTTAAATAACAACAATTTCTTGCTGCCTGGATAGTGGCTACTGAATTAGAACATGGAAGTGTGAGTTTTCTTAACAGCTAAATGGTGAGAACTCTGTAGTAGTAGTAGGATGATTGTAGCACACTGGTGGTGATATTTCAGTAATTTCCCTAAACTAACGTCCGTTAAACTTATAGTGTGTGCTGGTTGTTATGCTCAATGTACTGTATACATCAGCTCACTTAACTTATTTCAATAACTCTATGTCAACAAGGCTGCACCTGCACAATTCATCAGATGGTATTTGAACCAAGGACAGATAGGCTGACTCATCCAAAGTGACCTTCCCAACACATGGGGTACCAAGGACCTTGGAACCCAAATCTGATGTCTCTGTGCCCTGCTCTTTTCTTTCAGTATCCATAATTCTGGAGCTTTTGTATCCATAACATTTTCCTAGTTATGCTCTCCGTATGTTTACATCTTAGCGGAGGCATTTCTTTTCTAGATCAGGGAGTTGACACCAGGCTATTGAGTGAAAACCACCCCTTGGAGTCCACAGGCCACACTTGCATTCTGGAACATCATTGTTAATACATGAACGCACCATGATAAGAGATAACTGAAGTATGGTTATCAACTTCCCATTATTCCTGGGAAAGTGAACACCTTGGACAGTCTGACGTCCCTGTGTGTTCCGACTTCTACTTGTCTCTCCACTTGTCTCTCATAACTCGTCAGTGTCCTCCCGCAATCTGAGCAGACCGCATTTTTTATTTATTTTCTGAATTATCCCAACTTCACTCACAGTCAAAGAGATAGTGCTCAGTGCAGTCGGATCCTTTCCTCAGAGGAGAACAGGGAGAGGAAAGAAAAGGAAGAAATGTTCATAAGATTAGACAGGCTGAAAATAATGGTGTGCAGTCTGATCTCATTAGATGAGCAAGTCTAAGCAAAGTATACACAGGACTAACCACCCCTCCATTAGTCTGTCTTATTACACAGTCAGATCCAGGAAACAGGTTCTCCTCTTGTGATGCTAACACTGTAGCAGCCTCACCTCATTGTCTTCGCTTCAGGTTCAATTCACTCCAAAGTGTTAAGAGTCTACAGGACTCAATGAATACTCCAGGTCCCTCTGCTCCAGATCACAGTATTGGTATTCAGTGTCTATCTTCTCAAATCTTCCTGAGCTGGTTCCCAATGCCTGCACAAGCCTCTCACTCATGTCCACTCTCTAGGGCCCAAGCGATGGTAGAGGGTGGAGTATGGTCAGCATTTAGATGCATAGACTTGAGACAGAGCAGAAAGACCCGGTTTCCCACCAAGGTTCTGTGGCATGAAACAGGCTGTTTTCGAAAAATGTTTCTAATGTTTCTAAGTAGTGACCAAGTTCAGAAGCAGAACTTTTCAAAATCTTGGATATTACTTTTACACAAAAATATGCTCAAGTGTGACTGCTCTGCACCTTCCCAGTGTGGCAACAGTGGATACTTTCACCACCTTTTGTAAGTCAAATGCTGACTTGATTCAGAGAACAGAAAGCAGATGTGTGTGCAGATACCAACTTGTGTATGTCAAACACCAGCACACCTTTGCAAGGATAGCCAACTGCAAAAGCTGTGTCCAGTTCTTCCTTGCAAGACAGCCAGTCTGGGAACCCTTACCCACAAGCTATCGTCTCTGTGCCCTTACATGAGCCCCAATAAAGTCTTATTTTGTTAGTATTTCTGGCTTCTTCATAGCTTTATTCAAACTGAGCAAAAGAATCCTAGGTTGATTGACAGAAGGCCAGAGTGTCCACACAAGCATGAGGAACTAGTCCCATTGTGGGATGGGTGACCCAGGGGTGGGTAGAAAATGGAAACAGGCCCAGAGAAAGGCTGGATCTCTCTCTGTGTGTCACTTTTGTGCCACAAAGAATTCTAAATTTCAATTGTGCCTTCCAAGTTGTTAAAAAAAATTGTGTCTGTCAAGATGGGAGAATAAAAAATATTGTATTTACATGATTTATGATTTCAATAATTAGTTGGGGTAGTTCCAGGTACTGTCATGCTGGAACTCAGAAGCATTGGTGGAAAGCCTGATCCTACTCACTTATTCTTAATCCTGCAGGCTGCTTTTTGTCTTTTAGCTGTCTTCTAAGAAAAGACACCTTTAGCCTCTCTCTTGGTCTTAAACAGCTCTTCCAATACAAGTCCACCACTCTTTACATTCAGATTTTATTTTATTCACAGATCTTGTAGAATTTGTTTTCTTGCTTATTGAATCTCCATGTCAGAAGCTATGCTCACTTGGAACAAATGTTTCGTCTTTGATTTAAAATGCTTGGTTTTTTGTTTGTTTCAGTTCTTTTGAAGCAGGAAACACTCCCCAGCCCTGGAATTATTTTCAAATGCTAATAATTATTTTCCTATAAATGCCCTTTAAGTCAATATATTTTAAAGGAAATGGATTTAGTTTGTTGTATATTTGATAATATACTAAATAGATTTTCACACACAAACATATATCATTGTTGATACAAAAGTGTCACATGTCAAAAAATTTTAAATCAGGATATACACAACACATAGAAGATATCCACTTTATTTTTCAGTGTAAATAAAAACTGCTACACAATGGCTACACCTTCAATTCTTATAAAACAGAACTCTGAACATGCACTCATTTTCTTCTGTTAAAAAATGAAGCTGGAAGCCCGGTGTGGTGGCTCAAGCCTTTAATCCCAGCACTTGGAAGGCAGAGGTAGAAGGATTTCCATGAGTTAAAGGACACCTTCTGAAATTATATAGAGAGTTCCAGGTCATCCTGGCCTAGAGTGAGACACTACATTGAAAAACAAAACAAAACAAAACAAAACAAAACAAAACAAAAAGCTGGGATTCAGTAAAGACTGCCTTACACTCAGTAACTTACCTCAGTTCCCTTCCATATACCAGGTTAAGTCTGTTCACCCTTCCCTCTTCACTGCCCTTTCCTGTCCTTTTGAACTGCTGACCCAAGTTAGTAGCCAAGCATAATAAGGCAATGTTTGATCCTCTGGAAACTCATAAAATTATGAACGAACAACCACCAGGGTGTTGGCAGAATTTCTGTGGACGGCAACTAGCATGAGTTTTTTGTAACATTTATATTGACAATTTTCATACATGAACAAAATGCAGTTTCACCATAATCCCTTCCTATTGCCTTTTTTTTTCCTGCCTCCCCACCTCCCCACCCCTTTTTCACTCGGTGCTTTCCTCTTAGTAACTAGTCCCTCTTCAATTTTTATGTTTTATTTTTTATTTTTCACATGAGGCAGTATATTAGTAAGAAAGGTGTTACCTTCTGTCTCGTGTTTTCCTACTCTTAGTTCCTCCAAATACTTGAGGTGAAGAGAAGATTATAGCTATTTAAAAAGAATTTCCTTGAGCTAGGGAGATGGCATATTAGGTAAAGGCACTGCTTGCAAAGCCTGTCAGCCTAGGTTCAAGTTCCTAGACACCCACATAAAGCTAGGTGGACTTTTTTTTTTGCAGCGGCAAGAGATTTTGGCACCTCCATGTAATGCCTCCCCCAATAAAAATTAAAACTGCGTTCTTGCTTTTAACTTTTCCCGTTGAAAGCCGTTTCCTTTGATTTATTTTTAATTCAATCTTATTTATTATTAAGCACTGATGGAATTTTACAGAACTCTCCTAAGTACAACAGATAAATGTATAAATGAAATAGCTCTGGGTGCTGTTAAAAAAGAAAATAAAGTTATATGAAATCTAAAATTTAATGAGAAATTTTAGTAAGAAACTAGGGACTTTTCTTACCTCAAAAGTAATATTTGATTAATTATGCAGTTGAGACCCTGAATGAATAAAAAGGAAAGTCCTATGTTCCAGAAGAAAAAGGGTACGTCAAGCTAGAGAAGTTAAGTCTTTAAAACAGTGCTCTAAAAAAACCACATAAACCAAAACCATAGCTAGATTCCAGAGATAAAGGGGCTGGAATCTTAGTTCATACACAAGGATCAGAGAGACCACATAGAGTGTGCATTCGAGAGAGAACTTAAAGGGAGACCTCGTTATTGAGCTGGGTTTAGCCTAGCTTTGGCCAAAAGTTGGGCTGGATAGATCCCATTGCACAACCTGTGGATATATCAATGAGAATACACACTGTGCTTATGTTATTAGGGGGCAGCAATATATCCCTTATTGGAAAGAAATGTCTCAGACCAGCACATCATATACAGCACATCATAAACACAGCAAGCTTTATGACTACTACATGATACTTGTATCCCTACATGAAAGAGAAATCAAGGAAGTCAAAGGCAGGGCTGTCCACATTGTGTAAACCAAGAAGCAGAGATACCCAGGTGGAACAAGGGAAGGGTACAACCTCAAAAACCCTACCCTTACTGACCTACTACTGCCTGCCATGCTCCACCTATTGAAGGCTCTACAGCTCTTAAAATAGCTCCTGGTTAGTGACTTTTTTTTTTGTTTTGTTTTGTTTTTTTCGAGGTAGAGTCTCCCTCTAACTTAGGCTGACATGGAATTCACTATGCAGTCTCAGGTTCACCTTGAACTCATGGCGATTCTCCTACCTCTGTCTCTGGAGTGTTGGGATTAAAGGCATGTGCCATCACGCCTGGTGTTGTTACTGACTTTTATTCCATCTTACATACCCATCTAATAATTCAAAGCTAGGATCCACATATGAGAAAGAACATGTAATGCTTTTCCTTCTCTGCCAGAGTTACCTCACTAATCCATCCATTTTACTGTGAATTTCAAAATTTCATTTTCTTTACAGTTGAATAAAACACTAGTGCTGAAAACAAGAGGATGATGAGAGACCATTGCTACATGAGGTATCTCTACTAAGATGTCCTAACTCAACAAACATTGTGGAAAGTGGAAGGAGGAGAGAATGTAAGAAGGTGGGAAGAAGAGCTTTGGGGCACTGTCCTCTGGACATGAACTGACTGGTACACTCATGACCTCTCAGATGCCATTATCTCCACAAGAACAGCATAATATGGAGCATAAAGACATAGATGACAGAGGATGGCAAACAAAGTGAGAGGTCTAAACAGAAGTATTACTTGGAAAGAGAAGACTGTTCAGTGTAAGTGGGGTATGGGAGAGGGGTACAAAAGAGGGTAATAGGATGGGATTATATGACCAAATTATAGTAAGTTTGTATATTTAAACTCTCAATAAACAAGAAGGAAAAATAAAGATAAAGAAAGGGTGTCTTAGACTGGGGACCCTAAATTGAGAATATGAAGCACATTTCAGAATCAAATCATAACAATGGCTAACTACAAAGAAATGACCGATGCACTTGGATCCACAAACAGGAGGTTTCATATACAAGACTCCAGATAATAAAACAACATGAAGATTATAATGTAGATGTGTGTTAAATAAATGAGGATATAAAGAAAAGCATTGAAAAGTGATAAGCATAAATTTGGAAGAAGAAAGGAAACCTTGGAATTGAAATATATAATCAAAGAAAGAAAAGAGTCATTGGAAAAATAAGCTGGTAAAATGAGAGCTGACAGATCACAAGAAACTATAAAAAAGAGAGCAAGAATAATACAAAGTACAAGGAAAATAAATGTCAGGATAGAATTAAAGAAATAAGGAAAAATACAATTGACCAAGTCAAAAGTTGTCTCTTTGAAAAATACTGTAACATTAATAAGCCTCTAGCTAACTATATATCAATTTAAAACTAGAGTTTCTAGCTTAAAAACTCCCCACAAAAAAATCTCCAGCTTAGGTGGTTTTATTCATCTCTTCTTAAAAGAAGCATATTTCATGGTCATGCACATTAAGATTTAATATTGCTAAAATGTAAATTTTCTACCCAATTGATGCATGCAGTTCAATAAAACCCAATCTGGAGAAATTAAAATAGTGATTTTGAGTTTATATCTCCACTGGAAGGATCTACAATAGTCAAAAAGAAAAGACAAAGAAAAATTTTCTTAAGGAAGACGTTGAAGGGCAGGGATGTGGCACGGTTCAAGCCCCCAGCCCACATAGTTGGGACAGTGCAGTGGCTCCCTGTAATTCCAGAGTTCAGGAGTCAGAGATAGGGACTTCGCCTGGGCAAACTGGTTAGCTAGTATATAGCCAAATCCATGAGGTCTGGGATCAAGTAAGAGACCTTGACTCAGCATTTAAGCTGCAGAGCAATTTAGAAAGACCTCTACCTACCTGCATGTATGTACCCACATATGGACACACACACACATACACATATGTAGTCATATAAATTGAATTGTACGAGATGTTTGTAGCTTTTGGAGGTCTGACTTCTTCCAATTAGGAAAATGATATTTGGGGTTCCTTATTGTTATTTACTGAGTCAATTTAAGTGCATGCCTGCATTGTATTTTCAAGTCCATTCATCAGGTTGTAAAGCATCAGTTTGTTTTCAGAGTTTAGCAAATACAAACAAAGATGCTACAAACATTTATGTGTGAGTTTTCAATTTTAAATAAGATCCTAAATTTTTGCTTTTCTTGAGTAAAAGTCAGAGAGTGACATGGCCCAGCCATATAGCCAGTGCGTGTTTGACTCTGTTAAGAAAATGCTAATCTGTTTCCAACAGTGACTGCTGCTTCGCACCAGTAAGTGTTATATAACCATTCTCCCTGCTCCACACCCTCACCTTCCCTTGGTGCCATGAGTGTCTCTTATTTTGTTTTGGCCATTCTACTAGATGGATATTGTTTAGAGTATTTCTTCAGGATATGCCCAAGAAAATGATTTAATTGGTTCTCAGATACCTTGTAGGATCACCAAACACAGATTCCTTGAGAAAGCCTACCTCAAAGCAAGACTCCAGGGACAAGTTAGTTGTGTAATAATGGTTGCAGCTATACCATAAAATACTTTCCATGGTGCAGGCCATTGGAAACACTCCTTTGTTTAAATGATGAGTCCAAATAGTACATAACTGGAGAACAAAGTCAAGGATTTGATTACTAAATGATCAAGTACCACTTTCTTACCCTCTGTCCAAGCCTATGTCTATGATTTGCTGGCATTTCTCTTTGGGTATCAGAGACAATATCTGTCAGTACCTTATGAGAAAGTTGTGCTATTATTTAGAAAAACAAATTCAAAAGTGGCCTATCTAATCACAGGGGTATCTTCTTAACATATGAAAAGGAGCAAAATTCAAGATGGGAATAGTGAAGACTTTAATAAAATAGGATACTTCTAAAATATAAAATTTGATCACAAGGCATTGTGGACATTTAAATTTCCATCCAACACAATTCACTTAATGCTACCCAGCCACCACCACATGAATTACCCTTTGGTTCTCTTTCCTATAAGGCTTATCTCAATTAAGTTGTTTTCTCCTAGCTTTGAACTTTCAAGGCAAAAAAGAAAGATAAAATCTGTGGGTTATTTTGTAATAAGTTATACTCTTTCTCAATGAATTTTCCATGACATCTGTTTAGGAAAATCTCAGCATATACCAAAATGAGATAATGATGGGGTTTTATATTTATCAAAGGCCGTCTTACCCCCATGCAAAAATAAGCTAACTCCCCATTGCAGAGAAGGGCACTAAGGTATGTCCAGAGGCACAGTCAGCAAAAGCAAAATGGTTCTGATGAAAAAAAATGTCCCACGATCCTCTCTGAAAACGGAGCCATCTGAACTTGGCCTTCTCAATATTTCTAGCAATTTAACTTCCCTTTTGTTTTAAATATTGTCCAAGTTTATTTGTTCTGGTTGGACTTGTGGGCACATTTTTCAGAAAGTTATTTGTTTGTATTTATTTATTTATGTGTGTGTGTGTGTGTGTGTGTGTGAGAGAGAGAGAGAGAGAGAGAGAGAGAGAGAAAGAACGGACACTCAGGGCCTCCTGATGCTGCAAACGAACTCCAGACACATGTGCCACTTTGTGCATCTAGGTTTACATGGGTACAGGGGAGTCAAACTTAGACCATCAGGTTTTTCAAGAATGCACCTTTAACCATACAGCCCCAGAAAGTTATGTCAAAAGTATTTTCAGTGAAGGACACTCACAAATCCATGGGATGAGACTATGCTTTGAATATTTTATAGTTAAGCCTCCACCTACTCAGCCAGAAGCTAATTGAGGCCAACTTAGAGTGATGAGTCAGGATACGGGGACTCCTTACATCAAGAACATGATAACTGGCACAAGGAGCATCAGACGATTTTGATCAGGTGTGCTTTGATCTTGAGATGTTTTCCAAGACTACCGAATTTATTTTTGCACAGGGATTCTATGTACATTTGGATGTGAAGTTAGAAGAATGATTCTTATGTAACACATCCATTTCTATCTTCAAGATCACAGTAGCAAGGTGTATGATTTTAATTTTAGCCAAAAGTTTCCTACAGACTCAAGTAGTACTGACCACTAACAATATTTTAAGAAATGTATATGCATGCCTTATTTTCACAGCCCCGCATCTGAAATTTTATTTTATGCAGTTTCAGCTACTCACAGTCAATTGCAGTTGAAAAATATTAAATAGAAAGTACCGGGAATATACAATTTATAAGTCTTTAACTACTGGCCACTCTAAATGTGATAGTCTTGCATCAACCTGATTTTTGGCAGTGTGTACACATAGTAAATTCTACCCACTCATGATCACTGTGTTAGTCACACATTTGTTGTTGTGACAACACTATCTTGACATTGAAAATATAAGGGCAGAAGATTTACTTGGGCTTATGTTTTCTGAGATTTTGGTCCAGAGTCTCAGCTTGTTATATTCTAGGCCTGGGCTAACATGCAGCATTGTGGTAGTACATAGAGTATGGAGGAGAAGGCTGCTCACTTTATGGTTACTAAGAAGAGAGAGAGAGATAAGAGGAAGAGAGATGACAGAGAGAGATGCTTGTGTGTATATGAGAGACAAACAGAGACATAGAAAGAGACAGAGACAAAGAAACATAGAGATGGCCAGGAGAAGATAGAATTTCCAGGGATATGTCTCCAGTCAACTACTTCCCTCAGTTAGGTTTCTCCTACTATAGTATCTAAAACATCCGTAAACAGCCCTACCAGCTAGGGACCAATTCCTCAACAATAACCCTATGCGGAATAGTTCATATTCAAACCTATGTTGATTTGAATGCAAAATGTACCCTGTAGCCCTTTATGTTTGAATATTTAATCTTTAGGGGGTGGAGCTCGAAGGCTCTGGAGCCATGTAAAGAATTATTGACTTTTTTTTGAACTTCAGGCTTTCTTATTATACAATAGGGAGGGCCACACCTTTCCCACCCACCCAACTTTTAAACTGATACTACTCTGAGATTCCAGACAACCCCCTATATGTTTCCATGTGGGCTTTTGAAGACAATACAACCAGGAAAATTCCACATTTTCTCCCTTATACACAGAAATCATTATTTACAAAGTCTGCTTTTACACTGATGGTAAAAAAAGTGATCTTTAGCTGGTGAAGCTGGAGGAAGTGGGCCACTGGGATCAGGCCTTATAGTATTGCAGCCCAGCCCAGCTTACTATTGCTGTTTCTCTCTGTCTCTCTGTCTCTCTCTCTCTGTCTATCACTCTCCCTCTCCTTCCTCCCTCCTTATTGGATGATGTAACTCTAGCTATCTGCTCCTGCTATGCATTCCTTGCTGCAATGAAACTTTCCCTGAAATCCAAAAGCTGAAAAAAAAAGAAAACCTCTTTCCCAAGGGGCATACACCCCGTGGGAAAGAAGAGCATACACCCCGTGGGAAGGCAGGGCATACACCCCGTGGGAAGGCAGGGCATACACCCCGTGGGAAGGAAGGGCATACACCCCGTGGGAAGGAAGAGCATACACCCCGTGGGAAGGAAGGGCATACACCCTGTGGGAAGGAAGGGCATACACCCCGTGGGAAGGAAGAGCATACACCCCGTGGGAAGGAAGGGCATACACCCTGTGGGAAGGAAGGGCATACACCCCGTGGGAAGGAAGGGCATACACCCTGTGGGAAGGAAGGGCATACACCCCGTGGGAAGGAAGGGCATACACCCCGTGGGAAAGAAGAGCATACACCCTGTGGGAAGACGGGGCATACACCCCGTGGGAAGGAAGGGCATACACCCCGTGGGAAAGAAGAGCATACACCCTGTGGGAAGACGGGGCATACACCCCGTGGGAAGGCAGGGCATACACCCCGTGGGAAGGCAGGGCATACACCCCGTGGGAAGGCAGGGCATACACCCCGTGGGAAGGCAGGGCATACACCCTGTGGGAAGGAAGGGCATACACCCCGTGGGAAGGAAGGGCATACACCCCGTGGGAAGGAGGCATACACCCCGTGGAAGGAAGGGCATACACCCCGTGGGAAGGAAGAGCATACACCCCGTGGAAGGCAGAGGCATACACCCCTGTGGGAAGGAAGGGCATACACCCCGTGGGAAGGAAGGGCATACACCCTGTGGGAAGGAAGGGCATACACCCCGTGGGGAAGGAAGGGCATATACACCCCGTGGGAAGGCAGGGCATACACCCCGTGGGAAGGCAGGGCATACACCCCGTGGGAAGGAAGGGCATACACCCCGTGGGAAGGAAGAGCATACACCCCGTGGGAAGGAAGGGCATACACCCTGTGGGAAGGAAGGGCATACACCCCGTGGGAAGGAAGAGCATACACCCCGTGGGAAGGAAGGCATACACCCGTGGAAGAAGGGCATACACCCTGTGGGAAGGAAGGGCATACACCCCGTGGGAAGGAAGAGCATACACCCGTGGGAAGGAAGGGCATACACCCTGTGGGAAGGAAGGGCATACACCCCGTGGGAAGGAAGGGCATACACCCTGTGGGAAGGAAGGGCATACACCCCGTGGGAAGGAAGGGCATACACCCCGTGGGAAAGAAGAGCATACACCCTGTGGGAAGACGGGGCATACACCCCGTGGGAAGGCAGGGCATACACCCCGTGGGAAGGCAGGGCATACACCCCGTGGGAAGGCAGGGCATACACCCCGTGGGAAGGCAGGGCATACACCCCGTGGGAAGGAAGGGCATACACCCCGTGGGAAGGAAGGGCATACACCCCGTGGGAAGGAAGGGCATACACCCCGTGGGAAGGAAGGGCATACACCCCGTGGGAAGGAAGAGCATACACCCCGTGGGAAGGCAGAGCATACACCCTGTGGGAAGGAAGGGCATACACCCCGTGGGAAGGAAGGGCATACACCCCTGTGGGAAGGAAGGGCATACACCCCGTGGGAAGGAAGGGCATACACCCCGTGGGAAGGAAGAGCATACACCCTGTGGGAAGACGGGGCATACACCCCGTGGGAAGGCAGAGCATACACCCCGTGGGAAGGAAGGGCATACACCCTGTGGGAAGGCAGAGCATACACCCCGTGGGACAGAAGAGCATACACCCTGTGGGAAGGCAGAGATACACCCTGTGGGAAGGCAGAGCATACACCCCGTGGGACAGAAGGGCATACACCCCGTGGGAAGGCAGGCATACACCCTGTGGGAAGGCAGGGGTACACCCTGTGGGAAGGCAGGGGTACACCCGTGGGATGGCAGAGATACACCCCGTGGGAAGGCAGGGCAGCTAGACTTCTGTCTCCTATCTTGTTAGATGTTTCTAGTTTTCTGTCACTCCCTTATTTTCACCATTTATCATCTAAATCTGAAGCATAATCCCTTTGATTCTGTCTTGATTTCTAGATCTGGGAGGCTTGCTGGCACTACCAATGCTTGCAAAAGTGCATGCTCCAAGGCCTGCTTCTCCTTCTGAGCTACCTCTCCCTCTGCGATGCCATGCAGGCACTCAGTCACCCCATGCCTGTCTTTTAGAGTTTTCCTCCAAAATTCAACCCAAAGAAATGATTTCTTTCCATATTTTTGCTTTGTTTTCTCACAATCTATTTTACTCTGATTTTTCTTTCCTGGTATTCCATGTTATCATGACTTTATATATTATATGTCTTTCATGGAAGGGTACACTTAAGTAAGCCTTTGCCATTCGTCTTATACAAAGACATACTAGTAGGCTACTAGCTTGTGCAAAACTTCTCTACAGGGTAGGCTACTTGTCTATCAAAAGCTGAACAAAAACTGTGCATGGTGATGCACACCTTTAATACTTGTACATGGGAGGTAGAGGTAGGAGGATTGCCCTGAAACTACATAAATTCCCGGTTACCCTGAGCTAGAGGGAGACCCCTATCTCCTAAAACAAAAACAAAACAAATAAACAGAAAAGGCTAACAACATAATGCTTAGCAAAACCTTATAGCTCCATTTCAACATTCCAATATAGTTTAAAGTTCTAAAAATAACATATTCAAGGATTAATGCAAGTTGACCTGTAGTTTTATGGAGGTCTTTATTTTAGAACTTCTCCTTACACTCTAAACATTACCTAAATGTTTGCTTTCAATCTTGTAATGTGGTTTCCTTTCACTCCTACAAGATTGTCTGATTATCTCCAACCACAATTATTATCCTATACCCGCCCCCTTGGGATTATATCTCCAATTTTGATATCCATCAGTGTAAACTAATGTGATTGTTAAAAATTCAGATATTCTTGTTCATTTCTCAGAACTTTGGTTGGTACAAGATAAGAGCCAGGTGTTTGTATGTTTAACAAATTTGCCCAAGTTATTCCCACACAGATATTCTCATGATCAAATCCTTTGAAAAACACCATGAAGACCTAAGATAATAGAAGGCATAATGTTTTCACAGATGTCACATGGTGAAAGTTATTTCCCTGTCAGTGGAAGGCATCAAGCATGTTGATGGTATCTGAAAAGGAGTACTTTTATCATTAGACTGCCTCCTCCTTCCTGCATTAGCATCCTGATCCTATCACTGTCTAGTTCTGTGGCTTTGGGAAATTAATGGCTATGCCATCCTGCCTAATGTGCAGAGTAGGAAAAATACTAACTCTCAGCTCGCCATGTGGTTTAGACTCAAGAGAAGCACTTTGGGGTAGAAGGAATACCACGCAAAACCTATCACTGCAGTGCCTGCGATGGTCCCTCCACACACATCCTTTCAAGGCTCAGCTTAATGTCCCAGCTTCCTTTTGTCACTTCCCCCAATCTCGTGATTTATGAGTGAACCCTTTCTATTTATTAGATGATGCATTCTGTAAAGCAGCCATGGTGGAAATTAAAAACTCACACAAGAGAGAATGCATGCCAGGCAGTGAAAATCTAGACAGATGCCTATGGCTATGGAGGTCATAAGCCCTGGGAGGAAGCTACCATTGTGGTTTGGATAGAAGAATATATTATGCCCACCAGACTTCCTTTTGAATGTTGTTTGTTGATGCCCATATATTAATGCTAGTCTTACTCAGTTAGAGAAGCTTATTTTTTTCAGATGGCAGTGAATGCTGGGGAAAATCAACTAATCAAAGTGTTGAGAAGTGACAATGATGTGTTTAGCACTGAGTGAGAAATCTCTGTCACCCTTTGAGTCTCAAGAACCATTGTGGAAGAGATGTCAGAAAGAATGTAATTGCCAAGGCAAGAGGAGGACAGCTTAAGATATGCCCTCCAAGCAAGAAAAGGGCCTTGATATTCCTGACCTCTCAGTAGCTGATGCTACTTATGCAAGACCTGCATAACATGAAGACAAAAATTCAAATAATGACATCAAAATAGAAGAGGGCCCCAGGTGGTGGTATATGCCTTTAGTCTCAGCACTCAGAAGACTGAGATAGGAGGATCACTGTGAGTTTGAGGCCAGGCTGAAACTACATAGTGTATTCAAGGTCTGCCTGAGCTACAGAGAGACCCTACCTTAAAAGAGAAATAGAAGACAGGCTAGTTGAAAAGAAGAAAGGCATCAGTAGAGGGGCATAAGGGAGGAGGGACAAAAGTGGATGATGAGAGGGGATTATGGTCAAGGTATATTGTATTTATAATGGAGGTTGTCAATGGAAAATTTAAAATTAAAAAAAAAGAGAGAGAAGAGTGGGAAAAATGAACTAAAAGCTCTTTCACTATGTTATCTTACTTGCTTATCTTACTGCAAAAGACTAATCAAATGAAAAAAAAACAGTTCAACAAATATTTTGAAAGAGTTAATTCAGTAAGTTTATAAAAATGAACTATCGGGTTTCAATAAACATGCGGTGAACAAGTTCAAATCAAAGGCTTCACTAGAGAGTCTTGGAGCGATGGCGGTTGGTTGCAGTGGCTCCAGATGAAAACGTTTTACTTTCATCAGGTCTACTTGATGAGAAGTAAAATGGCCCCGTTGTTAACAGTTTATCACAGAGCTGCTGTGCACAGTCTGGACGCTGTGAGCCCAACGTTACATCCCCCGGGGTCTCTGCCAGCACCATACTCCAGCAGAAATATGCGGCTTCCAACTGGGCTTCAAACTACACAAGGAGAAGCAGTCAGCTTTCTCTGGATGCGGTCCTAGGCAAAGGGCCCTGTGCCTGTGTGCTTGTCCCTGCTCTCGCTGACGGAGTTCTAGCGCAGGTAAGTAGACAAATGGATTCTCCTATGCCTCTGTATTTATATAACAACATCAATGTAATAAAGGAAAAAATGTTTATTTTGTCTCATGGTGTCTGAGTGTTCGCTCCACGGTGGCTTGGCCATGCAGCTGTGGCCCAGTGGGGGCAAACACATCATGACGGGAGTGAATGACAAAGGAGGCCTGTTTGCCTTATAGTGGATGGAATTCAGTCAGAATGGAAGAGAATGGAGTCCCAAGATCTGATTGAAGTGAATATATCTGATAGCCTAACTTACTCCCACAAGAACCCACCTCCTAAAGATCCAGCCACCACCCAACAGCACCATAAGTTAGTAATAAAACTTTAATTTATTTATATATATTTTTATGAGGCAGGGTCTCACTCTATCTCAGGCTGACCTGGAACTGGTGGTGATCCTCCTGCCTCCAGCTCCTGAGTATAGGTATCAAACTTTTAACACGTGGCCTGTGGAGAAAACTTAACCAAATCAACACTAGGCTCATGGAAAAGTACATGAAGTATACTTTATCTCTTAAAACACAGACACCCTGCTTACAGAAGGGTGGGGTTTCGGTGTTAACAAGCTGTTTCCCACTTTTACAGTAGTGCAGGATGAAGTCTAAGGGAAATGGATCTTCATGGCCCATGGGCTGGCCATCAATCAAACAAAATGATTCTATGTCTAGAAATGGGCTTCGTACTCCAAAGTCCTTGGTCCATCCAGGATATTCTGTGTCTGTAATGTCAGAATGAATAAAAAGAAGGATGGAGACAAAGACCAGAAGTCTGGCAGCTGCTTGCTTCCTATGGGAGACCAGGCTCATTCACATCTGTGTGCTTGTGTCTGGAAGATTGCAGCAATGTTTCATCGAAGGAATACCAGTGAGAAAATGCCGACACAGAAACTCCACACAACAGCCCTACAAACCAGCCGTGCAGAGGCTTCAAAATCACTCATTTAATCCCAAATAATTTTCCGAGTTTCATCCACATGCAACATCAGTTAGCTGACAAAATGTCCTTACCCTTCTCTTTAAAAATCAAGTTTTCCATGCTTCCTTGCATGTTTATTCCATAATTTCACACATCTAAAATATTTCCTTGATAGAATGCCTATTTTAAATGCCTTCATCCAACATTCATTCTTCATATCTTTAGCACATTGTAGTGATTCTCTTTTAGTATTGTAACCTTGGCTTTTGCATTGTTTTCTTCACAACAGATATATATTGTGACTTTGATATAGAGATGAGCACTAAGATCTTGTTCCATGTACACAGATTTTGTTGTTTTACTTCCTATTTCTTCATACCTATCACCTGGCTAAGGAACAGAAAGTTATTCATTTTGTTGTTGACGTGGGAACAAATATGTCCAGTAGAGTCCCAGTAATCTATCCTTAGTATAAATGTAGAAAATCTAAGAAGCCTCTTGAGTCACTTAGGATTACCAAGTAGGGAAAGAGGTCACTATGTTAGACTTTTCATTGCCATCACAAATACCTAGACAAGCAACTTAAACAGAGTTAAGGTTTGTTTTCCCTCATAGTTGCAGAGCAGAGGTGTCAGTCCAGTGCATCTGTGCCTTATGCTGAAAAAAATATCATAGCATGAGGGTACAGTAGAGCAGAGCCGCTCACCTGATCACAGCCAGGACACAGAGAGAGGAAGCGTGGCAAAGAGAGAGACTGAAGGGAACACAGAACCATGTATATCTTTCAAAGGCTTACCTCCAGTGACTTGCTTCCTCCAGCTCATCTCACCTGCTACTTCCCACCACCTATGAATAACACAGTCATATTAAGAAGCCATTGAGGAATTAATTCCCCAGTTATTAGATTGGAGCCCTCAGGACTGAATTATTTTCTAAAAGCTCATCAGTTAGTGTAGCAGTTACATTCTTATTACTGGGACAAAACACCTGACAAGAAACAGGGTTTGTTTCACTTATTTGCATGACATCATGGTAGAGAAAGCGTGGCATGAGCAAACTGCCAAGCAGGCAACACACTTCCACAGCAGCAGGAAGTCGTCTGAATGAGTTCGCTGAATATTCAATGGGGCTGGACTAATAGACTTCAAGGTCCCCCACCAGTCACGTCCTCCAGCAAGGCTCCACCTCCCAAAGGCTCCAGCAGCTGGGGAATGAAGTATGAGGGTGAATCACAAACACACGAGGCTATTGGGGGCACTTCACAGTCAAACCACCACAAGTAGTAAATAAGTCTTTAACACATGAACATCCAGGGGACATTCAGAATCAAGACATAACAACTACCTTGTATGGCAAAGCTTATATTTATTTCCTTATTCATTCAGTGGCACATTTTTGAGCCTCCTCCCCCCCACCCCCTGCTTACACACAGAAGCCCATGTTCACACTACTTTGATTCTTTGGGTGTACTACCAAGAAACAAAGACTGATAATTTACTTGAGAATGTTTTAATAAAGGAGCTATTAGCAAGTTTATGAAATGGGTTCACAGAAAGTATAAAGTGAACTTAAGCATAAAAGCAGAATAGCATGGGACTGGAGAGATTGCTCAGTGGTTAAGGCACTTGCCTGAAAAGCCTAACAACCTAAGTTTGATTCCCCAGTAAACACAAAGCTAGATATTTAAAGTGGCATGTGCATCTGGTGTTCGTTTGCTCATTCTTTCCCTGCCCCCTCTCTCCTTGGAAATCAAAAATAATTTTTTAAAAAAAATTGGAATGTAGAGGCAAAAAGAAAAAGTTACAGAGCTACGCAGAGGGACTGCTTTAAGGAGAGGACAATGTGCAGACACATGGAGCACAAGCTGACCCCACAGAGCGAAGGCGAGCCTTGCACAGAGTGACTTCATCCCTCTCTCTCCTCTGGGGCTTCTCGTTAGAGAATACAACTGCACCACAGAGGGATGGAGAGAGCTGTACACGGTAGACTTGCAGTACCCAGAACATCAGAACTTATTCATCTTATGTCTGAATGTTTTTACCATTTGATCACCATCTCCCCCTACTCCCCACCTCTTGGTGCCTTGAACCAGGATTCTATTGATGTTTTCATGTCTAAGTGAGCCTACATGGGACTTGCCTTGTTTAACTTATTTCACTTAGCACAATGCCCTCAAAGTCCCATACATGTTGTTGTGAATGGCAGGACCTCCTTTTATAAAATATCTGATGTCACACGTAGATTGTTGATTGGGAGAATTTTTACCCCCTATGGATTTGGCACTTGGGCCTTTGACTCACAAAAACATTTAGGGTAATAAAGATGGGAAAGGTATGCTGCTGGGAGCCAAAAGATTTGTATTCAGTTATTGTGCAGGCATAGGAAACTACCACAAATAGGTATGTCATTGCTTCACACTGTGTTCTTTATTGACTTTCTCACATGCTATTCCCTACAATTGGGTCTTGAAGTTCAGTTATTATCTATTCAATTTCCTTAAAGAAGTTGACTATTTCTGAACTGTTTTTTTTTAAGTAAGTATTCTTTTTTTATTTTTTTGTTGTTATTTTTATTTATTTATTTGAGAGTAACAGACAGAGAGAAAGAGGCAGATAGAGAGAGAGAGAGAGAGAGAATGGGCGTGCTAGGGCCTCCAGCCACTGCAAACGAACTCCAGATGCATGCGCCCCCTTGTGCATCTGGCTAACGTGGGTCCTGGTGAGTCGAGCCTCGAACCGGGGTCCTTAGGCTTCACAGGCAAGCGCTTAACCACTAAGCCATCTCTCCAGCCCCTGTTTTTTTTTTAAATATTTATTTATTACAGAGGGAGATAATGGGTGCTCCAGGGCCTCCTGCCACTACATATGAACCCCAAATGAATGTGCCACTTTTGTGCATTTGGCTACACATGGGTACTGGGGAATATAACCATTTCCATTAGCAGTGAATATACTGTCTATTGAAATGCATTATTTTTAATTTTTTTGTTTATTTTTTTATTTATTTGAGAACGACAGACAGAGAGAGAAAGGCAGAGAGAGAGAGAGAGAATGGGCACGCCAGGGCCTCCAGCCACTGCAAACGAACTCCAGATGCATGCGCCCCCTTGTGCATCTGGCTAACTTGGGTCTGGGGAATCGAGCCTTGAACCGGGTTCCTTAGGCTTCACAGGCAAGCGTGTAACCACTAAGCCATCTCTCCAGCCCAACATGCATTATTTTTATTTCCTCATGTAAGAGATGATGAAATGGAAGCTGTGAGGTATCTATTATACTCATTGAAAATTCACCAACTACTCCATGGTAACTTTAGCTTTGGTTTTGGACCTCTGGCTATAAATTCTAAATTACTTCAAGCTATTTCTCGCTGTCCTCCTTAATTGTCTTAGGTAATTAAAAATACTATAAATGAGCCCCACTAACAAGGGCTAATTATATATATTCTGTAGTCTATGGTGGAAATGAGCCTTCACTCAAAAATAGATGTGTCACTGGACCCAAAGATAAAACAAAAAAAAAATGCATGCCCATAGGAAAATTCTATGGAAAACCCAAAGTTGTATTCCTGCTAATCATACTCCCTCCCAGGTATCCTTATCTGACATCAGGTTTTAAATTGCAGAGAACAGTGTTATTATCAGAAAAAAGCAATGGCATAAAGCCAACTTTGAAAGAAAACACCCTATCTTTTTGGAATGTCTATGCAGACTTAATTTTCTTGTTTCTTAAAATAGTTGAAAAGGGCTTTGGCAAAACACGTTATGATTGAGGCCCAGCCTCTAAACCTTAGTTGGAACCAGAGCAGATGGCAATATGAAATAACAGATTCTTTAATTGCTCTCTGTTGAGAACTATTTGGAAGTGATATAAAAGATTTAAAATTTGCCTCTTTTTGAATGACCAGTGGTGGAATGCTGTCTGTGGGGTCTGTTGCTAGTTCTATCCAAAAGCCAGCAAATGTGGAATGGTGCATAGGCCATCTCTTGAAATGGAACAGAGCCGTTTTTGCCCTAGAGATCAAAGGCGCTAGCACCAGTCATTCCAGCACACACCTGTAGTAATATGAACAGAGGGTCTGATGTGGTTTCCCCAGCATGGTGCATTTCACATCGGTCTGTCTCAATGGTCACCATGAATGTTTCCCTTCACGCTTGTCTCTTTGCTTAAAGCCATTAGTGTTGTTGAAGCTGAAAGAGCTTAACAATGACTTTATTACGAATACTGCATTATAAGTTTGCCAAATAGTTGATAAACTTCTAGAAAATACTCTGTTTTAGCTCAGCTCAAGATTTGGCCTGAGATGAGAGAATGTGTTTGATTGTTGGTGGCTTGTTTGGCTGAGCCTACATTTTCAGTGATAGCAGGTCTGGAAGTCGAGGTTGATCCTGTGATTGAACTTTGGAATGCTCTTGTCTGTCTGTCTGTCTGTCTTTTATCAGGACCCATGATTAGAAAGAGAGGATAATAGGGCCTTTCTTGTTCCATCTATCCGTGCTATTATATTCATTCTGTATCCTTTCTTTTGTTTGCGCCAATTAGATGCAATATGATGGGACCTCCAAAGTACTATCACTACCATACTCTCACTGCCTCCCATGCATCATGATTCTTTCCAGAAATCACTGTCACATTTCTTTTTTTTCTTTTTTTTTAAACAAGGAAAGGCAGTAGTACTGAATTTCAAAACATTTATATTTAAAGTTTCCAAGATTTAAGGGTTTATTATCAGAAGAAAGAAGAATGATTCAATTTTTATACTTATCTAAACAAACAGACTCACTAGATGCCAAAATATTTGAAACAGGGATGGAGAGGTGGTTCAGCAGTTAAATTTACTTCCTGTTCAAGAATAACAACCTGAAGAGGTCTGAGAACAACTGAATTTGAATCTCCAGAACCCATGTAAACAGTTAGGCATGCCCATACATGCGTGTAACTCCTGTCCTGTGAGGAAGTGGAGACCAGAGAATCTGTGGGGTTTGGACACAGAAAGCCTTAGAGTTAGGAAGAGATTCTGACACAAGGAAAAACAGGCAGGGGAGGGATGGGTTGGAACTGTGGAGGTTTCAATGTGAAATACCCAACAGGGCCTCATGTGTTTATGGTTAAGCCTCATACTTGGTCCCCGGCTCATGGCAATTTGGGAGGTAGAGCTTTACTGGAGATGTATTAGTGTAGGTGAGGTGGGGGTGGGGTAGGGTGCCCATTGGCTGATCAGAGCTAGCTCGTTCTTGCTGTTACCTCCCCATTACTGTGACAAGATGTAATTCCTGGTTTCTACTCTGCCACACTTTTCCTGCTATGATGAAACTTCCTCTCCAAACTGTAATCCTGAAACAAACCTATTCTTCTGGTGAGGTGACTTGTCCCAGCAATGAGAAGTTAACTGCAACACGGACACCTGATATTTTCTTCCAGATGCCACAAGTAAGCACAGTGCCCCCCCATGTGCACACAAATGTGTGTATTTCACACCCATCACACATTGCAAATATACAGGTATCCGAAGTAGCCCTTGTTTGTTGACCCTACCCAGGGTGCTGATGTGGACATGGATTAGAACACTTGGCACTTACTAGTGTTCCATATTTACATATAATTAGAATCTCTTTGTTTTCTAATCTATGAACAGTGATGATAATGGTCACATCTTGTTTAAGGTGTTTAAGGTATGAGTGGATGGTATTAATGCTTTAGTTTACCATCTGGGATGCTGAGTTTCACTTAAAACTGTGATTTCAGGTTGGAAAACAGGGTTATCATCTAATTGCCTGTAAGAAGGGCAGCTTTTCTGAGATATAATACAACATCCCTTCAGTTGCCTTCAGCCTTTCTTCCTTCTCAATTCACCAGTGTCAGTCTGAATGTAAAGTAACATCATCAACATGGAACTCAAAGATATGAAGAACTGGCCAAGAAATTATTTATTCTAGACAAAAAGTCACTAATTAGGTTTATCTTTGGGTATCCCTGATGGGGTTCATGGCTACTCTGCCACTTGAGAAAACTTCAGAGGAAGACCTATCTGATTTCCTCACTGTTCATCTCCCTGAGCAAGGAGACAGGGGTCACACAGGCTGTAAGACCTAAGAAGGATCTTCCTGACCTTCCCTGGATGGGATTCATAAGATCCTGATTAACTCCCTCCTAGTTTATTCCATAACATCCTCTGTGTCCAAACATACTTCTCCATGCTGACACACTTCATCAGGTCTACCATTAAAAGCACTGATGTGTACCCATCTCACTGAGTCTTCATTTCCTTCTAAAGGGCCCTATATCATGTAAAACATGTATCAAGTAAGTGATAACAAGTGTGTAATTTATACTTTAATGTAAAGTTTAATAGACTCATCACCCTAATTGTAATTGAATTCTATTCTTCAATTTAATTATGCATTTCATGCATGTCATACAATTTATTTATACTGCTTAACTTGGTAATTTGGATATTATTATAGGGTTCTACTATAGTTTGGATCTTAAATGTCCCCAAGTTGACTATATTGAGAAATGATGGGACCTTAGAGATGGGGGGTCTACTTGACCTTGATAGTTTTTTAATACTTTTAAATATTTATTTATTTGAGAGAGAGAGAGAAAGATGTAGAGAGAGAGAGAGAGAGGGAGGAAGGGAGAGAGAGAATGGGCATGCCAGGGCCTTCAAGCACTGGAAGCGAACTCCAGACACATGCATCACCTTGTGCATCTGGCTTACATGGGTCCTGGAGAATCAAACCTGGGTCCTTTGGTTTCACAAACTCCTTAACTGCTAAGCCATCTCTCTAGACCAAGCTTAATAGTTTTAATTAGGATGAAATATATATATTCATATTTGAAATACATATATTCATATATATTTGATGATGATTCAAAGTTCGAGCTTCTCTGATGTTTTCTTATGTTTTCAGTGAAACCATGTGTGATGGCATAATCTTAAATCATCATCTCAAGGAAAACCTTTCAAGTTTTCTCCAATGTATAGTTAATATTTTTTCTCTTTCTACCCATTGTTTTATGGAAATAAGTCAGCAGGCTTTACCTTCTGGAGAGAACATGCTACATTAGTATTCAGAATACTTTAAAGAACGTTTCTGTTCTCTTTTCATTTCATTGATCATGTATTTATATAAACATGGATCGTTGTTTATATATTTTCTATTTTTGATTAACATCCAGCACTGTGTTCCAACTTTGACCACTCACTATTAGCTTATGAGCTTTTAAAAGCATTATGAATAACTTAAAAAAACAGAGTATCATATTTCATATTTTAATCCACATTTTCCTAATAGCTAATAATGATAAACATCTCTTTATAGTCATACTTTTCATCTACATTTCCTTTGTAGTGAAAGTAATATAAATTCATTTGTATATTTTCTAACTGAATATTTCAATATTCTTTATACATTTTAGTGCAAATCAAATACTATGCTTTGAAAACACATTTTTCAATCTTTAGCTTTTCAATTAATTGAGATTCACAAAGGCATATACTGAGCAAAATAAATAAATAAATTCTGATGGGGTTCAATACAGCATTCATTTTCTTTTATGAGTTATGTTTTTGGTACTGTGCCTAAGAAATCTGAACCCCAGCTTCTTATCCTGAAATTTTCCTCCTTGGATTTATGTTAAAAGTTTTACAGTTTTATTCTTCTATTTAAATTCATTTCGTAATTTGAATTAACTCTTGGATAAAAGTTTTAAATTCATTTATTTGCTTTTGGATAGACAATTTTTAATACCACCTGTTGAAAATATCATCACCAGCTGCATTTTCAACTTGACTAAATTAGTCCTACATATTTGTGCTGTATACCCGCAGATTCTGTCTTCTGTTCCATTGATGTATGTACATGTCCCTTCCATGCTACACACTCTGCTGATTATTATATGTATATAATAAATTCACATCATAAAGTCTGATCCCTTCCTTATTATTCTGTCATATCAGCTGGGCTAGTTCCTGTACCAAGCTATGTAAATTTTAAACTGTCATTTTTTTAATATCTGAAAAATGTTCCTGGATTTCACAGGAATTATTTCTAGAACTATTGATAAAATTACAGAGTGTGGCATGTCTTTTATGCCGCCTGTTCCTATCCCTGATATCATGATATCTCTGTGTTTATTCATTATGGCTTTGAATTTTATTTTGCAACGTTTTGTCTTTTCAGTATGTAGTTCTTGTGTTACCATCATACTTAATTATTTCTCTTTTCAAAAGGATCATAAACAACCTCTATTTTGAATTGTGATATCTACATACTCATTGCTAATAAACTTAAAAAAAAAAAAAAAAACATTTGGTCCGGTGTAGTGATATCCACCTGTGATACCAGCACTTTGAAGGATGAGGCAGAAGGACCACAGGCTCATGGTCATGGCTATAACAGCTATTCAAAGCCACTTTTGTTTTATCTTTTATTTTTATTTGTGTTCAGGAGAGAAGGGAGAGAATGGACATGTCATGGCCTCTGACCACTGCAAACTATGTCCAGATGCATGTGCCTCCTTGTGCATCTGGTTTACATGGGTCCTAGAGAATTAAGACTGGGTCCTTTGGCTTTGCAGGCAAGCACCTTAACCATTAAGCCATCTCTCCAGACCACCAAAGACCTTTTTGAGGTTCTTGACCTTGGAAAGCTTTGACGGGCTTTACCCTGACCAGTGTTTCTATGCCATCCTAACATCTTTGGCCCCTTCTAAGCCTGTGCATCTTTCCCTTCCCACCAACTAATTAAAATCACTAGTTTATACCAAAACCTGACAAGGAGACACATTCCAACTAAGTGCCTCTTAATTTACACTTCCAAGGTTATAAAGAAACCTAAAATAGGCTACCAAGCAGCCTGAATACAACCCCTCCCAGATTGGGAGCTTTTCTTATTTCCTCTTATCTATATCCTTTTTGAAAATAAATCTTTAATGCTTTTACTCTATGTGTCTATGTTTTTCAATTCTTTGCTAAACATGGATAAGGACTTGGGCTGGAGTTCTTGTCTCACTAAAAGTTCAAATCCTACATAGCATTTTAATAGAGGAAGAATTGACTTGAATTCAACGGTTTGAGAATATATGTGTGGTCCATCACTGAGGAAAGGCATGACGGAGGACATGGAACCTGGAAGGTATGGCTGAGACTTCTCTTCTCCTAACATTCCAATAGACCAGGAAGCAGGAAGAGGATCTCCTAATGGTTCCACAACTTCCCAATATAACACCATCAGCTGGACCCTAATGTTTAAATATGAGCCAGTGAGGAATAGTTCACATTCAGACCATTACCACCCATGCCCCCATAGGATCATGTCCAACTCAGAATGCAAAATACAGTAGTGCAGCTTCAAAAATCTCCATTGTCTTAATATCCCCAACACTGTTCAAAAGTCCAGAGTCTCTTCTGACTCTCAAAGCAAAGTCTGATATAAGCTCCACCTCCACTGGAAAAAAAAGGTTACATAGTTCCAGCATATAATAACAAGGACCAAATATTCCCATTTCAAAAGAGACCACTGGGTACATAGCAAGGAAAGACAGGACCAGAGCAAGACCGAAATTAAGCAAGGAAAACATCAAGCTTATGCTGTGCGTCTGCCATATGCCACACCTATGCTCCAGCAAACATGGAGCCTGTCCCACAGGCAACTCCTCTGCTTCTCTTGCTCCTCCTGCTTCTCTTGCATAAGGTCCATGTGGCCACTCGTGACCCTTTGCCCCTTGGTGCATTGAACATTCCTCAGCAGACACTCAGCTTTTCTTGCATCACCAATGTCCTAGAGTTTCCAGTGCAACCTAAGTTCACCCTCACAGCTGCTAACATAGGAATGGAGGGAATATCAACCTAGCTACACAATATGTGGCCTCAAGAGCTGTCTGAAACCTTTGTGCAAGCCTCAGTTACCCCCTCATTCTTGTATCTTGTCTGTAAAACAAACACCATAACTGAGACTCCCCTCTTCAGATCTGCATGGGGTAGAAAAGATGGAGGGACTGGGAAGCAGAGCCCACAGTGATCCACTTTCTCCACCTACCTCCAGCTAGGCCTCATCTCCTTAAGGTTAAATGAATTATTACAAATGCTTAGACTGGAGAGATAGCTTAGCAATAAAGGTACTTACCTGCAAAGCCTAAGGACCAAGGTTAGATTCTCGAAGCCCCATGTAAGCCAGATGTACAAGGTGGTCCATGCATCTGAAGTTTGTTTGCAGTGGCTAGAGGCCCTGGCTCATGTGCGCTCTCTCTCTCTCTCCCTCTCTCTCTCTCTCTGTCTCTCTCTGTCTCCCTCCCTCTCTATCTCAAGAAAAAAAGAAATACAATATTTAAAACGTTCAAACACACGAGCCTGGGGGAACATTTCACACTCCAACAACAGCTATATAATACAATCCTATCCCAAAATACCTGCACATTTACACACACACACACACACACTATATATATATATATATATATATATATATATATATATATATGATTACTTTCCACATTGTTCCTATCTGTTTATCTTTTAAGAAATTATTAACTTTACTGTATGAACATATCTCATGTTGGTCATATTCCCATCAGCTTATATACTCTTATGTCCTTTATCTCCCATCCCATCCCCCCAGGGTGCTCCTCACTGGGGTTATTGATATTCATTGTGGGATCATGAATACACCAATCAGTCTCTGTGGCAGCAACAATGCTTCAGGATACTCCTTCCCACCTTCTGGGTCTTACAATCTTTCTGTACCCTCTTCTACAATGTTCCCTGAGCATTTCTGGGTATGCTATAAGTTTCCTTTAGTGATGAACTCTCTGCATCCTCTACCTTTCTGCTTTGATGGGTTTTGAGTGTCCTCAGTGTCTTCCACCACCTCCCTGGAAGTGGTTGTCAGGCTCAAGAGTGGCTCTTTCTAGAGGACTGATTGTTTCTTTGATGTACTCCTTCTTCTCATTCATCATCTTTCTTTCCTTCTCTCATGCTCGTACTCTTTTATTATTATGATTATGAACAACTATTGTATACCTTTTCAGGTAAGCTCCATGGAAACATGGAGAGGGAAAGGAAAAAAAATCTGAGCCTAGCTCATAGTCAGGCTGCAGATAACACAATGACGCTTATGCCTGGCCCTGCGGAAAGGACACAGAGAGCCCATCTGAGAGCAGCAGCTTAGGCTGGGCACTGATACCCAGAAGAATTGTTACATTTTGTGATCTTGCTAAACTCATCTAGGTAGAAATATTTTGGTGGGTTTTAAAACTATTTATGTATGTATGTATGTATGTATGTATGTATGCATTTGCAAATAAAGAGAGAAAATTTGAGAGGGAATGGTACACCAAGACCTCTTACCACTGCAAACAAACTCCCAATGCATGAGCCACTTTGTACATCAGGCTTTACATGGATACTGGGGGACTGAACCTGGGCTGTCAGGCTTTGCAAATAAGAAGAGCCTTTAAAGGCTGAGCCATCTCTGCAGACCCCTTGTAGGTTTTAGTTGTTATTGCTTTTTTTTTGCCTCCTTTGGTAAATGAAAATGTGTATGTAAATGAGTCATTTCTAAGTAGAACTGTTTTATTTTTCCTTACCAATTTCTATGCTATTGTTCACATTTCTTGCCTTATTATACTGCCTACTATACATTTCTAGTGTTATGTTCAACAAGAATAATGGAAACAAATATCCTTGCTTTGCTCTAAATCTGAGAGGAAATCTGTTCAGGTCTTTATCATTATGATGTTAGATGTTAGGCCAGCAGTTATTTGTAGATTGTTTATCAATTTCAGAAGTTTCCTGTATTTCTTTTCTTTATAGAGTGTTTTTAAAGATAAACAATATTGAATTTTGTCATAGGTTCTATTCTCATCAATTGCTATGTGAATTAACATTCTTTAAAGAGAGAAAAAAAAACAAGAAAACTATGTCTATCCTGCAGAGACTATGCAACTGACTGGAATTTCAATGTGAAGAGATTGGAATGTTGCAAGTCCAGAGTCAAATTACCTTGGGCTATTTTTAAACCCCTCAACAGGCACTTTTGCACACATCTATGGCTGACCCAATATCCTTATGACTAACAGACCACCAGTTTGCACCAACCCAAAGGCTAAGAATGTCATCAGATAACATCTGAAGCCTAAAGCAGAGGTTGACCAGCTCTGCTATTACCTGCTTATCTGATGTTTGTACCAGTGTATTTGAAATGCACCTTGATTTATGACTTTCTTTGTTATGTAACTATAAAACCTTAATAAAATTATTAATACACTGGAACATGGAATTTGAGGTAACTTTAATCTGTGTTCCTGGGCTGGGGTCACACATATTTGACTCTAGAATAAATATGAGAGAATAAAGGTGAGAACTATGTGTTTTATATCAACATGATCATATGGTTAACCTGTCAATATACTATATTACCTATTACATTAATTTTCAATATTTTACTAGTTTTACATAGCTAAAACATTCTACTTGTCCTTGATGCATAAATATTTTACATATTAATGAATTCAACTTGGCTCTTAACTTGTTTAGGAATTCCATGTCTAAGCTGTTGTAAAATTTTAATCAATAGTCCCCCTCCACTTGAAGAAACACATATTTCTCAACTTGAAAAATGGAATTATTTCCCAATAAACACATTTTAAGTTGAAAATGGCATAAGTTAAAAATGCATGCAATATACTTAATCCACACAACATCAGAGTTTAGCAACAAAGAATTTGTTCAGAATGTAACTTATGTAACTTGTTTATTCTAATGGCTATATGCGAATTACAGCTTCTTAGGGAAATAGCGTCTTAGAGCGAATACACACTGCTAATCGATGGAAAGAAATCAATACTCAGGATTTGAGCAATGATTTCTATTGAATGCATGATTTTGTCATATCATAAGTTTGAAAAATCCTATGTAGTCTGCACTCTTCGGTTGTGATGCAAAAGTGATTTTGTCCTCTTGTTATCATTTGAAAAGCAGTTTTCATCTTTTCTTTTTTATTGGATGCAAAGAATAGGTTTTTGAATACCTTATAGTGATTTTTAATGTTATTATCAACAAGATGTTTCATATGGATACACCATGTGTTTGTATCCTCTTTTCCCTCATCCCTGCCCCCATGCTGTTGGGGATGCTCATCAATGGGCTTGCAGATATTTCCCATGGTGTTGTGAATTGAGCGTTATGGGAGCAGCAGTCAGTTATTTGGGGGGTGGGGAGGGGATGCCTCTGGGCATGATGTCTCAATCTGTGGCTCTTAAAATCTTTCCACCCCCTCTTCCACAAAATGTCCTGAGCCGTGGTAGGGGAGTTTTAAGTCTACTTTCAGAGCCTCTGGTCTCTACTTTGGTAGGTGTTGAGTGTCCTCAGGGTCTGTCTCCTTCACCCTGCTGCTGATTATCTGGTTCAGCATGGAAGCAGCCCTCATGCTCTTCTCCCCAATTCCTCTGTGGATTCATCTGTGGCTTGGCTGAAGTGTGAGGGATAGTTTGTCTCCTCCCGTCTTGCTACTTTCTGAAAATGAACAGATTCTCCAAAGGAGAATGAAGTCAGCATAGTTTAAGTAGGATAAGCATCATTAATTTAGGGAAAATTTGACATACATAACCCCTTTTTTAGCCAAAGAGTAGTGAGAGCTTGACACTGGAGAACATAGTATTTGTCCCCATAGGATTCTGATCTGGTTCCCAATTCCAGATATGGGTTCCTTTATACTGAGCAGATCTCTTAGTCAATCAGAAAGCTATTGATTACCCACTGAGGCTACGTGCCACTATTGTACTGGCAGGTACATCCTGTCAGGGTGTTTGCTTCTGAAGAGCTTAGACCTATGGTTGCTCAGACCACTGTTGGCCACTTTCCCCACTATCTCATGTAGCACTTTCCAGCACTAGACAGGCTAACTAACTGTCTGGTGACTGGATTTTTTCTGAATTCCAGACAGGTCTCTGTGTCAGCAGCATATGGTGTCTTGAGCAATAAGGTCTTAGCTTTTGCCTCAGGTGGGTCATCAAGTGCTTTGACAGAATGCTGTCTTGATTTGGGTACCTTTCAGGTCTCTCTGATCAACAACTTATTGTGGGTAGAAACTAATCTCTGGTACTGGGAGTTAAGGCCAGACACAGAAAAAAATCATAATTTTTTTTTTCTTTTAAGCTTAGGCTCACACAATCACAGAAAGACAAACACCACATGGTGTCACTTAGGGGTGGTTCCTAACTTATACCTGCTTGAGTTGCTGACATACCTGATAGGTAACTCAGGTCTCAGACAATACGGATGGAAGGGTTTGGAGGCAGGGGAAGGGAGGGAGGAACAAACACAAAATTAAATCCAAAATGAGCTGATACCACAGAAACCTTTATCCTTGGAGATACCCTGAAAGATATAACCCTCAATTGATTAAGGGGGTGCACCTGAAAAGTAGGGCTCTGGTGAGGGTAGGTTTTTGTTTTTTAAGACTGGAAAAATTATTGCAGAGTCTTTGGTTAGAGAACTGACTTTCTATCTACATTAAGACAATGAAATTTTGGGCTGGAGAGATGGATTAGCAGTTAAGCACTTGCCTGTGAAGCCTAAGGACCCCAGTTGGAGGCTCGATTCCCCAGGACCCACGTTAGCCAGATGCACAAGGGGGCGCACGCATCTGGAGTTTGTTTGCAGTGGCTGGAGGCCCTGGTGTGCCCATTGTCTCTCTCTCTCCCTCTTTCTCTCTCTGTCTGTTGCTCTCAAATAAATGAAAAAAAATGAAGTGAAGAACGATTGAGGGGGACCACTGGCTTCCACATGCATTAGCACACATGTACATACACATCCACAGAAACACACATGCACACTACACATACTTACACATGCAAAAATGAATAACTTAAAATCCATCTTCTTATTTCCCCTAAGTTCCTTTCTTATCACATTCATGTCTTGGTTTCCATTTTTGTCTTTCCTGACCACTTCTGAGGAAATTCATCAATGTCAGCCTGCAAAGGAAGAAAACTGAGGTATTGTAATAGGAAAATGTGGGCTCAAGAGGTGGCTCAGTGGCTAAAGGAGCTTGCTTGCCAAGCCTGCAGGCCCAGAGTTCAGTTCCCTAATTCCCACGTAAAGCCAAATGCACAATGTGGCACGTGCATCTGGCATTGGTTTGCAGAGGTAGGAGGCCCTGGCACACTCATTCCCCCCTCCCTCTTTCTCTCCTTCTCACTCTGTGTCAAATAAATAAATAATGAATATTTTAAAGTTGTTTAAAAATACTGTGTGATTATACATGAGGCTGAACCAATGTCACCCTCCTCCTACCCTAAGAACTAAGCTCCTACCCTAAGAACCTAAGAACTGAGCTCCCCTGGGGTGGTGTGCTTAAGATGCATAAGATGAAAAGCGGTTTCTATTCTTAATGAATGAGAGCTCACACATTACAATACACGTCCAAAATATACTGTTACACAGGGCATGTTGTAATAATTTATAGGTTAGAGAAGATAACTGACATCTTAAGCTCTGAAAGTATTATTTTGCAAGATTTATGGCAATAGTTCTTAAATAAGGATCATTTGCCTCCCAGGGGCCCTTTGGAGTTAGTGTGATGGGAAATTCTGCTTTCAACTAGTGGCTAGGGGGTCAAACATGCTGAGAGCCACTACCCTCCATAAAGAAGTGTATAGCTCCCTCGGTATACAGATGCTTGTAGACATTACAAGCCAAGGCCCACACATTAGACAGAACATGCGATTTTGGTCTTTCTGAGTTTGAGTCACTTTACTTAATATGATTCTTTCCAGATCCATTCTTTTTCCTGCAAATTTTATGATTCCATTTTTCCGTAATGCTGAGTAAAATTCCATTGTGAATATGTACCATATTTTCATTATCCATTCATCTGTCACTGGGCATATAAACATAGAACTATAGCCAAAAAATGAATATAAAGGGATGAGTTGGAAGAGTGAGAAATATGGGCAAAAGAACAATTGTGACATGCAAACAACAGGGAGAAAATATGGGGGAGGGAGTGGTGGGGCAGATGGAGAGGGGCTGGGGTTAGGAGGAGGGGTGGGAATCAACAAACACATACTGCATATGCAAATGCTACTGTGCTTGGTGGCACATGCCTTTAATCCCAGCACTCAGGAGGCAGAGGCATGAGAGTTGCCATGAGTTTGAGGTCAGCCTGAGACTACATATTGAATTCAAGTCAGCATGTATTAGAGCAAAAACCTACCTCGAAACCACCCCCCCCCCAGAAAGAAAGAAAATGCCATAAATAGGGGAGATAGCTCAGTGGTTAAAGACTCTTGCTTACAAAGCCTTCTGGACCATGTTTGATTCCCCATAACCCATGTAAAACCAGATTAAAAAGTGGTACATATGTCTGCAGTTTGCAGTGGCATCTCTCTCTCTTTCATAAATAAATAAATAAATAAATAAAATGAGTATTTTTTTAGAAAGAAAATGTCAAAAATAAAAACAAAATGTTGGCGGGGAGGGAGAAGGAAGTATGTAGCTCCAAATGTCAGGAGAGCCAAGGTGGAGAAAATGTGATTTAAAATTGTAAATTGGGCAAACATACAAGTGAACTTTTACTTAGGTCAGTAGCTGAGGTCACACAGGGGGAAATATCAGAGATCCACAGCTGAGAAAAGGCCATTTTGGACACCTCACTTCTCCATGGATCAGTAAATACTTTCCAGTATTTCTACCGCCACATCGTAAAAGATAGGCCTTTTACTTCATTTCCCGGATGAGCAAGAATGAGAAAGCCGTGAGTTGTCGTGACCATTTCCAGAGGCTCTCAGTAAGCAGAACATCACACCTCTCATCTGAGGGAAAAAAATCTGCAAGTGTTGGGGGAAGTTACCCTTTATTTTGTTGTTGTTAAATCAGAAAAGTTACAAATGAGTTCATTTTCAAGCTTATATTAAAGGCATTTTTTTTTTTTTTTTTTGGTGCTGGAGATTCCCTTCCTATTCTTGAGTGATTCATTATTGTGAAAGTTATAAACTCAGTTGTAATAAAGTTAGCATTAGTTTTAATTACTTCTCAGCATTATCACATATACACAGAGAAACACATCCATATCACCACTTATCTTCTGAAACAGCTCTCATTCTGTTATCAACCTGTCACCTAAGGTGTTTCTGCATAGACAGAAAAATAACATGGGGGAGGAATAGGAGGGAAGAAAAGCTTGAAACTACCAGATTTCCTTGAAAGCTTAAAACAAAACATTTGTATCCTTTATAAAAGCACTGCTTCAGCTGGCTTCCTATGTCACTGCTGATGTAGAATGCAAGACTGGAAGAGCTAGTCTCTCACTGACCCTGAAGGTCAATGTTTATTTAACCTAACCGCATCCAGAGCCTCTGAACTCTGGGACTCCATAAGGAATGCTTTTAGGAACTTATTTTCATTGATTTTCCAAAGTTAAATTTCAGATTATTAGAATAAATGACTGATGAGTGCTCAGCCCTCCATAGGACAAACGCCTAAGGGCACGCAGGTTCAGGGGCACTTCTGGAGAGGGAACACAAAGAATGTGAGAGGTGGAGGGTGGGGAGCAGTGCCACAGAGCTCTATCATCTGGACATAGCCAGGCCTTTGCAGACTGAATTCACAGCCTCTGTGGCTACCTGAGAAATAGATGTACATGATGGGGTAGTAAACATTCTCTTCTGTTTTTTTTTTTTAATTTTTTACCATCTTTATTCAAGTATTTCACAGCAGTTATATTACAAATTACAGTAAATGTTCAAATTCCAGAATTAAAAATTAAATAATTTACTCCAAACTAATGTGAAATGAAGTCAAATGCAAAATATCAATTTAACACAATTCTAAATTAAGCTACAAATCCCCCCAAAAGACCACATTTGATGAAGTCTACTTTATCTACAAAGTAGACATACGTGACTGAAACCAAATTGGACTCCCAAGTCTAAGTAACCAAATGTACAAAATACAAATGATGCAAATATAAGCCCAAATTCAAGCTTACAGTATGATTACAAATAATAATTATAGTAACAATGGCATTCAGCTATGGGACCTGACACTGAAGAGATCTACTGAATAGCACCATAGCTGAACCAACTTAATCATAAAAGGGAAGAAATTACCACCCCACTCCCTAAAACTAAAATCCAGTAAACCTACAAATACACTGGCATATGAGAAAAGTCAAGTCATAAGGGACATTAAAAAATTAATCACAGGATTCAGGTTAAGTGCTGTAGATGAGTGAGACTATGTGGCAATTTTTTTTCTGTGATTGGGTCAGTTCACTGAGAATGATCTGTTCCTGGACTAGACACTAGGATGGAAGGGGAGGGAGGGGAGGGCATCAAAGGGGTGGGAAACACAAATCTAGACCCAAACGGCAATGGTACCATAATTTTCTACTTACTAAAAGACAGACCAAATGGCTGATCCTTCACCAGGCCCTTACAGGGAACACTTGAACCACAAGACACTGGAGAGGGTAGGATCAAGACTAACCTTAATCTTCTACATCTTCCCTCCCTCCCTCTCCCTCTCCCTTTCTCTCTCTCTTCTCTCTAACTCTTGTATATTAGTTATCTTTTTCCTCATTTTCTTAGTGGGCACTGACCTGTAACTCCCTATACCAGCATGGGGCTATCATCCACAATGAGCTTTTGATCAGAGAGACCTACAGGGTTTCCTAAAAGACAGACAGATTTCTGTCAGAGTACTTGATGACCCACCAAAGCTTAGTGGTAAGACCCTACTGCTGAAGACACCTTATGTGGTTGACATGCAAAATAGAATGGCATGGCTGGAAGTTGGAAGAGAGTCAGTCCCCAGGCAGTCAGCACGTCTAGTGCCAGAAGGTGCTACATGGGCGACTGGGGATAAATGACCAATATCTGTCGAAGCAACGCATGGTCTAACCTACTTAGCAGCAAATAACTTGTTGTGATGCCCACACAAGTGCAGTGGTGGCACACAGCCATGGTGGGGAACCAACTGCTCTTAATTTGGCTAACTGATCCCCTCACTGGTATGGGACCCATAGCTGGAGCTGGGAAACAAGTCAGAACCATATCCAAACATAAGCCCACTCTCCAGTATCAAGCTACCATCAATTGTGGGCTACAAGAGGGCCTACACCTATTAAATTCTCTATAAAAAAAGTGAGGGTTATCTCATTTGTCCTGGTGCTAACTTACTCTCTGTTGGAGAATCTGCTTCTCTTTTTCAGATAGATGTAGATCCTAAGGAGAGAGCCACCCCATCATACCTCAAAATGGCCCCGGCTGCAACTAAGAAAAATTGGTGAAACAAGCAAGGGTGCTGTTTTCTTGGTGAACCAGGTACCAGCATAAGGGCGAAGGACATCAACACAGAGAAAAATCAACTCCTACCAAATCAGAGATCCAGAGACCCAGAGGCCCCCAACACCTCATCTCTAAAGCAGACCCAAAATGAACCCAACATGGCTCAGGGAAATTTTTCGGAAAAGGGGGAGGAAAGAATGTCAGAGCCACATATTGGGTCATGATATGCAGATATTTATCCTACCCATAACTGTGGGCTGACTCCAGAATGCATGACCCATATACCTCAACAAGGAGGGGCCAAGGGGAGGGGGTAGTTAATGGATGAGCCTAATAATGGTACTAAACTGACTGTATTTGCTGAATACAAAACTAACTAATAAAGAAAAAAAGAAAAAAAATTAATCATAGGAAATATTCAAGCTCAAAAATATAATTAACTCCACAGCCATCAGTTTCTACCCTAATATGGTTCCATCATCTTCAAAAATCTCCCAGGGTCCCCACAGCTGAGCATGACTATTGCTGGGCTGGGCTGTGACACATCCTGATCTTAGAGCAAGGTTTTACACAGGAGCTTATCATTTATAATGCTCACATAGGAAGTAAGAACAGAGGTCAATTTGTACATATTTTTGCCAATGCTATACAGCAAAAATAGGAACTTTACAGAAAAGTAAACAAAAACAAGAGGACTTGGATAATTACACAAGCTGCTTTAATCTGTAGAACATTCTCTTTTTTTATTAATTAGTTTTGTACTCAGCGAATACAGTCAATTTGGTACCATTGTTAGGCTCATCCATGATCTACCCCCTCCCACTGGTGTAGAACATTCTCTTTTGGGCAGGGAAGATACTTGGGAGATGCTGGTCTTGTCTTCCTAAGGAAGTAGTAACAGTCAAGAGCTGCAAAATTTTGTGGTTGCTTGATATGTCTACCCATAAATCAGGTCAAATATCACTACAAGTGATTCACTGTACATGGAACATGTTTGTTGGAGGGCTGGAGAGATGGCTCAGTGGTTGAAGGTGCTTTGCTTACAAAGCTTGATAACCTGGTACCCATGTGAATCCAGATAAGAACTCAATTGTGAATATAAGATGAGAATATTTATTACTGTAAAGGGCTTGGAATTGGAAGAATATAGTGACTCAAACGTTAAGACATGTGTCACGTCTACTTTTCATTGATATACAAGACAACACAAAATAAGCAAATAAACCTCATAAGATAACAAAATATAAGTGCATTCATTAACTAAATACTGTTTCTTTGACATCGTATTGTACCTTCTCTCTCTGCAATGGCTCAGTGGATGAAACACTTGCCGTGTAGACAAGAAGACCTGTGTTCAGATCCATAAAACCCTTGTAAAACTCAGGCCCAGTGGCAGACAACCTGTTATCCTACCACAAAGAAGTGGAGACAAGAAGGTCCCCAGGTCTTGCTCTCAGGACAAATTGGTTACTCTGCTCCAGCGAGAAACTTCTTCTCATAAAATATAAAGTCAAAGAGCCAACAAAAGCATGGATAAGCAGGAGATTCTGCAAACAACACAACCTACCAGATGGACAAGAAGCACACATCTGTGCATCAGTGACACACACCCCATGTAAGTCACCAACCGCCTACAGGTTGGAGACGAAGCTGGCTCAACGGGAGAGAGCTCACAACTGGTACTGGGAACCAAGCATGCCACACTCAGGTAGGTCACAACCCCCGAGGGAAGCTCCCGACCCCCGAGGGAAGCTCCCGTTTGTTCTCTGGTCAAGTTGAGTGGGCATCCTCATCAAAATCTCTCAAAATTATATGCATCTCATCCTTACTCACAGCTGTAATCACCCTGGGTTGGAGAATCTGTTTTATTTTACAGATGGCAGAGAATACAGGGGAGATCCAAGATCCACCAATTCAACAGGAACAAAATAGCCACCTGCTCACCACAAGATGTGCCACTCCTACCACATTTACTAGAGTCCAGGAGAAACCAAAAAGAAAGCAGAGATGCAAGTACTGCTCTCAATGCTATCTTGACAACCACCTCCAGGGAAATAGCAACAAACACAGATATGAACTTAAATACATCCTAACAGAAATACAGAGGCTATGGGGAACTCAGCACTAAAAACAAACTGCTAACACACTTAAGGCTCAGGGATTGGTGTGGAAAAGGGGGCAGGAAGATTGTAATAGCCACAGATGGGTAGAAATATCCTGAGGTATAGCCCTCCCCCAACAACAACAACAACAACAATTAAAAACAGAGGTCCTAATTACCCCACAGTGAATAGCAAGACCTTACTGAGAAGGGCCTTTAAGGAAATGGGGACCAGGGATGAGGTGACACAAGACTGCAACCTACATAAAAAATTATAAATTTAAAAATAATTAAAAGGAGTGATTAAGGAAGATTCTCAGTGTTGACCTCTGGTCTCGAAATACATGCACAAACATATGTGTGACCACCCACACACACCTATATACCTCCCCCACACAAATATGTAGGTGCATATTACACACAACCACAAACAGATTTTAATATTTTTTGTTCATTTTATTTATTTATTTGAGAGTGACAGACACAGAGAGAAAGACAAACAGATAGATAGATAGATAGATAGATAGATAGATAGATAGATAGATAGATAGATAGATAGAGAGGAGAGAATGGGCACGCCAGGGCCTCCAGCCACTGCAAACAAACTCCAGACACGTGTGCCTCCTAGTGCATCTGGCTAACGTGGGTCCTGGGGAATCGAGCCTCGAACCGGGGTCCTTAGGCTTCACAGGCAAGCACTTAATGGCTAAGCCATCTCTCCAGCCCCACAGACAGATTTTAAATCAAACTACAGTGTGAGGGATGCCAGTGGTACAGATAGCTCTATGTCTAAGAATGTATCAGAGGCACTTTCTAATTATCAGAATATTTCCATTTCAACTTGAAACCTGGGCTTCAAAACAAGATTGCTTCAAAATTCAGAAGAAACTTAGGTTTGCCATGTCAGATAATACATTTATATTCATTCAAAAGCAAAAAGGAACATAAAAGTGATCTTTCATATTTGATTATTTGAAGGTAAGAGTGTAGTTTGGTAGAAAGGTGCTTGCCTAGCATGTGTAAGGCTCTAGGTTTGATTACCATCACAACACAGGCACACACACACACACACACACACACACACACACAGTGGAATCTTTTGACACAGAAAGTATCATACTTACAATTTTTTTCTTTTGGTTTTTCGAGGTAGGATCTCGCTCTAGCACAGGCTGACCTGGAATTCACTATGTAGTCTCAGGGTGGCCTCAAACTCATGACAATCCTCCTACCTCTGCCTCCCAAGTTCTGGGAAGAAAAGTGTGCGTTACTATGCATGGTTAACTATTATTAATTTATTTCTATAGTTTATTGCCTGCATGTTTATATTTCTAAATGCTTAGTTTTTATTATCAAGGAATTACAGTAAGGTTTTCAAACTACCCTCTAATGAAGTCTTCAGTAAGTCAAACCCATAATGACTTTCTACATTTCCCTCATTCAACAATATATTTATGTGATCTGTTATTTCATATAACCTGAAAAATCTCCATTGCAAAAATGTGTCTTTGGTCTAAAACCATCAATACAAGGGACACCAGGTGAATATATGGAAATAGCTCAGCATGCATCCATTTCCAGAGCTGAAAAAAATCAAAACCATATACCATAGCTCTCTGGAAACCTACCTGTCTGTATGCATGAAACAGTGTAGTCAGTCTGTTATGGAGACTCAAGAACCTAGAAGACACTTTTGGTAGCAATATGTTAACAAGAAGAGAACAAATTAGGACTTGTGTGCAACGCCACTGAAAGATAAATACATCATTGTTACAGAGACTTAGGACAAAAGAATTCACCCACTGGGTTATAGCAGGACAATTGGTGAAGATTATTTGTAATTTTAAAAATTTAATCTTTATTACTTTTATTATGCTGTACATTTTGAAAATTGTAGTTTATTTCTCTATTTATATACATATATGTGTATGTGGGGGGTGTGATTGTGTATATTCACATTGTTATGAGTATGGCCACACATGTATGTGCATATGTTCATGTGTGTTCTTACCTGTGCATGTGAAGGACAGAACTCAGCATCAGTGTCTATCAGTGCCTTTATCAGCCTCTCCCAGTGTTAATTTTTGACACAACATGTCTCATGGAACCCAGAGCTCAACAATTTGGCTAGACAAGCTACCCAACAAGCCCCTGGGATTCTCCTGTTTCCACCTTCCCAGTGCTGAACTTCAAGGCATATACCAGCAAACCTGATATTTTATGTGGGTACTGGGGATCCAAACTCAGGTCCTCCTGCTTGCATAGCAAGCACTTTGCTCACTGAGCCCTCATTCCAGTCAGTTTTGGTGAATTTATCTCTAAATTATCTGCTTCAGTGCATAAATGAAGAAGCTATGAATATGAAGAGTTAAGGTCTGGAGTAAAGTTGGGTTAGAATTATATGACAATTGCTCTTTCCAATACTTCACAGTCACTATTAGTCAAATTAAATGTTATCTTTCTAATCTTTGCAGTTTCAATGAGGAAAAAATTTCCAGTACAATTACTATGTATGTGTATGCATGAACCTTATGGTTATCTTCATTGACATGAAATTAATAAATAAACATAAACCCAACTCACACAATATCAGAGTACTATGGAAAAACATTAATCTTGATGACTTTTGATAGATATGTCACGAAATTATTTTTATCCCTATATCCCCACCAGAAACAGGAAATGAGATGCCTGGAGAGAAATCTGTCCAAATTGAAGCTGTTAATATGTACCCAGATCTTTCACGTTCCAAAGCATTTTCTCCCCTTTCTATGCGATAACACCTGCCTTGTACAGATAAAATAGGACAAAGCTAACAGATGGACTGAACTAGTAGAGCCTGAAGCTCCCTTCTGCGGACCATCCATTAGTGTCAGTCTTTACGGTTCTTCTGCCCTTGGTCCACTATGCAGCAACTGTGTCTGTACCATGGAGACCTTACAAAATGTTTTCTACTTTTTAGGAATTTTGAGAATCTCAATGCTTAAGCATCATTGCATTGTTGGCACAGTAGGTGATTAGATGATAGCACATGAAGGGATTTCTTTAGGATTACTTATGATTTTCCTATCGGATTGTTCCCTCCAAAATTTAGTGACCAATAAAAAGTCTGGGAAGCCCTCACGACAGCCTTGGTAGTGTTTGAAAGCTAATCAGGTAAAAGTGTTGTAGTGAGATTAAATGTTCTCCACACAGACAGATTCAATAGTCAAAGTTGTTACTTTATCAGGGTCATGTTTTTGAAGAATGGTTGAAACAAAACTACAATAATAAATAAATAGCATGTTTTTCTCCGCCTCTTCTGTTACCTCTCATAACCCTCTTCCTGAGGTCATACAAGTAGTGCAGATGTAATCTATCTGAACTATTTCCCTCTTTCTCTTAATGATTTATAGTGCATTTCTATAGAAGAACATGCTCTTTTACTATTATTTTGTATTACTATTTTTTTTTTCTTTTTTAGTGACAAGCCCAACAGACTGGCCTTTTTTTTTTTCCTTTGTTTTCTTTTGTTTTGTAAGATGGGGTCTTGCTCTAGCTCAGCCCAAGCTATCCTTGAATTCACTCTGTAGTCTCAGGCTGGCCTCAAACTCACAGTGATCCTCCTACCTCTGCCTCCCAAGTACTGGGGTTAAAGGCATGTGCCACCACACCTGGCTTAGACTGGCCTTATTTTTATGTGAGAGAGTAACAGCAAGAGAGAGAGAGAGAGAGAGAATTGGAATATCATGACCTTCAGCAACGGCAATTGAACTCCAGAAGTGTGTCCCCCCTTATGCACATGTGTGACCTTGCACACTGGTGTCACTTTGTGTGTCTGGCTTATGTGCGACCTGGAGAATTATGAGTTCTTAGACTTTGCAGGCAAGTGCCTTAAGCATCAAGCCATTCTCCCACCCAGCAATATTACTTTTTTACAAAATGCTATGCCCAGATTTACTTAACTATCATGTTACCTTGTGTTACTTTCAAATCGTCTTTGTGTAGTTTCATATTTTTCCCAATTAAAACTATGATTTATATATCAATATGTGTAACTATTATATAACTTAATAGTTTGTGCTTTTTTTTTCTTTGCAGCCTGAAAGGAGTGGGCATCTAGAAGATACTTATTTATTCCTTTACTTACTCACTTATTTACTTGAAATGCAGCATATTATATTTTCATCATATTCACCCTTATTACTACCTCCTTCTGGGCAAGCCCATTTTCTTTTGAATGAGTCTTCTTTCCTTGTCTTCACTTTTTAAAAATTATTTGCCATGAGAGAGAGAGAGAGAGAGAGGGAGGGAGATGGAGAGAAAAATACAGACAGCATGGGCATGTCAGGGCCTCTTGCCACTGAAAACTAACTCTAAATACATGTGGCATTTTGTGTATCTGGCCTTGCGTGGGTACTGGGTAATGAAACATGGGCCAGCAGGCAAAGCAAGCAAGTGCCTTCAACTGCTGAGCCATCTTCCCAACCTCCATTTCAATTTTGTTTTGCATGTGACCCGCTGAGTTTAGTTAGGGTGGCTTGGGCGAATATGGGTGCAGAGTTATTTACTGGAGAACAATGGGCAACTTAAGCAGTGGCTACACCACTGAAAAATATGACACCTCCTATCCCAGCAACCACCCACTGCCAACAGCTCTGCATCACATGTAAATAAGCATTCACCATGTTCTCAGTGGAACTGGGATTTCAAGGATGCAAAGTATACATGATTGGTTCCAACTTCTAGAGATATCTGATCATTTATATGTGACCGTCAATACCACATGTCCAAAACACATTCAGCCCTCTTCTTCTACCAACTTCCTTTCACTATGTAACCATGCTAAAGCATTCATGGTTGGAGAAAAAACGCATAATTATTTGGAACAATTGTTTGTGCTGTTGAGTTGCACGTTCCCCTGTTTTATGTGTTCCTTATCAATCTCAGGTAGGTGAGGATCCTGGTTCTTAAAAATATATATATTTATTTATTTTACCTATTTATTTAGAAAGAGGCAGACAAAAATAGATAGAGAATGTGTGGGTCAGGGACTCCAGCCACTGCAAATGAACTCCAGATGCATGCACCACCTTGTGCATCTAACTTACGTGGGTTCTGGGGGATCGAACTTGGATTCTTTGGATTTGTAGGCAAGTGGCTGAACTACATCTCTCCAAACCTTTCAATTCTCTCTTTTTACAATATTTTTATTTAGGTACTATGGTAGTTTAAATGGATGTCCTTCAATAGATTCAGTTTTTATTAAAATTTCTTTGATTTCCAACTACCTGGGTGGAGGAAGTATCACTGGCAGATCTTAGGGTTCAGCCCTAAGGTGTTGTGATGGATTTGAAATTCCAAGCTAAATGTATTCAAAGTGCCTAGTTATACCCAGAGTTCCTGAAGTGTCCTTGTTTGTAGTGTGGTTTTAGGGATTTAGTTCATGGCTTCTCTCTTATTGCTTGGATCTATGAAAGCAGGCCAGATTCTTCTGCCATTGTGGAACTTTCCCTGGTTCTGTGAGCTTCACTAAATATTTCTTCTTCCATAGCTGTGCCTGGTTTGGAAGTTCATCTCAGCAAGCTGAGGCTGTCTACTATAGAAATTGGTACCAGGAGTGGGGTGAGTTCATTCTGATGATGTGGATTTTGGTCTTTTGGAACTTTTGTTTTGGAGGAACAGCATGGACTTGGTACGTGCAACTGAAGTCGTCTTCTGGAGTGGTAAGCCAAACAATATGGGCAATATGGACTATTCTGGTGAGAGTTTAAAAATGCTAAGTGCAGAGAGCATTGAGCATGGATTCTTGGCTTATGAGCTTGCTAAGGGAAAGGGAAGACAGCAGAAAACCTTGCTGGAACTGAGCTACTGGCATAAGGGCTTGTTGTGTTCTGCTACCCAGGCCCATAGAGCTTGACCAAGGTTAAATTTGTAATGGACAGATGTGCTTGGCTAAAAATATTGGACTGAGAGATTTAAGAGTTTTAAGTTGGAATACCTCAATCAAGTTTAAATTATAGGCACTGAGGCTGTTTTAAGGTTGCTATTGTCATACACACTGGCAATCATAAGGAAGATGTCCCAATTGCTTTACATTAAAACAATGGAGAAGATGCCTGAGGAAAGATTATTAGAGAAATGCAAACTATTTTGGAAAAGAGTTGACTGGAGAAGGAACCTGATTTGCAAGGTCATGATTTATTTTGTTCCTGAATTAAGATTTGGCTTGAGGCTTCTCTCTCTCTGCTTGGACCTATGAAAGCAGGCCAGATTCTTCTGCCATTATATAACTTCCCCTAGATCTGTAAGCTTCAATAAATATCCCTTCTTCCATAACTGCCTGGTTTGGCAGTTCATCTCAGTTCATCAACCTGAGGTTGTCTACTACAGGTACTTAGTCCTTTACGTGTGAGGAATTTGGAAAACAAAGAGGCCCACTCTCACCTGCTGTTTTTTAATTATTATTATTATTACTATTATTTTTTAAATTAATTTATTTATTTGTAAGCAGACATAAATAGAGACAGAGTGTGGGTTCATCAGGGCCTCTAGCCACTGCAAGCAAACTCCAGATGCATGCACTACTTTGTGCATCAGGCTTTACATGGGTACTGGGGAATCGAACCCTGTTCGTTAGGCTATGCAGGCTCTCCAGCCCTCACCTGCATATTTTAAGGGAAAGAGGCTACCTGGACAAAAATCCTGGGTACTGGACATGGAGAAATGGTGGAGCCATTACAGAGGGCCTTAAAGCATGATATACTTGGGAGAAATCCCAACACAGGGCTGAAAGAGAAGAGGGGGAGGCTGAAGAAAGACCACTCCAGAAGAAAGAGACCATATAGATGTCATGCGCTACCTTGGTCTAAGTTTAGACACTGATTTGAGCCAGTGAGTAATAAAGAAAATTCCTTAAAGAAACCATAAATTATTGACAGCCAGATAAACAATTGCTGTGTATCTGCCTTATACAGACTACAACTAAAATAATGAGCCAGCACTTTTTCTGTTTTTTTTTTTAATTTTCATTTATTTATTTATTAGGAAGAGAGATAGGGAGTGGGAAATGAGATAGAGAGAGAGAGGGAGCACACCTGGGCCTCTAGCCACTGCAAATGAACTCCAGATGCATGTGTCACCATGTGCATCTGGATTACATGGGTTCTGGGGAGTAGAACCTGAGTCTTTCGGCTTTGCAGGCAAGCACCTTAACTGCTAAGCTCCAATCCCAAGAACAATTTTTTGAACCATGTTTCTCTTACCTAATCCAACATCATCAATGTGGTGAAAGAAACATCTTTTAAATTATTTACTTATTTATCATGACAGAGAGAGAGAGAGAGAGAGAGAGAAAGAGTGAATAGGTAGCCATGCAAAATAACTCCAGACACATGCACTAATTTGAGCATCTGACTTTATGTGGGACTGGGGAATCAAACCTGGGCCATCAGCCTTTGTAAGCAAGTACCTTTAACCACTGAGCAATCTCCCCAGGCCAGAAACAACATCTTGAGTAAAGGAGGAAAATTAAAAACACTTAAGGCACTTAATTTTTTATGGTAGGTTTCTAAGTCCCAAGGGTCTTCCCTACACCAGATCTGTTGGTAACCTGAGAAGTGGATTATGGAGTTTTTGTCCAGTAGCTAAAACAAAAGATGCCACAGAAAACTGTAACAGGCTATTATTTCTGTGTTTTTAGTGCAACCATTTTCCAGTTTCACATTATAGAACTAAAAATAGTCAATCAGACTATTTATGAGTTTACTAATTTATAATTACATCAAATATGAAAAAGAAAAACTCAATGCTACAATACTTTTTTGAAAATTCTCTTTTGAGGTCTCTTATAACTTCAGGACCACAGTCTAAAATAATGGAGTAATGGAAGGTGTTTCATTTAGCAAATTTACTACTTAGTTTTGCTAACTTAATCAAGTGACTACAACACCAGCCAATAAACTTATTATTTTCTCATAAACTTGCATGAGGTTGTAAGAACAGAGAAGAGTCCATTCTCTATTTAATGCAACTATTTCTACAACCTATATCTTGTTTTTCAATATGTTTTTTTGAGATAAGGTGTTCCCATGTACACCACGATGACCTCAAACTCATTACATGAGCAGAGCTGTCTTCAAAATCCCCATTCTACTGCCTCAGCCTCCTGAAAGCTAGGATTACAATATAACGAGTTTTTGTAAAACATAAAGCAGTCTTAAGCATATTGAAATGCTGGTTGTAAGCTACTTATTTTTTTTCCTTTCTGTGTTCACTGTTAGGAAAAATACCTATCTCATTTATTTATTTTTTGTATTGGATTTCTTGCTTCTAAATGTTCAGTTGTTTCTTCCATCTGGAGTTTATTTGTGTAACACTTGCAACCTGATAACCATGATTTGAGTGTAAAAATGTCTAGAGGAAACGTATTGTTTATATGGATATACCCATCATCACTCTACTATCAAGGACAATTGTCATCAATCCATCATAAAGTGTGACAGACTTTCAATGGTAAATTCCCTTACTTAGCTCAACTGTTTTCTCTACTGTAGCCCCTCTCTTCTAGAATTCATACTCCATTCATCATCAGGGACGCAAGCAGCTGAACATTTTCTTTTTTTAATGTCCAAGAAAGGCCATCACCTATGAATCATTTTTTCCCCAAACATAAATCCTTGTGCCAACACAGAAAAGCCGTATTTTTCCATCTCCATAATTCCTGTTATTTTAAGTCTATCCTTTAACCAAAGTGGCTTTGTGTTTCTTTTTCCTTGATAACTCACAGGTTCAAATATAAAAAAATTTATTATTATAAGGAACAATTATGAGGTTGAGAGCACACAGTGTGCATGCCATGCTTCCAGCCTCTGGTACTGATATACGGAATGAAATACTTGCGGTTGTCTGCTCGCATGGCATGGATGACTTCCAAGCGCTGGTGGTGAAAGGTTTAATGAATGTCTGCCTTCGTCAGACCCAACAGGGACCAAGCATCATGGGAGGTCGCCCAAGTCCCAGACTGCAGCATCTCAAAAACAAACTTTGACCATTGAATTGATTCATTCCAGCTATTCTTCAATGTCAACAATGGCTTTGCTGACTATCTTACTTTAAACAGTACTATGGATTTGGAGATTGCAAGATGTCACTCTTCCACTAAATACTGAAGTAGACAAATGACTGGACATTTAGGAACACGCCTTGTCACGTTACAACTTCCGTTCAGAGTATTCAGCATTTAATAACTTCCTGCTCATGGTCTTCTTTATGTGATGGGAAATTTTATTTACTCAGCAAAACAAAATATAAATTCATTAAAAACCAAAAGACACTTTGTGTGTGTATGTGCTTGTAAGGAAAGTATTTGTGAGAAGTGATATGTGTGACATATGCACATGTGTGCAGATGCTCGTACAACATGTGTGCACATGCAGAAGTGAGAGGAGAAGGTCAGGTGATCTGCTTCTGTCATACATTGCATCTATCCTACAGATGGGGCCTCTCCTTCAATCTGGAGCTACCATTTATGGTTATCCCCAGTGATTCTCCAGTCTCCACCCCTATGGGCTGGGGTTACAGGCGTGCATGAGCATACCCAGCATTTATGTGGGCCCTGGGAAGTCAAATTCAGTGGTCTTTGGGATAGAGGATCTTGTGTTTAAGCGTGAAATTCTTTTTATCTCCTCATAACACAAAAGACATTCCTAATAATGGTTTAGTGCCTTATTTATTTATATTTTATTTATTTACCTGAGAGAAACAGGCAGAGAAAAAGAGGCAAATAGAGAGAGAATGAGTATGGGTATGCCAGGGCCTCCTGCCAATGCAAACATACTCCACACACAATGCACCACTTTGTGCATCTGGTTTTACATGGGTATTGGGAAATCTAACCCAGGCCATCAGGATTTGCAAGCAAGCACCTCTAACTGCTGAGCCATCTCCAGCCCTGGTGCTTTTTATTTTTATGTGTGTATTTGAGTGCACATGTGCTGGGAAGTGAAAGTGTATGTGCCTTCATGTGAAGGCCAGAGAACAACTTCCATGAATCAAGAATTCAATCCACCTCTTGTTAAAATAGGTTTTCTCGCCGGGCGTGGTGATGCATGCCTTTAATCCCAGCACTTGGGAGGCAGAGGTTAGTGGATCGGCATGAGTTTGAGGCCACCCTTAGACTACATAGTGAATTCCAGGTCAGCCTGGACTAGAGTGAAACCCTACCTCGAAAAACCAAAAAATTAAAATTAAAATTAAAAAAAAGATAGGTTTTCTCATTGGCCTGGGACTCAACAATGAGGCTAGACTGTTTGGCAATAAGTTCCAAGGATGCTTCTGTCTCCAGCACTAAGATTATAAGAGCACCTGGTATTTTCATGTGGGTTCTAGGTATCAAACTCGGGTCCTCATGATTACAAGGCAATCACTGACTGACTGAGCTAGCTCCCCAGCCCTGGTTGGGTATATTCCCACTACTCCTGTCTATTTCCTGCAAGACTAGGACATTTGTGTTTTCTAATGTGTTTATAATTTTACCACAGCATCAAAGAAATTATACTTTAGCTACTCGTATATACATTTCTCTCCCTTGGAAATATGAGATCTTTTTAAGGTTAAGGATTTACACTAGTGCCCTCCATTAGCCTAGCACCTTACACAATGCACGTTATAAAGTTCAGTTCAGAATACATTTGAATTCATGATGATTTGTGACTCAGGTATTATACTGTGAATTCCCCAGTATCTTTTAGATAGCTTGCATATTAGTATCATGCTATCAATGCTGTATTTGCTATTAAATATTAAGTAACTGTCAGTGATTATTCATAAATACTAAACCACATTGTACAATGTAAATGGTGTTTGCATATCCATATTCTCAGTGCTCTGCTTTCTGGTATGGTAAAAAGTATTCATAGGCACTAAAACTCATTATCATTTCCCACTTACCACAAACTCAAGAATGCAGTATTACCTTTTGTAATTATATATGCCACATAGTTGATGTGGACAGAATGTGGGCAGAAATGATATTCACCACCATCAAGACAGTACCTAACAAAATCACCCACGTGACTGTTGTTCTCTTGTTCCATGTATGAAATTGGAAAGTTTTGATACTTTAGAAGAAGGTAAAAATGGAGCTAGGTAAATGGCTCATCAGATAAAGTGCTTGCTTCTCAAGTTTAGTGCCCAAGTTTGAATCCCCAGACCTCATGTGAAACCCAGGTTCTGTGGTAGGCTTTTGTAATTCTACCATACTGACTGTGATATGGGAGGTGGAGATGGGAAAGTTTCTCAGACCCTCACCGACCAGTTAGCTTGGCATATGAAACAATGAACCACAAGGAGAATGAGGGCTCCTGCCTCAAATGAGGTAGATGGAAAGCTTGAGAGTTGTCATCTGACCTCCACACACATGCCATAAAATACTCAATCCCACATGTGTACACATAAACACATAGATCCACATCATACACACATCAAAAATAATAATGTGTTTTTAAAAAGGATGGTAGAACTATGGTATGCAAGAAACCTGTGTACTGAATGATCACATGCAAGACTATCTGACCATAAGTATAGTCATATGGCCTCCATATGCATGTGCACACATATGTGCCCCCCCCACACACAAACAAACACACACACACACATTCACAAAGTGTACACAAACTGATTAATAAGGTTGGAATGATGAAAGTCCAGCTCATGTTACAAAACATGAGCCTACTACAAAACATATCACATAGCTGGGTGTGGTGGTGCACACCTTTAATCACATCAATTGGGAGGCAGAGGCAGAAGGATCATTGTGAGTTTGAAGCCACCCTGAGACTACATAATGAGTTCCAGGTCAGCCTGGGCTAGAGTGAGACCCTACCTCAAAATCAAAACAAAATATTGCAGGGCTTTTAAGTATAACTCAGTAAGGCACATGAAATCAATATGCTTATTGATTCTGTCCCTCTTAAATACACGGTTTTATATAAAAGGAACTTGGTATGGGCTACTGCTGATGTTCTTTAATGATATATGATAACCAAAATGATGAGTATGGCCAAATTTCATTTGCTTTGAAGTAGAATTCAAGGTGGCCAGGATTCTGCATATTAACTTTTCAAGTTAGTAATCCTGGCTACTTCTGAAATCCAGGTAAGCATTAAACTGGAAAAAAAGGCTCCCAACAGACATGATGAAGTATCAGAATTAGCAAAAAACAACACATCCCTAAAATAAAGATTAGCTCAGGGATAAAGTCTTCAAAAATATTATTTTAGATGGCTCCAAAAGGCTAAGTCTGGTTTTAATAAAGGTAAATGGGGAGGCAAAGAAATAAATGAGGCTTAAGAAATATTACTATAAAAAACTTCAATTGTAGCTATTGGCACAATGAACCAACAATAAATAAAACTATTAAAAATCCCAATGGTTTGGGGGATTTTGAGTCAGTAGCAAGCCTATGAGAATAAAAGGACTGACTTCTGAGCTGGACAGGGTGGCACATGCCCTTAGTCACATCACTCAGGTGGCAGAGCTAGGAGAATTGTCGTGAGTTTGAGGTTACCTTTAGAGCACATAGTGAATTTCAAGTCTGCCTGGGCTAGTGTGTGAAAAAACAAAGAAAAGAAAAGAAAACAGGACGGACTTTTAAACTTTAAAATCAATGTTGAGTTCCATAACCTTCACCAGGACAAACCATAGTTCCTGATGACCACTCTATTTGACCAGGAAGAGAAATTGACAAGAAGAATGTGGCAGAAGTCCAGAGGTCTGAGTGAATGACTATAGAGAACAATGAAGAGTGTCTAGAGAGAGAAAAATTGGAATAAATAGAGACTTTTTCCTAACAACAGTATGACTCTTCATGGTATCTGTCTAACCATATTTCAAAATTGCTAAGAACTAATCATGGCTGCATGTCTCACCTCATTTTTTTTGGACCCAAAAGAGATGTTTGTTGTGTGGATGTGTCTGCATGTCACTAGTAGAGGTGAAAAGCTTTTAAGTATATGCAGGTCATAGGGAATGGGTTTTGAGTATAATCTCTGAATCCCTGGTTTGGACATCTGAACATTGCCCAAGAATTGTGGGCTTTGAGCTTAATGTAATAATAAGGAAGGGCACATGTGTTAGTGACTAGAGAGACACTACAGGCTTAGCCGACTAGCTTGTCCTCAAATTTTTGCCTATCCTGTCCACGTATTCAGGTAGGTAGACTATATTCCTCAACTTCTGTTGCACTTCTTATAATTGAGGTCACTGTCCATGCAGCGTGAATGAAAATCATGCTCATTCCTTACAAGCTTGGGTCATACAAGTTTTGCTTTCTCTTTCCCTCTCTCTCTCCTGATAGATAGATAGATGATAGATAGATAGATAGATAGATAGATAGATAGATAGATAGATAGATATCTGTTAAGGATATTGTAGAATAGTTTAATTGAGATGAGAAGACCCATCCTAACTGCGGACATCAGCATTTCATGGGCTGAGGGTCCTGAATTGAAAAAAAAAAAAGTGAGAATGAGCTGAACACTTGTATTCAGCTCTCTCTATCTTCTCCCTGCTGTTGTGATTTTGCTATCCCTGCTTCATTTTCCTGCCATTTTTTACAACTATGACAAGTTAACTCTACCTTCTGAAATTTTAAGCCAAAATAAACCTTTTTTTTTTCTCCTAACATGCTTAAGTTTTAAGTATTTTGTCCTAGCAATGAGATAGTAATAGATACAATGTGGTGGAAGGAAACCTAAGGGTACTGATACCATTTACATTGCTTCTCAGCTGATCTTCAATAGGGAGATTACTCAAGTAGGCTCAACGTGATCATACTGGTTCTTAAAATGGAGGAGTCAGAAGTGAGCTCAGTGTCTGACTATGATTTTCTGTGACTGTCTGTGAAGCTGGTAGAAGTGGACACAGATCAAAGTATGAAGGCCTACTCATGCCACTAGAAAAGATTTTAGTCATAAAGAACCACTTCCAATATCTAACCTGCCTTTATCTGATTTCCAAAAACTATCTGTTCAAAATTAAGGAAGTTACTAGGAATGGAGAATAAAATTCTGAGGGTCTAGGATATCTAGACTACACAAAATATTTTTAAAAGAAGAAGGAGGAGAAGAAGGAGAAGGAGGAGGAGGAGAACAAGAAGGAGGAGGAGAAGGAGGAGGATGAGAAGAAGAAGAAGAAGAAGAAGAAGAAGAAGAAGAAGAAGAAGGAGGAGGAGGAGGAGGAGGAGGAGGAGGAGGAGGAGGAGGAGAAGGAGAATGAGGAGAAGAAGGAGAAGAAGAGGGAGGAGGAAGAGAAAGGAGGAGAAAGGAGAGAAGGAGAAGAAGGAAGAAGAAGTACTTTACCACTGTAGCTTGATTTCAATTGTACAAAACAAGAGATAAGAAGAACTTATCTTTTCAGATTCTTCATTGTTGTAGGTGGCTATAAATCAAGTAAGTATTCATCTACTATATCTCATGAATATCACACCATTAGTAAATACAAACTTTTGCAATTTGACTATTTCCTTCAATAAATAATAATGCAACATAAAGAAACATGGAAGTAAGGAGTCATGTTAAACATATCTCATGGATACTATGGGGATTAAAGTATCATCTTCACTTAGGTGTTAAGTCTTTAGAAGCAGTGACATGACCTTCCCCAGAACATATTGGTAAGAGGGCATTCAATTTTTAGAGGCTGACTAGCAGAAAACAGACTTCATTAGAATCATATCTATGGTGATGATAGAGAAACAACAATGGAAAATCCTGGATATGGACCCCTCTCCAGACAGACGAGAATGGTCTTTCTATGAAATCTATAGTAATAAAATTCTGAAGAGGAATTCTAGCTCATAGTTATTAAAAGATAATAAAAAAACAACCATGACTAGTGATAGAGAAATGGTTGCTCTTTTGTCACATCTAAAAATGAGTGCACATGAGGAATTGGCTGGGTGGTAAAATAAAACAGGTTTTTTTTTTTTTAATTTTTATATTTGACTGTCAAAGAAAGGATCTACCCAAACAATGCAATAAAAATTAAGAGCATTTAATCCCATCACTAGGAAGGTAGAGGTAGGAGAATTGCCATGAGTATAAGACCAGCCTGGGACTACGGAGTAAATTCCAGGTCAGCCTAGGCCAGAGTGAAACCCTACCTTGAAACACCAAATAATAAAAAAATAATAATAATAATAATAAAGTTTATGTATGCTAGCTAACTTCCTAAGAGCTGAAATAATGGTTAAAGTTCTCTCTGACTAGTATACTTTCTGAAGGTATGTTGTAGTCCCTATTAATGTCTTACAGGCCTGTAAACCCCTATAGAAACCATTGTGATGGTATGTGATGCTAATTTTCCTCCCTCTGCCCCTCACTGACTCCTTCTTTTCTCATAGATTTCCTTTGGATAGACTTAAATATAGATGAGAGAGAGAGAGTGAGAGAGAGATACTAATGATGATTATGATGATAGGTAGATAGATAGATACACAGACAGATAATAGATGATAGACCAGTAGAGAGATGGAAAGGAAGATAGATTATTAATAGATATATAGGTGAAAAATAAGTAGATACATTGATCATACGTAGCTAGATAATATATGCACAGATAATAGATAGATGGTAAATAGATTGATACGCAGGTAGATGGCAACAGATAAATGACAGCTAGATAATAGGTGTAGATAGGTGATAGATAGATGATTGGTAGATAGATGGATGATAGATAGATGCTAGGGTACTTGTAATTGATAATGCTTTCTTAAAACTTCCCTTTACAGTAACTACTTTCTACTCTACTGCATAATAACAAGAATAGACAACCACAACTCTACGCATAATAACAAGAATAGAAAAGCACAAATAGGGCTAGAGAGATTGCATAATGGTTACAGCACTTGTCTGTGAAGCCTAAGGCCCAGGCTCAGTTCCCTAGTGCCCACATAAAGCCAGATGTACAAGGTAACACATTGAATCTGGAGTTGGTTTGCAGTGGCTAGAGGCTCTGGAGCACCCATTCGCTCTTTCTGTCCTCTCTCTCTCTCTCTCTCTCTCTCTCTCTCTAAAATAAACTAAAATCTACAAGTAAATCAATGTTAGTCTCTCTTCTCTCTCTCTCTCTCTCTCTCTTTCTAAAATAAACTAAAATCTACAAGTAAATCAATGTTAGTCTTGAAATTTCTGCTCCAGAAATGAGCAGGAGATACCCAGAAATTCTAACAGAGGGTTAACCATATGCGACATTACCAATCACACTGAAAAAGGTCTTGCATTTGTTCTTTTAAATAAAGATCGTTATTAAAAATTTTATATAATCCCTTCCCATAACCTTCTTTTGTCCCTCTTCCTTCACTGAATACCCTCTTCTTTTTTAATATTCCCTGTTCTATGTTGGTAACACTTTCCCCTCCTCCGTCGCCTATGACAACCTATTGATGGGTCTGGTATTATGCAAGTCTTCTTTTCTAAAATTGTTTTAATTTTTTTTTCATTTATTCATTTGAGAGAGAGAGAAGGACAGAGAAATAGGCAGACAGAGAATGGGCACATCAGGGCCACCAGCCACTGCAAACAAACTCCAGACACATGGACCCCTTGTGCATCTGACTTTATGTGGGTCCTGAGGAGTTGAACCTGGATCCTTTGGCTTTGCAGGCAAACACCTTAACTGCTAAGCCATCTCTCCAGCCATTTATGCAGGTCTTCTGCAGGAACCTACAGCTGCTGTGAGATCATGAACACAATGGCTACTCATGTCTGGGAGACAGTGTTCTAAGGCACTCCTCCCCATCCTTTGGCTCTTACATTTTTTTTTCTTTTTCTTTTTCTTTTTCTTTTCTTTTTTTTTTTTTGGTTTTTTGAGGTAGGGTCTCAGTCTCACTCTAGCCCAGGCTGACCTGGAATTCACTGTAGAGTCTCAGGGTGGCCTTGAACTCACGGCAATCCTCCTACCTCTGACTCCCAAATGCTGGAATTAAAGGTGTGAGCCACCACACCCGGCAAGGCTCTTACATTCTTTTCACCACCTCTTCTGCTACAGTTCATGAATAACTGAAGCGTGTGTTAGAGATGTCTCATTAAATGTTAAACACTCAGCTGCCCCTTCTTAACAGCACTTTGACAAGTTTTGATTCTACTCTAGTAGTCACCACTGCCTGAAAAGAGAAACTTCTCTAAGTGAAAGATAGCATAGTAGTAATATAGGAATCATAAACATAATTATTTAAAGGGCTATTGGGTGGGCCTAATATATCCATTTAGCCAAACAATCATAGTAACTCCCCACCCCTGAAAGACTTTATAATTTTTCTAGTCACGGGCTCTTATTTAGTCTTTCAGAATTATCCATTAATTCCCTTCCATGGAGTGGTTCTGAAATCCAATTAGAAAGCTGTTAGTTATCCTCACAACAGATGTGCCATTATTGCACTTGTGCACATATTTTTTCTGGCTGGCCAGCCATGTAACTTGCAAAGCCCACTGCAGATTAAGGCTGCTGCTAACTTTTTTCCCTCAGCATGCTGCATGACATTTATCTTCCTTTTGAAATCATAATTCCTAGTTACTATTAACCAAATAATCAATAATTCAATAGCTTTTACATTGCACTTTTATATTATTTTATTTTTTAGCATTCTTCCATGTCTGGGCTCTAGGAAACTTAGAAGACAAAATATTTTTCAAAGGTAGCCTGAAGCCTTCTCTGAGGACATGATCCCTCCACATAGTCAGGTAAATGTGAGAAGTTAATTCTCATGATTGTCACAAATTACTTTCTTGTTTGCCTTCTAGCAAAACACAGTATTTCAATTCTGTTCAAATTCAAAACTTAAATTGAAAATTAATAAGTTAGAGACTTCCAGCCAAGATGGTGACTGCCTAACTGCGCAGCACATCCCCAGGAAAGAAAGGCAAGACATGAAGGGTTCACTGGGCCTTTTAGGGGAGAGAAATCTCCAATAGATTGCCAGTGGGAGGGCACAGAGGGGTAAAAACAGGGAACCACTGATTCCCTCAATGGCGGGAGGGTAGCCCACCCCTCCTCCCAAACAGCCACTGTACCACAGTCCCAGCCTCAGGAAACTCCTGCCCTTACTGTAGGAAAACAGTCCCAGGCAAACATTCTTCCACTTCCCTCAATGCACTTTTCAGTGGAAACCCTAAAAGCCAGAAGGGCCTGGAGTGATACACTACAAAGTCTAAGAACCTATGGTTTCCAACCCAAACTACTCTACCCAGCAAAAGTATCCCTCATAATATATGGTAAAAAAAAAAAAAAATTTCCATGACAAAACTCAGCTTTACAATTACAGGAACATAAAACCAAACCTACAGAAAAAAACTTCAAAGTCCATGAAAGCACCAAACCACATATACCATCACAATATGGCAGGGATCAAATCTGGATAGGCAGAATTAACATTGTGAAGATGGCAATCCTACCAAAGACAATATACAGATTTAATGCAATTCCAATTAAAATCCCAACAGTGTTCTTCACAGAGATAGAAAAAATGATCTCAAATTTCATATGGAAAGGCAGAAGGCCTTGCATATCCAAACATATCTGCTTCTCTTTTTCAGATAGATGTAGATCCTAAGGAGAGAGCCACCTCATCATACCTCCAAAGGGCCCCAGCTGAAACTAAGAAAAATTGGTGAAACAAGCAAGGGTGCTGTTTTCTTGGTGAACCGGGTACCAGCACAAGGATGAAGGAGATCAGCACAGAGAAAAATCGCCTCCTACCAAATCAGAGATCCAGAGACCCAGAGACCCCCAACACCTCATCACTGAAGCAGACCCAAAATGAACCCAACATGGCTCAGGGAAATTTTGCAGAAAAGGGGGCAGAAAGAATGTCAGAGCCACATGTTGGTTCATGATATGCAGATATTTATGCTACCCATAACTGTGGGCTGACTCCAGAATGTGTGACCCATATACCTCAACAAGAAGGGGCAAAGGGGTGGGGGTAGGTAATGGATGAGCCTAATATTGGTACCAAATAGACTGTTTTCGCTGAGTACAAAACTAATTAATAAAAAATGTTAAGGAGTTAGAGAAAAGTCCTAAAAACACATAGGACAGATGCATTAACGCATTGCAAACATGCTTTTTAAAACCTAGACTAGTTAAGCAGGATACACTTTTGTTACTGAACAAATTGTTAAATTGGTGTCTTGGCAGGGCCTTTCCTATTTCTCAGAAGATTGCCAGGGTCCAAACCTCTGTGTTATGAAGCAAACAGAGTAAACATGTTCCTTGCAGTTTACATCCCAGATCTAAATATGCCCAATCATGTCAAACTCACTTTTCTCTATTGTCCTCTGAAGGGTTTGTTTGGGCACTGGCTGCAAGAGAAGCTTGTGAAGCTGGAATTGGGAGCAGTGCTGACCCTGAAGACAGACAAAACTCAGGACAGAGCTACCAGCAGCATGGAGTCCAGCAATCTGCACATCTCTTCCTGGCAGAGGGAACAGCAGGTATGGTACCTGCTTACTGCAACGAACAAGAACAAGGAACGAATGTGCAGTCCTTGCCCTTGTGGCCTAAGCTTGAATACCAGCCATTCCCCTTCATCTGCTTGCAGAGAAACACCCACCTTTTCTGGAGACCTGCCTTTATCCCCCCCCCCCTTTTAGTGTAGGGTGCACACATCAGTCTTCTGGCTTCAGGACTTTTTAAACTACTTAAGCCAGTTTCATCTATGAAATAAAATGATTCCTTAAAGAGGATTGAAGACCAACAGACTTAATTATTCTCTACTGCTGTTGTTTCACACAAGCTTTTTAGTAAAAAAAAAAAAAAAATGCTGCTGAAGTTCCTCAGATAGAGAGAATAGGGCCTGTAATTGAGTATGATGACACGGTAGTTGGTATTTCTTTAGATGATATCTCTTGGGACAAAAAACCAACCAAACACCAAAGTACCAGACAAAAAATAAACAATTAAAATCATGGCAGGAATAAATGAAATTAAAACAAAGAAACAAAAAAAAAACTGAAGAAACAGGGCTGGAGAGATGGCTTAGCAATTAAGCACCTGCCTATGAAGCCTAAGGACCCCAGTTTGAAGCTTTATTCCCCAGGACCCACGTTAGCCAGATGCACAAGGAGGAGCACACATCTGGAGTTCGTCTGTAGTGACTGGAAGCCCTGGTATGCCCATTCTCTCTCTCTATCTGCCTCTTTCTCTCTGTCACTCTCAAATAAATAAATGAAAATAAACAAAAAAATTTTTGAAGTGATGAAACAAAGACTTTGTTATTTGAAAATATAAAAAAGATTGACAAACCCTTAGCCAAACTAATCAAAAGAAAGAGAAGACGCTAATCAATAAGATTAGAAATAAAGGAGATATTGCAACATATACCATTGACATAGAGAGAATCATAAGGACATATTTCAAAAGTCAATATTTCACCAAATTGGAAAATGTAAAAGAAATAAAAGAAATTATAGGTGCATATGACCTTCCAAATTTAAACCAAGATGAAATCAATAATTTAAACATATCTAGGGACTGAAGAGAGAGCTCTGTGTTTAAAGGTGCTTGTTTGCAAACCCTGACGGCTTAGGTTCAATTCCTGAGTATCCACATAATGCCAGAGGAACAAAGTGGTACATATGTCTGGAGTTTATTTATAGTGGCCAAATGCCCTGGAGAATCCATTCTCTCTCTCTCTCTCTCTCTCTCTAAATAAATAATAAAAATATAAAAATAAGAGGGTTAGAGAGATGTCTTAGCAGTTAAAGTACTGCCTATGTTGCCTAAGGACTCAGGTTCAATTGCCCAGAGCCCACATAAACCAGATGCACATGATGGCACATGCATTTGGAGTTTGTTTGCATTGCCTAGAAGCCCTGACATGCCCATTCTCTCTCTCTTTCCCCAAACTAAATAATAATAAAAAATATGAAAATAGAAACACTTAAACAGATGTTTAACAATCGAGGTTGAGGAGGTAATAAAATTAAAATTCTCCCATTTCTCTAAAACTTCCAGGTTCAGACGAGTTCACTGCAAAATTCCATTAGGTCTTTAAATAAGAACTGAAAACACTTCTTCACAAAGCACTTCAAAACTTCTCCTGTGCTATGGAATAGCTAACACTCTCTTTTCATTTTCAGGAGGTATTTGAAGCAAATTCTCAAGATGCTTTGATATATTCAGTGCAGATTATACAATTATCAACATAGTAATTGACTATGATAACCTTGTTATGGAGCTCAGTAAGTTACTCCAAAGTAAAGAATAAGAATGTCTCTCCATTGACCTGCAGTTATTCAATGCAGGGAGGTGCTAGGCTTCACTACATGACCCCAATGTCACTTCTCAAATTGCTACCAGCTGAGGAGAAGCGTTTACAATGCATGAATTTATGCCGGGGGTGGGGGGGCATCTGATTGAAAACACCATATCTAGTGACCATTCTAATCTCTAAATCTTATCTCAGAAGCTGATGTCATGGAACATCAAACTTGACCATCTAGCTCTGACACGGCCTATTTTGAGAAATCATGCCTCTGTTGCATGAAAGCAATCAAGTCCCTTATTGAGTTGGTATAATGTATTAAGTTGCAACCGTGGGAAAATTAAAAGAGAATGATATCTGCACTGACTTTGGTCATTTTACAGCACAGTTGGACACAGCATGGATATTTTAAATTTTAACTCAGAATGCTATAATAATGACAAGCTCAGGTGATGATGAGCCAGTCTGTTAGAAGTAAACACTGGTTTTAGAAAAATCACTGTTGACACTTAAGGAAAAATATGATATGACAAATTTGTATTACCTGAGGGCTTTTCCTCTGTGAAAAATCAACTTTATAGTGTATTAAGCATCCTTACTCTAGAAATGAACTTGATTCTAAATAACCTGCCTGTCATTCTGGGCCTCATGATGACATTTTTAGACAAGTCACAATGACAAGCAGTAACAAAACATATTCTCCTAAGTATTTTTTCATGAGAGTTGTGCTACTTGGCCCTCTTCTGCCTGAGTATCTGAGGTTCCCAGAGCCTCCCAGATTTCTCCATCCAAACCCCAAAGCTTTGGCATGTAGATAATATACCCTGTCCTTCTTCTTGCTGGATGGGTTTGAGGGTTCCGTGCTGCCAATCCAAGTCCCAAAAGAGAGGTCTTGTTCTCACTCATTTTACAGTCACTCAGATGTTTCCTGTCATAGCATCCTAACTGTCTCCATTACCACATCTAAATTTCACCTTTGTTCTGCTCTTGTGGACTTTGTCATACCCAGGGACCAGTTGTCACCTATGTGTCTTTCCCTTGCACAAAGCCACAGTTCATCTCAGAGACTTAGAGAAAGTTATTTAGTTCCACCATTGTTCACCAGTCCTTGGTGAAGAAGAAAATTAGTTCCTATCCCCATCAATGATCATGAAAAGGAACTGCACAGGAAGTGTCTCCTGGGAAGAATGAGCTGGACAAGAAGTGTCTCCTTGGAAGAAAAAAAAATAAAAAGAGACACAAATAAAATCCTAGCCAAATCTACTGTATGGTTTAGTAACTGTTTGCTGTATGTCAGACACTGTGTTATATCATAATATTTAGACCTCCACTAGAAGTTCTGAAAGACTAAGCGACAAGAAGGCTTGCCGCTTGGGACTTTTAAATGTTCCCATTTTGTTTCTCTGAATTGATCCCAAATATAATTTGAAGCCATTTCCTTCTCATTCTTTGCCATCACTTTTGCTTTTTGCCTCCCTGAACCTTTCCATTTCTTAATCCTACTGTACTTTAGGTTAAACGTTCATAATTTATGTGTAGGATATGACTTTTTGAACTTTTATTTATTTCTTCATTAATTTACTTATATTTTTAAATATTTTTTATTTGCAAGCAAAGAGAGATTAAAAGAAGACAGAAAGAGAGAGAGAGAGAGAGAGAGAGAGAGAGAGAGAGAGAGAGAGAACATACTAGAGCCTCCAGCTGTTGGAAAAAACTCCAGATGTATGCGCCACTTTGTGCATCTGTCTTTACCTGTGTACTGGGAATTAACCTTGGGTTGTTAAGCAGGCAAGCTCATTAACCTCTGCTACCTGTCCAGCCTCTATTTGTATTTTTGAGACAAGATCTCATGTAGCTCTGGATGGTCTTGAACACTCTATATCAGAGGATGACCTTAAGTTCTTTTTATTGTTTATTTTTATGTATTTATTTGAGAGTGACATACAGAGAGAGAAAGAGTCAGAGAGAGAGAGAGAGAGAGAGAGAGAGAGAGAGAGAGAATGGGTGTGCCAGGGCCTCCAGCCACTGCAGCCACTGCAAATGAACTCCAGCCGCATGTGCCCCCTTGTGCATCTGGCTTATTTGGGTCCTGGGGAATTGAACTGAGGTCCTTTGGCCTTGCAGGCAAATGCCTTAACCACTAAGACATCTCTCCAGACCCCCAACCATAAATTCTTGATCCTCCTGTCTCTACATCTCAAGTGTTTGAAGATAAGCCTGCAACACCATACATACCTTTTATTTATTGAGGAATTATCTACATATCATAAAACTCACCTTTTAGAAAATGCACAATGATTGGACTTCTAAGGGAGTTGGAATCAAACTCAGTAGCAGAGGCCAGTAAGCTAGAAAGGGAATAGAAAGGGAGGAAGAAGAGGGAAATTTAAGAGGATGGTATTGTATATATGTAAGCAGAAGAACAGATTAATGGGGGTGGAAAGGCCTAAGTGAGGTCAGGGGAAGAGATTGAATAAAGGAAAGGTGGGGAGAGGGATAATAAAAATCTAAGAGGGTATGAATAAGCCATATGGAAACCTACATTTTGGACAATGGCACACCCAGAAGCCATAGATTGTTACTAGAAAAGTTTCAGTGCCAGGGATCAGATACCTTCAGTGAGTTGTTGGCCAGGGAGGACCCTAATGCCCCCAAAACATTATAGGGCATTTCCAAGGCTCTTGGTTTCCACTAGGAATAGATGGTAAGACACTATTGCTGAAGATACCACACAATTGGGCTGCAAGATCACTGAGAAATCCTGCTGGAGCTGAACTGAAAACTTCCTCCATGTAGACCAGCTGACAGAAAGCTAGAAGAAAGCTATGCTGCATGAAGTTCAATGTGTGAGAAAGAAATCACCAGTAGAGATAACAATAGACACTACATGCCTTACATTTGGCCTGCCAGGCCATATGAGCCAACACGTGCAATAGTGGCATGTCTGTTATAAGGGAAACCATCCACTGTCTAATTAGACTGGAGGCCCTCTTCACAGGAGGGAGTTAATTCCTGATAATGAAAACCTGTGATGGGGAAAGTCATAAACCCTAGGGGTGTAACATCTGCTGGTGTTTGTGTAAATATATATACCATGCTCACCACACTGTCCAGTATGCAGTTCTGTTAATGTTCATACCTATGTGTTAATGCCTCTCTTTTCAGATAGTGGTGACATTGGGATGACTCAAAGGCAACATAGTGCTGAGAAAAAGTGACAGAGGAGTGTTAAGCACTGAAACATTTCTATCACACTTTCCAAGGCTCAGGATCCATTGAAGAAGAAACACTTGAAAGAATGTAAGAGTCAAAAGAAGGGTAGGACTTCTTACAATGTGTTCTTCCAGATACAAAATGGCCTGGATATCCATGACCTCTCAGTGCCTAACTCTACTTATACAAGGCCATCATAATGGGAGGAAAAGATGATGTCATCAAAATAAAAAAGAGACTGATTGAGAGGAGGAAGGGTATGATGGAGAGTGGAGTTGCAAATGGAAAGGGGGGAGGGAATTGCCATGGCTTATTGTCTATAAGTATGGAAGTTGTCAATAAAAAGTAATGTAAAATAAAACAAAAAGCCTATTAAACAAACAAAACAACTAATACTCTGTTAAGAAAAGGTTCAACATCTTTAATAATCAAGGTAATGCAAATTAAAGCAATTATGCAGTTTAACCTTACTCTAGGAAGGATGGAAATCAGTAAAACTCAAATGACAGGCTGGAGAGATGACTTAGTGGTTAAGATACATGCCTACAAAGCCAAAGGACCCAGGTTCATTTCTCCAGGACCCACATAAACCAGATGTACAAGGTGACACATCTATCTGGAGTTTGTTTCCAGTGGCTAGAGGCCCTGGAAAGGGCTCTCTCTCTCTCTCTCTCTCCCCCCCCTCAAATAAATAAATAAAATAAAATAAAAATATTTCAAAAATCAACTCACAATATATGTGAGGAAAGAGGTCCCCTCATTTACTTCTGGTGGGAGTGCAAACTGGTACAATAACTATGGAAATCAATATGGAGACTACTGAAAAAGATTTAAAAAATAGAGTTACTAACTGACCCAGCCATTCCTCTACTGGGCATCTAACCTAAAGACTTCACTCTCCACTGAAGAGATAGTTGCTTCACCATGTTTATAACTGCTCAATTTATAGCTAATAACTGGAATGAAAATGTGATATATACATATATATATATATATATACATATATATATATATATATATATATATATATATATATATACACAATGGAGTTCTATTCAGCAGTAAGGATAGATGATATAATGAAATGTCTCAGAAAATGGATGGGTTTGGGACAGATCATACTAAGTGAACTCACAAAATCACACCCTCCATGTTCTCCCTCGTCTGTGGTTCATAAACTGGAACCACTTGAGTTGCAGGCATACCTGACATGAAACTAAACCCAAAATGCAAAATTAATTGATACCATAGAAACCCTCCACCTGGATAACAGATTAAAAGATATAACCCTCAATATATGCATGGAGTGATCAACAGGTAAGAAGGGCTCTGGAGACTGTGGGATGAAGCCTAACCCTAAAACATGTGGCTCTGACTTTCCACTCCCAGGACCAGAAATTGGTTACAACCCACATTAAGCTGTTTATCGTAGAGACCTACTAGGTTCTCAAAACAAGACAGGCTTCTTTGAAAGCACTTGATTCCTGCCTGAAATAAAAAGTAGACCTTATTGCTGAAGACACCACATGCTGCCTATGCTGAACACTGAGAGATCTGGCTGAATCTGGAAGGAAGGCAGTTCCCAAATTGTTAGCCTGTATAGTGCAAAAAAAAAAAAAAGCACTACATGAGCTGCTGGGGAAAAATGGCCATCAGCAATGTGAGCAATCAGGGGACCCTGCTATGTGAAAGCAACACACCTGACAAAATCTACACACCTGTCACACAGTCTAGGTAGGCAACCAATGGCTCTCTGATTGAGTAAGAGACCTGCTCAGTGGAAAGGAACCCATTGGTGGAACTGAGAAACAAGTCAGAATCCTATCGAGACCAACATTATGAATCCAATGAGAAGCTCCCATTACTCTTTGGCTAAAAGTCAGGTGACATCCATCAAAATCTCTTTAATTTAATAATGCTTATCCCCTTTAACCTATTCTGATTTCAATCTCCTTTGGAAAAATCTGTTTTTTTCTTTTTCAGAAAGCAGCAAGAACTGAGGAAAACCAAAATCTATCAACAAGAGAAGAATAGATAGCTGACTGCTTGGCAAGATATGAACCACCCCTAGTATAGGACCTAGGGCCCAGGTCAAACCACAAAGGATTTGGTGAGATGGGCAAGAACACTGCTTCAATGGTGAGCCTGACAAATTGTGCCAGGATGATGGCAACAGGCACTGAGGATACTCAAAATGCACCAAACAGAAATCCAGAAGCTGCTGAGAGCTCAACAAGAAAGCCCTAACCCTAACCCTAACCCTGACCCTGAGAGGAGTGGGGACAGGGAGGAGGGAAATGATGGTACCAACACATGATGTATCCATACAATACTTCTACTTAATAAAAAAAATAGGAAGGAAAGAAAAGTTACTTTCCCACAATTGAACCAAAAGGAGTTCATGGAGCATTCAACGAAGTGAAATAAAATATTCATTAAATCATCGTACTAACTGTAATTGAAGGTTAAATTTTGGCTCTGACAAAAAGGAAGTAATAAGAGGGGATTATGATCAAATATTTTATTTTCATGTGTAAAATTGACAATAAATATAAAAAATCATATGTGTATCATTTGCCCAATGAATCCAGATTATTGTCCAACTGAGATTCAGATGATGGTAGAAATTTAGAATGTGGGAAATACACTGAGTAACCTTCTCTTCTTGGTAAGCCATTATTCTCAGTACTTCTATTCATTTATAAAAAAAATGACTTGAAAACTTACCATAGTAACTATTTCTGTATTCATGAAAATTCATATATAATCTTCTTCTCAACATAGGTGAAGTTATCCCCCTTCCCAGCCAGTTGTCTTTGAAAGTAACAAGTTCACTCAAAGAGACTCCTTTCTTTTAACATACATCTTAAACTTCTTAAAATTAAGTCAATGAGGAAACAGTCATTGGAAGTCCTATCATGCTTCAAACACAGTGCTGTATTAAATTAATATGCTAAGCATCTGGTGTATGAACCATATGGTGTAGCACTGGATAAGAGAATAAAAAAGGTCTGCTGAAAGTGGGTTAGGTAATATGTCTGTAATTATACAAAATGCTTTGATGATTAAAGTTGAACTGTCATGAAAGAAATGTGCTTTTTGATATGACTGCTTTTTATCTCATGAACAGTATGAATGATGCTATTTGATCATTTGTTCATTTTTGCCCTAGTAGGAAGTCCAGAACCAATTTTCTTGGTCTACTGTTCATCATATTATAAATTTGCCTGCAATGTGAATTTGAATCAACGGAAGCTTTGAATTAGTCATTTGGCATTTATCCTTCATCTACAACTTAGTCCTCATTTTATTTTCACTTTTTCCCCCTAAAATAGTAAATTTTAATAAATTACAATGAGCTACATAAATTTTCTCCATTATAGTATTTGCTCACATTGCTTTAAGCAGGTGGATTACATAGGTGTAAGATTAACTTTAGGACAAGTTAAAAGTTAGGAATTTAGTATCTCACAGCAATAATCTCAGAAAAATTATGCCTAAGGTCCATAAGAAATATTTGCACAGTTCTTTCCCCATAGTTCATTCAATATTTCATTCTTTAGCTCACTCCCACAATCTAGTGTATATATATATATATATATATATATTCTAATATTTATTAAAATTATAATTGTGTCTAAATATACATTCCGATATCTATTCTAATACTTATTATGTATCATATTGACTAGAGTAAACATATACATATGCATGTATGTATGTTTGTATATATAGATATATGTATATATATATATATTCAGATAGAATTAGTCCTTAATTCCCATTGTGGAAGGATAGGGAGCTAGAGAGAGAATGAGAAAGCTGGAGAAATTGCTCAGTGGTCAAAGGCCCTTGCTTGCAAAGCCTTTCAGTCTGGGTTCACTTCCTCAAGGCCCATATAAAGCCAGATGCAAAAAGTGGAACATACATCTGGAGTTTGTTTGCAGTGTGCAGAGATTCTGCCATGCCCCTCCTCTCTCCCGCTTTCTCTGTCTCTCTGTCTATATCTCTTTCTCACTCTCAGGCAGTTCTGGGGAAGGCTTTGCAATGAGAACTGCAGCACGTCTTGTGTCCACTCACTCAGCAAATACATTTTCAAGTATCATCACGTCATCTACCTGAAAATCGCAAAGGCTCATTATAGACGAAGCACATTTACATGTTGATTCATAATGTATTGAGTTTTCACACTCTCATTTGAATTTTTGGTTTGATCATAACTAGTCATAGTACGTGAAATACTAAATATATGTTCTCTTGCTCATTCTAAATAATGACTCAAATACTGATGTTTGTTGAATCTAATCAAGAAAGGTAAAGGGGCTGGAGAGATAGCCCAGCTGTTAAGGCACTTGCTTGCAAAGCCTAATGACCTAAATTAAATTCCCCAGTACCCATATAAAGCCAGATTCAAAGAGTGGCACATGTATCTGGAGTTTGTAGTGGCTAGAGGCCCTAGCAAGCTCATTCTTTTTCTCTCTCTCATTTACTCACTCTCTTGCTCTATTTGCAAATAAATATATATATTTTTAAAAAGAAAGGTAAATGCAATCTGCATTACATGAAAATGATTTTAATAAATAGATATTGTGTGGATTATCACCTCTTGAATGGCAGATTCGATCAATAAGGAGATGATGTTTTCAAATCCCACATCACCAGCCACCAATTGCACTTACTACACACTCATGCATGTCCTTTGGTTTGATCCTCACATAACCTTGTAAGCATTTGTTCTGTTTCCCATCTCACAGAGGATGAACTAGAGCTTAAGTAATACTATGGGCACACTTCACAGTGCTTTGTATGCATTAACTATTTAACCCTCTCAGCACCACCAGTATAGTCTACTTATACGTGTCCTTCTTTATGTAAGTGAATAGAGAGCACACATGGTACACACAGGTATCAAAGTCTAAGCAGTATTGATGGATGTGATATTAAGCCCCAGCAGGCTGAATCCACAGTCTATACTTTAAGCCCCAAATGAAATAATCTGTCTAAATTCATTTTGCAAAGCAAACGGCAAGCCTGTATGTCCCATACTAAGGCTAATGTACATCATGCTGCTTTGGAATTAAGTTAAAATTGGTTATTGTTTAAAATGCTTTTGGTAGTTTCAGAATAAGTTACTGTGTCCTCTGGGTTTTGCTATCACTAGATATATGACTGATGATTAATTAAATAGATAGACAGATGATAGATAAATTGGTCTGGAGAGATGGCTTAGTGGTAAAGGTGGTTGCCTGTGAAGCATACGGAACCAGGTTCAATTTCCCAGTACTCACATAAGCTAGATGCACAAGGTGGTGCATGCATCTGGATATCATTTGCAGTGGCTAGAGACCTGGCATGCCCATTCTTCTTCCTCTTTCTATGTACCATACCCCCCCCCTCTCCTACTCTCTTTCAAAGAAATAAAAAATATATATAAAGAATGTCTTTAAGAAATGATCATAGATAGATGATGAGTAGATAGATGGATATCTAATAGATAAGAGCTAAAAAGATGGCTCAGCACATGGAGATAGAGAGAGGAAGACAGATTAGGGTTGGAGAGATGGATCATGAATTAACTGGTCTTCTGTGCAAACACCAAGACCTGAGACTGTCCAAGTTGGGTTCATATCTCCAAAGCCCAGCTTAAACACAGCTGGGCATGTCCACACATCTGTAATCTCAGTCACGTAGTGGAGCAGAGATCCCAAGAATATCCAGAGTTCATAGGGAAAGAAGAACAGCATGCTCTGTGATCAGTAAGAGACTCTAGCTCAAACTGCAATGAAGTGGAAAATTTGATTTACTACCTCAGCCACTGAAAGTGAGTGCACCCCACCTCAAATACAAGGGGACCGTTAAGGGAACATACACATGCATGCACCATAGCCTATAACATATTTCCTTAAAGGTAAGAATTGATAGTGAAATAATTTGTTTTTAATTTATTTATGAGAGATGGGGGGGGCAGATAGAGAAAATGGGTATGGCAGGGCTTCCAGCCACCGCAAACCCCAAACACATGTGCCTTCTTGTACATCTGGCTTACTTAGGTGCTAGGATATTGAATCTGGGTCCTTAGGTTTTGCAGGCAAGCACCTTAACTGCTAAGCCATTTTTCCAGCTCAGTGAAATAATTTTTGAATTATAAATTGAAAACATAAATGAGTGCACTAGGGAGGGAATGAAATCCTACTACATAGCCAACTTCCACATTAAAATTTTATCAAAGCCTAAAGGTCTTCAATTAAAGGTTTGTTACTAGGGCTTCCATCCTTTCCGTCCTTGAAAAGAAGACACTGGTAAGGATTGCTGTTTGGCTTTGGCTCTGCAATGTCCCATGAGCGTTCACATGCTGCAGGCTGCTTTCCAGAGGATGGGCTTTGGGAGGTCACTAAATCTTGAAGACTGGGGACTAATCAGCCACTAATTCACTTCCGGATTCCTGACTTGATGGCATTGTTGGGGAATGTGGCGGAAAGGAGGAACTTGACCCTGTAAGGAAGGAAGAAAGTCACTAGGGGAGTGTTTCTGTCTTGACCGCTTCCTGAATTACCTACCTGAGATGAGATGGTGGCTCTCCTCCAACACACCCTGCCTCGGTGATGCTCAGCCCTGCCTCAGACCAAAGCAATGGAGCTCACCATGGATAGAAACCTCTGAAATGATGATCTACAATTCTTTGCTCCCTAAACTCATTTTCTTATCCATTTATCATAGTGATGAGAAACTAACACAGTTGTTGTGCCATTTTATACCTGTCTTTTATATTTTTATATAAACATAAAACACATTTGATATAGTCATACAAAATTACCACTGAAATAAGCTAAAGGCATGAGAGGCATACCCTATGAAATTAACTCTATAGGTCTTAGAACTTTTCAAGGAGCTTTGACTCAATGAACATTCTCTAATCTCATCCAAAGAAATATCACATACAAATAAAATATAAAACCCTTTATTGATTGAGGAAAGTTGTGGAAGTAAGAATCGGGCTAACAGACTCAAGTTCTCAAAAAGAGATATCCAATCTTGACTTGGAAAACAAAATTACCTGGGAACATTTTAAAGTGTAATAATATCCAGCCCTGGCCTGAGAAACAATATTACTTGGGTACATTTGAAAATTGTATTTGACTTATGCCTCAAATCTAATGATTTTTCTATAATCCTCTATAGGATAAAAGAAAAAAAAACACTCCTTTTACCATGTGATTCAAAAATAAAAAACTTTTAATAGAAGTATGTCTGCTTTCTAAACCAATGTTTGAGGCAAGCATCATAGACTTGCTTGATGCCTGTCAGACATGGACTGCCACTAAACTAGCACTTAACATTCCTCTCCAATCTGTTAGTATTAATTTCATACCTGAATCTCCAGTAACTGGGGACATGTTGGAGGTATAGCTAGCACCGGGCCAACTTCGTTGTCATGTAATATATATATATATATACATGTGTAGTATACTCAAAACCCCACAGGGTCCTGTGCTGTGTTTAGTGTTTCCTTGTACCTCCTTGAAATATTTTATAACTTTTAAACAAAGACTTACATTTAATTTTGCACCAGGCTACCATTTCATTGCCACTGTATAGAGTAGGAGTTAGGAAATTATTTGGAACATTATTAAAATAATTCTTAGCAAATTTTGGAGTTTCAATTAACCAGAAAAAAATGGAGGAACTAGGAAGTCACTGTACCTCCAAAAGATTAAGCAAGATAGCTTAATGGGTATGTCTTAAGAAAGAAAAGGAAGTGTTGGAGTCGATAGCCTCTCTCACTCCACCCCATTCTAATGCAATGGTAGAAACTAGTTCTTTTTATTCCTCTGCATACAGCAAGGTTACATGTGCCAGCCTCCCTGGCAAATAGGCTTGACCATTTGCAGTAAGTTTTTATGGTGGCTAAAGCAAACGACCACAGACTGAGAGGCTTAAACAACATAAAATTATTTATCCCACAATTCTGTTGACTAAAATTCCTACAGTCAAAGTGTCAACAGAGTGGGCTCCTTTCTTCTGAGACCTCTTTTCTTGGGGCATCGATGAACTCCTCTCTCTGTGTCCTCATATGGTCTTCCCACTATATCCTATAAGCAAATTTCCTTTTCTATTAAAGACACCATTTAGGGCTGGAGAGATGGCTTAGTGGTTAAGGCACTTGTCTGCAAAACCTACAGACTCATGTTCAACTCTCCAGTTCCCGTGTAAGCCAGACACACAACGTGACGCAAAGGTGCAAGGTCACACATGCACACAAGGGGACACAAGCATCTGTAATGCAGCTGCAGTGGCTGAAGGCCCTGCCTTGGCAATCCTCTCTCTCTCTTTCCCTCATCTCTCACATAAAAAAAAAAATCTAAAATGACAGGACACCATTTATATTGGATTAGGCCCCAAACTTAGGAATTCATTTTAGTACCTCCTTTAAATATACTATTTCCAAATCTAGTCATGTATTTTGTTATTTTATTTTGAATTTGTGTGTGTGTGTGTGTGTGTGTGTGTGTGTGTGTGTGTGTGTGTGTACGTGAATGTCAGCATGCGTGTATGCCATGGTGTACATGCAGAAGTCAGAGGAAAAGCTCAGGTGTTGGTTTTTACTTTTCAGCTTGTTTTGTAGGGTGACTCATGTTCACCATGCTAGTTGGCTTTCTATATTCTGCAGTGTTCTCTTGTCTCAGCTTCCCCTATTAAAATAGGGATACTGGGACTATCATAGGTGTCTGCCACCAGGATCTGACTCTTTTATGTGGGTTCCAGTGATTCAAACTCAGGTACGCATGCCTGTACCACAACTTCTTCAGCCCTGGAGCCATCTCCCAAACCTATATTGAGATGTTACACATTGGGTTTCAACATATGATTCTAGAGCACACAGTTAAGTCTATAACTCCATTTGTTTTGATAAACAAAGCATGGAATGAGAGACAAATGCCACTTTCTGGTCAAGTCTATCATAACTCATACACAGTTTGTTGCTCCCATTTTCCCCTTCCAAATGACTGGCATAGAGACCTACCTCTGGGGAAAACAGAAAGTCATGTGTTCAAGGACATGTTTGGTTTTATAAATCACAGAGAAGTAAGAACTGTGGTGACTGCTGTTACCATGGCCGGTGAGGCAAAGATTATAAGGCTCCCATTAAATAAGACCCTGTTGAGGAAAACCCCTGCCTTAAAGTTGCAAGTACTAGTTGATCCGTGCAGCCCAGAAAAGTTAGAAAAGCCTGAGTGGACAAGCAGAGCTTTTGTAATCATTCTCTCATGAGCAAGTTGTAATTTGTGTGTTTGGGTATGTGTATGGTTTAAATCGGCACATGTGGGTACAGTTATACTCGATCCAGATGTATGTGTGTGGAGGCCAGCATAGAATACCAGGTGCCCTCTTCTATTACTCTTCTACATTGTTTCCTTGAGATAGATTCTCTTGCAGAAGCTACAACAGCCATTTTTAAAAATAATATATGTTTACTTATTTGAGAGAGAGAGAAGCAGATCAGAGAGAATGGGCACACCAGAGTCTCCAATCTCTACAAACAAATTCCAGATGCATGTACCACTTTGTGCATCTGACTTACATGGGTAGTAGGGAATCAAACCTGGGTCCTTAGGCATTGCAGGCAAGCGCCTTAACCACTAAGCCATCTCTGCAGCCTGACAACCATTTTTTGATAAGTCTGGTTAAGCCCCAGCAATTATTCCTGTCTCTGAACACACCCACAGGATTGAGGTTACAGGTTTTTTGTTGCTGTTGTTGTTTTTACATAGTGCTCAGGATTAAACACTGGTCCTCATGCTTGGGTGTCAAGTGCTTTAACCAACTGAGTCATCTCCCCAGACCCAGAGTGAATGTGCTCTAAAGAGAAACATATGTGCCTACTCCTCTGACTACCAGATTTTTGAGACAATGGACCCTGACGTGTTAGAATTTCCCTAGAAATGTCATTCTAGGAGAGGTCGGAAGCACCTGGCCCCAGGCAAAAATGAACTCATCCATGAGGAAGAAATTTCCCACAGTTCTGAAATTTGTCACAACACCTCGAAGTACATACTGGAATCCAGACAATGATGGGTCAACACCAGGTAAGACGCTACCTTGACCAGGACTGCTCATATATACATACCTCTTGCAAGACCTACTGGAGCCCAGACAATGATGGGTCAACACCAGATAAGGCCCCACCTTGACCAGGACTGCTCACGTATGCACTCCTCTTGCCTTCTATTTGAACAGAAGCCTCTTGTCAGTGCTCTGAAGATGGAGGTGGGAAGATACTAGAACTCAGCATTTATTCTTCTTCCCAAAGAGAACACATGGCATATGTCTTCTTTCTCTGATTTCCACTATTACTTAATCTTTACCTGGCCTATTGAAGACAGATAGCCAAGCCTAGCTTGTTCTGGCTGCCAAGACACTGATTTTGACCCTTATAAGCCCAGTAACATCATGACATTAGGAAGGGTATCTGAGGAGGGTGAACCATCATGAGAATAATGTCATATGTGATTTCAGAGAATGGCAAAACGTGGTAGGAAGTCTGCCTGTCAGAGTCAGTCTTGGGAGTGCAGGGTAATACAGAAATCTGAGGAATCCCAGACAGCACATAAAGTCAGTATCTTAAGCTGGACCGTTTCCACACAGTCCAGCCCCACACTTGATTAGAATGATGACTTCCAAACACCACCCCTGTGTCTCTGTGCATTTACGTTGGTTGTTGTTGGGTTGTTTTGATTTGGTTTTGCCATGAGTTTGTGACACCAGGATATAACTGTAAGATCCACCTCTCCCAACCCAGCTTTTGAGCACCCTTTTATTTTCCCACTTCCTTTCCATTGCATTTCTTATTTCTCACCCATATTTTGTTTTGGGGCTTCCATAAGTCTTACCCTAATCAGAATTCTTGTTTCCCCATATGTAATGTAATGAAGACTTAATTTTTGATTCAAAAAAATTAATTCATGATCATTTCCTCTTCTTTGTGCCAATTGCTTCCTTAATTTAACTCTCCTGTTCGGCGTCTCCCTGCTTCCCTTGGGCATTTGTCACAAGATTCCAGCCAGTATTTCCTGCAACACTCAGTAATGCCTCAGTAATAGTTTTTCCATTGAAAAATACCACAAGTACAATATTTCCAATGGAAATACCACAAGAACAGTGTTTCCACCAAGCATACCACAAGGAGAGTGCTTTTGTGGTATCTAAATTCTGAGATGAACTTGTAATGTTCATCTTGGATTCATTATAGCAAGGGCCCCTACTTTTTGGAAAGCACTGAAACAGGGATGGAATTTTTATTTGTAGTTTAAAAAATTCAATAAAAATAAAAGTTAGATGATGCCAAGACAATTTTGCACTTGCTTTTGTGAGTAAAATATAAATAGATTTAGCAAGTAAGAGAAAAAAAAACTTCATAAAATGTACAGAGAGGCTTGACAGCTGGGAAAGAAAGGGTGTGTGTGTTTATGTGTGTGTGTGTGTGTGTGTGTGTGTGTGTGTGAGAGAGAGAGAGAGAGAGAGAGAGAGAGAGCAAGAGCATGTGTGTAAGAGAAAGATAGAAAGAGAGAGAGGAGAGAGAGAGAGCATTTGAAGCAACCCAGCAGCTGTGAAAGCAACAACCTGTAAAAATACTTAACATTTACAGCCACTCAGTGGCTGGAAAACCAACTTCTCATAAAATCGATTTAACATTTTGGTCACTGGTGAAGACATTTAATGCATGCATGTTTATATATCTGTGTTTATACTGTAGCTCTGTGGATTTTAGTGGGTTTTAATTGTTGTAAACTCAGAGAGACCATTTGAAAGTGTTCAGGGCATATAGAATTGTTGTATCACAGATAGTAGTGATGGTTATTTGACAAATGAAGATTGTTTTATAGATTTGTTGGAAAGTATATACCTAGAGTCTGACTAATTATAGTGTTTTTATTAACTTTTGTATTTGTACCATGACACTGATCTGTACTGTCCTACTTTTGAAAGTCACTTTTTTTTTTAAATTTCCAGTTGGAATCATTCTCTCATTTTCCAGGAGTTTAAGACTAAGCTTCTTAGATCCTGATTTGCCTGTCCTTTGGCAAACAAAGTTATCTGTCAGGATAGTCCAATATTTTCCATTTCCCTTGTTATGTCTTAAATCAGTTCAGTTAAAGAAGGTAACTACTTATTTTTCTCTGCTTTTATTTTTCTGGTTTGTTCCAGGTAATGAAACTGATTATCAACTAGTCAAAGATAATTCCTTAATCCACCCTCTCCCACCCAAGAGTCAGGGATGACTGAAAAACAGTAAGTGGAAGATTTTTAATATTTACTCACAACTTTTAAAGCAATAAATACTGGCATAAACTATATAGAAAATTTACTTAAATGCTGATACACTGTTCACCGTTTTATGGATACTAACCTTGGAGATGGGAAGGTCATATCATCTTGAACCTTAATGTCTCTACTTGTAAATTAAGAATGACCATCTGTTTTATCTACATCTTCAGATAGTTTTGAGACTTGAATGATATAATATGCAGGGATATGCTTGTTCAATGGTAAAGCAGAAGACATTCAATACTATTGTTAAACTTAACAATAAACCTGTACTTCTCAAGGGTTATAGCAGATATATTGTGAATGAAACTTAATCAAAATTTTATTATTCAAATTCATGCATGTTTCTAGGTTTGCCTCAATTGGGAACTACTGTTCTTTTTGGAGGATGAAAGAGAAATTGAGAAACAAAGAGATATAGTGCACAAATGAGTCAGAAAGTTCCCACCAACACCAAATCCAGGTGGTCATTTCTTTGTTTCTGTGCCTAGCCCAACCCTAAAAGATACATCTACATGAATACATTTTCATGTTCACTGAAACATTTCATTTGACATAAAGTCTTATTTTGAATTGTTTTTCTTTCTTTATTAATTAGTTTTGTACTCAATTTTATTGTTTTGGAAAGGATTTGGAAATATTTATACTAGAGTCTTCCCAAAGCCACTCTGGGATGGAAAAGATCCTAGACTATTATCCTGATATTTTACCATAGCACAGTGAGTATAGTGCAGGCTTGAGTTCCTGCCCATGTTCTTCCTCCTCCTTATCCTCTTCCTCTAACCCTTCATTCTCTTTTTGCTTCTTATTACAATCATGATAGAAAAAAAAAAACGACTGCCAACACTTCTTCCCTACAAGTCATTTCAAGAAACTCAAATGTCATCATTATATTTAGTATCATGTTCTTACCTAAGGTGCACCCCCCAAAAAAATAAACAGACGTCCCTTGACAGTCAAATAGAGACAGAGAGCTAAAATTTCAATTTAATAGTAGTGTCATTTCTACACTACTGACATATCCAGACTAAAAGAAAATACCAATGCCTAATCAACATTATACAATTCTTGCATCTCTGCTTATAAACAGGAGAACCAAAATCCATCTTCCCATTTACTGACTTTAGAATTGAATTGGGTTCAAGTGCTATTATTAATAGAGCAATAAAAGGAAAATTAATACTATTAAATAGTGATCACCTTTATCCACATAAACTTTACTCAGTAACAGAGTGGAAATAAAATCAAGGCTTGGTGGAAGATATTTTGTGCTCAGGAACAGCATTTCATTTGAAACATTATATCAAGAAAGATCAGCTACCAGGGTGCCTTAGTGGTAAAGCTTGGGCATTTTAATTTCATAGAAGAAAGACAAAAAGATAGCATTTAGAAAAATAAATGAGGGCATTGACTGACAGCACAAGATATCTCAACCCATGTACAAGTTCCAGGTCACCAGAAAGGGTTACATGAGCCCCACATCACCGTCCTTTCCTCTCTCCCTCCCTTGCCCCTCCCTCCTTGCAGATATCCACATAGACCAAGTTAACCGTGGATCCCAGGGCTGCACAGTCATCCCGCCTGTGCTTAAGGCTGAAGTTGTGAGGTCTCTGATAGCAGATGGACTTCAGAAGCTCAAAACTTGAAGACAAGGCAAACCAAGACCTAATATGATCAAGTCAGAAAGACATGGGAAGTCAAAGCCTAATGGCTCTGCTTATCCCCATGTACTGCTGCTAAATTGAGACCACAGAACTCCAGACACGCAGAGACTTAGGTGAGAGGATAAGGACATTTAGTTGGAGTTACCCTAAAGAGACAATATATTCTTAGAGATGTTAGCTTTGTGTATGTGTATTTTTGTGTGTGTATGTGTGTCTCTGTGTGTGTGTGTGTGTGTGTGTGTGTGTGCGCACGTGCGCACGCGCAGAATATGCTCATGTGTTATGGATATGCATGTACACGGAGCATCTTGGTGTTCCTCCTCTTCTGCTCTTCCACCTTATTTTCCTAAGACATAGTCTCTTACTAAACCTAGGCCTACTTGGTTTTCGGTTAGGCTGGCTGTCTAGGGTACCCCAGAACTCCTCCTGTCTCCAGCCCCCTCAGGGCTGAGGTTACCAGTTTGCATGGACACACCCTGATTTTTGTTTTTCTTAAAAAAAATATATGTGCCAGGTATTGAACTCACACCCTCATCTTGGTTCAGCAAGTACTCTTGCGCTCTCAGTCATCTGCATTCTCACTCACTGAACCATCTCCCCAGCCCAGACGTGCTCACTTTGAAAATGTAACTTCTTAGGGATGCGTCTGTGGTTTATGGGGAAAAATACGTTGTGAAGAAGATATAATTAATCAATTATTTGATAATAGTTATACTTGATTCCCTATCTCCTCCAACGAATAGGATTCAAGAAAATCTAAATTGTCAATCAAATGTGGGGCAAAGGAGGATATTTACCCACTTCATGGGACACTTTTAACTTTTCAGTGCTTTACTCCTGATCAAGGATTTGAAAACAACAGGGTTTTATAAAGAGAAGAGAAGGTATGTGAATATAGGAGAATAAGAAACAGCAAGAAGCTCCTGTATAGATACAGTAGTATCTGGGAGGGGGAAAAAACTAAAATAAGAAGGGAAGAGGAGAGGAGAAACTTCTGGAAAAAGATACTCTCTTGGCAAGTTGAATGGAAAATAAAACTGCAAAATGAAAGACTGCTTAAAGAGCTGTCCCTAATCTCCTGCCAACACTGGCTAATTTGTATTTCTGGAAATCACAAAAAGGCTGTCAGCTGAAGCTCATGTTAGAGGCACCTTGCAGCAAATATTCCCTTGCACATGTGAGGTCAGGAGGGAGGGGGATGGACTTAGGTTCCATCAAGCAAAGAATGACCACGAACTCCAAACAGCCCATGCGTGGCCTTCAACTTCAGAGCATATGTATTTTCTTTCCAATTGTACGTGGAAAAAAAAAAAAAAGAGCTGGGATTGGGTTGTCAATAAAGATATAAATTTGGCTCCAAGAGAAGAGACATAGCACCCACAAGCTTTCAATATTTATTTAATGAAGTCAGAAGGACTTAGCTTGACCCTGAGAAAACTGTTCCAGTGAAGAATTCTCAGAACTGAAAGAAAGGTGAACAAGCTGCAGATTCGTATGATCTGGAACATTGTGCGACTGGCTGTAGTTAGAGTAAACAGCATTCAGTTTATGTGCTTCCTCCATGTTGTAACGATGTCTTTATATTATCACTACACACGCTGAGGTTATTTTCATAGTAGGTAACCTTTTTTCCCTTTTTTTCTTTTCTTTTCTTTCTTTCTTTTTTTTTTTTTTTTAGTTTTTCCTTCCTTTTAGTCTTTCCTTCCTTCTGGCTTTCTCACTTTCCTTATAGTCAGACTTCTCTTCCTGTAGCCTACACATACTTAAAACAAGCCTTCTTGCAAACTTAATTGAAAGTACAGAGCAAGTGTGGCATGTTGTGTTGTGTAGACTCTGTAACAGTAAATTGCAAGCTAAAAATGTCCATAACATTGAAGGGGTTCTGGGCACCCTCTGCCAGTTACCGCCAAACGAAAACGCTGTCCTGAGTTATAGCAGTGTAGCTTACTCTTGCCTTCATTTTAACTTCATATAATTATAGCTGTATAATTGAATCTTTTGGGGATTTGTCTCCTTTTTGTTGAGGTGTCATCTGTAGTGTTGGGTGACAGAGTTGCTTGTTCATATTCCTTCAATTTCTGTCTCTTGGATATATTACAACTTTGCACTTTTCTATTAAAAATTTTATACAGGTTGAAGTAGTTGCATTCTCATTTTTAGGACAAAACACCCCAGCCAGAAACAGCTTCTAGAAGGAGAGGATTGGGAAAGAGAGATTGCTCAGTGGTTAAGGACTTTGCCTGCAAAGCCTAATGGCTAGGGTTTGTTTTCCCAGTACCTACGTAAAGCCAGATACACGAAGTGACACATGCAGCTGAAGTTCATTTGCAGCGGCTGGAGGCCCTGGTATTCCCATTCTCTCTCTCTCTCTCTCTCTCTCTCTCTCCTCCCCCCATATCTCTCTGCTTGCAAATAAATAAATATATTTTTAAAGGGTTGGGCTGGAGGAGATTGCTTAGTGGTTAAGGCGCTTGACTGCAAAGCCTAAAGATACAGGTTCAAATCCCCAGTACCCACATAAGCCAGATACACAAGGTGGCACATGCATCTGGAGTTCATTTACAGTGGCTTAAGGTCTTGGTGTACCCATTCTCTTTCTCCCTCTCCTTCTCTGTCTCTCTCTCTCTCCCTAACTATCTCATAAATAAATCAATAAACAAAAAAAACAAAATTTTAAAAATATTTTAGAAAAGGAGAGGGCTTAATTCAACTTACAGTTTTGAGGAGAAGCTTTCTCATGGCAGGGAATGCATCATAGGAGCAGACAGCCAGGCATCACATCTCCACAGCAACAGGGAGGGAGGGAATGTGGGCTAGCACTGCCTGGCGAGAGTAGAGCTGGGCTATCATATCCCAATGCCTGTGTCCAGCAACACACCTTCTGTAGCAAGACTCTACCTCTCAAAGGCCCAACAACTTTCCCAAGTTGCTACCAGCTGGAAACCAAGTATTCAGCACACCTGTGAGGGATGGAGCATTTCGTATTCACAACCACACATGTCTTTTAGTGAAATGTATGCATTCAAAGTTCGGAATTTCCTTAGAGAATAGAAATTCTATTATAAAATGTTATTTTATTTAATGTGCTGGGTAACTTGTTTAATATCCTCTTCTTTTGTTTGTCTTATTTTACCTCATTTTAACAGGATCGCAGGTAGCACTGGCTAGTCTCAAACTCACCATATAGCCAAGAATTGTTCAGAATGTCTGATCCTTCTGCCCCCACCTCTCTACCAAAAACTAGGATTACAGGTATGCACCTCCATTCTTGGCCCTTAAAAGTAAAAATTATTTTTTATACCTTCGGACCATTTTTTTTTCTATTGATATTGTCACCCTTCATGCTCTTATCAGTTTCCTTTGAGTGAGTAGATTTGCAATTTAATGCAGTTCTAATTATCTACATTTTTGTCTTTTCATGTATGTTTGGGTCTCATTAAAGAAACCTTTTTTCTGTTTGAAAGACATCATTCACATTTTCTTTGAACTTTGATCTGCATTCTATCTAGAACTGGCTTTGTGTACGGTGTGAGGCAGGAAGCAGAAGTAGAGAACATGGCACTTACAAAGCTAATTAGTTGAATAAAATAACTGTGAATGACTGTTCTAAGGCATTCTTAAAAATCATTTTCTCCTAGTAAATCTTGTTCTTATCCAGTAAAGTACCTCTTCTATCAGGATAATTGATTTTTAACCTATAGAAGCAGCTTATTTACCAAAAGGCAGTTTATTTCTCTAGACCTAAAACTCTTGGTCTCCACTAATGTATAGTAAACCATTACATTAAAATGACACTTTCCTGGTCACAGTCAGTTCTCAGACATGAAAAGCCCAGAATTAACGTGCTATGTTCACAGCTAAAAACCCAATGATCATTCTTATTTTTTTTTTCACACATGAGTACAAAACACTTAATTTTGTTTCTTCATTGGGTCGAGGATGGGAAAATGACTCGGTGGACAAAGCACTTACCACAGGAGCCTGAGTACCCAAATTCAGATCTCCAGAACCTGTGCAAAGCAGGACACTGTTGTGAGTGTCTGTAACACCAGCCTGCATATGGCACAACAGAAAGTGGACACAGGAGAGCTCCTCAATAGCTCACTGGAGAGCCAGCCTGATGAACACAGTGGGGAAAAATGAGAAACCTTAGTCCAAATAAGGGAAAGATGACCACCACTCACAGGCTCTTCTCTGGTCTCAAGATATGTGCTTTGCATATATGCACATATGGAGAGAGAGAGAGAGAGAAAGAGAGAGAGAAGGAAAGGAAGAAAGAAAGAAGGAAAGAAAGAAGAGAGAGAGAGAGAGAAAGAAAGAAAGAAAGAAAGAAAGAAAGAAAGAAAGAAAGAAAGGAAGGAAGGATGAAAGGGAGAGAGAAATGAAGGAAGGAAAGAAATTGGGGGGCAGAAAAGAAAGAAAGGAGAAAAAAATTAACAAAATTGTCTGGACATGGTAGTGCACGCCTATTACACCAGCTTCAGGAGGCTGAGGCAGGAGGATCAGATTACAGTAAATTTGTAGCCATCTTGGGATACATCGTGAGTTTAAATCTGGGCCATGTAGCAAGATCCTAGTTAAAAAAAGAAAGAAAGAAAGTAAAAAGGAAAGAGAGAAAATTGATGGAGTCTTGACCACCAATTATTTAATAAGCTATATATTCTTAATCAATAAGGTCTCCCTTTTACAGTTATCCAAATAAGCATAATAAATGTCTGCATTTTTATAGGCCTCTTATTTTGTTCACTTGGTTTACTTCATGTCAATATTACATTTTCATCAATACTGAAGCACTATTAAGTCTGAATGGATGGAACTATGTCCTCTTCCCCTGAACTTGGTAGTTCTTTGAGATTTTTCTGGTTTATTTTCCTCTTTTAAATTTCCATATAAATTTTGGAATCAGCTTAACAATTTCCAGAAAGAACCTTACGTGATTTCATTCAATCAATTGATCAGTTTGGCATAAGCTGTAGTCTCAAGACTGTTGAATGACCAAAATATATGTACACTAATTATTTAGATCCTTTATTTTTCCAAATAATGCCTGATATATATATCTTGAGCTTTTTTGGATTGTGCTTACACAGATATGCCATATGTAAGTGAAAACCATTTACTTTCTTTATTATCTGGAATAATGGAGGAGGAAGGTGATATATAAATAGATTTTTTGTCAAAAAGAAGAAATCCCTCTTATTGCAATATATCTGATCAATGTATTTGATGTGATCTTTGTGTAATGTATAGGCTGTAGAGGCAAGATTTATTTAGCATCTTTGAATTTCTATCATTTGTAGAACCCTGGGACTAAATATAGAAGCCCTGGAATCAAGCCCAAGATAATTTTTCAAGAGGATAAAATTATAACTTTCATTTAAAAATCCAGTAATACATTTCAATGTTTTAACTCATACATTCATAAGGAAATCTATAAGATTAAAACCAGCTCAAATTAAATTCAAACATAGCTACAGATGCAGGCAATTATGAATACAGAATTAAATTTTCCAGTAGATGCAAAGCCAATCAAAATCTACTAGGGCTAAAATATAGTATTTTACTCATCTAACCTACAGGGTGGAAGTCAATTGTAGATAAGAACAAAATTCATTTGCATCTCACTCTTCAAGAATCATTTGTATGCCTCACCATTTTCTACAACTTGTTATTATAAAATGTTTGGCCCCTATATCAAGACATAGGGCATTTAATGGAAAAGATGTCCAACAATCAAATGCCCTCTTTAAAATCCCATTTAATGTGTGTTACTGATAATCAAAATAATCTAAGATTTCCAATTTGAATTAATAGCTTTGAATCTTATTTTTTCCATCCAAAAATGGGAATTATAATTCTCATTTCCTAGGATATAATAAGGATTCACTGAGAGGAGGGTATGACGAAATTTGCTTACTGTAAATTCTATAGATTCATTTAAATACATCACAACAGTTATCATTCTAAAATAAATTTGTTATAAGTGGTTGCTGTATGACTTCCTCAGAAGGTATGAACAAACATGCATTCACCTCAGATAAAGAGCATGAGCACAGAAAAAGTATGACTGAAGACAAAACCTGAAGGAAAATCATGATGAAGAGAAAGCAGAGGAGGGATGGAGAGATGGCTAAGCAGTTAGAATACTTGCTTGCAAAGCTTAAGGACCTGGGTTTGATTCCCCAGTGCCTACATAGACCAGATGCACAAGTTGGCACATGCATCTGTAGTTTGTTTGCAGTGGCTAGAAGCCCTGGCATACCATCTCTCTCCTGCTTGTGCACCCTTTTTTTTTCTTTCTCTCAAATAAATAAAGGATTTTATTTAAAAAGAGTAGTATGGGCTGGAGAGATTGCTTAGTGGTTAAGGTGCCTGCCTGCGAAGCCTAAGAACTCATGTCCAAATCTTCAGTTCCCACATAGCCAGACACACAGTGACGCAAGCACACAATGTCACACATGTGCCACAAGGGGTTACACTTGTCTGGAGTTCATTTGCAGTGGCTGAAAGCCCTGACACGCCCATTCTCTCTCTCTCCTCCCTCCCTCTCTCTCTCTCTCAAAATAATAATAATAATAACAATAATAATAATAATAATGAAAAAGAGTACAGCAACAGACAAAAGAAACAATTCTACCCAAACTTAGCGCTTGCTGGAGAAAACACTCGATATAAAGCTTTCCCAGTTGACTAAATTACTTACCAAACGTGGAACAGAAGGCAGCAATCCATTACTACAATTCCAATATTTAATTATGCATGAGTTTCATAATACCTGTGGAGGTCCAGAGAGTATTTTCCTAAAGGACAATGTAAACATTATTCAAAAGCCTTTGTATGGGGTTTGCTTCCAAAACCAATCTGAGATGTTTGCATCTACAAGATGATTGCATTTGCTTCATAGGAGAGGAAATATTAACAATAGCTCCCTAAACAGACACATATAAACACACATAGCCATACCCATACACACATCCATGTCAACAAGCAAATAGCCTATCTGAGTCAGGAGATGAAATGGTGTGTGAATCTAGATAGAATATAATAGGTTTTAGTTTGGCTGCATGTAAAAACTTAGAAAAAAACCTTCATGGTCTAGCAATTGGGCTGCATTTCAAAAATTGCTATTTGATATCTTTGATACAAGCATTCATTATTTTTTTTATGTTTCCATGTGATTATCATGTAAGGTAGGACTGGGATTCACTTCTTATATGGCTTCTAGTGAGAATAAGAAGGATGGCTGGAGAGATGGCTTAACAGTTAAGGTGCTTGCCTGCAAAGCCTAAGGACCCAGGCTTGACTTCCAGAATGCACTTACAGCAAATGCACAAGGTGGCATATGTATCTGGAGTTTATTTTCAGTGGCTAATGCACTGGTGTGCCAATTTTCTCTCTCACACACATGCCTCCCTTCTCTCTCCCTCTCTCTCTCATAAATTTTAAAAAAGAAAGATTTCTCTACAATCCTAATGACCAGAGTTCATGATCCTCAGTGCTCATGGAAAGCCAGATGTGCAATGGCCCACATGTCACACATCTGTAATCCTACCATGCCTACAGCAGTAAGAGGCAGAGTCGGGACTTCTGAAGCTTACAAATTGGCTTGCACGGCCTCCCTATTAGCAAATTAAAAGAGATCCTTTCTCAAACATGGTGGAAGGAAAGAACCAACCATCTAAGCTTATTCTCTACATACACATAGAAAGAGGAGGAGGAGGAGAAGGAGAAGGAGAAGAAGAAGAAGTAGAAAGAGGAGACAGAGGAGGAGGGAGGAGGAGGTTATTTCCCAGATGTAATAAACTAAAAAGTTAACAACTAGATCCTTAAGAGTATTTTAAGAGAATGAAAAGGCAAGTTGATATTAAGTATCTCACAAAAGAGGACAAGACCATTATGAAAAGATACTCTTCCCAGATGCTATGGAAGAGAATCGAAGTTGGTATGTAATGATTCAAGTTGAGGGGAACTGTGTACATGTTAATACTGGGCCTACATGCTGAGTGTATCAAGTAGGATGGGCTAAAAAAAAATGAAAAGCTCCTTGTAAGAAAAAATTCTAAGAATTGAAAGCATCAATAATAATGTGATAACTCAGGCATAGGACCTTTCAAAGGGTGGAGCCCTGGGCATTTGGCTAGATCCCATGCCCAGGGAGCAGGTTCTGGTCAGAATTAAGACAGAAGAACTGCCTGGACCTAGGCTGGATGATGAACAAGGTCCATGCACAATCGAAAAGTGCTGTGTCTACAGCAGGGACTGGGTGGGGGGCATTTGAAATTCCAATGATCTTACGTTGTAAACCACAGTAAAGATAATGATTTGGACTTCTTTAGCAATTAAACATTTTTTCTGTTTGTTTGTTTGTTTTTTCCAAGGTTGGGTTTTGCTCTAGCTCAGGTTTAGCTCAGGCTGACATGAATTCAGTACATAGTCTCAGGGTGGCCTTGAACTCATTGCGATTCTCCTATCTGTGTTTTCCAAGTGCTGGAATTAAAGGCGTGTACCACCAAGCCCGGCTAACATTTTTATAGCAACATAAATCTAGTAAATCTCATTATTGCTGGTGTACAGTTCATCTTTCAATTAAACATGATTAACATGATTTCTTTTTGTGAATGACCAATACCAGTTTTAAGAAGTTCCCTGTTAGAACTAATTTGCTGAATGTTGAATCTTATCAAATACTTTTTCTTTTCTAGTTAGTCTTTAAGTTCACAATATGTGTCTACCTACCGTTAATATAATGCACTTACTACACATGTTTTATTGAGCTTACGTTCCTAGTTTACCTCCCCACCTCTAGTGTTCTTGTTTTTGCTAGTACCTCAAATACATTACTGCTCATTGTTTTCTTCAAACCAGCAATCTTTTAAAGTAATTTAAAGAAACAACTACTGAATATCTTGTTTGCTTTCATTTATTTATTTTTGTTTATTTCTGTGCTCAGATTAGTATTTTTGTCGGGCAACACATAGCTCCTACCCATATAAGACCATTGAGAATGAACTGTAGTGCACATCTCCCAGTAAACAGTTGTGTCTGCCCTTTAAAGAAGTTTTTTATTTCCCACAGTATTATAAAGACACTTTTTCTAGGTGAAGAACTCGGGGTATACTAGTTTGTTCATCACCTGACTGTGCTTTACATATCCCCACTCATTGTCTTCTACCTTTTAAAATTTATCACGATGTCATTGTGAAAATATGCAAGTGTTGTAAGATTGTCGTGTATTATAAAAATATGTATGTGTCTGTCTCTTTGCTGCAGGTATGTTGAGATGATAGGACACATGGGCCATTGAACTCCGAGCTTTATATGGGTGATGGAAATCTGAATTCTGGTCTGGAGATTTGGAGAGAAAGCACTTTTAACCATTGTGCCATCTCCCCAAGTGCCCCCAAAATGGTAGGTATTCCCTAATATTACACTAGAAACCTTCTATGGCTATAACACAGGCCTAGAATTTGTACTGATGTACTAGTTGCCAAATATTCACCTCGCAATATTCTCCATGAGTTGAAATGACGTTAGCAAGTAAAGTATTTAGCAAGACTGCTCCACAGTTTGCCTCTCTGTCAAAAAAAAAAAAAAAAAAAAACACTTCTTTTTTTTTTCAGTGTAAGTCAATGTTGTCCAGGCATCTATTAGAACATGTGGATTGTGCTTAGTCAACTTGACTTCATTTGTAATCACGTAAAACAAAATCACCCCTGGATGTACAGGTGACATTTAAAAGCAATTTAAGTGTGGAGAGTAGACCTATCCTGAATATGGGTTGGGGCCCTGCACTGAATACGAAGGAAATGAAAGAGAAAGCACACTTTTCTCTCTGCTTCTTGAGCACGAACACAGTGTGACCAGCTGCCTCACACTCCTCCCACCACAGCCAGTGCCATTTCCACTACCATGCCTTCCAACTGTGTGCTGAAATAAGCCCTTCATTCTTCAAGTTTCTTTGATCAGGTATGTTGTCATAACAACAAAAAGTAACCAAAATAATCATTTATTAGGTATCTTGAACTGTTATTTAACAGTGTACTTTTGTTTAATGGTTTATATGAACTTTATCAGAAAGTAATATTTCCTTAAATTTTAAACTAGAATATACAACTATCATGCTTAATGGTGCATCTTTTCACCTATTTTCATGCCCAACAATTATGCAACTTTTTTTTGGTGGTGAAGATGCTGAGAATGAAGCCCAATGTTTTACATAGGCTAAGTAAGCACCCATGCCCAAAATTTAATCCTAAAGACCCACAATGTTAATAAGAACATGTCCTTCCAGGCCATCCCCATACAACATTTGCAGATCTCAATAGAATGTGAAGTAATTGTACTGCAAGTAATAAACAAATATATTTATTAATACATATTCTGAGGCTATTTATATTTGTTAAGTTATATTTACTTTTTATACTTTTGAAATAATAATGATATCAACTTATTGTACTAGTCTTCATCTCAACCGTACATTACATTCATTCATCTAACTACCTTGCCTCTCTTTTGGAACTAGTAAGTTTCCCTGTGAGTAGGAATGTTTTAATATATATATTAATTATATATTAATATAATTAATATAATATATATATTAAATTTGGAAGAAATATTATAATATAATATTAATATAATATATGTATTAAATTTGGAAGAAAGAAATTGTCATAAATACTTCATGACCTACAAGGATTTCTTGTTGCATCTCACAACCCCTTTTCCGTATTTGAACTTGACATTGGTTTTACACTCTTGCATCTGATATATGTATTGGTTATTTCAAGAAAGTATCAACTATTATCTTTCCTACTGTATGATCCATCTCCTTCTATAATTTTATTTCAGTGAATGGAACCAAACTTCTATGAGTTGGAAAATAATGAGCTCTTGTGATGTCACATTTGTCCCTCAATATCTCCATTCAGGAAATCATGGCCTTGATGACTCTGCTTCCTGAATACTGATATGGTTTTCCTCTTACATCCCAATATTTTATTCTAAGCCTTTAATAGACCACCACCAACCAAACTGATTCATTTACCCCTGCTATTGTCAACCTCAAAATTGTTTTACACATTCTTCAATAGTCACATCTAAAGGACAACCTCAGTCACAACTTAGCCTTTCCCTAATATCTACCATAGTATTAAATCAGACTTCTTAGCAGGAAATATCAGTCATCTTTGAGGTCTTCCTCCTACCTATAGTTCACTCATGTCTCTGTTACTTCCTCCAAAGTACTAAAAATGATTTTAGTCTTTCTCATCCTTCAACACCCCCCCACACACAGATGGACATACGCTCACCTCCAGATTAAACATATTTCTCAAGAACCAGTGTATTTCTAATGTAATCTTTTTTCATTGAAGAGCCTACCATGATAGAGTAAAAATTCAGCAGATTTTCACTGTTGATGAATGAAAATGACTCCATGAATATTTCTGAAGTAGCCATTCTGCTTACCAGATGGAATTCTACTCAACCTGGTCTCTTAGATTCTCAGGTGTGCCTCAGAGCACTGGAGATTAAGCATGTTTTGGAATCTCATTCTGGGATCTCTTCTCCATATCTTATCTAGAATTTTCTGATGCTCTGTTCTTTGATTTTTAGAATTTCAACATAGCCTAGGTCTGTAACATTCACATCAGATGTTACTTATTTTCAGTATCCACCCTTTTTCAAGAGCATCTTGATGCTTGCCAAGGCTTGACCGCTTTTTGCTGACTCCCCTTAACACCATCAGAACTCTGTACTCATTTTCTTGCTAGCCTCACTTCCTCACTCCCTTGACTTGGCTCTGCTTCTCTTGGGTTTCTATGTCACTGGCATCAAGCTTCCACACAGAGGGTTCATCCTGGCCACTCTTCATAACCAATGAGAATAACCAAATCTATCATCAACCAAACTTCAAATTTGGAATTTGTGATAATTTTCAGGCGCTTATGCATTTCTTTACTTCACACCGAAAACCCCTAGCATTGCCAAACAAATATACCTCAAAATGACATTCCACAGAATCTACTGAGCCCTGTCTGGGCCAGCATAGTTGGACAACTTGAAACAGTTGGTTTCACATCTGGCTTTGCTGTGGGATTACAGGCAGCTTTTTAGCAATCTGCTTGCATTTCTACCTATCCAAGTTTCAGTGGTGTAAAGTTGTGGCCACTTTTACTGACTAGTTTAAGTGAGTGACTATTAGACTTCCTGTCAAAGGTAGTTTCTCTGGTTTATGGTCTGGGTGAGTGATGAATTTTTAATATTAATTATTTTGCTAACATTCTCATTACTATATTATGATTTCCTAAACTTTTATTAACCATTAGCTCCAGTGTTAGTAAACACCTTCCACAACTGATCTTTCTAGTATAAGATTTACACTTTTTGCTGTTGAACGTGTATGTTTGTGGGGCAAATGGATGCATATCCATGTTGGCGGGCATGCGTGTGTGCAGTTGCATGTGGAGATATTTACATGCGCATATGGAGGACAGGAGTCAACACTGGGTATCTTCCTCAACTGCTCTCCACGTTTTTTGTGGTTGGGTCTCTCACGGAGTCTAAAACTCACTGATTCAGCTCTACTAGCTCACCAGCAAGCCTCAGGAATCCTCCTGTCTCCATTTCTCCAGTGTTGGAATTATAGGCACATGACAGAGCACCCAGATTTTATGTGGGTGCTGGGGATCCAAACTCAACTCCTTTTTTAATATAGGTAGCACTTTATTGATTGAATCCTTTCCCTAGTCCCTACAAGATATATATTAAAGGATGTAGTGAAAATTTGATCACTACTAACATTAAAATACTTTCCTACTTGCGCCAGGCATGGTGGCACACGCCTTTAGTCCCAGCACTCAGGAGGCAGAGGTAGAAGGATCACTGTAAGTTCGAGGCCACTCTGGGACTTCATAGTGAATTCCAGGTCAGCCTGGGCTAGAGTGAGGCCCTACCTCAAAAAACCAAAAAAAAAAAAAAAAAAAACTTTCCTATTTGCATGTGTGTAGTATATGTTGTGGTAGTGGTGGTTGTGTGTGTGTGTTTGGTGTATATACATTCATGTGCTAATATAGTGTCCTGTGCACATTCCTGTGGAGTCTAGAGGAAAACATAGGGTGTTTCCACTCCATTGCTCATCTGCCTGATTTTCCTTGAGCCAGTTTCTAATTCTTTTTATATGTATATGTACATACACACATACATATATTATTATTATTAAATGTATATTTTAATATATATATTTATAAATTGATAAATATATATATATATATATTAATATATATTATTTACAACTTCTATACTTACAGACAACAAACCATGGTATTTCCCTCCCTTCCCCCTCTTTCCCCTTCATAACTCTGTTCTCTGTCATACCTTGATTGTTTTCTTTCATGAATCTTAGTGATTCCCTGCCCTCTGTTTCCCACAAAACCAAGGTTACAGATGCATGTAGCCATGCCAGCCTGTCTACCTGGAAGTTGGTAAAACTAAACTCAGGAAGTCTCAGAACCCCTTAGGCCATACACTTGTGTGGAAGTGCACTCAACTGCTGAGTCATCTCTCCAGTCCCTCTAAAATACGGTTAAATCAACAACTTTAGTGTTAATCCATGTGTGAATAAACTTTTTTCTTAAGTTTGATGCATGATTTCTTTCTTCTATATCCAGAAATCCAAGAGTCTCTTCAATGATCTCCTTTTCCTGTTTGTTCAGTACCTTACCCTTCTTGAGAAAGAAATAACCAAAACAAATAATGAAAGGTCAAGTCCTCTAGCAGCTTTTCCAGGTCTGTTTATCCTTGCATGTCCACCCAAAGTATGTATGGTTGGGAAGAAGGAGTTACCTTAGTACATATTTCTGTAATCATTGTTGGTGAGACAGGCAGATCAGTGTATCCTCCATGCAGACACTCCTGGTTCAAGTTACCAAATCATTTTTTTTTAATTATTTAAATTTATTTATTAGATACAGACAGAAGGAGGGATAAAGAGAGAGAGGGACAGATAGAGAGAGAGAATGGCTGCCCCAGAGCCTGGAGCCACTGCAAATGAACTCCAGACACATGTACCACCTTGTGCATCTGGCTTATGTGGGATCTGGAGAATCAAACCTGGGTCCTTAGGCTTCGCAGGCAAGCACCTTAACCACTAAGCCATCTTTCTAGCCCCCAAATCATTTTAACAACAACCATTATATAGCATTGCCTTGCACCTTGCCATACACCATGAATTTATAGCTTCAAGAAACCTTTAAAAGTACCCATTTCCCAGATCAGTGTATTCAGGAAGATGTGGTGACTTGTTCATTAAGTTGGTAGCAAAATAGATAATTTTTCTTGGATCTTTTCACTGACTTATCTCCATTACAGTTTATTCATCCATTCATTTTGTTGCAAAAATGAAAATTTACAGATTACTAATGAGAACACTTGCAAGAGTATGAAATAATGAATACAAAAGGTACAGCCTCTGATGTTCTTACACTAACCTCTGAGTTCAGCTCAGTGCAACATTCAAGTGTCCATCAGTCCTCATTGAAATGGGAAGGTATACAATGAGGTAGGTGAATATCCAGGATGATTTATAACAAAGGTGAGAATCTGCTCACAGAACCGTTGTTTTTCTGTAGACACATCGCCCTTATTCTGTGAACATTTATCCCTTTAAAACAACACTCCTCTTTAGCTTCTGACTCTGGTTTTGAATTAAATTCCCTTTTTACTGTAGCTTTTGAACAGCATGTAAAGTGGTGCAATATCATTCAAAACTTCACTTCTGATTATGAAGGTATTCAAGGCAAGGTCTATTCCAAGTCAAATTGGTAATGAAAAACAGCTAAGGCCATCATTGTCACAGATGAAGTTTCACCTTTGTTTATATGTTATTAACTGGTAGTATTTTTTTTTCCATTCCCAGACACATTCTCTAACACCTAGAGACATTTGTTATTATAACTGGACAAGGGTGCTACTGGCATTGATTTTAGGAAGACTGGTAAAACAATAAATGTTCTATAAAAACAGCCCATCTCTGTCCCTACCAATCAAAGACTCATTGAGCTCTAAAAGTTAGTTATATCAAGGTTGAGAAATTCTGATAATAGTTTTACTTATATCCTACCTATGTGACTTTTGTGCAGTCTTTGTCACACTTTGCCGGGCTTATTTCACTCAGCTTAGTGTCAGCTTCATCGATGCGGAAACTATCAGTTTTCCTTTATCTCAAACAGATTTGTAGATGAAGAAAGTTGAAAGGTTAATTAACAAGAGGCCTGGGGAGGAAAGAAATGGGAAACTGTTATAAAATGGGAATGAATGATTAGTTATGCAAGATGAATGAGTCCTAGAGATCTGTGGTGCAACAGTGTGCCTATATTTAATAACATGGTATTGTGTATTCAATTCCAGGTCAGCCTGGGCTAGAGTGAGGCCCTACCTCGAAAAAAAACTTAAAACTTTATTAAGGGTTGGGAGCTGGCTCAGCATTTAAGACTACTTACTGCTTAAGCATGAGAGCCTCATGGGATGGAGACTGCCAAGTTAGACTCCCAGAACCCACATGAAAAGCTAGGAATGGCTACACACATCTGTGAACCCTGTCTGCAAGGACAGAGACTTGAGATTTACCAGGGTTTGAGATAGAGACCCTTCTAAAGAAACATGCAGGTGAGCCATAAAAGAAGGGCATCTGATGGCATCTTCTGGCCTCCAAAGCACGTGCATGGGGTACACAGATAAGTACGCACACATTGGTATACACACGAAGACACCCTACATCACATGTACCACACACATACTTTAAAAACATGAATGCACAAACTTTGTTAAGAGGGTAGATCTCATGTTAAGTATTAAACACACACACACACACACACACACACACACACAATACATACATACGTGGATACAGAGAGAACAAACTTATAGATTATGCATGTTCTCTGATTATTTCACGTACATAAGTCCAAACTCTTCAGTTTATGTAGATTAGAGATGTGAAATTTTCTTCATATTCCTCAATGAAGTCATTTTAAAAACCCACGATCCATAAGGAAACATTGTCCCTTCAGACCTACTCAGGCTAAAGCAGTGCAATTGTTTTCAATTGCATAGGAATTGAATTGGAAGCCCCAATATGTGATAGCACTTGTTCTATCCTCAATCTATTTAAAGAGCACCAATCCTTAATATTGTATTTATGCGCCACTATTTAATTTTCTGGTTGTCTTCAATAACATATGAAACTATTAACATCAACAGCTAGGCGTGGTGGCGCATGCCTCTAATCCCAGCACTTGGGAGGCAGAGGTAGGAGGATCATCATGAGCTTGAGGCTACCGTGAGACTACATAGTGAATTCCAGGTCAACCTGAGCTAGAGTGAGAGCCTACCTTGAAAAAGAAAACAACAAAAAAAAAATCAACAAAAGTATGGCATATTGATAGTATAACTTATAAAAATCAGCTCTTGTAACATAAGTGCTAATGCAATAATTGACTTTCACCCAAATAGCTCATTGAATTAAAGAAAAATTTCTGATATAAGAAACCATCCCTTACTGATATCTCATCTTATACTGCTTCATGATCTTCAAAACCTGTGATCCTGATGCTATGGAAGGATTACTCAGCATTTTCAGTGCTTGTCTAGCATGCAAGAAGCTCAGAGATAAACCCTAGTGCCACGTAAACCAAGCGTATATGTAGTCCTAGTATTCTGAATGTGGAGACTGGAGGATCAGAAGTCCAAGGTCAACCTCAGCTACATAGGGAACTGGAGGCTAGTCTGGGGTTACATGAGACTCTTTTTCAAAAAAGAAATAGAATATTATAATCTTGAAAGACCTGTATTATTTTCTGCCACTTCACAAGAACATAGAGTTAAGTTGATTGGCCAACAATCCTCAGTTGATATCAAAGGAATCTGAACCCAGTTAACTCTAGGTTCAAGTACCATACCATTTTCCCTAGAGCCCTGTCCTTGGGGAACTCCATTTACAGCTAAAGTCTTATCTCCTGCCGTCCTGCCATCAGTAGTAAATAGAAATGAAATGTATTGTCCATTCATCAATCTTTGATTCCTCATACTATCCATGCATATCTCGTGTACTCTAAGAATCTGCAAGATGAAAGAGAATAGAAGTACACCAGAAGCAGTTACTTGACTGAGTTCAAACTCTGTAGATCACCTACTGCTGCTTAACTCTAGGTCCACCTTCTTCAGCGTGGATCACGCCGTCAAACTCAGCACACGAGCTGGACCAGTTCCACTCAGCCAGTGACCTAGAATTGCCTTTGATCAGCAATGAACGTGGTTTGTGGAACTGACTAGTTTGAGATGCCAAGAAAACAAATACAAGGATGTTTTTGGAGCTAGACAAACACTGGGAACGCTTACTAGCAACCACAGAGTTAGTGTATTTGATCTCCAATACTTGACGTCAAGAAAAGGTTTTTAAATACCCTCGTGTTTGGCCCATACTCAGTTTAGCATTTGAGATGTTTACAGATATTGTAGTTAATAATATTGACACATGCAAGGAGAGGGTATCATTTACAAGGAGAAAACATGCCATTTTCAATAACAAAGTAGTATTCAAGGAGGGGCTTCTCAATCTTGACAGACACTTTTGATGCAGTAAGGAGCAAGGGGACAATGGTGATTTGAATATAAAGTGTCCCCTATTCCCTGTGTTTGTGATTAAGCACCAACTTACTTTATAGCTGATGGAGTCCTTTGAAGGTGGAGCCTGGCTGGAGGTGCGTCATTAGAGGTGAGCCTGGCCTTGAGGCTTGTTAGCCCATTGCACTGAGTGCTTGGAGCTCGCTCACTCAGACTGCTCCCTCCCCAACTCTGATACATGAAAGCACAAGGCAGTTGCTGTGCTTTCTCTACCAGGATGAAACTTCCCCTCAGTACTGAAATAAACCCTTTTCTTCCATTAGCAGTTTCTGGCTGGGTGTTTTGTCCCAGCAAGGAGAAGGTAAATGTTACAAGAGTGATGCTTTTTAAGATATCTAACTGCCCCTGTCTGACCCAAGTCCAATGGAATCAGGATCTTTATGCATTGTAGCAGGGTCAGTAGTCATTGTTCTTAAAAACAAACAAACAAACAAACAAACAAACTTCTGGGGTTGATTACAATGGCAAGCAAGGACTGACAAGGGTATAGAAGAGAGAGGACGAGACGGACTCCTCTGCATGAGGTTCTCAGCTCTGACATGATAGACATTGAAAAGCCTGCAAGCTATCTGACTTTCATTTTCTTCATCAATAACACAGCACAGTAACATGTACTGCTCGATGGTGTGGTGATGAGGGAAAGCACGGAATGCACTTGGCGTGGAAAACGTGATTGCTAGTTTCTAGGAGTTACCTTCTTGCTGCTGTGATAAAACTCTCAAACAGAAGCAGCTATTGGAAGGGAGGGTCGATTTCTGCTTACAGTTCCAAGGGAATGTTCATTGAGTTAGGGAAAGCACGACAGATCTGAGCAAAAAACCTAGGTCTCACAGACAACATCTGGTCTTCTGGGCTTGCTGCTTGCCCACAAGTTAACCCATATCTTTATGGCTCCGCAGTGGCAGCAGATCTTAAGCCTGAACAAGGGTGTCTCCTGGCACATATGCCAATAGATGGATTCCCCAGTTTGATCTGCTACATCTGAGACTGGAACTCTTAAGGTGGGCTGTTAGAATTCAGTCTCTCTGATATGCACCATTTACATTCCATTTTCATTAAGAAATATGTTTCAAGCCAGGCGTGGTGGCAAACGGCTTTAATCCCAGCACTTGGGAGGAAGAGATAGGAGGATTACCATGAGTTTGAAGCTGCTCTGAGACTACACAGTGAATCCTAGGTCAGCCTGGGATAGAGTGAGACCCTACCTCTAAAAACCAAAAAATAAAAAGTTTTAAAAGGATATTATATGCCTTTCAGATTATTGGTTTGAAAGTATTGCCTTAGCCAGGCGTGGCAGCACATGCCTTTAATCCCAGCACTCTGGAGGTAGAGATAGGAGGATCGCTGTGAGTTCAAGGCCACTCTGAGGTGACATAGTGAATTCCAGGTCAGCCTGGGCTAGAGCGAGACCCTACATTGAAAAACCAAATATATATATATATATATATATATATATATATATATATATATATATATATATATATATATATATATATATATATATTGCCTTAAAAGAGGAGGACCCAGCTTTCTTTTTAAAGCAGCTTGCTGTCTGCTTTTTGAATAAAGTTTTATTAGAATATAGCCACCCTCATTGGTTTATGCATCATCTGTATTTGCTTTTATGACTACATAGCTGAGTATTTGCAATTGAGGCTATATGGCCAACAAAAGCAGAAGATCTTTCCTATCTGGCCCTTTACAGTAACAGTTCGCCAACCCCTGTCCTAAAATGACTCTTCTACTAAATTTTGGCAACAAAAAGTATGGGCCGCTGATTAATTTGGAAATACTGCTCTATACCTAACATCATTTGATCTGCTCAACTTCTTGGATTCAGTGAGTGTATGGAAAACATATTTTATTCATGAAAGACATATCACTCATTTATTTTTTCTTGAGACATGCTTGTCAGATGAGTGCTTGGGTAAATTATATTATCTCCTTGTCCCAGGCTCTGGTTAGCCACAAATCCAAAGCAAAATCTTGTCTATCATATGATCAGAAAAAGCAGGTGTCCCCCCATCAAACCCAAAAGGCAAATGGAGAAAATTCTAACAAATGAAAAAAATTGTTAATTATTCCTTTTAATTTATTTACTAATTTTAAAAGTTAGTTGAGATACAAACCTCTCCATGTTGCCATATATTTAAAAAAAAAATCAAAATTGAGGAGCAGAGCCAATTGACATGGGTGGAGGTAGCTCCTTCCAGTTGCTGACTATTAGGAAAGTTAACCCACCTCTTCTTTCCAAACCCATCATTATGTAAAGGAAATAGTTACCACATGATGTCAAGCTCCTTTGGACCAAAGAGGGATAAAGGGACACATCACCAAACCAGAGAAAAGAAAAGGAAATGAGTGTGATCAAGGCGAGTGACCAGAATTTGTAGTGTGGAGGATGAGAGAGTGGCATTGGCCAAGAAGGTACAGACCAATACGAACTCAGAAACTATGCAGATGTGCCTCCTATAGGATGCCTCCCATGGGTGTGCAAGGAATGCCCATGGTTTCTTGAATGAATGTACCTAGAGAGCTCCAAAAGAGAGAAGCCATGCAAGGGGTTTAGAGAAGGGAAACAGAAACATTATTTTTACACATAACCATCTAGTATCATATGAATAATCTCTAAGTATTTTCCCACTAGGGAAAATAAAAGTCCAAATTCCTCACTTGGGGCTCAGTTTCCTGGAAGAGCTGAAGGCTTGACCAGGTCTAGACTATATTTTATGTGCAGACCTTTTCCAGCTCCTCTGGCATAAGTGGCCATGTTCCAGCAGTGGCCATGGCTCTCTCTACATCAGCTCTGCAGGCTGCAGATTTCTCCATCTGGTTCAGCAGGAAGTATGTACTGTTTGTGGGATGCTATTGAGCTATTTTTAAGAGCCAAGCTACATGCAGGTATTTATGACTCTAGATCTGATTTGGGGAAACAAAATGTTTGCCAGTGCAAGTACAGTGAACTGTTTCAGCAGCCAGCCACATGGCCATGGGATGGAAATGGTCTGAGCGAACCACTGGAACAAGGCCCTTTCCTCCACCCTGCAAAAGCAATCACTTCCTTTCTGCAGGCCGTGGTGTCAAAGTCGGATGAATGGTCACCTGCTGACAGGAGTGGAGTGCTGAAGTATTACGTGGCTTATAGGAATGTCAGTGGTTTTTTTAAACTGTATTTACTTATTTATTTATTTGCAAGCGCAGAGTGAATGAGAGAAAATGAGTGAGTAGGGGACAATGGGCGTGCCAGGGCCTTTTGCCACTGCAAACAAACTCCAGATGCATGTGCCACTTTTGCACATTTGGCTTTATATGGGGTGTGGGGAATTGAAGCTATGTATTTTAACAAGTAATTCTGCAAAGGTTGCATGAGTCAGAATCCTCCAGAGAATCAGAAGTACTAGGATATATGTGTTTTGTGCCTGTGTGTATAGCAAAGTGAGCCATTATTCCTTTCAGACCTTCAAAGTATTGAATGAGGCCTAACCACCTTAGGAAGGTTCATCAGCTTCTCCAATCTTCCAATTTAAATACTAAGTTCATCTAAAACCATTTTCATGGAGACAGCCAGAAAAAAAGTTTGACTAAATAACTGGTTATCCTGTGGCTCAGTCAAATGGGCACATGAAATTAACCATCACAGGTTTGATGCCAGTTGGATGTCAGTCGTCTGTTAAATATAGCGGGTCCAGTAGTGTTACCTAGTGCAAGCTGATCAACCTTCAGGGAAAAATTGATATGTTGTACTGTCAGCTATCTCTACTTATGAGGCAACCCAAATGATAAAGAAAAATCTGACATTTGAAAATCAAGTATTTCTTGTACATCCTACTAGGTGGAACAAATTATATGAATAGAATATATGAATATTTTCAGTTTTCATCCTTTCTTCACATCCATTAATTTTTAATAAAACTGAAGTGCCTTCCCCTAGACTCTGTAGACTATCTTGCATAAATGCTTGTGCTCACATTCTTCTCATAACTTAAAACACTTTATTCTACCTTCTCTGGAGAGATTTTTTAAGTATTTTTATTTACATATTTAAGAGGGGACAGACAGAGAGAGAGATAACATGGGCATGCCAGGACCTCTTGCTACTACAAACAAACTGCAGATGCATGTGCAACTCTGTGCATCTGACAGTACATGGGTACTAGGGCATCGAACCTGGGACACCAGGCTTTGAAAGCAAGTGCCTTAACCATTGAGCTATAGCTCCAGCCCCCAGGGATAATTTTAGTGTATTTGCTAATTTAAGATTGCACCTTAATACTCAAATCCTCACTTCACCTCACCTATGAGGTGTGTGAAAGACCTTTTAAATATCTCTTCCCTTTGGTTTTCATATTCCATCCTTCTTTCCTCTTTCAACCCTTTCTTTCTGTCTCCCTTCTTTCTAATGTATTTCAAATTTGTGAGTTAGTCTGTAAGCACATCGAGAAGAGAAACTGTAGAAATCTAAACAAAACTATGAAACATCTTCCCTCTCTTATTTACAGCAATAAAAATCCTGGCCAGAAATAAACCAATCACAACTAAAATGAATATATAGATTAATGAAGATTGGTAGGTGAAAGGAAGATTTATTGAGTTAAATTCTAAACAGAATAAGACCTTCACAAGGGAATTAGTGTCAAAGCAGCCTTCACACCTTCAGAAAGCTTCTGGACTGAGCAGCCACATTAAGAAGTCAAGGATACTGCAGATCTGTAGTGGTTAAGCAAGGAAAAGGAGGGATCGACTGGGCCTCACATGACAGTTCATATCAGCATTAAAATGGAATCTGTAAGATCCTCAAAGACAAGACAAGTCATTTCACCTAACATTCCAGATGTAAATTTTGATGGGATAACAACAGAAGCATCGATAAAGCATGGCCTGAAGGACATAGATCCCATAATCCTGTGCATTCATGCAGTGTTTGGATTGTTAGGTCTTGTCAGGACAGAACCCAAACTTGTATACCAAGACCTTGTCCAAAAGGTAACAATTGTCGGGCGTGGTGGCGCACGCCTTTAATCCTAGCACTCGGGAGGCAGAGGTAGGAGGATAGCCATGAGTTCGAGGCCACCCTGAGACTCCTTACGAATTCCAGGTCAGCCTGGGCTAGTGTGAGACCCTACCTCGAAAAACCAAAAAAAAAAAAAAAAAAATTCAAAAGGTAACAATACTGGTGAAGAATGAATGTACAATTTACCATAGGTTAATTATCAATTAAATTATTAATAATTAAATGGCTTAAATCTGATAAAATCTTTAGTTCCACCTCACTTTTAGGTAGAAAATAAATGATTTTGTTTCCATTTTAACCCTTTGGGAAAACATCATACTAATTTTTTACAATGATTTAACAATGAACATTTTTGTTCCTTATACACAAAATATTCAAAAGCAGTAAAAATGTTGGCATATCCAAATGACAAAAAAAATGTAACCCTCAAATTCAGATTAAAAAAATAAGTCAACAGAATAAAAATCACATATGTGATCCAGTTATTGGGAATTAACTGTTTATTTAGACTTTTAAAATTCTATTTCCAGGACATATAGACAGAAGAGAATTTATAGGAAAGGAAAAGATAATAGATAAAAGGAGAGGGTATTTCAAGAAAGGTACAGACAATAAAATTGAATAAAAAGTATCTGGAAATTAAAATTTATTTGCTTTAATGTGCTTAACAACATAAATATTATATAGGAAAGTGTTAATATAGTTGAAAATTAGTTGACAGAAATTGCCAAATGTAGAAAATACAAATATATTTTAAAGAGCAAAACATCAGTGACCTGTGCAATAATATATCAAACAGTACAGCTTGCAAAAGATGGTGACAAAATGAGACAGGAAAAAAAGAGTTCTTTGAAAGGTTAATGGCCCAAATGTTATACATTGGATGAAAAAAATATTAATATGATTCAAAAAAGTTCCATTCTAAGTAGGATTGACACAAAGCAAATTACATCTAGAAAACAACTGCTGGAATCCAATGCTAAAAGAGAACAACTTTTAAGAAGTTCAGTGGAAAAATACACATTTTGCATGTGCAGTATATGTGAAACAATGTTGATATTGCTCCTCATAAAAAAGGCAAGCCAGAAGGTCATGAGGTGAGAGTGTTGGGAGAAGAGAAGGACAAACAAAAGAAAATTCTGTCACTCTGGAATGTAATATACACTGAGGAGAGTCTTCAAAGAAGAAGGCAAAATGAAGACATTTCACAACAAGGAAACGTGTGCAAGCTTGTCACTAGCCACTGCACATTGCAGAAAACAGAAAAGAGCTTCTTCAGGTTAGGACCCCACACATCTGTAAAAACCAAGCACCAAAAATATTATAGGAGTGGTTAAATAAAAGATTGTTGTCCTTTTCTTAATTTCCATCAAAGGTAGATGATGCTTTTTGGGGTGTGTGTGTGTGTGTAGTAAGTAAGGTATGTGTATATATGTGTACATGTGCAGATGTATGCACGTACCCTGTGCATATGGGTGAGAAGGCCAGAGGAGAATGTCAGATGTCTTCCTCTATGCCTCTTCCACACTATCTCCTGAGACAGTCTCTCACTGGGCATGGAGCTGCCATTTTTGCAAGCACCAGAGATTCTCTGGTCTCCACTTTCCAAAGAAACTGGGGTTGCAGATGTACTTGGCTGTGCCCAGTTGTCTACCTGGGTGCTGTGGAATACAAGCCAGGCCCACTAATGCCTTTGTAGATCCTCTCTGGCTTTCTCAGGTCCTCATGCCTGCTTGGCAAGCTCTTTGACCTGCAGAGCCATATTCCTATCCTGATAGTCAACTATTGCAAAGCAATAAAAAAAGCACTAATACACTAGGAAGTTTATGTCATATGTGAAAGAGATTAAGGTTATTAAATGAGTTAAGAAGTAATTAAATCAGATTTTAACAAGTAAATTAATGACAACAGTATCCTATTGGACAGAGGTATAGTAATGTGTAGTGTCTAAGACAGACCAGGATAAATTAACTATACATGTTACAGTTGTGATGTAGAGAGAAAAGGAAGGAAGAAAGAAAGGAAGGAAGGAATGGAGGGAGGGAGGGTGAGAGGAAAAGAAGAGAGGGAGGATGGAGGGAGGAAATGAAGAAGAAAGAGAGAGGGGAAGGAAGGAAGGGGAAAGGATGGGAGGAGAGGAGACTAGAAAAGTGAAAAGGAGAAAAGACCAAATAAAATAAGAAAAAAATCTAACCTGAAAATTTAATGTAAAGAAAATATAGCTATATAGCCAGCAATTATATAAGAGTATATAAAAGTGGAAGATGAGAAATACAGAAATGAAATGTAGGACTTGTTTATTTCTAACTATCCTTAAAGCTTAAAACGGGTAACTCATGTAACTGAAATGTAAATTCAACTCATCAAAATATTCTATAACAGTTGGTTGGGAAACAAGCCCTTTACATCCTTCAAATTTTCTGAAGAACAAAAATAATATGTTGATGTATCATACCCAAACTCTGAAGGTCGGGACCTCCAGAAATTTGACTTTCTACTCTTTGACTTAGTAAAGGAATTTAACACACAGAAAAATGACTCAAAAGACCCATGAGTGATATCCTAATGAAATACACCTCACCAAGGTCTTGCCCTCTTTACATTTCATATCAGAGGCAAAAAGCAAGTTTTTGATTATTTCTCCTTGAGTTACACTTTGGGAGGGCATCAGTATCTTATTCCGAGAAAATGGATAAAATATATTCAGCTTTCCACATTTTTTTTCTACATAAATTGAATTGTGGCTTATTTGATTTACAAAGTTTTTAAAGAAAAAAAATTACTGTAGCTAAAAACCTAGCTTTTAAAGGATTGGAAGCAAATAGCCTCAGAATAACCCCAAAGGTCTCTTGGATGATACTCTCCCAAGGAACATTTTTGAAATAAATAAATAATTGTATATGCATTTGGTTAGTGTGAGAGCTGAAAATCTCTTCAGACACCCTTCTTGATGTGGTTGGAAACTAGAACAAGTTTGGAAAGAAATTTGATATTTTAAAACTCGGATATTTCTTCCTTTGCTTTCTACTCTCAGAAATGAGACACTTCATGATAGGAGGGTCCACCAATGGCAGGAAACTCGTCAGTGAACAGGCAGTAGAAGCTGCAGGTAGCCTGTGCGCCTCTGTTATATAATTCAGACACCTTCAGATGTTGTGCACATGGATTTCGCTTGGGACCTTATTGAAAGCTGCAACAGGATACAATGAGTGAACGTTTGACAGTACTTCCAAATACACCAGCAAGAAATGGTTTGTATATTCACTACTGCATTTTGATTTTTGGTTGGACCTGGAAAATTACATTGGGTTGGGTGGTTTTTCTGTTTTGTTTTGGTACAAAATGACTCTTTCCAAAGAGGGCAGGAGGAGATGAAAGAAAATGATATTCTATTAACATATTACTCCTTTAAATGACCATCGGAAGAAATGTCTAAAGTGCTTGTGGAGAAGGGGAAATTGAGCCCTCCATTGCCGAGGATTTTGCATGCCAGAAAACTTAACTTACTTAATGCCCTATTCAAACACCACACAAGAACCCATGGAAAACATTCAACTTCCACGAGGGGAAAGTAAATTTTAGTGATTGAATGGGCTAGGGAATTGTCCAGTTCTTGTTACTGCAACCAAAATGCACTGCAGATGTGTCCTTTTTTATGTTAGCGAGGACTTTCTTTCTAGTATTAAGCACACTTAGCTGAGCCATGAACCTCTTTCAAGGATTTCTCTCTGTCAAATTTGATAGTTGCTTCATTGAGCGCAGGAGCCAGTGAGTTAGCATTCCCTAAGAACCTCTGCTCATCTAAGAACATCTGTTTATCTAAGGCCCACTGCAAACCATTTTTTCCATCTTCTTATACACTCACCATTGGAGATTTTACTAAGCCAAAAATAATGAAATGTAATCATCATCATTAACAAAAACAATGTTTACGGAGAGGGTGGAGCTGAGGAGAGGAATCAGGGGTAAATTGCTTGGTGCACAAGCATGGGGACCAGAGCTCTGACCCCCAGCAGTCACAAAGAACTCAAGAGCGATATGCATCTGCACTTGTCAGCTCTGAGGAGGCAAAGGCAAGAGGATCTCTGGAGCTCGCTGACTGAGCTCGCTGACTAACGAGTATAGATGAATTAGGAAGCTCCAGGTTCAGTGAGAGACCTTGTCTTAAAAAGTGTAAAGTGAACAGCAACTGAGGTCAAACTCTGGCCTACACACACACACACACACACACACACACACACACACACACAACACTCATATACAGGCAAAACATTACCTCATGAGTGGGCCCTATTCATTATTCAAATTTGTTCCATTGAGCTAACCCTGCAGGACATGACATTCCCAAACCGCCTGGAGAACACTGTACGATAGCACCATAGGGATAACTCATAGCTGCCTTTTTATCCCCTCCTGTCAATACCAGAGACTGGATCAATTTCTAGTTCAATTTCCCAACACTCTCCCTTTAGCAGAGGATTAAAGGGATCTTGGGTTATGTTCTTCGTCTAAACCAGTTCATAAATAGCAAAGCCTGCCTTCCCCCCTCAGATTCCTAAGTCTATGCTTTAACTAAAATTTAAGGCAGAAACTCCAGTCACCTTGATATATTCTTGCTCTTTTTAGAAACCAACAGCCTGTTTAGATTAGGATAAGGCATCAAATATCACAAGATAAAATTTCCATTTTATCCATGAAAAAAAATCAAAGGACTTTAGGTTATGGAATGCCCTGCCTTAATTGCATCTGATTCTGATTGTTTCTTTATTCTGTCTCCATTCTGCATAAAATTTACCCATTCTGTGTCTCAACACAATCTTTTAATAATTTTAAATTTAATAAATTTTACAATGAATTTTAATAATTTGAACCCAGCTCACTTGGAGTTTGTGGGCTGAAACTAGATGAATTTAAATTAACTTTTCTATTATCTACAAAGGAAGATTTTTTTGAAGAATGCTAACACTATTCAAATGATTTCTCAGAGTCTAATTTACTAAGAAGATGTAACAATTCTTGTGATCCTGGCACCTAAAATTGTCATTAAAAGGGTTACTTTTCAAATATTGCACATTAAGTTATCAAAGATGGCCCAGACAACTCAGTTGCATTCAAATATCATCTCAAGTTATCTTAAAGAATTCACAAGAGTAAAAATAGAAGGGTTCACTTACAATAATAGAAACTGTCTTCTTCTCTAGTCAATTTTCAAAAGGCAAGAGTTCACAAATCTCCCCATGGCTGTGTGTTTTCCAAGCATGCTCTGTGAACATCTCTGGGGTCAGTGCTTACATAGTCCATCAAGGGAAGGTGTCACACACTTCATGACTGATGGTGCTTATTTTTTTTTCTCTGCTTTAACCTAAGTACTCTGCTGACAGACAACGATTCTAATCTGAGCTCTGTCTTTGATAAAGTTGGACTTCAGGCAAATTATTCTGCCATTGAATCTGTTTCCAGTAAAAATAGATAAAATGCCCATTATACATGAAGTGGTGGAAAATAAAACCTGTACAGCAAACATAAGCATCCAAGCACTGGACCAGGCATGTAGTGCCAGTACAAAAAACGAGACTCCCTCTTCCCCATCCTCTCCTGTACCCAGCGACCAGACCCTGCATCCCTGTGCAGTAAAGCGGTTAAAAGTGGCCCATGGGTTCACACGACCGTACCTACCCAATTCCCTTCCTATTCCATGTGGTACCCTGCCTCTTCTCTGCCCAAGACATGCTGTCTGGGAGAGACTTTTGAAAACTCAGGAAGTCTCAGGGTTCTAGAAAAAGATCAAAACACAGACTCTAAGATTAAACTACAATCAGTGGATTAATTATTTTTATTTAATTCTGTGACCAGATACCTTAAGAAAGCAAGGAAGGAAAGGGTTTATTCTGTTTTGCAGATTTAAGGAGATACATTCCAGCATGCCCAGGAAGACCTAGCAGCAGATCCCAGTATGCCACATCACATCCACAGTCAAGAAGCAGAGAGAGGAGAAAGAGAGAGAAGGAGAGGGAGAGAGAACGGTGAAGGAGGGAGAGGGGAGAGAAAAAGATAAAGGGGAAGAGAGAGAACATGAAGGCCAGACTGGGCTGTAGAACCTCACTGGCCCAATTCTAGTGACCTACTTGCTCCACTCAGTCCCCATCTCTTAAAGGTTCCACAGCCTTCTCAAACAGTGCCACTAGCAGGAGACAAGGTGTGCTCACTCACAAGGTTATGGGGATATTTTACATTTACCATAGCAATAACTAAAATAATAATAATAATACAGCCTTTAATGAGTGCATGACAAACCCTGTTCTTCCATATTAACATTCATGTTTTATGTATGTACCGTAGATAACACTGGTTAGAAAGGTGGAATTAAGAAAATTCACTTCAGTAAAGCAACAATATTCAAAGGACACTAGGACTGTGATGGGAACCATACAACTGTTCCTCTTGAATGAAGGTCAAGGGTGTAACAGTAATTGCCAACAGTAATTTTTCTTCCTCTTTACCTCCTCATCCTCCCTCTTCATCTTTTGGTGTGTATAGTATGTGTGTGTATGTGCATTTTTTACCCCTAATTTTACCCCTTCAATGTGGCTCCAGAGCCAGTGCAGCCCAGAACTTCTGTCTGACCTCTGATGCAGTACAAACACAAGAACTGAAGGGTATTCCCAGTCAATCAACCCAGGTCTTCAGGAGAGGAAAAACATTTTCCTAGTCTGACAAATGAACTTGAATTAAAAGAACACTTCACATTCACAGGTGGGCCAAGAAATGAAAAAAAAAAAAAAAAAAAAAAAGAAGAAGAAGAAGAAAAAGAAAAGTATCTAGCCTTGGGATAATCTTGACTCTGTTCTCAGAGCATGAAAGGAAAGAGGCACACTGCAACTTTCAAAGAGCAAACACAAGACCCCTTTCGTAAAGGGCTGAGTACCTACAGGCACCCTTAAATAAAAACATCAGCGTTTGAGAAACATAATTTATCCTGTTCATTGTTATCTGTGAAAAGGCTTTCCTGGATGTCTGCCATAAAATCAACATATTCGCATCATTCGGGATCTATTAATCTGACAAAATTTCAGCAATCCACGATGATTTGGGCCAGATATTTGGCACCAAATATAAATATCTCCAGACTAACGTATGGGGTTGGGAATAGGGGCAACAGAAGATTCTTCTGGAATCTTTATAAGCTCAAACATCTGGCACATATAGAATTTTCCAACTTGGCCACCTACAAATGAATGAAATTAGTATCACCATTACTACCTAAAAGACATGTTACATATAACTTCAGTAAAACTAATAAAGTAAAAACATTAACAGTGAAAATAAAATAAGCCTTAATGCACTTTCATTAACCCAGAAGTGGCAACTGTTTATTTAGCATTCGGGTGTATAACCTTCCAAACATGTATGCCCATGAATCTAGATTTTCTTGTTTGTTATCATGAAAACACTATATGTGTTATATAGAAGTGAAATCTTAATGCACATTGTGGTGGTTTGATTCAGGTGTCCCCCATAAACTTAGGTGTTCTGAATGCTAGGTTCCCAGCTGATGGAGATTTGGGAATTAATGCCTCATGGATGTGGTGTAATGATGTGGGCAAGCTTATGGGTGTTATAGCCAGTTTCCCCATGCCAGTGTTTGGTACACCCTCCTGTTGCTATGGTCCACCTTATGTTGGCCAAGGGGGTGATGCCCACCCTCTGATCATGCCATCGTTTTCCCCTGCTATCATGGAGCTTCACCTGCAAGCTTGTGAGCCAAAATAAACCTCTTTTTTCCCACAAGCTGCTCTTGTTTGTGTGATTTCTACCAGCAATGTGAACCTGACTGTAACACACATACACTTTATTTTTTGTGTGTGTACAAAAATCTGTAATGTGTTTGTGCTCATGTATGGTGTATGCACACATGTGTACAGACCCACATGCCCCATGCATTGTCATGCAGAGACAAAATCTCTTCTCTGAACCCATAGCTACTATCTTCACAATACCCAGTGATTCTCTGGTCTCTGTTCCCCACAGGACTGAGGATATAAGCATGCATGGCCACCCTTAGCTCTTTACGTGGGTGGTTGGGAATTGCACTCACATGGTCTCAGGTCCTCTCAGGCCCTCTTGATTGTATAGTAACTGTTCCTACCCACTGAACCATCTACCAAGCCCGCATACTCATTTTTCTACAAACTCTGTAAACCATCACATAAAACATAGAAGACTTGCATAAACAATATAGAAAACATTATTAATCAGCCGATTCATCAATACGTGATCAAAATCTTCCCTAATATTTATGATGCACTTCCATATATTAAATGAGAATTTTTTAAATGCTTTCTGGTTTGAATGTGAAATGTCTCTCATAGCTTCATGTGCTTGGATATCTGAACCCAGGTCCATGACACTGTTTGGGAAAACTGTGGAAACTTTAGGAGGCGGTGCATTGGTGCATGCTGGAGGAAGTATGTCACTGGTAGGTGGAGGACTTCAGCTTCTATCATGCAGCCCCACTTGATGCATTTTAGCATTTCTAATTCCTCCATGTTGGTGTGATGATGTGGCACTAGCCATCTGCTCCTGTCATGCTTTCTCCATCATGATAGAAAATCCCCCTTGAAATTATACCCTTTCTTTCCACAAGCTGTCTCTGGATGGGTATTTTATCCCAGCAATAGGAAATTAACTGCTACAATATGTCATTGTTCTATAGAATATATTTTGATATCAGATTTCCATATTGACCCTCACCAACTTTTCATGTAAAAAGTATGTGTCTGTATAATCACTATTATTGGGCTCTTATTCCATATTTGGACACTCTTTGTATTATTGGGAAAGAAATTTGGGGGGAATAAGGTATGTGATTTATTTACCTGCTCCAATGTATCTGTTGGATAAAAAACATTTCTTCAGTTACTGTTGGACCCTATTGTTCATTGGCAGTTTCCCAGAAGAAAAACGCTCTCTTAAGTGTTTGTCAAATAAAATACAATCCATCTTTAAATATGACCATGCCTTTAAGTTAACAGGATGCATTTATAGCCACTGTGAGTACCAGACTCTGTTGTAGCACTCTATAGCTATTAATTAATTTGACTCTTTCCATTAACCCATAAGACTGACTCACTTAATAACCTCAGGTTCATAGATGGGAAAACTGAGGCATGAAGAGGTGAGTCAATCAGACTGGAAGGATAGAAATCATAAATGGAGGAGCTGGGGTTCTGATCAGGCAGTTAGTGTTTGGAGTTCATCTCCTTGCTTTAGTGTTTAGTTCCTATAGCCATAACCTCACTGAAACAAGCATGTTCTCCAACATGTTTCTTTCGGTACTGGCAGACTACTTTTGATGTAATCCCAAGCAGATCCGATGTTGCTTGGTAACAATTTCCCACGGTCATAAAGAAAGTTCAGAATAAGCAGGAATCAAAAGAATTAATACTACTATGATTGGGTTCTTGAATAATGAGTCAATTTGGGGGATTTGGGTTTATTGGTACTCTGAGAAAAATTCAGGGTTCTCTTTGGAAATAAGGAAAGGAGGTGTGGTACATGTGGGAAGATGGCTCAGCATGTAAAAAAGCTTGTTATGCAACAGTGAAGACCAGAATTTGGACCCCTTATGCATATGCCTGGTGGGATGCTTGTATCTATAATCCCTGTGCTCTGGAGGAGAAGAGAGGATATTCCTAGGGCAAGTCGGCTATCTGAATCTGTGAATCCTGGCTTCAAAAAAGGACCTCAGTAAATGATGTGGAGAGTGTGTGAGGAATATACCTGGTGTTTTCATTCAATAACACCCATGCACCCACCCACATTGGCATTGGCAACTAACTGAAGAAGTCACATGAGCATTAATCTTCAGAGTCAGCAGCTTCATATACACATCTTCTTCAAAAAAAGAAAGCCAAAAGAAAGAAAAAAAAACAAAACTTTACTCAAAGAATTGTAGCTTCCCATTTCCAGAGGAACATGTCAAAGTTCTAGCTACATCCTTGGGAGGAATGGAGATGGTGCTAGAGTTTCACTATAAGGGTGTTTTGTCCTATGTATGTAATATTTCAAGGAGGGGATGAGTTCTCATATCGAACAGGGTAGACCAGGAGGCAAGTCGCCACCGTCTGGAGATAGTGCCTGTGTCATACTTGGAACACAACATACATCCTGCGGGCGGTATACCCTGAGTGAGCTGCTGAGCTAAAAGCTCAAGAGTCAGAATCTATGTACATAGTCTAAAGACAACACTTAGAAGCCTAAATTTGGTTGAGATTAGATGAAAGAGGCATATCTGAATTCATAAATCTTAATAGACCACAGTGTGGCCCAAGTAAACATATGGAGAACTCTTGTGCATGGTGGCTCATGAGTACTAGGCCAACATTGGCAATAAGATGACTTCCAGGACAACTTGTTCAGGCGAATGACACCCTGTTGTGGTTTAAATGTGAAATGTGCCCCTTAGGCTCATGTGTTTGAACACTTGATCCCCAGCTGGTATGCTATTCAGAAAGGTTGTGGAACTTTTAAGGAGGGGCAGCCTTGGTGAAGGACATGCATTATAGGTGGGGACTCCTGAGGTTCTTCCAGTTAGAATTCACTTCCTGTATATATTCTGCTTCCTGACTATAGAGAGGATGTGACCAGCCAACCTCCTTCTCCTACTACCATGCCTTTCCCACCATGATGGACACCATCCCTTGTAACTATAAACTGAAATAACAGAAATAAATCCTTCTTTAAGTTGCTTCTTGTCAGGTATTTGGTCACAAAAATGAATAAAGTAACTAATACACATCGTGTCTCAACAATAACAACAAAAAGACCTTGGGTCTTTTATCAGATAGGCCTAAGGAATAGGAAGAGAATTTAGTGCAGAAATAGTATCCCAAGTTCAAGAAAAGATACATGTTCACACCAAAGTACCAGTTCTGTGCTTACCACCTACATGACAACAGCTAGGGAAGGCAAGCCACTGTGAGCTCCCATCCACAGCGAATCGGGTCGTCAGAGGGGCTTCCCTCCAGGGAATCATCCCAAGTCTTAATCAGTGGCTGCCACACATGGATTTTCTGAGGCTTCTGTGAGCTAAAACTCTGGGTGACATAGACCCACATGACTCAGCTTTTTTTTCAAAACTGTGAGCTGGAAATGACTCCAATGCTCTTTCCTTTGGCACTCTCCCACACAGTCCAACATAAAACCTAATCACATTAGCCTATATTTTTATGCAAGTTGTAATTTGCTTCTGAGAGCCCCAAGAAGTTTTCTTCATCCCCAATGTATAAAGATTAAAGCCAAACAGATGAATGAAGCGATATGTCCCTTTCTTCAATCATTAAAGCTATGTATTAAAACCTGATGTGTCCCTGAGCCAGGGAGTCAGTCAGGATCTAACGTGACACACATCTACATGCACACACACATATACATGCATACATATGTGCACACACATGCACACACATTCTTCTAATTTAAGCCTGCAGAGAAGCTATTCTCAAGTGTCACCCTCCTTCCCATACTTTACCTCTAACCTTTAAATGATCAGAATATGTTTCTTATTTAAAATTTAAAAAAAATAAATCCATAGAAATGTCTCCGATGATTGAAAACAGAAGCTAGCCATTAAGACAGTCTCATTGGGGGAAAAACATCTAATGGAAAGTCAAATGAAATGGAACACCACCAATGTATTTTATCAACTGCATGCTAAGAAACCACACCCAACACATTTTATCAAAGGAATGACAGACACGTCGGACTGCTAATTACCTACAGGTTTCTCCTCTAAATTTATGTTCCTCATGGGACAAAGCCTGAGGGATGAATATGCAGGCTGTATGGAGAGAGGTGAAGTTATCCAGTGATTCAGAAATCCATGGACTTCCCATCCTTCATTTTAAATTGTGAACACTGAGCTAATCCAAAAAGCAACATGCCTACTTACAGTAGGGCTGGTACTATATTGGCAAGGTTATTTCCCACAGTCAAAACAACTTGCTACCAGTCCTGAATTTGTGTTATTTTTGTTGCTTTATATCAAGTTTTGTTTTTCTTAATAAAACTTAAGTCTGAGGAGAGAAAAATAGTCATGAAAATTCAGGAGAGTCCCATGATTGCCACACATGGCCTACTGTTTGTTTTTTCTAATGTTTTGTCTCTATTGCCCAAGGATTAGTCCTAGATCTTAGAGCAAATACCCAAGGATTAGTCCTAGATCTTAGAGGAAATATTCATAAAGTTATCTATTTATCTAACTATCTATCTATCTATCTATCATCTATCTATCTACCTATCTATCATCTGTCATCTCTCTGTCTGATCTTTCTCTTGATCTCTCTCACATGCACACACCCAGAGATAAACAGAATTGAATTTCTTCATGGATATTGAAGGGACTCATAAGATTTGTTATTGATAGTTAGTAACTTCTGGGGGAAGAGAATCATATTTCTGAGTGTCATACCCACTGGCGAGTTGTCCGTGCTTCAGTAAATAATCTCTACCTATGCTTACACAAGCAGCCCTACTTTAGCTCATTGAATCACAAATATATATCTATAGCTACACATATCTATACACACAATATATATATATATATATATATACATATATATATATATATATGGGAAGAGGAATGATTTTAGTGAAAGGGGGATGGGAGATTATATAATGGGGTGCCTATCATAAAATATAGAGTATAGTCCTGAAGAGATGGCTTAGCAGTTAACGCACTTGCCTGTGGAGCCTACAGACCCAGGTTTGATTCTCCAGGTCACACGTAAGCCAGGTGCACATGGTTGTACATGCATCTGGAGTTCGTTTCCAGTGGCTAAAGGCACTCCCATTCTCTCTCTCTCTCTCTATCTATCTATCTATCTATCTATCTCTCCCCCCCTCCTCTCTTTCTGTTTCAAATAAATAAAAAAATAAATATTTTTAAAATGTTTAAAAATATAGTATACGCACATATGAAATTAACTAAATCAATCAAGGTAAGGCTGTGATGCTCACCTAAAGATATTTATGTTTCATTGACAATGCTATGAGAATATTTCTCATAGAGTGAACAAGACCACAGCCTTTGCCAACGGGGAGCTGGCTGTGAATTTGGGAAAGACGGCTGTTGAAACGATGACAAAATTAAAGAGTGTTTATGCGTGTAAGAGAGAATGTACGTGTGGCACAGAGAAAAGACAGGGAGAAAGTGACTCAAAACTTTTGTCGCTCATTGGAGATCTATCCTTAGAGTTCATTTAAGTGAGAAAACCTAAGAGAGACCCTGAGCAGGCTGGAGATTTGTTCTACAAATGTCCCTTATTCTTACTGGCTCCTTGTTTAATGAGTATACCCGTTCTTACATTTGGCTGGTTTCTGGAATGCAATTTAAAAAATTCTTAGTGATTATCTGATAATGCCAATCATAAATTTGTGTGAAATATAGAATTTTATGCAAAACCACAGCTAACTTCATTTGTCCTTTCTTCTGGGAGAATGGAAAAGACTCATTATCATAGTGTGTTGATTCTAAGATCATGATGAGGTTTTTTTTTTTTTTTTCTTTTTCTTTCTCCTATAAAAATTATCTTTCAACTTCTCTTCTGTTCACAGTTCTCCTCTGGGGAGGGGAAGCTCCCAATGTTTAGTTAGGTCTGGGACAGATGGTTTATCACTTCAGCCACTTTCTTGGAGATCTAGCTTCTAAGCAGTGGGAGCGGGAGCTGGACTTTGTAGGATGGAAGCAAGAAAGACCAGCCAACAGAAACAACGGAACTTTGTGTCAACACCATCCTGTGCTGATGTGAATGAAATATAAATATTGCACAATGAGCCATTTTAAAAAATCTTCAAAATATTACGCTCTAGCATTATGGGGGGCTAAGCAAGTGACCTTCCATTTCATCCCAGCAGAAGTTAATAGCAGCCCAGGAGCTGAAAAACCACCTTCAGAAACACTTAATGTTTAGATCCACTTAGTGGTTGGAAAAAACAACTTTAAAAAAAAATGTTTAAGAGCTGCTCCAGCAAGTGGAAACAGTAATTCCTTGTAAACAAACCTTTAACATGAAGATATTTCTCAGTGGCAGAAACCCCAACTTCATAAAGTCAGATTTCTGACATTTTTTTTCAGTTCCTCAGAGACTGTCAGTTGATGCATCAAATAAACAAACAGGAGAGATTTTCCATCTCGCATGTCAATGAAGTGTGTATCTGATAAAGTGAATATGATTCTTGGATGCCTGTCAACTGTGGAGAAAATCAGAATGGAGCGTTAGCATGCTTTCTGCAACGTGAGTGGCTCCACAAGCAACATTCAGGAGAGTTTTAGGTGTGACCTAAGTGATTTGGGTTTTTTTCCCAATGTATCTCTCCTACTAACTACTCCAGTGGTTCTAATTAACTGTGCCAGTTCTAACCCAAAGTGTTATACCCACCTGGGAGTTGAAAACTCTCTTTTCCTTCTACTCACTAACCCAGACATGCTGTATAATGTCAAGATACGCCAGTTCTCATGTAGGAAAAGGTGTCTAGAACCTCAGGGTCAGCCCTTTCTCTCTGCAGACTGGACATAATTCAAGCATGCACATTGAATGACATCAAGAAAGAGCTTTTTATCCAAGGCCTTATTGTGAATCTATAATTAGAAATCTATACCATTAGATCATAGTAAAGGACTGCTCTTCTTATTTATTGTTTTAGTGGTGTGTGTGTGTGTGTGTGTGTGTAGGCTACTCAGGGTGTTTTGCTGCTACAAACAAATGCCTATCTAGCTTTATGCAGGTGGTTGGGAATTAAACTTTAGCTGGCAATCTTTGCAAGCAAGCCCTTTTAACTACCAAGCTATCTTCCCAGCCCCCAAACTACTCTTTAGCAGCAAATATTTTTTTTAAAAACACCTTCTGTCTGTCATAGAAGGATTTTCTTGTTTCATCTATATCCAAGCTTTACTGCATCCACCATGTAAATTTGAAAATGTTATTTGACTCATTTTCTTATCCCCCAAATAGTAGAATTATGCCCGTTTCACAGTACAAAAACATCATGGTGTTAGTAATATAGAAGGTCAGAGCACATGAAAAATGTTTGGCTTAGTGCCTAGCATGTAGTAAGGGCTCAATAACAGTAATATAATGTTTCTATGAATTTATTTAATCAGTTAGTTTTAGAAAGTAAGGAGTTCAGCTCTCAAAGAAAATATGTAGCTTTTTTTCTGGAAAATGGGTCACTGGGAGAGAATTAGGTAAAGGGATAGCTTGACTTCTACAGATAAGTTGTTTCATACACGGGCAACCCAGGTCAAAACTTCTGTGTAGAGCTGGAGAGACAGATCAGCAGTTAAGACACTTGCCTGTGAAGCCTAAGGACCTAGGTTCGATTCTCCAGCACTCATGTAAGCCAAATGCACAAGGTGGCACATACATCGGGAGTTTGTTTGCAGTGGCCAGAGGCTCTAGCACACCTATTCTCTCTCTCTCTCTCTCTTTCTCAATAAATAAAAACAATTAAAAAAAAAACAAATATTTTAAATAAAGAACTTCTATTTAATTGTGAGTCAACATTTCTACCTTGTATATGACTTTCAATGTGCTGAGAGTACTTAGGAAACATCACATGGGGACTCTATTCAAATAAGTAAAGCAAACAAATGCATGGCAGGTTTTACTGGTGGGAGAAAATTACATGGAGACATAACATCCAGAGAGAAAACCTAGGAGCAGGAAGAAGACTGGGAGATGGGCATATAATTTAAAGTATATAATGTAAAGGTTAATAATTTTCAAAGTAGCCACATTTGGCTGGAGAGATGGTTCAGTGGTTAGGAGCACTCCCTGTGTAAGCATAAGAACCAGAAGTGGCAGAGAGACCACTGGAGTTCAATTCCCTGGACACACATAACCAACTGGACATGGTCATACAGGTCTATAATCCCTATCCTATAGGGGTCTGGAGTTCACACACACACATACACACATACACACACCACACACACACACACACAAACTGTGGGATCAGTAAGAACAGGTAGATGGAGTAAGACACCTGATATCCCACTGTGGTCATCACAGATCACCACAGGCAAGTGAGTGGGGTACTGGACGGGCATATACATGTGCATAATCCACATAGCACACACATACACACCACACACACACACACACACACACCAAATAAATAAATTGAAAACAAAAGCAGCCACCCTGGATGTTCACAGGAAGGGCATTGAAGATCACCTTGTTCTGTGTCCCTTGGAAACACACAATTCAAGTTCTGAGTGAAGCAACCACGATGTCCATGGGCAGAAGTAAGATGGCAGCAGGTGTTGTGAGTTCCATTCCTCAGCTAGTTTTCAGTGCAGTGTGCCGCAGTATCCGTAAAAGACTGGTTCCCAGGCTCCTTGTGGATACCAAAATCCATGCTCAAGTAAGTCATTCATATAATACTCTGTTCACTTGCTTATAACATACACATGGCTTCCCAAGGACTTTAAACTATCTCTATATTACTTTTAATACTTAATACAAATACAATGTAAATATATGTATGTATGTATTTATACATATATATGTATGTATGTAAGTATGTATGTGTGTGTGTTATTTAGAAAATTTTGTTAAGAAAATGTCTATATATTTAGCTATTTTTGTTTTCTGAGTACTTTTAGTCTACCATTGGTTGGAACACTGCATTCAAGTAGAAATAGAGCCTACTGTGTCTTATTTTCCTAGACCCTATTTGGTTTACACCTGGCTGATAAACCAAATGAAACAAAGCAATGCTTCATAAATTTGAGCTTGGGTCAGGATCACTTTATAGCCTGTAAAAAACCATGCTTTGCCCAGTATTTCTGATTCAATAGGTGCAATAATTTGCATTTCTACCAAGGGTCCAGGTGAGGCTATGATAGCACTCTAGGGACATCGACTTGGGAGGTGAATCTCTTCCACTGGCCACAGGTATTTGAAACTAAATAATAGTCATCCAATTATGCCAGATTAAGTAAAATGGTGGAGTTGGGGAAAATTCATTTCTGGTGAGACAGAAAGGAATGAGTAAGTATTGGACGTGTCATGGGGGTTGGGTACTTTATGAGGTTTTAAGTTAAACAGTGATCAAGTCCTTGGCTTCAGTTGGGGAAGAGATGGGAAACAATGTATATAAGCAAAATCGTAAAATATTGTGGTGGTACAATAAGAGGCAAGATTACAAAGAGGAAGAGGGGTAGGGGTCTGCGTGCATCCTGAGTTTGCACAGTGACTGAGAACACACAGTAAGAGCCATGGGAATAAAGGAACTGGCCCCTGGCTGTCAGGGTAGACAGTATTCAGGCAGAAGACACAGGTGCAAAAGACCCTGAGTCAGGAGTTTGTGTCGCTTGAGGGACAAGCAGAAGGTCGCTCTAGCTAGCAGAGCATGGGCAGGTCAGAGCGCCATAGATATGAGGTGTTAAGCGTCTGAGAGAAAGGGGTGTGGGTGTTTAATGAGAAGTCCTTGGCACCCTGAAGGCCATGGTAAGAATGCTGACATCCCTCCATGTGTGTCTGTGCCCTACTGGAGTGAGGACATACTGATCAGTGCAGAGGAGACTCACGTGAAGTTAGGGAAGTTTTCCAGGAATCCAAATCAGATGGCGGGGGCTCAGGCCAGGGAGAGATTCAAATACACCCCAAGTACACACCCAGTAAGCCATGGGGTGTATTAAGAAGAGAGGACAGAAGGCCACACCAAGGTTTTCACCCCAAGCAGGTGGAAGTTTCTGAGTTACCATTCTCCTTGGATAAGCCACAGTGAATGCGACCCCAACGGCACACCATGTCCAGAAACTGCAAACCCAGCCACCTCGGTTTTCACGGTGAAGAGCATCATGGTGAATTCACTTGCTCAGTGTTCACTGGGATCAGTTAGGAGATGAAGCCCAACTGGCTGAGCTGCCGTGACTTCTCAAAGGAGTCATCAGTGATGTTTCCAAGAAGTGAAGCAGAGCGAGAGGTGGAGACTAAAAGGCTTTCTGGGTTCCGTTGTGAACATTCCTTCTTTTCCTCTACTCCACCTGATCAGGCTCTATCCCAGGGTCAAAAACCATGACCCTGTTAGCCTAATAATGTTCTGATTTTATTTAGTTTGGCTCTTGAAGATCTAAAATAAAAGCTTCTGGGCTGGAGATATGGCTTAGCAGTTAAGGTCCTTGCCTGCAAAACTTAGGACCCAGGTTCGATTCCCCAGGACCCACATAAGCCAGATTCACAAGGAGGTGTGTGAGTCTGGAGTCCATTTGCAGAAGCTAGAGACAATTCTGCATCCATTCTGTCTTTTGCTAGCTCTCTCTCTCTCTCTCTCTCTCTCTCTCTTAAATAAATAATAAGTAAATAAAATATTTAAAAGAAACAATTACAAACATTTGATTTTACAGTCTAGCCACAATGCACACCACTCCCTCTGGCTTAGGAAAGTACCCTTCGGGCCTTAATTACCTGGCCTCGGGAAGTATTTGAGGTTTCAGTGACTCAAACCAACAAGCCAATGGGAGCTTAACTATGAGAAAATGCACATGCCCAGAAGAACATGGAATCAGACATATGACTCACATCTAACTCTATTACTGACTATCTATGTGATCTTGAGCAAATGACCTATATTTCCCCATGGGCTATGTGCAGAGAATAGTATGTATGTTGACCTGTTATTATGAGACCTGAATGAGAGAAGGCATATGTGAAATAATGCATACAGTAGAGCCAGTACTGAGTGCTTGGACATGATTACAGATCAACTAGCAGCAGTATGCTTTTTTCAGGAAACAGGCATATTTTAGGTGTTGTGGGCCTGAAAGTTTCATCAAAAACACTTAGTTGTATCTTTGTGACATGAAATCAGTCATAGGAAATCAAAGGCAAGGGACAGGAGAAATGACTCAGCAGTTAAAAGATGCTTCCTGCAAAAGCTGCCAGTGCAAGTTCAATTCCCCAACCACCCACATAAATCCTGAAGCAAAAGGAGGCATAAGTGTCTGGAAATCTATTCGCAGTGACAAGAGAGCCTGGTGCACCCATGTGCACGTGCACACATACACATGCGAATAAATAAATAGATAAATGAGTTTTTAAAAAGGCAAGAAAAGCCAGTAAAACTGTGGTAAAGCCAACAGACACAGGTAGGACCAACATTGGCAAGTTTTCTATTCTAAAGTGCTCTGCCTAAATTGAATGTATGTATCCAGTCCAAAGTCATACATTGAAATTTGACTCCACAAAGTGAGGGTGTTTGGAGGTGGGGGATGTTAGAAGGTGACTAGGACATGAAGATAGAGTTCTCATGAATGGGGCTGGTTCCTTCTGGTCCCCCAAGAAACCAGGCCCCTTCTGCAGAATGAGGGCCCATGGGGAAAAGGACCATCTATGCATGCATCGGCAGGCCCTCAGCAGACACTAAGTTTGCTGATACCTTCATAAGACTTGCCAGTGTTCAAAACTGTGAAAAAATAATTTATATTTTTTAATATACTAGGGCCTGTGATAATTTTGTTATAGCAACTAGAATGAACCAAGACACAGAACATTTGCTATGCATTTCCTAAACTATATAGCAGCTTATTTAACTTTTCCTTGATGCCTGTCCACCAGGTTCACTTATAGGGCAATGTTCATGCTGCTGTTTGTTTGTTTACTTATTTATTTATTTATTTATTGTATTACTATATGTTTATGAGAGAGAGAGAAGGTGAGAGAATAGGCAAGCCAGGGCCTCTAGCCACTGCAATCAAACTCCAGGTGCTTGTGCCAATTTGTGCCCATGCCTCACCTTGTGTGGGTTCTGGAGAGCTGAACCTGGGTCCTTAGGTTTCACTTGCAAGTGCTTTAACCACTAAGTCATCTCTCCAGTGTTACTTATTTATTTATTTTAGTGTGTACAAGTAGGTCATAGTTGGGATAGAGCCCCTTGTGGCTGCAAATGAACACCAGACACTTACACCACATTTTATTGTCCAGCTTATTTGGATGCTTTGGGAATTGAACCCAGACCATCAGGCTTTGCAAGCAACCACCTTTAACCTCTGAGTCATCTTCTCAGCACCATTCATATTCTTTTAATATGTCATAAAGTGACATGACAATGCCATTCATTACTGCCTTCAAGTGTTCCTGTCAAAATGAGGAAGAAAACATCTTTGATGGCTTCATTTCAAATAAGGTGTGGCTACTGAGAATGCTTCTCCTGGGATGAGGCCTCCCAATGAGGCAGGGTATTGTTTGGTTAGATGTCTACCAAATGTAACGTGCACGGTGTTCATCCTGGAACTTCTAAAACCAAAGGCCCCGAGGAGAAAGCTTTACCTCCTCAGCAGATTCAAGGACTCCAAGAGATGTCTTATGTCTCCTGAGTGAAGCCTGCATTGTGACTTGGGACATCTCTGAGGCTTCTAAGAGGACAGGAAGATTTCTGTCCTTGGCATGAGAGGGACTTTGAGCAGCTATAAGGCTCTATTTCCCATCCTTTATCCTAAACGGGGCTTTGATTTGCAGCCCATGAGGGAGAGGCTGCTGGGTTGTTCCCACTAGACTATTTTTAGGACTTGGCATCAGAGTGGAAGAGGAGTTAGCAGTGGGTACCGCAGGGCAGCTCTGAGTGGGCCTCTGCGTAAGCCCTGTGGTAAACTTAGGTCATTTCCTCCTACAAATCTCTGGTCAAACAGTCCTGGAAGCTCTGAGAAAAAACTCACATGAGTCTTCATCTTCCTCACTTGCCTTCCCACCCGCTTTCATCCCCGATTATCTGAAATTAAATTTCACGTTTTAAGGGAAAATAAGAGAGGTTGCATGAATAGACAAAGTTTAAGAGCGCATCAAAGTTAGTGAAAAAGTCATAGAATTTCACTATATCTTTATGTTTTATCCAAATATTAGCAGTTGGTTCTTAAACCAAGATGAATAAGCAAAATTTAGAAAATATCATTATAATTTCCACCTCCCACACACTCAGTGGACAACTTGATCTAAAATTGACGTATTAGGGGTTAAGAAAGGACATAGTCTGAGTTGTAGTAAACAGTTGTAGAGGGCACCATCTAATGCTTTTCCTCAATCAGTGTGCCATGAACTTCAAAGTGTCCTATGTAGAAGTTGGCTTTCCATTGCTTGAACAAAATGCCTGAAAAGGGGCTGCGGAGATTGTTTTGTGGTTGAGGATGCCTGCTCGCAAAGCTTGTCAGTGCAGGTTTTATTCCTCAGGATCCACATAAATCCAGACACATAAGGTGACACATACATCTGGAGTTTATTTGCAATTGCTAGAGGACCTGGTGCACCATTTATCTCTCTGTCCTATCTCTCTCTGCTCACGAATAAATAAATAAAAATATAAAAATATTTTTTAAAACTATTAATTTTTAAAAAAAAAAATCTGAAAAGGGACTAGAGAGATGGCTCAGCTGTTAAGGCACTTGCCTGCAAAGTCTAATGACCCAGGGTCAATTCCCCAGTGCCCAGGTAAAGCCAATGCACACAGTGACACATGCATTTGGTGTTCATTTACAGAGACTGCAATTCTCTCTCTCCCTTCAAATAAAAAAAAATAAAAACATATTTTAGAAATACTTCACAATAATGCCAATTCCTAAATTAAAACCCTGGGGCTAGAGAGATTGCTTAGTGGTTAAGGTGCTTGCCTGAGAAGCCTAAGGACCATGTTCAATTCCCCAGATCCCACATAAGCCAGACACACAAGGTGATACATGCACAAGGTCGGGCATGCGCACAAGGGGACACAAACACATGGAGTTTGAGTGCAGTTTTTGAAGATCCTAGCACACCAAGTCTCTCTCTCTCTCTCATCTCTCTCATAAAGACATGTACCACCACACCCAGAAAAAAAATACTGAAAAAAAAATTGACATAAAATTAAGAAAGGTTTCAGCTCATGGTCTCTGTTTCTCTCAAGCCTGTGGTAAATACCATGTCAGGAAATGTGTGGCAGAACAAAGCCAAGTTGCTCACCTCAAGGTGGCCAGAAAACAATAACAAAGGGTCTAATACTCTCCACTAAGAGCACACTAATAATGTCCCAACTTGTTTCTACAAGGGCCCACCTCCTAACATTCCCACCAACCACCCAATAACACCATTAGCCAAAGATCAAAACTTCAAACTTGAGCTTCTGGGAAACATTTTGGATTCAAATCACTACAGGTTCTGGCCTTGGGTTCATATTCTATTTTCATGGTATTCAAATTATTTTTATTTTCAACTTTTCAGGCAGTGTTTCTTACAGTGTAAGGTGGCTGTAAACTTGCTACGTAGCCAAGAATGAGCAAGGGCTTCAGATCCTCTGGCCTCTACCTCCTGAATGTTAAGAATGCAATCCTGGGCTGGAGGGATGGCTTAGCAGTTAAGGCGTTTGCCTGCAAAGCCAAAGGACCCTGGTTCGATTCTTCAGGACCCATGTTAGGCAGATGCACAAGGGGGTGCATACATCTGGAGTTCGTTTGCAGTGGCTGGAGTCCCTGATGCGCCCATTCTCTCTCCCTCCCTGTCTCTCTCTCTGTGTCAAATAAATAAATAAATAAAAAGAATGCAGGCCTATGTCACCACACTTGGAATTTTTGCAGTGCTAAGGAACCAAACCAAGATGATGTACATACTAGGCAAGCACTCTATCAACTGAGCTGTATCTCCACCTCCGGCTTGAAATTCTGTTTATTTGTTTGTCTTTGCACATGTAGATGTGTGTGCGTGTGCACGTATCAGTGCGGGCTCACATGTCTAGGGTCCTCCTCAGTTCCTCCCCACTTTATTATCTTTTTTCTGTGTGTGAGAGACAAATCCTCTTACTAAACCCAGAGGTCAATTTGGCAAGACTAACTAGCCAACAAGTCTTGGGAATCCTCCTGCCTCCGCTTCCCATGTGATGGTATTATAGGTGGCCTCCACACCAGGTTGTAAGTGTGTGCTGGGCGTGTAAACCCAGGTTCTCATGTTTGTGCCGCCAGCAGTTTACCTACAGAACCATCTCCCCAGACCCTTGAAATTATGAATTAGACTTTTTCCCCCTCATTTTTCACTGGACCCAACAAATGTAACCTGTTTCTACTTTTTTTGTTTTGTTTTGTTTTTTGGGTTGTTTTTTTTTTTTAATTTATTTTTCGAGGTAGGGTCTCACTCTAACCCAGGCAGACCTGGAATTCACTATGGAGTCTCAGGGTGGCTTTGAACTCACAGCAATCTTCCTACCTCTGTCTCCCGAGTGCTGGGATTAAAGGCGTGCGCTACCATGCCCAGTTTTTTTTTTTTTTTTCTTTTTTACTTTTTGAAAGAGAGAGAGAGACAGATACAATGGGCAGGCCAGGGCCCCTAGCCATAGCAAACCAACTCCAGACACATACACCACTTTGTACATCTGGCTTATGTGGGTCCTGGGAAATTGAATCTGGGTCGTTTGGCTTTGCAGGCAAGTACTTTAATGGCTAAGCCATCTCTCCAGCTTCTTCTTTTTTCATTTGAAAGATTGTTTTCATTTTTGTCCTCCCAACAAGCTTTTTTATTCCCTAGCTGACCCCCCCATGAAATTGTAATATGAATATTTCTGTTTATGCCCATTATGCACGTGTCTGTGCTATATGTACACTAAGGAGTGGGAGTTTTATCCCATGAAAACTAATTTTCTTCCAGCTGAATATGATGTCCTACACACAATGAGCTACATCTCAACCTTACATGTTTACTCAAAACATGAGGTCCTAGTGTAACAGGAGTTGCAGTGAGCGTATGAGAGTATATAACCTATTAAAATATATTTAAAATGAATTTTGAAAAAAATATTACTCTTTTGGCTTTGGAACAGTTTTTCAAAACTAAAAAAAATTCAAATAGAAAAAAAGGATATAGGATCAAGGAACCATTGTATTTTTTTTAACGTTTTAACTCAGGTAGTATATTTTTAAATTTTATGCTTATATCCATGCAATAAATTAGGAAAATGGGACATGGCATTTACATAACTTATCCAAAGCCAGCCACATAGCCAGGAAATGACAGGCTGGAATTCACACATGGCTCACGTTGCTCCAGAACCCCATGAGAAGCACAAGTTAAGGTGTTAATCTACTGAGAGATACTGTGCTGGTTTGATTCAGGTGTTCCCCATAAACGTAGGTGTTCTGAATGCTAGGTTCCCAGCTGATGGAGATTTGGGAATTAATCTCTTCTGGAGGCGGTGTATTGGTGGGGGTGGGCTTATGGGTGTTATAACCAGCTTCCTCTTTCCAGTGTTTGGCACACTCTCCTGTTCCTGTTGTCCACCTTATGTTGGCCAGGGGATGATGCCCACCCTGTGCTCATGCCATCGTTTTCCCCTGCCATGGTGGACCTTTCCCTTGAGCCTATAAGCCAAAATAAACCTTTTTTTTTTATTTCTTTTCCCACAAGCTCCTGTCAGTTGGGTAATTTCTGCCTGCAATGTGAACCTGACTGCAACAAACATGGACTGCAATGTGCCATCGGGAGACAGAAGCCGTAGGGATAAAAATGACCTGACTACTCTTGAACCTAGACTGGCCACAAGGAGACAGAGGTCTTGCCGATAAAGACAACTTGACCACTCGTGAGCCTAGACTGGTTTCTCCCCAGACAGATGGAACCTTGAACAGCTACATACTTTCTAGAGCTCACCATGTACAGTTGGCATGATGGCTTCTAATATTTGAAAGTTGATGCACTCTCTGAGGAACTAGATATGGCTTCATAAAATTTTGAAATTCTTTTCTGGCATGTGGACTGGTCAATTTGTCTTTTATTCTCAAAAAAAAAAAAAAATGCTGACTAGGAAGAACCAGGTGTTTAGGATTCATACTACTATTCATGTCTTGAGATTTCAGCTTTAAAAAAAATTTTTTTGTTCATTTTTATTTATTTATTTGAGTGCGACAAACAGAGGAAGAGGCAGATAGAGAGAGAGAATGGGCATGCCAGGGCCTCCAGCCACTGCAAACAAACTCCAGATGTGTGCGCCCCCACGTGCATCTGGCCAACGTGGGTCCTGGGGAATTGAGCCTCGAACCGGAGTCCTTAGGCTTCACAGGCAAGCACTTAACCGCTAAGCCATTTCTCCAGCCCAGATTTTGGCTTTTTTTGGTAAAAGAGGGAAGTGAAATTATCCCCATGAGTCTTTCCAGCTCAAATACTACCCACCTATCAAAAATAAAACAGGCAGAAGACATGTAAACAAGCAAAATTATAGAGATAAATAATTTTAACCAATATTTACTATGGGCTTCTTATAACCATAAGTGGCTGCAAATGATTAAAGGGTTAGAGAGGTGCCAAGAGCAGAACAGTAGACTCTCAGGGGGCACGTCTGACCAGAGAGGCTGAAACGAGTTCTCTGGCTGGATGTTGCCGATGGGAATGTGGGCCAAGGAGGAACAGCAATTACTCTGATTATTTTTTGAAAGAAAGTGTGAAGCCAGATGCTGAGGTGCCCTGTGTTCCATTGGAGATGTGGTCAGTTGCAGTGGGGAGATCCAAGAGCAGCTGTCATGATTGTGATGCCTTGTGTGACCCTTGTACATGGTTAAGAGCAGCACTTTTGACTTGCTTCCGCCAAACCATGTGATGTGTGTGCATGCACACGTGTTTGAATATACGTGGCTGCATGTGTGTGCTTGTGCAGGTGTGCGTTAAAGGCCACAATTCAACTGTGGGTATCTTCTTCAGTCACTTTCCACCTTACTTTTTTGAGACAAGGTCTCCCACTGAACTTATAGGTCCCACTGAACTAATAACTAGACTAGTTAGCCAGCAAGCCCGAGGGATCTTCCTTTCTCTCCTTCACCAATGGTGGAATTGTAGCTATGCAACCATACCCAGCTTTCACATGGTGGGTGCTAAGGTTCTAAACTCAGTTCTTCATGCTTGCATGGCAAGCACTTAACTCACGAAGCCATCTCCCCAGCCCTGTTGTGTGGTTTTTTAAAGATATAATCATGATCCCATGTGAGGCAGGTTTCAGTTCATCAGAAGGCAGATGATGTTGGTGGGACTGAGTTCATCAGTTGAAAGGATGCAGCTCCATTGGAGAAGCTCGTGGAGGAGCAACTGTGTCCCCAGGACTGAGAAGCAGTCTCTAGCCAGCTTTCAGCTGACAGCTGCAGGGAAATTAATTCTGGCAACAAGCTGAATGATAGTGGCAGAGGTTCCTTCCCCACCGAAGCCTTCAGTGAGAATGCAGACCAGTCAGTCCCTTGGTTGCAATCTGCAGGGGACCTGAACAGACCCCACTAAGCCGTTCTTGGACTCCTGAGGCTCATGGTTTCTGAGCTATAAGTAATCTTTATTTGTGTGTGGGAGAGCGAATTGTAGTAGGTGGGATGTGTGTGTTGTATCCATGCGTACATGCAGATGTGCACATGTGCTAATGGGCACATGGAGACCAGAGGAGAACTTTGGGTGCCCTTTCTTTATCACCCATCTGGGTATTTTCTTGAGATGAGTCTCTGTGCACACAGAACCATGCCTCTCTGTCCGCTGCTTCCCACAGGACTGTCCATGTCCAGCTGTTTACATGGGTCCTAAGGAATCAAACTCTGGTAGACTCAGGCCCTCTCATGTCCCCATCCTTGTAGCAAGCACTTATACCCACTGAATCACCTTCGTAGTTTGAGGGAGCTTTCCTTGAAACTGCTAGATGCATGGCATTTTGTTACACAGCAATGAAAACTGAGCACAACAGCCTATATAACACTTTGAAAGCACTTTGCAGGGAAAGCAAACATGGGCTAGGGATATGTTGCCTATCTGCAGTCACTCTGTGATCTGTGGTTATGTACTATAAAAGCTGAACATTGCTTGGGGTATTATTAGTCATTGACAGATAAAAGACAAAGTAGTAGGAGAGAGGTAAACATCACATTTCAGTACATGGTGATATTCGCAGAACCCCAGAGAGTAAAGAGATGGAGTTCCTGAGAAGTATATATCAAAACTACAATTTTATTCTTTATTAACTGCTTTATTTTTTATTTATTTATTTGATACAGAGAAAGAGAGAGAGGGTAAGAGAATGGGAGTGCCAGGACCTCTAGCCATTGCAAACGAACTCCAGATTCATGTGCCACCATGTGCTTCTGGCTTCTGTGAGTACTGGGGAATCAAACCTAAGTTCTTAGGCTTTGTATGCAAGTCCCTTAACCATTATACCATCTCTACAGCCCCACAATTTTATTCTTCATAAAATGTAGTGCTCTACTTTGCTGATCTGTGCACCTCTTGGGGGAAATATTTTGTTTACATACTCTGTTTACTTTTGGATCTACACCTGTACTTTACTGTGAAATCTTTCATTGATGAAACTCAATTTTGTTAAAAAATAAGTAAAGATGTCACTCTCAAGCCCAAATGACAAGAAGGCCTTGCTTGTTTTTGAAAACACCACACTATCTAGATACCCTTTGAATCTTGCCCACAGTCATTCAGTGCTAGAATTTTCCTGACTCAGAAGTTACAAGTAATGAGTAGAGAAGATGGTGAGGTTTGGGAAAGTGATATGATCTGAAAGTGTCTCCCTGTGCTGGTTTGAATGTAATACGTCCCCCGTAGCCATGAGCATTTGTGATTAAGCTTTGTACTTAGTCCCTAGCTGGTGGAGCCTTTAAAAGCTGGAGCCTTACAAGAGGAAATGTATTGCTGGGGGTGAACACTTTGTTCAAAAGAAGCTCACTCAGACTTCTCTCTCTCTCCTGCTGCTGCTGCTGCTGCTGCTGCTGCTTTTGCTGCTGCTGCTACAATATGATATGAGCCAATTACATGATGAAACTTCTCAAAACTGTAAGCCTGAAATAAATCTTTTTCTCCTACAAGCTGCTTATAGCTGGGTGTTTTCACCCATCAATGAGAACGTCATTGCTATACTCCTAAATGACTCTGCTGGCACAAGTGGTCCAACTGCAATGCTGAAAGGGTTTGTCTCTTCAAAGGTCATGAGTATGTTGTGCTCATAATCAAGCTCATGTCATAACACAGAACTGAAGCAAAGGGTTCTCTCCTCTTCTGCAGGCAAAAGCACACACTTTGCCTTGCTATCAACCTTGTTCCTCCTATCATATGAAGACACCAGTAGAAGCCCTTACCACAGAAGATGCCATGTCCTTGATCTCCTACTTCCTAATCTCCAGATCTGAGATCAATACGCTTCTGTACTTTAAAAATCAACTAATCTTAGGTATCTCTTATAACAACACAGATCAGACTGAGACACTTACAGACTCCCTGACAGCAGCACTGAATAGCAATGAGAAAATCGGGGCCAAAGGTGCAGAGTGAAATGTACAACTGGCCACAAAAGCTTTCTGGACCCCAGTAATTTTACCAAGTAACCTCACACATAATTTCAAAAGCCACAGCAAAGTAAAGACAGGCAAGACAAAACAGAAAATCTAGCTGGCTTCCATGTTTCTTTATACCCCCAGCCAAACACCTTCTCATTGTGGAATATCACATAATATAGGAGTGGGATTTGTGTCTGGAGAAATGGCTCAACAGTTAAGGCACTTGCTGCAAAGCCTGCTGGCCAGGGTTTGACTCCCCAATACCTACGTAAAGTCAGATGCATAAGGTATCATGTGCTTTTGGATTTTGTTTGCAGTGACAAGAGGCTTTGACATACACAAACTTTCTCCTTCTCCCTCTCCCCTCCCCAATCTTATCACACAAATATTTTTTAAATCAGTGGCATTTATGAAACATAACTCCAATCATAAATGTCCAATGGCTATTCTATCATTCTCAAATTGTTATCTGGTCTCCCAATCTTCCTTCCTCCCCTTGCTCTATACTTTTATATTTTCTTTCTATTAATTTCAAATGCCACATTTCTTCCTACCTTTGGAACTGGGGCAATGCCTAAGTGAATGACACTCTCCACATTCAAGCCAGAGAAACCAAATTTGACCCCCAGACACCAGGGAAAAAGCCAGAAACTCTAGTGGACTTCAACCATCACAGCACGCAGATACTCATGCTGCTGGCAAAATTGAAGACAGAGATAAGAGGATTGCTCAGAAAGCTCATGAGCAGCCTGGCAACGAACAGTAAAACAAGAATCCAGAACAAGAAATCCCATCTCAAAAGAGATGAAAAGGTAAAGACTGCCCAGAAAGTGGTCCTCTAACCACCACATGAGTTCTGTGGCATGTATATTCATACACACATACATAAAATAAAATTAAATAATTATAAAAGAACTTTGTACAAGATCTGGAATCCCTCCACAGGCCTCTCATGGCCTGTACCTACAGCTCATTCATGTCACAAAGAAGTCTTCTCTGTCATGGAATCGAGCAACCCACCTCCTCCTTCAGTTTTTTTTTTTTTTCAGCTTTCTTTTTCTTCATTCACTATCTGAAATCATATTGCATATTCTTTATCCTCTTATTTGTTGTTCAGCCTCAATGCTAGACCATAGGTCGACACTATTTTAAGTTTTATTCACCATTATTTCAGCAGTATTTTTTAAAATATCTGACACAAGGTAGATGTTCAATGATTATTAATACAATTGACATATGAGATAAGTAGATTATGCCAGCCATTCAAGAATCTTCATCATACATTGTTCCATAATCACATCCTAAAATCAAGTATCATTGCTGATAATCAGCCACTATGGATGTATTATGCACATTGATACTTTAATATATGAATGTTTCTATCAGCAACTATGTATGTATTATGTACGTGTATACTTTAAATATATGAATGTTTCTTTAGCACCTGATAAATTGGCTTCTGAAGCCCTGAAACTGCTTTATAACTTCTCTCCTTTGGACTGGGCACCCACCCCAACCTTATCTTGTTCCTACAATTAAGCTGCTAACTCTGTTTTCTTTCCAAGTACTGTGGTAACTTGTCCCTTCTAATTTGTGATCCTGTTACTCATTGCTAGACATGTGTTTTATGCTCTCTGATGGGTAGATACTCATTGTCTATGAGCTCTGATAGGCAGACAAGCTATTAGAAGATAGCACACCAAGTCCACCTTGTTACCAACCCAAGGGAGAGAAGATCAGAAAGGGAAAAAAAAAGAAAAAGAAGAAGAAAAAAAACTTCCTGAAGCCAAGAGCAGCTATCTTTCAATGTGGTGGAAGAAAACATGCCCCGTCATTTGGCTTGGGAAACAATAAAGGAGAAATCTGGCAAAAAAATACAAAGCACACACTTGCTCTTTGCACGAACAATACCACATGAAGAGACGGGTAATTATGTATTCGAATATCATTGCTGGGAAAAGCTCAGTGTGACCCAAAGTTCAATACTCAAATGCATTGGTTCCAGGCAAGACTGCCTTTCATGGTGGTGTGCCCTTTCTCCTCCGCTGCCTTGCATCCAAAGGAAACTAGATACTGCATCCATTTACCAGAATGGGATCTAATAAGGGCGTCTTCCTGATTACAGAGCTACGGGGATCAGCACTTTCTCTCTTGCTCATGAGAAACCACATAAAATGAAACAACAGAAACCTGTAAGTATGACCCCAACTAATAGCACTGGTCCCACAGTGCATCCATAACTACAAGTTATATATATTCTATAGGAAGGAGAGTGACCAGAGCTGAAAAAAAGAAAGAAACAAAAACATGTCAGCACCACCTTCTTTGCCCTTGATGTTCTTTCTCCACAGTCTGCATGGAGTCAGATCTATCACTCCAGCCTCTGCAATTGCTTGGACAAATATTTTTGTTACCTTCATCTCTGTGATGGACAAGATACCTCACCAGAAAAAGCATATGGATAGAAAGAATTTATTTTGGTTGACAATTTTGAAAGGAAATTTCACGATGGTGGGGAAAGCATCACAAGTGTCTGGACATCACATCTTATCATACCAGCCACGAGGAAGCAGCAAGAGTGAGCTAGCATTTGGAGCACATCTCCACAGCAGTAGGAAAGATGTAATCAATCTATTGGGCCTGGAGCAGAGCAATATTACCCCAAAACCTGTCCCCAACCACTTACCTCCTTCAGCAAGACTCCACCTCCCAAAGGCCCAACAACTTTCTCAAACTGTCACCAGAGGGGACTTCGTCTTCCAAGCACAAGAGGCACATTTCATTCACACCACCACACCAACTTAGCCAGAACCACTAACCCTTCTCTAGGAAATGGATGAGACTGTATATAAAACAAGTCAACATTCTCACTCAGCATCTGGTGGACCAGCTATGCTCCTACAATTTGTTCACATACCCTGTTTTGAGTCTTCCTTTATCAAATACACAGGTATCCCATATTCTAATAGGATAATGTAGATTTTCTTAAAATTTCATACTCTCTTTAATTCACAAAATCCTTTACTCAGTTCCTATTCCAGGTCATGGACTATGCTTTTGTTCAGGGTCACCATTAAGCTGATCGACATTCTTATTTGCCCTTATGAATAAGCATCCCGTTCCATACCCTACATCTTACAATAAGGTCCCTGTTATGTGACTTAGGTTTATTTATCTCTTTAAACAGGTGGAGAGCCTTGACATAGGTCAGATGTTTCCATGCTACTACCTACCAAATAAGTAAACTGCCCACAAGTGTGTCTTGTCCTCCAGAATAAACTTTCCAATGTGACTTGCTGGATCATTACTTGAATCTTTATCCCTTGAAGCCTATAACTTTGACTGTCCTACTGCCTATACCAGGACCATCTCACCAATAATTCCTGTCACATCTGCCTTTCCTTAGTGACTTGGTCCCAAGTTCACAAAGCTTCCGCTATCCCCCCACCATGCCCTTCAGTCCACACCCTTAGGCATGCAGTCTATTTAGGCTGATGAAATTCACCTTTGGAGATTTTTTTAAACAATTTATTCGTTCATGATTCTCTTACTCATAACTGCATACCTTAAAAATTCAATGAAAGATTCCCCCCACCAAGTACAATCATGCAGCCCAACTACAACCTATGCACTCTTTGAGGGCTCCAAGTTAAGCTTTTGTGTTCTCCATCTTGTTACAACAAAATGTGACTTCTGAGCATTTTGCTTTTAAATATATTTATTTTAAAAGATTTTACCCCATTATGTAAATCAAAACAAAAAGTACTGTTTGGGACAGGGGGAAGGGGTGTAACATAAGTCCATCATTTAGTAAGCTTTTCCAATTTACATCTATTTGATTCTGACTTCCTGCCCAGATGCAAATGGAAAGTTCTTTATTTTTTTTTCCATTTGAAAAGCAAATATCTTTCATTGAAAATAGAGAAAACCAAAAGTGTGTATGTGTGTGTTTTTTTTCTTTTTGGTCTAGCCATATTTTGTTGTCCTTATCTTATAATGACCTTTCCCTCAACATATTTTTCTGTTTCTCTTTAGTGCCTTGTTTCTAAAAATAAAGTGGCCAATGGATCTTTGAATGTAGAGATAATATTTTTATTTCACTGGTACATACAATCAGGAAGCATATTTCTGTTTATACTCTTAAAATCAATTCAGAGTTGTAGATGAAGCCACATTCTGTCAGCACTTTTTTTTTCCCCAAAAAAACCTGGAAAATGTAACAAAATTCAAAGCAGCTGTAGGAAACAGAGTCTACACTCCATTTGCACTCAGCAGGAGAACTAACAGGAGGTAACCGGATAGTTTCCACATGAAAAAGTTACCAAGAATTTAACCTGTAATGAAAACTCTGATAATCTCCAGGAATGAAAGATGCTTGGGTGATGGGCTTGGGGTTTTTCATGAGTTCAAAGGATCTGGTTTTCCCAATAAATGCAATATAGGAATAGGAGACGTCCATGCAGCCATTGTTATGTCTGATAGCTGACAAAAGTTAAGACTTCATCTTTAAGCCATTAAATGGCGGCTATGTGTACACTTAGAGACCATGGATTAATGTGCCCTTGCTTGTGGTTCTGAAAAGTAAGATCTCTGAAGCTTATTTCTCACCATCTGCTCTTAAATAGAGACTATGATGTATAAGTACTAATTTAAAATTAATTTTTAAGGTCCAGTGTGTGAAAAATCCTTCTACTAGATTTGACTTTGATATGTACATGGAGACTCTGACTCAATGGGTCTGGGTGACATTAGATCTAAGACTGCTTTTTCACTGGCTCTCGGGTGGCCCATTAAGTACCACTGGAGTGAAAAGAGTACAGGAGATTTCCACCTCAGCACCACTTTTCCATCTGTAGTAGATGATTCTAAAATGCTCCCCAAAGATTATCTTTTCCTGGTATTCAGACCCATGGGCAATTCCCTCTTTGACTTCAAGACTGACTTCCAGTGGCTTTTATATGGAAAATGTGACAGATCTTCTTTTCTAAGATCAGTTATAAGAATGCTACCTTCAGTTGGGATGTCATTCTTTCTTGGAATACTCACTCAGGAAGGATGCTGTCTATAATCTGTATTGTTAACTTTCCTCACAGAGGACCACATGGCAAGGAACTGATGTCTCTGACTAACAGCAATTTGAGGTCCAAGCTTGTTGACAGCCACATGAGGAAGTGTAGAAGTGGATCATAGCCCCTACTTAACATTTGAAATGACCTGCAGCTCATGTTGAAACCCTGTTTGCATCCTCAGGAGAAATTCTGAGCCTGAGCTCAGTCCAGGCTCAAAGTAGAGAGACAACGTGTATTTGTCATTTTATTTATCTGTTGTTAAGGAACAACAGATAACTGACACAGCTACGTTCATGAAATGCCAGGTCCATATGTCAGTCAAAATTTGGTCCTTCAAATTATCTCATCAGGTGTTCACTTGTTTTACTAAGGGCCACATGTTCTACATGTTCAGTATCCACCCAGTTACCCCAGAGGTCACTTTGCATTTGTGATTGTAATTTACAGCGTCCCCTTACGTTGGTTGATTTCAAATCAGTTCAGTAACATTGACTCAGAGAGCAATCATTTCTAGGACCTTGGAAATTTTGATCTGTTGCAATAATATAAAAATGAATGCCAGAGTATCTGACATTTTGAGATTTGGCATGTAAGCTAGCACCCCTGTTTTTTTTTTTTTGTTTGTTTGTTTGTTTTTGTTTTTATAATACTCTGGGATTTCTTATTTATTTTTATTTTTTTATTATTAGAAATAGAGAGAGAGAATGGGCATGCCAGGGCCTCTAGCTATTGCAAATGGACTCCAGACACATGCACCATCATGTGCCTCCGACTTATGTGGGATCTGGGGAATCGAACCTGGCTCCTAGGCTTCACAGGCAAGTGCCTTAACTGCAAAGCCATCTCTCAGGCCATAGTTTTCTAGGACTTCAGATAACAGAAGTAAATTAATTTGAAAGAAGACAATATACATTAAACAGAAACAAAGATAGCTCTTTCACAGGTTTATTTTTAATTAATACTCACAAACACACCATTTCCCACCCATTTGCTTTAACTTATGCTTGTACTGACCTGGGTCCCCAGTGATGACTCCGTTGCAATAAACCAACATCTTGTTGATCCTAATTTCAACTTAGGTGTTTCTGAACTTACTTTTTTTCTGTGCAATTAGACTTTATTTAAGAGAAAGTACTAAAGAAGAGAAGAAGTAGTATTTGGAAACATAAGGCCATGTTTAATGGCTTAATGGGGTGAAACATTTGCACACTCAATTTCAAGATATGTTCACATAATTCTTCTTTTCCATTCCTTTGGAAATGACAGTGACTTTTGTAAATCTGATCTTACCCAGAATAATAAGGCTGTACTACTTCCATTCCAGCCTCTTGATTTCCTGACTCAGGGTGGTACTCTTCTACAGCTCAAAACTTGGACCTGGCCACAGTACACATAGGATGATGGGCACCCTTCTCTACTCTCAAAACTCCGGTTCCCCCATCCTTCTGAGTCATGATCACTCCCTTGAATCAACTAATTTTGAAAATGAGACTCTCTCCCATTGCCCATGGCATTCTGCTTGCATTTGGTGAATTCTCCAACAAAATCCAGTTTGTACTCTGCCCTTTCCCAGGTTGCAGTTTCTTGTTTGTATGTACAATGCTTATTTGCAAATGTCTTTATTTCCACCACAAAATTTTAATAAGTTGTAATACATATCATTATATAAAATATGTGAAATTATAATTTTATTAAAAAATAATAAACGAGCTGTAGAGATGACTTAGCAGTTAAGCACTTGCCTGTGAAGCCTAAGGGCCCCGGTTCAAGGCTCGATTCCCCAGAACCCATGTTAGCCAGATGTACAAGAGGGCACATGTGTCTGGGGTTCATTTGCAGTGACTGGAAGCCCTGACGCACCCATTCTCTCTCTATCTGCCTCTTTCTCTCTCTGTCTGTCACTCTCAAATAAATAAATGAACAAAAAAATAATAAACATGCATATTATCCATTTTTTTCTAATTTTTTTTTATCTAGTCATTTATTTGCAAGCAGAGAGAAAGAGAAAAAGAAAATGGGCATGCCAGGGCCTCATGCCACTGCAAACTAACTACTGATGCATGCATCATTTTGTGTGTCTGGGTTCACATGGGTACTGGGGAATATAATTAAAATCATCGGGCTTTACAAACAAACATATTGACTCACTGAACCATCTCTCCAGTCCTCTATTTCTTTATTAAACATAATTTTGCACATTCTAGATATTTATTCCAATGGTACTCAACAAATATGTGTGGGTCTAATTAACCAAACTTAGTTTTCTAAGTGTTTTAAGACCACCAATAAACTTCTAGGAAACACAATTATGAAATCAATGACTAAATACAACCATGAAATGGCTGAATTATGCACATTTCAAAAGCCAAACCACACTCAAGGCACCTGTTCTCTGTCTCTCTCTCTCTGTCTCTGTCTCTCTCTCTCTCTCTCTCTATCTCTATCTATCTCTCTGTCTCTCCATGCTTTGTTATCCTCCTTCCCCAGACTCAAGCTTTGCTCTGTGTGGACAGCACTTTCTTAAAGCTTCCACTGTGCCTTTTAATGAAATGATGCAATAAAATGCTGGAGAGCAAAGCACCTCACACTCTGAGCACAGCTTGGTAAGGCTATCAGTGAACTTCAGGGCATGTCTTCCCACATCCAATCTTGTAAACGCATATGCATTGAACTCCAGACATGCTATGTAAGAAAACTAGTCCTGGGGAGGAAAAGGAGTCACCTATCCCAGAAGACATGTATAGGCACTCGGATGAACATACATGATGAAGGCTAGGAAGGATATGGCCCAACTGAAGCAATCCTATTGTTGCTTAGTGACTTCATGGGCTAAACAAGGCATGAAACTTGCACTTAAAAAAAGTTTATTTAACATCCATCTTACTAGAGGATTTCTGGTGTCAATCTGCCCAACTTGTATGGTTAATGTTTGGGTCAGTTTAATGATTTTTGTTTTTTGTTTTTTTATAAATTATGTGACTGAACCTAATATCTCTATGATGGACTCCCTGTCTGCTATTTTGAAACAGAATTAGAATACCCATGCACATATGCAAACATAAATATGTCCAAACTGGGAAGACATTATCTAATTCCCTTGAGACATTTGTGTGACTCTCAGCAGTACAAGTATATGAAGGAATATCCTGGAGTGCCCATCCTCTCAATATTCTCACTGGAAGTTCACATCTGCCATCCCAGACCTCCAAAGACTGAGGGGGGGGCATGGACCCTAGTTCAAGACCAGTTTTAAGTACAGTGTATGACACTATCTTACAAACAAATTATCAGTTATTTTCAAATGCATTATACTTATGTATATTGATTCACGTTGATCCCTAAAGTTGTCTTATCAAAAACCTTTCCTTGCCTCCTTTGCTAAAAGTGGGGAAAGGAAAGAAAAGTTTTCATAATCATCTCAAAGTTCTCAGAAGATAAACCTATGTGTTTTCTCCTAACCATCCATAAACAGTGGGCTTGACTTCAGAGGCTCTAAGGATTGCCTCTGACTACCACCAAGCAACTAAGCATATTGTAACCCTGTCACAGAGACATGCATTTGTGTCTATATGTGTGAATGAGTGGACATGCAATTGTGTATGAATGCAAATGCATGTGTGTACATGTGAGTGTGCTTATGAATGTGAGTACATTACAAAACCCTTCCTAAGTGAGAGGTGGAAAATCACTGGCCTAGATGGAATCTAAAAATAAAATCTTAACATAGACGGGATTTTTACATAAACAGAAATGCCTTACTATATATTGTTCTATTCCAAGAGTTTATGACACCAAGATTCCTGAGTCTTATTGTAGTTTATGCGTCTCTTGTACCACAAGAATTTAAACTATGTTAGAAATGAGACCTCCATAATCTCTGGTCTTGTCCACCAATCCCTGAGAGATTTGATTGTGGATAGCATAAATATTCTGGAACTAATAACTGGTGTCCTTCCTATATATTCACATTGGAGGTGCACAGCCTGCATTCCCATCTTCCTGTTCCTCCGACACACAGGCATCATTCTGCTCATTCTATAAATGTGGCCACTAAAGAGCAAAGTCATTTGCCTCTCAAAACACACTTACTCTGGCTGCAAAGCATTTAGAAACAATACTCTGGGTCAGAATCTTAACTATACCAATTACTAGTCATATCATCCAGGTCAAGATGGCTCACTTTTTCATGCCTAAGTTTCTCCTTTCCAAAAAGAGGAGTTCATAGTATCAGTAACTACCTCACTACATTATTGAGTAGAAAATGAGTTAATCCATGCAGGATGATTAAGAAAGAGCCACACACAAGGAAAGGCCTCAACAAATGTGTGTGTCTATTATTATTTTTATTATTACTATTACTTCTTATATTACTATTATTAACTAGAGCTAGCAGAACCAGTCTTATATACTTCTTATAGCTAAGAACAACATTTGAGGTTGTCCTCTGGCCTCCGCATGTATGTAAACACACACATGCACTCACACATACATATGCACTTCCATTAAAAAATTTCTTAGGTAACAAATATTCAACAATTAATCATTATCTCCTGAACCTCAATGAATCTTGAGGAAGGATACTGAACAAGGTCAATATTATCCTACTCTCTGAGAGACAGATCTTATAGTGTACAAAAAACTTACATGTGGACCCTATACAAAAGAATTACGGTCAAGTTTTGGGGATTTTATAGCATCATTCTGCAAACTAACCATCAAGTATGTGGTTTAAGGCCAAATTAGGTATGCTTGAGTTCTCCCTTCTAATTCTCAGAAATATTTCAAGAAAATGTAAGCAAAGAACCAGCTTTTCGGGCTGCAAATATTTCTTGACATTGTCAATTTCTCAAAGCACATATCTCCATCTTCCAAGGGATTTACTCAGTCAACCAGAACCGAGCAAATATGGTCCCCACGGAAGTAAGGACTGCTTGGTGGTGGCTCTTTTAGAATCTTGGTGTTGATTGCTTCAAAGACGGGGAAGAAAGGAGGAGGTCAGAATTCCAAATTCCCTTTGGATCAAGATGAAATAGTCTAGCATCTAAAAGAAATGGCAATATGCAACTCCTGATCGTTTTGGAACCAGCTCGCCTCCTTTGCTCCCTAACAATCAATCGCTGAGTGCCACGGTGCTGTTTCCTATCAAGATTTCTAAAACCATTACAAGCTGCGTAGGTATTGGAGGCTCAGCCAGATGTGATGAAGTTTCCATTGTTTTACTTAGTGCATGGAAAATATTACTAATGGTTGGTGTCAGGGGAGGCTTAACTGACCCCAATTGGCCAAACTCATCTGAGTGCATTTCTTTAAATCAGACCCTTTAAATACTCTCTCCTGTTATTGCACAACCCCCACCTCCTATTTTATGAGATGTTTGACTATATAAAGCTCATTTTAGGCCAAGGGGAAATTCCATGACTGCATGAACAGGTGGGCTGGGGACCTAGGAGAAGGGTGATATATCTTTCCTTGAGACTGAATTTTATTTACAGCTAAGTCTTGACCATCTTTGGTAATAAAGACAAAATTAGTGCACAATAAAGTAACTAAAGTCTAAAAATCTCCAGTTAGTCTTTTTTTTTTGACATAAGCTGCATGCATATAAAAGTTACAATGCTTGCAAAACTAATTGAGTAAAGCGTTGCCTCTTTTTGGTGCTCTCTTCAAGATCTAAGAAACAACAAAGTGGTCAGACTGAAGAAAGAAAAAACTGCTGTAAGAAGATTTTTATGCCCATATTAACCCTGGGCTGAGTTAAAGCTTTGCTTCTCATATGTAATTTGCAGTTTGAATTTTCTCAGAGATATTGAGAATCACACATATCAGAAAAATGCTTCACACATTCATAATAGACTACAGTTACCAAAATAATGCTATTCTTGCTGTGGGCATAGACCTATTCCTTGCTTTTAATTTAAAAGGCTTCAGAATGAATCAAGACTTACTTCATGTTCCTGCTTTGAAAGTTTCATTCAGGAGAATTATCTTTCATTCCTTTGAATGAGCTTCACATTGTCTCCAGAAGTGATTGCATCAAGAGCCGGTATTCAGAAATGGCTCAGAGGAAAAAATATAGTTAAATGCTTTTCTAAACTTTATGTGACTTTACTTGAGCCTCTGAATCTTTCTTTACCTGAATCTTCATTGCTGACAAGGCAAGGATTGAGATCTTCTTAAATAATCTGACTTCAATAAGTTTTCTAGTACTTAAAATAGCCTTAAAATCCTAATACTAAGAAAAGAGGCCAATAAAGTCTGATACCAGAAATGAACAATATTTAGTGATGTTCATAAATTAAACATTTATTCATACTCATCATGTTTAAGTGTTTACAAATGACTCAACAATTTATGACTTTAATAACGTGACTCCTGATTTTGGTAACTTTTTACAACTTTGCCCTGAATGTACAATGACTGGACTGAGCACGTGTCTCTGATGTTAGAGTGCCTGCCTCACATGTATGTAGCCCTACTGTCTCGGGTTATGCTCCTACACACCTATAATTCTTGCACTCTGTTGCTGGAGGCAGGAAGATCAGAAATTCAAGGTCATCCTGAGTTTCATAGTGAGAATGATGCCAAACTGGACTACTTTAGACCCTGTGTCAATAAATGAATGAATGAAAAATATTCAACATCCTAAAAGGCAGACCAAATGGCTAAAACTTCACCAGGCCTTTACAGGGAACACCTGAGCCACAAGACACTGGAGAGGGTATGATGAAGACTGACCTTAATCTTCTACAGTCTCTCTCTCTTCTCTTTCACTCTCTCTCTCTCTCTTCTCTCTAGCTCTTTTATATTAGTTATCTTTTTCTTCCTTCTCTTAGTGGGCACTGACCTGTAACTCCCAGTACCAGTATGTGCCTATCACCCACAACAAGCTTTTGATCAGAGAGACCTACAAGTTTTCCTAAAAGAAAGACAGATTTCTGTCAGACTACTTGATGACCCACCAAAGGTTAGTGGTAAGACCCTGCTAATGAAGACACCTTATGTAGTTGACAGGTAACATGGAGTGGCATGGCTGGAAGCTGGAAGAGAATCAGTCCCCAGACAGCCAGAGTGTCTAGTGCCAGAAGGTGCTACATGGTGCTACTGGGGGAAAAAGGCCAATATCCGTCCAAGCAATTCATGGTCTAACCTACTTAGCAGCAAATAACCTGTTGTGAGGCTCACACAAGTGCAATAGTAGTGGACAACCATGGTGGGAAACCAACTGCTCTTGATTTAGCTAACTGATCCCCTCAGTGAAATGGGACCCATAGCTGGAGCCTGGAAATAAGTCAGAACCATATCCAAACATAAGCCCGCTCTCCATTAACAAGCTACCACCAATCATGGGCTACAAGAGGGCCTACACCTATTAAGTTCTCTATAAAAAGTGAGGGTTATCCCATTTGTCTGATGCCAACTTCACTCTCCATTGGAGAATCTGCTTCTCTTTTTCAGATAGATGTAGATCCTAAGGAGAGAACCACCCCATCATACCTCAAAAGGGCCCCAGCTGAAACTAAGAATAATTGGTGAAACAAGCACGGGTGCTGTTTTCTTGGTGAACCAGGTACCAGCACAAGCATGAAGGAGATCAACACAGAGAACAATCAACTCCTAGCAAATCAGAGATCCAGGGACACAGAGGCCCCCAACACCTCATCACTGAAGCTGACCAAAAATGAACCCAACATGGCTCAGGGAAATTTTGCTCAAGAGGGGGCAGAAAGAATGTCAGAGCCACTCGCTGGGTCATGATACACAGAGTCATTTTTCCTACCCATAACTGTGGGCTAACTCCACAATGCATGACCCATATACCTCAACAAGGAGCGGCCAGGGGGAGGGGGTAGGACATGGATGAGCCTAACAATGGTACCAACTTGACTGTATTCACTGAGTATAAAACTAGTTAATATAAATAAATAAATAAATAAATAAATCATAAATTTAAAAAAAGATTTGGGCTGGAGAGATTGTTCAGTGGTTAAGGTACTTGCCTGCAAAGCCTAAGGTCCCAGTTTTGATTCCTCAGTACCTACATAACACTAGATATACAAGGTAGCACATGTGTTTGGAGTTCGTTTGCAGTAGCTATGAGCCCTATATACATTTTCTGTCTCTCTCTCTCTCTCTCTCAAATAAATAAGTAAGTACATAAGATAGTTTTGAAATATAAAATGTTTGAGAGATTGCTCAATAGTTAAGAGTATTTTCTGTACAAGTATGAAGGCCCGAGTAGGTCTGAGAGACCCTGCAGTCTGATCCTTGGAATACACATAAACATCTAGGCAATGCCCATGTACACCAGGAATCCCAGTCTTCAGGGAAGGAGAAACCTGAGAATCACTGGAACTAGCTCGTAAAAAATCACAACAAAGGCCGGGCATGGTGGCGCATGCCTTTAATCCCAGCACTTGGGAGGCAGGGGTAGGAGAATAGCTGTGAGTTCGAGGCCACCCTGAGAATACATAGTTAATTCCAGGACAGCCTGAGCTAGAGTAAAACCCTACCTGGAAAGAAAAAAAAAAAAAAAAAAATCACATCAAGCTGCTGAGTCAGCATGAGACATGTCAAATAAGAATGGGCCAAAGAGTGATGGGACTGTAGACCTGATGTTCTGCTCTGGCTACCCAGGCAAGTGCATCCTGCAGCGGGCGAGTGGATGAGGAACCTGGTGGACACACATATGTACACCATTTACATGCATACGTGTAAATATGCACTCATGTGTGAAAAACAAAAAAAAAACTACTAATTAAAAAACAAAACTTACAGATTTTACAGTTCTGTCAAGTAGTGCTCAATTAAAGCCTTTCATACACCCTCTTGCTGTGCAGTATTTTCACTGACATCTTAGTTGTTTCTGTTAATAGCATGGGTCCCTGAAAACATTGTATGTTGCCAAATTGGGTAAGCATTTGGAGGTCTGTCTCCAACTTATACAAACTGAACTGAACAACTGGAAAGACCTGAAAAGGAGGAAGAAACCATGCCCCCTCTGAGAAGCAGTGTCATACTGAAATCAAGAATGAAATCACAAAGGGCTGATCCAAATCCCAGTGAGTCCCCCCTCCTGTATTGTTGCTAAATGATCCCTCTCCCCAAACAAAGCTACACACTTAGAGTCTGGGAGAAATTTTAAGACTTAAAGGAACAAATAAATATTTAAATAAACAGATTGTTTTTCAAAGAAGTGCCAAGGGCATGCTTCTGTCAAAACACAGCAGAAATAGGATGGGATTTTTAATTCGCCTGTCACCATGTTTATATAGGAATCCAACCAGCTGACTGTTAGCATGACCCTGGAGCCACTCAATTAAACAGCAGGGCACAATTGCTTTTTATGAATGAAATACCATTCTGTATGAAGCCAGAGGTTTTTTTTTCATCTGTCTCATTGTCTACGAGTGACTAAGCAGGGACAAGTGACCAGACACACCACTTTAAATTAAATTTTAAGTAAATGTAATTAAATTTAAATTTAGTAATGCAATGTTAATTTCCAAGACGGGATAACATAGAAACCTTCTTTTCAAGGCATCAACTTCTTTCTCCCACAACTTTCTATTTTGTAAGGGAACAAAAGTACTTCATTTCTAACATACAATATCAGCTTCAAGTGATCTTAGAAAATGAGATTCTCATTAAATATTGTCATAAGAATTTTGATAATGTTAAGATTTTTATAAAGCAGAAAGAAACCTTCTGATTATAAGTTAAACAGATGTTCAACTTTTCAAGACCACTGTTGAAAATATGAACCTTTTCAGTAGTTCTGAGTCAACTCTGCCACTTTGTTTTTGATCTTGGGTATTTTATAGCAAGGAATGGCTGACACACAGTCCACATTTGAAGAACTAGCATGTATAATGATGGCACAAGCTCTTCCTGAGTGTCTAAGTACTACTTACAAGTCAGCATGCACATGCCAAATACCATCCTCTACACTCTAATGCCTCCACATCTCCCATATGTCTTCAAAACCAATTAAGCTATTCAGGATATATATATATATATATATATATATATATATATATATATATATATATATATATATATATCCCTCAGTATCCCACTGTCAGTTCTCAATTCAATCACAGACCATCTTTTGTGTTCATTTTCTTAAATGACTATCACATTTGTCTAACACTCTATTAACTGTTTCAAGGTTCAAATCATCATTTTCACTCAAAATATCTCTAGGTATCAGTCCTACTCCATTTCAGTCTCCTATACATGAAGTAAAACATCTTAGTTTTCCCTGACAATCAGCTTTTATGAACGCCTTATTCACTGCCTAAACATTCTCTGTCCAGATAGTAAATGTTATGACCACCACACAGATAAGCAAAATTTCATTTCCAAACTGGAAATCTAATTATGTCATTTCCTGCCTAAACCTTTCTGAATGGTTTCTACCAATCAGGAAAAAGTTGAAAATCCTTGACCTGATTTTTGGAGCCCTGCAAAATCTAGACACTGTCTGTCTTGCCAGGTTTGTGTTGAATGAATAGTCCAGCTGCCTCCTCACTCTCTACGATGCTAAATTCCTCCTGTGGTCATTCTCAGCTCCATTTATTGTTGTTTCTTGGTTAATTGCTGGTTTATCCCATGTAGTTTAAACTCTGAATACATGGGCAGCATGCAGTCACTATCGGTATGCTTTCTGCGCACAGGACATCTTCTTCACACACATACTCTACTCATCATAGAAACTGATAGCTAGCAAACATGCCCTGGAAGTTAAATGAGAGAGAATGGCTTCAGCAACCTGACTCCATTTTCTCAAATTCTGGGCAACAAAGGGTGCTATTTATAGGTATTAAGAAATTATAAAATTGCAAATTATAGAAAAGATCCTTTATGAAGTAAAAACAGAAGAAATCATTATTTAGCTTCCTATTTTATTATTACATGTTCTCATCAATACTATTAACAGTAAATAGAAATTAAATACAGTTTCCTCTGTTATCACTGCATAACATCCACTCAGTAGATTAAAGCCATAAATATTCCACCACTTAGCATTCTGGTGTAAGAAGATATGGTTTCGTGCTGTACAAACTTAACTATGAAAAAATACAGGTGATAAAGAGAAGCTACTATTCATTAAATTATCACATAGTTCAATGAATGTTACATTCGAATGTGATGTTTCACATTTATTAAAATTTAAAGAACATTTTATGACAGCATATTAGCAATATTTAAGCGATTATAAATTACATGTGTCAAAAACAATGTCCTTTGATATATATATATCAAATGATGAGATTAAAATTACTTCATTCTTTTTTGAACTCTAAACACTAATTTTGCTGGCTAGGCACCTTTTAATCTACTAATGAGTGGACACTATAATTCTTTCCTCCCAGTAGCTAACCATTCATGATTATGACATATGTCAACCTGTAGTGGTTTGAATACAAAATGTCCCCCATAGATTTTATACATCTGAATTCTTTTGTTTTTTAATTTATTTATTTGAGAGAGAGAGAAATAGAGAGGCAGATAAAGATAGAATGAGCACACCAGGGCCTGTAGCCAACACAAACAAACTCCAGATTCACGTGCCATCTTGTGCATCTGGCTTATGTGGGTACTGAGGAATCAAACCTGGGTCCTTAGGCTTTGCAGGAAAGCGCCTTAACCGCTAAGCCATATCTCAAGTCCCAAATCTGAATTCTTAAGCCCCACTTGGTGAAGCGATTAAGGAAAGCCGTGGCACCTTTAGGAGGTGGGGCCTTGCTGCAAGAAATATGTCACTGGAGATGAGCATTGATGTTTTAAAGTCCAGCCCTGTTTCCTTTTCTGGTTCTCTACATCCTCTCTGCTGATCTGAAAGAGTTGTGCCAGCTTCCTGCTCCTGCCATGACTTCTTTGCCATAATGGCAGCTTCTCCTTGAAGCTGTAAGCCAACATAAACCCTTTTCTTCTCCAAGTTCCTTCTAGTTAATCATTTTGTCCCAGCAAGGAGAAAGTAACTGATACACAACTCATAATACATACATCTGGTTACAGAACTGAATAATTCTGATAAGAGCACAGCAATGACAAAAAGAGATATCTATACATTTTCTCTCCATGCACTGTAAAGGCTGCCTGACTTTCCATCATGGCACAGAAAAGGCTTGTGCTCAAAAGAGCATAAGACATAGACCTTATAGTACTCTCCTCTGGTACCTATCCACTATAATAAAGTGAAATTATCTTTCATATGCCAACACTTGAGAAACCTAGAATGAAGACAATGTGTACTGAGTTATATTTATTCTTAGAGAAAAAGACTTTTTTCCTTTTCCCTTTCATATGCCTCTTGTGGCAATTTGCACATTAACAAAATAATTGTCCAAGGAGGAATTACTGAAATAGTTAGATATAGTAGTTGGAATAAAACCAGTGTTAACCAAAAGACATGCAAGAACAATTTCCCCAAATCCCAAAGCTGTTGAATAAGTTTTTAAAAATTGTATTTTTGACATAAAAATCATCCATAAAAATATACAACTGGGGTCTGGAGAGATGGCTTAGCAGTTATGCACTTGCCTGTGAAGCCTAAGGACCCTGGTTCGAGTCTCAGTTCTCCAGTACCCACGTAAGCCAGATGCACAAGGTGGTGCATGCATCTGGAGTTCGTTTGCAGCAGCTGGAGGTCCTGGTTCACCCACTCTCTCTCTGCCTATTTCTCTGTCTATCACTCTAAAAGAAATAAATAAAATATATACAATTGACCTGGATAGATTGCTCAGTGGTTATGGTGCTTGCCTGCAAAGCCTAAAGGAACAGGTTCAATTCCTCAGTACCCACTTAAGCAAGATGCACAGGATGGCGCACGTGTCTGGAGTTTGTTTGCTAGAGGCCCTGGCATGCCTATTCTCTCTCTGTCTCTATCCTCTTTTTTTTTTCCTCCATATCAAATAAATAATTAAATTTTTTTAAAGTATACAATATCACTACCATCAACCATATCTAGCTCCAGAACATTCCCATCAACCTCCAAAAACCTGCATTATCCCATAAACAGTAGCTCTCATTTTGCCCATCCCCATCTCCTCACAGATATTATTGTATTTTCTAACTCACCATTGGCTTGTCAAACATTTTACATGAGTGCAGGCATGCAGATAACCTTACACACCAGGTTTCTTGCATTGAACATAGTATCTTCAAAGTCATCCATGTTTCTTCATGTACCAATATTTCATTCATTTTACATCTTGTATCACAATTTCTGTTAAAATGGTAATTGGGATTTTTGATATATGCTCTAATTACAAAGAAAAGGTGAAAGGAGGGGTACATGTTACCTCTCCCAAGTATGCTTTAGTTGAGGTCTTGCCAAATGTATGCATTAGAAAATATGAAGCTGAAGTGTCTGAAAAAAAGGGGAATACAGCAAGTTTCTAATCCCAAGTCTTCAGAATTCTGATCCAAATCAGACCTTTGCAGTCACAAACTCATCTATGTTTCATAAAACACAAATTTCTGACTCTGGTGACTCCAGAGAATAAAAGACACCCAGGATATCAAATCGCTTTAACAATTACCACCTGAGGAGTTAAGTGTCAAGAAATTAGAAACGTATGGGTTGCAAATGTGAATTTAAAATACACATAGGTTTAATAGAAAAGAAGATGAAAAAGAAAAAGAGCTGACCCAGTATCATTCAGGTTTTTCAAACCTGAGACTTTGGGCAACAATTCAAGAGGGTGAAAGGACTTCAGAGCAAGCCTGTCTGTGCTTTCTCTGTAGGAGAAATGTGCCAAACTTCATCTGAGCACCAGCATGTTTCTGATGGGTGACTGTCAGCTGTTTTTGTCATATAAATAGGGATTGAGGAAAAAAAATACAGTGCCTAAAGAATGGGCAGTCTAGGACTTGTCTGAAAAAAATGTGAAACATTCTGGATTCTATTTGTCACAAAGTTCATGTGTTTTGGTCCTAATTCCTGGCAGGCATAGCACTCTGAAGTAGTCATCCTAAAATCTACTCTGGAAAGGCTCTGCCTCCCCTTCCTCCCCATGACCACTACCATCATACCTACCCACTCAGCCAACAAAAATAACAACTACTACAAGATGGAGGAATCAACATTTCTCAACCTGTCTGTTGAGCAATTGTTATAATTTGATCTCATTTTAGGAAATGAGGAGGTTGAGTCAATGGCATTCCCAGACTTCAATTACTATGCCATTCTTGCTTGATACAATGAAGCCTTTCACCTAGCATTGTGTCCTAGGAAATGACAATTCCAGGGAACCAGCTAGGTCTTAGGCTCCCTAGATCAGTCAGTTGTTGCACATTAGTCAGAGGAGATCCGGAATTTGTGGGTTAAAACTGCAGCAGGAAGTTAGTCTTAATCACAATGCCAGGTCCCCTTAGGCCCACTCATAGGCAACAGTGGCCATTTACTGCAAAAGGGACCAGAGTGACTGTATCATTGGGTGCCGGTGCTTGCTGGTCTGGGTAACCTCTTCAGATCCCTGCCAACCTTCTCTTTCTTCTTTGTTATGTTGATCTTAGAACTGCCACTTGCCACAAAGCTTCACTTTCTCTAACCTCTAAAATGCTTCCTTTAGAGGCTATTGCCACTTTCCATTTTTATGACTACAATGTAATTTAGGAATCCTGATGACCATCCATCACATGCAGACACAGTTTCTAATTTAATAACTAAAATAAGTACCAAGAGAATCACATTGCCTTGCATCAGCTCCCTCTGTCCATCTTTCAGGCACATCCTACTTAAGCATCAGATCTCCAGGGAATAACTAAGTCATGTTGAAATGGGAGGAGGGGATATTTGACAGTGTGTTTAGACCCTGAGATAGATCAGACCAGGACACTTCCTACCAGATCATGCAGGACCCAAGCAATGTAGAGAATGATGCTGTGTGAAGAGCTCTTGTTATCCATGTGCTTTCTACACTTGAAGTCCTGGCATCTGACTTCTAGATTTTCTGCTAGGAACATGGTAAATGAGAGCAAAGAATGCCTGCTTCACTATCGAATTTTTATTTATTTAATTATGAGAGAGAGTATGAGCACACTGGTACTTCCTGCCACTGCAGAGGAACTCCATATGCATGTGCCACTTAATGCATCTGTCTTGATGTGGGTACTGGGGAATTGAACTCAAGTCCTTAGGCTTTGTGGGCAGGGGCCTTAACTGCTGAGCCTTCTCTCCAGCCCCATATTTTTAAATATATTTTTTAAACTTATTTTAGAGAAAGAGAGAACAAGGCAAACACATACAGGGCAAGACCTTCTTTCTTCACTTTCAAATATTAGAGAAAAATCTTATCTTTCTAAATTTGCTTAACCAACCTTCTCAGATCAGTTCTTATTCCGTTTCTTGTCATCCAATTTTGCTCTACTCTTCCCTCTTCTAAAATTTTCCTCCTTAGATGCTGCGCCCACTTGTCCCCTCACCCTCAGATTCACCTTTGTGACTGTGCACGCACTGTTCCCACCGTGGGCCATACTCTTCCACACGTAGCTTGCACTCTTTGCTCCCTTGGTTCCTCCTATGCATTAAGCACTTAAAGATCTGCTTTTCCTTTTTTCCTCAGTGCCTTTTCTCTCCTCTCTCCTCCACTGGAATTTCCAAACTAAATATAGTAAGAACCACATGACCGATTCCTAACAGGTCAGCTAGCTCCTGCCCTCGGATCATAAGCCCAAGTATTATTTTACAAAAAGTTCTTTCTTGGTTTAGGTTTGTTATCAAATCTCACTAGCAGTATAACCAGATTTGAATTAATCTGTCACTCTTTTGATACGAACAAAGTCAAAGGTTCTAAAGCTATGGAAATAGTATGTAACTTTCAGATAAAGAGTTCATGTTCTCACAACCCTGTTCTTCACATAACAAAACACAAGAGAATTGTGGTTATTCGTGTATATGTGTTCTTATTACTGTGACTACTGTCAGGCTGGGGGTTGAATCCGGGGCTTTTGTACCTATGGCTAGGTTTTAGTCAAGCTGCCTCTGTTTCCACCTCTTCACAGCTATGACAGGTTCCCATAAAGGTGTCCCCATCTGTGACTTTGTAATCCTCACTGTTAGGCCCCGCTTTCCCAAAGTGGCCATAACAAGAAAGGCTGTCTCAGCTCAGCTACCCCCTATGCCCTGAGCAGAGACTTTTGCTGTCATAAGCCTTGCTTCCTGGAATGAGCTTATCAGGCATTCCAGATAGTTGGATCCCACTTGCTCACCTTCTTCTCATGTTCTTCATCTGTGGGCCTCCTCTTACAGTGCAAGATTTCCCCCCTTCTTTCCCCTATAAAACTTATAATCACCCCCCTTCCCTTCCTTGGGTGCTGAAGTTTCTTTTCTTTAAATCCTACAATTCTTTTATCTGTTATTAAATAAATCTGTGGCCCTGAGAAACAGTTCATCTCTGATTATTCTATTCTCAAATCTGATCCTTATACACTCTAGACAAGCACTCCATTGGTCTACTATACCCCAACCCATATTTTGTGTATCTATTACCTTACTCCGTCCAAATAAAATGGAGGCTTTATAGATGTTATGAAATTATATTTGTACTTATGTGTTTGGTGCCAACATAAAGCACACAGCCAACATGTCAAAGGGAATAAGGAATACTTTATCATATATCCAAACATGAGTGTCCATTCCCTGGAAGACAGACTAAGGATACCCCAAATTCTATATTCCGTGTGAACAAGTTCATGAAGGTTTTATATTTGCAAAATAAAGTCATAGACCAAGGCACCTCTCAAACACTGGTGGACACATGAGGTAGGTGGGTTATAACAGAGCAGGGAAATTTCTGGTATAGGCTTCAGGTGTCATCTGATGGCATTCTAACCCTTGGCTTGCTGGAAGGTGGTGGTCTGTCTCAAAGAAGTTTTCACCTTACTTACTACCTGAAAGTCCCAAGGATAAAAGATCAAACAGAGAGGTGAGCAATAGATTACTATTAAGGGGACCCACGATAATTTGATCTGAATCTTCAGCAGTCCATCTCTTCATATTCACAAAAGCTCTGTCAATCAATCGACCTCACAGGAATGTTTCAGGAAGGTGCAGGTGCTTTCTGGAAACCTTAGTTCACAGCAGCAAGGGGAAGGAGAACAGATTCCTTGAGGGAATGAACGAAAACCATGTTCCCATGGGGAGAGCCCATAGCACAGTAAACTCTGGCACACTGTTAGCCTTTGTAGCCCACACTCCTTAGAGACCTGGGAGCCGACTCCCCAGAGGACCCAAAGATGGCCCCTGATTGCTCTCTCCCAGATGCCTTCATGTGTCACCTGACTCTTCTTTACCCTGCCTTGCCACTGCTGAGCATCCATTCCCAATCGTCCTTCACCATTCAGCAAGGACTTTGGCGCAGTGCTTTGCAGCAGACCTCACCTCCCTCACATTCCCCCCAGCATCCTGACGGTGGACGGAGGAAACCACCCATGCCCTCTCTCACCTTAACTCATCGCGCTTGGGAGATTCTCCAGACCCTCAGGTACACTGTCACATGGAGCCTTCATTAGTCTGCATGCCATCTTACCTTTCTGGCCTCAGTCATCTGACTTTGCAGCTCCCTCGTTAAAATGCCTCCACTTTCCTGTACTTTCACCTCCACAGAAGCCCTGAGCCTTTGGACAACTACTTATCACCATCTAAATCCCTGTAAGCCCTCTATCTTCCCTTGATTCCCTGAACAGCTTCATGTTCATTATCCTAGAGATTTCCTTGTCAATTCTTTTACGCCCCATGATTTCCATGTGTTTCTGTCCCAGCCATCCAGATAAAAATATAAATACAACCTCTATATTCCTGCTTGGAGAAGTCATATGGTCTTACAGACTGATACCCCAGAAAAGCCCATAGCCTGACCCCAAGGCTTGGTAGCTATCTTCTGAATTTCTTTTATTTTTTAATATTTCATTTATTTATTTGAGAGAGAGAAAGAAAAAGGCAGAGAGATAGAAATAATTGAGAGAGAGAGAGAGAGAGAGAGAGAGAATAAGCACACCAGGGTCTTTCTCTAGCCACTGCAATTAAACTCCAGACATATATGCCACCTTGTGCATCTGGCTTATGTGTGTACTGGGGAATCAAACCTGGTCCCTTAGGCTCAGCCAGCAAGTGCCTTAATCACTAAGCCATCCCTCCAGCCCTCTGCAACCTTTTACCCTGCTTCTATCTGATGCAGTTGTCTATATGCTTCCTATCCCACATAGGTCCTAGCCAGTCAATGGAACCTCTTTATTTCCTTCTTGTTCTATAAGCTAACTTCATCTCATTCCCAATTAACAAGTGTCTTTCTGCATACGTTCTATATCTGGATTCTAAATCCCACTCCTTGCTCATTCTCAGGGCTTTGTTCTCTAGACTATTTCACTTTTCTCCCAGGTCTTCAAACTCTCTACATGTGCTGTCAGCTTTTCTTTGTATACACACACACACACACACACACACACACACACACACACACACACACACTGTTGCAGTCAGGTTGGCATTGCTGTCAGAAAACTCCTGACCAAGAGCAGCTTGGGCAAAAGATTTATTTGGTTTATAGACTCCAGGGGAAGCTCCATGATGGCAGGGGGGAATGGTGGCATGAGCAGAGGGTGGATATAACCTCCTGGCCAACATCAGATGGACAAAAGAAGCAAGAGAGTATACCAAACACTGGCAAAAGGAAGCTGGCTATAACAGCTATAATACCACCCCAAACAAGTACACTGCCTCCGGGAGGCCTTAATTCCTAAACAGCCACCAGCTGGGAACCTAGCATTCAGAACACCTAAGTTTATGAGGAACACCTGAATCAAACCTCCTATAGTTTTTAATCAATCTCAATGATATTCAAACATTCCCATTATCCAAGATCTTCTAACTGAGCCATAATTCCAAAAAAGAAAAAAAAAACAGAATTCACACTGAAAAAGATGGCACTGGGCATAGCAAAGAAATATTCAACCAATACAAGATTTAAAACAACCAGGGAAAGCATCAAACTCTGTTGCTCCAAGTCTAATAACTAACTAGTGTCAAGTCTCCACATTAGATAATTCTAGCCAGCAACAAGTCTCTGGAGTTCCAATTCTATCCCTCCAGCTAGGCTACTCACAGTCCTGGAAAACTTCATCTGGTACTGGCAGCTCTCTTAGGCAGCCATCCCCTAGTCCTGGCAATTCCACTGGGTCTCTGCTGCAACCAATGTTTCATCCACATGACTCCATCACGTCTCCATACAGGCGATCCAACAAGTCTGCATCACACTGGCCATGGCCATGTCCAAAATACAAAACCATGCTAAAAATTCAATGATCCTCTCTTTCCTGTATTTATTATACTCCATAGTACCAAGTAAGCTGTCAATTTGTTAATCCAGAGAGGAATTGTAGCAGACAGGTTCAGGTTTACTGAGATGAACTTCCAGACCAGGCACAGCTATGGAAGAAAGGGATTTATTGAAGCTTGCAGATCCAGGGGAAGTCCCAAAATGGCAGAAGAAGCTGGCCCTGCTTTCACAGGTCCAAGCAGAGAGAGAGAAGCCACAAGCCAAAAGCCACATAGCACACTTCAGGAACTCCAGGTGGAACTAGGTACTTTGCATATCTTTAGGTTGGAATTCTGAACCTACCACCACACCTTAAAGTCCACCCAGTGATACCTCCTTCAGCCAGGTGGCTGAAGATCTAAACTACAAACTAATAAAACATGGAATATATTGGGGGTCATCTATTTAAACTACCACAGGAATAAAACAGACTTTGAAGAATAGGACACTCCTTTAGCACTCAGGCCCCTTTCAAAGAGTCTGCATTCTTCCTGTTGTCACAATGCAGATAAACTGACCCAAATTTCAATGGTTGTAATCTCTCAAATAATTGCACCTGAATGGGCATAACTTTTCTCCAAAGATATCATTTTTTGTGCCATATCCCTCTGCTCACAACAGTCCATTTCTACACAATGCAACCCTACACAAGTTCTAAGGACACAGGCATAACAACAAGCCCCTCACACAAGATGCTTTTAGCCCAGTCCAAGTGAAGCTCTTTCTCACCTTCATAAGCCAAACCTCACAGTCCATAGTTCTTACTGCATTCAGTTCTTTCAACTCTGACCAGAATAGTCCATCAAGCTGTACTTGCAGCACTGCAGGGCATCTCTTAAGACAAGGTTTCATATTCTTCCACATTCCTCTCACAGATCAGATTCAGATAGGCAACATCCACACAGTCAAGTTTCTAGCATTAATGACATCATTTCTTGGTACCAACTTTACTGTGGCAGCCAGGTTCACACTGATATCAGAAAACACCTGACCAAGAGCAGCTTGTGGAAAAAGGGTTTATTTTGACTTACAGAGTCTAGGGGAAGCTCCATGATAGCAGAGGAAAACGGTGGCATGAGTAGAGGTAGGACATCACCTCCTTGCCAACATCAGATGGACAACAGCAGCACGAGAGTGTACCAAACACTGGCAAGAGAAAGCTAGCTATAATGCCTATAAGCCTGTCCCCAATAATACACTGCATCCAGGATGTGTTATTTCAAAATTGCCATCGGCTGAGAACCTAGCATTCAGAATACCTAAGATTATGGGGGACATCTGAATCAAACCACCACACACACACACACACACACACACACACACAATATTATGAGAGAGAGAGAGAGAGAGTACCAGGGCCTCTAGGCCTCAGCCACTGCCAACAAAATCTAGTTGCATGTGCTGCTTTGAGCATCTGGCTTTACGTGTTTACTGGGGAACTGAATCCAGGTTGTTAGACTTTGCAGGCAAGCACCTTAACTGCTGAACTATCTCTCCAGCCCAAATATATTACCTTTTAAAGTTTTTATTTTGTTTTGTGTTGCTAGCAACTAAACTCATGCCCTCCCGTATGCCAGGAGGATGTCTGCCACTGAGCTACACCCTAAGCTCCGCTGTCTTTTAAGTTTTATATTCCCTAAAGGTTTTTAACCAACAGCAATACAAGCCAAACTCCAAACTAGCAGAAACCCCCCTTTAAATACCAGCCTCCTTTTTCCTGTCATTAGTTATATTAATTAATTAGTTAATTAATCAAATCAGTATCATGACTGAATGATTACTTTCTCGCTGCTGGGAACAAATACCTGAAAAGAAACAATTTTAGGAATAGAAAGCTTTGCTTCAGCTGACAGTTCCATCAAGGTAGAGTCCATCATGGTGTGGGAAGCTTGTTCACATCAACACAGCAGTACATGGTGATGAGTTCAGTGCTCAGCTGGCATTTCCTTTTGATACCTAGCCCATGGAATGGTGCTACCCACAGTTCAGGTGAGACCTCCACCTCAGTTAATCTAAAATAGAAAATCATCAGGAATATGACCAGAGATTTGTCTCTATACTGATTCTAAATATTATCAAGTTGACAACCAGAGGTTTATCAACAAAATGGTGATCATTGGAAATGCTTGTGATAGGACAATGGTAGATTTTCTATGAGCCAGAAGAAATTAACACTCAGAGCCTCTTACTTGCCTGGACCTTTCCTATAATTCTGAAATACTAACAGTACTCCTTAATAATGTGGTAACAAGGTCATATGTTTCTGTAAAAAATGTTTCAAATTAACGTATTGTAACTGGAAACAGTTATGGACTCTGTCTATCCAGTATGAATTTTCATGTTACTTGTTTGAATGGCCATAAACATTTCTAAGTAAGAAGACAAAAGTGAAAATACATTTATCTAGACCATTAGGATATGGAGATGCCTCGCCACCAGTGGGCTCCTATATGATTAAATTATCAGTGGGCATCCCTGCATGAGAATGTGTTCTGGGAAAACCCATATAGTTTTGCTGTTGATTATACAGTAATATCACAGAAAGATTAGGGCAAAAGTTCTAGAAGACTAGAGCCTAAAGATAGGTCATTCAAGTTATATAGCTCATATATGAAACAAAACTTGATAGACATTTGCTCAATATAATAATAAGGTTGAAATGTAAATACATTATTATTGATTAGAAAAACTTAAAGTTACAAATAAACAAAACCATTTATAAAAAAACAATTGTCTTTGAGCTGGGCATGGTGGCGCACACCTTTGATCCCAGCAGTTGGGAGGCAGAGGTAGGAGGATCACCGAGAGTTTGAGGCCACCCTGAAACTACATAGTGAATTCCAGGTCAGCCTGGGCCAGAGTGAGACCCTACCTCAAAAAAACAAAAAAAAAAAAAAAAAAAAAAAAAAGAAAGAAAGAAATTATCTTTGGACTGGAGATATAGCTTAGCAGTTAAGGTGTTTGACTACTGTTGTAGTCAGGTTTGAATTGCTGGCAGAAACCACCTGACTAAGCACAGCTTGGGGGGAGGAGTTTATTTTGGCTTACAGGCTCAAGGGGAAGCTCCATGATGGCAAGAGAAAACGATGACATGAGCAGAGGGTGGACATCACCTCTTGTCCTACATCAGATGGACAACAGCAATAGGAAAGTATGCCAAATATTGACAAGGGGAAACTGGCTATAATTCCCACAAGCCCACCCCCAACAATACACTGCCTCCAGAAGGCTATAATTCCAAATTGCCATCAGCTGTGGACCTAGCATTCAAAACACCTAAGTTTATAGGGGACACCTGAATCAAACCTCCACACCTACAAAGCCAAAGGACCCAGGTTCAATTCCCTAGTACCCATGTGAGCCAGACACACAAGGGGGCACACGCATCTGGAGTTTGTTCACAGTGGCTGGAGACCCTGCTGTGCCCATTCTCCCTTTTCCTCTCTCTTTCTTTCTCTGCCTCTTTCCTTATGTTTTTCTCTCTCAAATAAATAAAAATGAAAACCCCCCAAAATTGCCTGCATGAGAGAATGGAGTATATTTGTGCAAAGGCTTTCATTTGCTGTGATAATTAAAGGAAAGGAAAGGATAGGCTGGACAGTTTAATTTTCAAAGGCATCAGAAAGAGATGGAAGCAATAGAGACAGATGAACTAAACTCCCACATAGAGAGGAGCTGACAACCTTATGGTGTTTCTGTGTGGGGAGTGGGGTGAGGGGAGAAGCGGGATCTTGCCAAGTCTGGGTAATGGCAGAGGACCAGGTTTAGCATAGGTAAAAGGACTCCTCTGTAAAAAAAAAAAAACAATTGGAACGGGTTTTAGAGAGCTGCATAGACTAGCCTGATAAGATGAAGATAAATAGGTGTTGTATAGGGAATCCCTCCAAATTAAAATAAGTGCTCCTAGAGGGAGGAGACTCAAGAGGTCAAGTCTGAGAGAGCTGAAGCTGAAGTTTAAAAAGTCATGTGTCCACTTCCCAAGGTTATAAAATCACTAACCACCTTCCAAGGGGCTGACTCTGCCCAGTGTTGTGTGAGCTGTCCTCTGAGAAAAACTACTGTTGGCAGCTTTGTTAGAAGCAGCTGGGACCATTCTTGAAAGACTCTAGAGGTCACATCCTCATCTGAGCTCTCAGGATCCCCTGTACCAATGGTGAACACAGTGATGATTTCAGGGCCTCATGGGGAGAAACGGCATATAGAGGTAGAAGATCAAGAGATCTGAGCTGGTACAGGGAGACGGGCAACCACACTGGGATGAGACTTTTCTATGTTTCAGCTGTTTGAGGGTCTCCATACAACCTGTAGGTAACCCCTCACCCATGTTCTGTAAATAACCTAATAAACTCATTTTTTTTTTCACCCAAACTGGCTCTGGTGCCATCATGCTTTTGGTCTGTCATCTGTGCCCTATGTGGTGAATAGATGAGTGCTCATATATCCTCAGGGAAAAAGTTTCACATAACAAAAGCCCAATCACGTGACCCTGCAGGACATTGTTAGAGTGCTAAGGCAGTACGGAAGTGGGGTGTCTACCTATGAAAGGAGAGAAAATCCTTTAATAATCACAAAATATGTGTCAGGTTTTAACATGTTGGAATGGAAGGTGAAGAAGCTTCATTTTTGAAAGCATCTTAAAGGTATGAAGCTCTGGTGGGAGGAGCCAAGACTCAAGCTGACAGACCACAGTCAGGAGGAAGAGAAGGGCTAGGAGCTGGCATGACATTTTCTTCAGTTTCCAGGTATGTAGGATAAAAAATCCTATTTTGGGGCCAGGCGTGGTGGCGCACGCCTTTAATCCCAGCACTCGGGAGGCAGAGGTAGGAGGATTGCCATGAGTTCGAGGCCACCCTGAGACTCCATAGTGAATTCCAGGTCAGCCTGGGCTAGAGTGAAACCCTACCTCGAAAAACCAAAAAAGAAAAAAAAAAAAAATCCTATTTTGATGGTTTTATATCCCATCTCTTCTTCCAAATGCTTGTTATATGTTGCAGGAGAAAGGACAACTTTCAGGCAACTTGTATTACATTCAATAGCTATCCTTTGTTGTTGTTGTTGTTGTTGTTTGTTTAATTAGAAGTTTGGCATAGAATTTAAAGTTAAATAGCAGAAAATTTAATGTAAAGTTATAGAATACTCAAAGGAAATGTTAGGTAAGAAAAGGCCCTAGGGCTGGAGAGGTGGGTAACCAATTAAGGTGCTTGCCTACAAAGCCAAAGGACCCAGTTTTAATTCCCCAGAACGCACAAAAAGTCAGATGCACAAGGTGGCACATGTGTCTGGGGTTTGTTTGCAGTGGCTGAAGGCCCATTCTCTCTCTCTTCTCTCTCTCTCTCTCTCTCTCTCTCTCTCTCTTTCTCTCCCAAATGAATAAATAAAAAATAAAATATTAAAAAGAAACAGCCTTAGACCTTACAGATATTAGAATTTGATGGTAAGAACATTAAAGTACAGATAAAAAATTTTATGTGGATTTGATATAATTGTATTAAATAGAGAAAAAGGTGGTAAAGGAAATGGATGGATAATTTTAACTGGAGTATGTAAAAAGAGTCAAATTTTCCTTTTAGAAATTAAAAAAAATGTAATTCATTAAAGAAAAAGCCAAGTGTAGCAGTCTGGAAAATGCAAAAAAAATTACAAAACTAACAAATATTAATGAACCCAAACTCTTGCAGATCCTCCTATCATCTAATAACTGAATATATAAGCTCAATGACAAGAGTGGGGGAACAACAAAATGGAAGGAAATGCATAGAGAAAACATTTGATTTTTAACATATTCCATTCTAATTTCTATCAGAAAGTGCAGGTGAATGCTAGATTTTTCAAAACAGATGAAAAGAATTATAGTTTCATAAATTCTGCAAGGCCCATGTAAAATAAGAATGTGCACTCTCTTCTCTCTTTCTGATTCTCTCATCAAAAAACACAAAGATGTACTGGGGTGGTAAAGGTCTATAAGCCTACCTATTTAGAAGTCTGACACAGGAGGATTGCAAGTTTAAGGCATGCTTGAGCTACAGAGTGAGTTCAAAGCCAGTCTGGGCAACTTACAGAGATTCTGTCTCTAAATAAATAAAAAAAGTAAATGAGTCCCTAAGTTCAATCCCTAGTACAATATATAGAAAAACCTCATGAAATATGTCTTTAAAAATGTCCAGAAAAGCAAGGAACATTAATTATAAAGAAGAAAAATTATTTCACCATATATATATATATATATATATATATATATATATATATATATATATATGCCATAGAGAAGTGATTAAGCATTTATAGTGTTAAAAGAAAAAATACAAGCCCAAAATTATGTAGACTGTAATTATATGAAATATAGATAGGATCCCACTAATGGAAACTCTTCAAGCTAAAGGAAAATGACTCAAAATTAAAACACAGATGGGCTGGAGAGATGGTTAGCAATTAAAGGTACTTGATTACAAAGTCTGCTGGGTTGGTTTTGATTCCCCCAGTACTCTCATAAAATCAGACATACAAAGTAGCACGTGCATCTGTAGTTTGATTGCAGCAGCAAGAGGCCTTGGTGTACCTATTCTTCCTCTCTGCTTGCAAATAATACATACATGCATACAATTGCACACACATACATACATACATACAAACATACATACATACATACATACCAACAAAACCTGCAGAATACCTAACGCATGATTGTAGAGGAAACAAGGAGAGTACTGCCTGTTGGAAACAGAAACAACCATGGCTTCTTGGTGGTTTGCATGTAACATGGGCCCCACAGCCTACTGTGTTTGTGACGAAGCCTCGCCATCAATCAGCAGCTGGTGGACTCTGGGAGGCGGAGTCTTGCTGCAGGAGATGTGTCGCTGGGGAAGGGCTGTGGAGCTCTGATAGTCCTCTTCCGCCTTTTGCCAGTGCTAGTAATCTCCCTCTTGCTGCTGTCTCCTGGGTGACACGTGACAATGTAATGTGGCTGTGTGTTCCTGAACTGCTTCCCACACAACTATGAAACTTCCCCAGTAAACTGTAAGCCACACATATACACTTCATTTCTGTAAGCTGCTTCTAGTCTGCTGTTCCATAGCAAATATGATGGCATCTCCTTCATTTCTTGGTTGTGAAAACTGAAAGAGGAAGGGTAAGATGCTCCCCACATATTCCCTTGAATATAATTAGTACTAAAAAGATCTTAGTTAACATTGTTAAATGACAATCATCTAGAAAAGTCTTTCATTTAAATACTGACTTTTGCTAATTGCATCTTAATCTGGGAATTACATAATTTGAGGTAATTTGGGACTAATAGCTACTTCCTACTTTTTTGTTGATTCATATTTTGAGACAAGGATTCATGTAGCCCAGGCTAGCTTCACTGTGTACATGAGGATGACCTTGAACTTTTGATTGGATGCCACTTCAGGAGTGCTGGGATTATTGGCATGTAACACCAAAACTGGCTTTATGGGATGCTGGGGATTGAACCCAGGTCTTTATGTATGCTAGGCAAAAAGTTTGTCAGTATATCCCAGCCCAATTTTCCCACTTTTAAACTCATTATTTTTTGTTTGTTTTACTAAGAGAGGGCTGAATATGCATTGCTGGTTTCCTACCAAAAAGCAATTGGTAAGAAAAGGAAATAAGAAGGTAAAAAAAAATTGTTTTTTGAATTTGGAACAGTGGCTTGTGTTTAAAATTTTGCTTTGCTGGTTTCCAACCACCCAGCTTTGCATAGAATGATTAAGTGCTTTCTTACCTTCAATATGGAAACATACTGGTATCAACCTCGTAAGATGATTAGGGAAGTTAATTAAGGTAGTTCAAATTGCTGGGTATTTTACATACTTACAGAGTGATGTTCACTGTGCTATGCCTGTAATATTTTTATATTGGTGCTAGCATATAAATTCTTTGAATTCATAGTAATATGTACTTTAAAAATTTAAAGGGCACTACCTTTTAAATTTTGATAGCATAATCTTTGCTCTTCTTAACAGAGTATGGGTCATATCCTAGACACTTAATTGTTCATCCAATTAAAATAGTCATAGGAGGGTTGAAGAGATGGCTCAGCAGCTAAGTGCACTTCCTGCTCAAGCATGAGGGCCTGAGGGAGACCTGAAAATGCCAGAGTTTGAGTTTCCAGATCCCACGTGAACAGCTGGGCTTGGCCACACAAGTCTGTAACCTCAATTTTCAGGTGAGGACCAGAGACCAGGGAATCACCCAGGCTCATGAAAAGGAGCAAGATCCTATACCACCAAGAGACTCCTGCTCAAGTAAGAACAGGTGTAGGAGTGATGGAGTGGGACATCCACAGGCCAGCACACGGGTGCCTCAAGGACACATGTACTTGTGTACACCGCACACAAACACAAACACACACACACACACACACACACACACACACACACACTGTATTACATACACACAGGGGAAAATACATGAATAGCTAAGACAAAATACCCACTGGAGAGAATCTTTGAAGTTCTTTATTGACACCAGTAATACACAAGTTTTTTCTTCTTCCTCGTTTTTTAAAAATATTTTATTTTTACTTATTTCTTTGAGTGAGAGACAGAAGGAGAGAGAGAGACAGAGAGACAGAGAGATGCAGATAATGTGCATGCCAGGCCCTGTAGCTGCTGCAAATGAACTATTAAATTGAACCTAGGTGTCCTTTGGGTTTGCAGGCAAATGGCCTAAACTCTAAGCCATCTTTCCAGCCTGTTTTCATCTTTCAAATATCAGATAGGATTCACAAAATGCACATATGAACCAGACTTGAAAATTCAGCCTGTATCTCACTTGTTCTGTGGCTATAGACTACATATATATATATATATATATATATATATATATATATATATATATATAATTTGAGAGAGAGAGGCAGGTAGAGAATGGGCACACCAGGGCCTCTAGCCACTGCAAACAAATTCCAGATGCATGTGCCACCTTGTGCATCTTGCTTATGTGGGTACTGGAGAAACAAACCATGGTCCTTAGGCTTTGCAAGCAAGTGCCTTAACTGCTAAGCAGTCTCTCCAGCCCAGACTCTTCTTACAGATGATCACAGGCTATGAGGTCAGGCTCAATGGTAGAGCATGTGCTTAGCATGCAGAAACCCTGGTTCAATTCTGAGCACTGAGGGGAGAGGAACAAAACAGGATCAAAACTGGATTTTGTATGTAAATCATGAAAAATGAATCTCAGTACTGTGCAACATCAAACTTCCTTTAAATGGCATCTCCTGCCTAATAGTCCAGTGCAGCTATTTGACCATATATATATATATATATATATATATATGATGAATAAGGAGAATAGATAGATGGCGAGAGAGAGAGATGATAGATGCCTCTCAGTATTAGCTGATAATACTGAGGAAATCCAGAAAATAGAGAAGAAGAAAAAGAAAGGCTAAATAAAGGTTTCCAAATTCCAAATGGTTATTAGCAATGAAAGATGTAATGGACTAAAATGGAAAAGTCACCTGGAAGTCTGGCTACCCTAAGAAGGCTTCCTAAACATCATTGACCTTCATTCCAACAAATCTCTAGACACTTGCTAGCACCAATACCTTAGTAAGAGGAAATCATGGGACATCAGTAAGGCCAAAAGTTCGACAGACAGTTACAAACTTTAAAAGGGGAGATTTACTTGAAAGAGTAAGCCAGATGGCCTCCAGGAATTGTCGAACCATCTCACTGGAGCAAGCAATGAAAACTGTTGTTGTTAGTGACAAACAAAGAGCCTAAAGTAACACAATCAGCGAATCAAATTATAAGGTAGTGGCTATATTGGCCCAGACCCAGTAACATAAGACATTCATTATACCAAGACACTGTAAACCTCTGAACATGCCCTCAATCTCTCTGCTGCTTAATAAAAGAGGGGAGTAAGCATGCAGGTCAATAAAATTATCAGCTCTTTCTGCTTCCAGAAAAACAGTAGAAAAGGTCCACCAGTGGAAAAATACAGAGGTTAATGGTGAATAATAAAATAAATCAGCACTTTGACCCATGCCATTCTGTACACAGCCTTCCATTACCAGAAAATACTGAGTTCCCCCATAACACCCCCGCAACACGAGCCACAGGGTTTTGGAGTTTCCAGGACAGCCTCTGGCAATCAGGACTAGGGTGCTGGGTTTCTCACTGGTTCAAGTGTCAGCCACCACTTGCGGAAAGGGTATTTGAAGGATGAGTGTTGTATAACCACAGGCTGAGGCTGAGAAGGCCAATTCCAGTTAAGCCTGATAATAGTTTTTGACATTTAGAGACATTTTATCCTTCAGAACTCTTGGATAGCTGAACTGCTTGCCTGCGTTTTCTGTTGCTATGGCTATTGGAGATTCTAAATCGTTACTATTCATTGACCTCTTTCATTTTTGGTTTTAACTCTGTCCTAATGTCCATTCTTCAGCACTGAAGGGTTCTTTGTTCTAGAGTGTTAATTCCATTTTCATATGCAGGGGGTCTCCCAAGTGGGCTGGAGGCAATTCAGTGTGTGAATGGAAAGGGCATTGCAGAACTTCAATTTTTTTTCTTTTCTTTTAATACTCAGTGAATAGTGTAGAAACTGTCATTGTCAATATCAGAATGTGCTGTACTCCACCTGGTAATGGGAGGTCCCTGCACAAATGAGAGGTGGTCTGAAATAATGGAAGAAGGGACAGTGGCACCCTTGGCCTCTCCTTCTTTTTCGTCTTACTGTAACATCCCAGTTTACTTGCCTCCATCTTATTAGCATTATGAATTCTACTCTCTAGTTTTAACAAACTCACCTTCAAATGGGCAAGCAGTGTATATAATCCATGTATACACTGTATAGAATCCATGCAAAGTTCTGTTTGGAAAAAGGATTGCAAATGCAAACAGAAGAAAAGAATAAAAGAATGTCAGAGCTGAAACAGGACAGTGCAGTGTAAGAATGTAAGTTCTGAAGACAGATTCCCCAGGCTCAAATTCCTAGCACAGCAATGTACAAAATAAGTGACTTTAGGCCAGTTACTTAATCTCTCTCTACATCAGTCTTTCCTTGTCATGTAGGAATGTAGTATGAAATGCTCATCCCTAAAGAGGTGCTTGGTGAGACACATTAAATGAGAAAAGCCCACAGAACATCGTTGATATTTTAAAAACACACTTTCTATTATCGTCCTTCCATTAAGTGCAAAATGAGCAACCATCTAATAAAATTTGATCATCTAAATTTATGAAGAGTTGCTATGATACAGGTTTGCATTAATCTACCATTATCAATAAATTTCTCACTAAGATTACTTGAGCCTCATGACATAGCTAATGATGTTTAATATATGTGTATGTAAAAAAGAGAAAAAAATTTAAACACATGGAATAAGAAAAAAACCTACAATTTCTCTTTGTAAAATCATGCAAGATGCCATGCAAACTGTACGAAATCTTATTAAACTTGTTAATAAATATTTATAAACCTGACTTGTGCCTTTTAAAGTTAATGTTAAATGATAAAACAGCTGTGTTCCATAGAAATATGTTATTCATAATAAGCTCAAAATAGGTAAAATAATTCACAAGAGCATTTTTTATTAGAAGATTCTTTTGGCACACACACAGAAACTGCAAAGATCTGAAGAGATAGCTCTGAGATTACTGTCAACAAGATTGGCTATAGATTGATGTTTAAATTAATCACCTCTAACAGCTCTTTGCTAAACATATGCTTGATAGACTGTATTTAAATCATAAGACACACTTTTTGAATTGATCAAAGGAAAGGTGTAATTAAGAAAATATCCTTGGGGCTGGAGAGATGGCTTAGAGGTTAATGTGTTTGCTGGCAAAGCCAAAGGACCCAGGTTTGATTCCCCAGTACCCACATAAAGCCAGATGCACAGTGTGGTACATGCATCTGGAGTTCCTTTGCAGTGGCTAGAGGCCCTGGAATGCCCATTCTCTCTCTCAAATAAATAAGTAAATATTAAAAGAAGAAAATACCCTCAATGTTTGTTGCTTAATTTTAAAGACAAAGATTGTGAGAACATTGCATGGGGACAAGATGAAGGGGGAGATGCTTTGAGTGGAATTAAAGACCCAGTATAAATTCACAAAGGCAGAATGACATCTCAAATAGAAACACAGCAAATGAATTGCAGTCAAAAGTGTACCAAGCAGTGGCCAGATATCATTAAAATGCTTGTTTTTATATCAGTAATATTTCTAAAATATAATACATTTAAGTTTAATTTATTTTGCAACATGTGGTCTTTCTGATCGTGTTTAGCTGGATTTAAAGTGTTTTTTGGCTGAGGAGGTAGCTCTGGTAGTGGGTGGCTTTCTCTCCTCATAAGCATGAGGACCTGAGTTCAACTCCTAGAATCCATATAAAAGTGTTGAGTGTGGTGTTGCATTTATAGTTCCAGGGCTGGGGATGTGGAGAAGATGGATCCCTGGGACTCATTGACCAGAAAGTCTAGCCTACTTGACTAGTGCTTCCCAGGCCAATGAAAGGTACTATATCAAGAAAAGGTGGAGGGTGTTCCTGCTGAATGTTAACTGAGGTTGTCCTTTGGAGTCCAATGCATACACATACATGTGCATGTACACATAGACAAACACACACACACAAATCACAGTCAATTTTTTAAAATGTTATTTATTTTATTTATGACAGATAAAGAGGCAGATAGAGAGAGAATGGGCCTGCCAGGGCCTTTATCTGCTGCAGACTCCAGGCACATGTGCAACCTTGTGTGTCTGGCTTTATGTGGGTGCCGGGGAATTGGATGTGGGTTCTTTGGCTTTACAGGCAAGCACACTAACCACTAAGCAAATTTTTCCAGCCCCTTGTCAAAATTTTTATTTAAATCTAGATTCTACTTTATTATTTTTTTTCCTTTACAAAACTATCTGTTCTTTCCTGACATGGAATATGTCTACAAATGGTGTATTTCCTAGAATAGGTGCCCATGTTCAAACAAGTAAACAGTTCACATGGTTGTAGAGATCTATGGTTAGATGTCAATGCAAACTCTAGTTTTAAATGCTTTTAAAGACACTGAATCTTTTCCAAAGAAGGGGTCACCTAGAATCTTTAAAGCTAAAGAGAAAGTTCAATAGGCAAAGTACTTGCTGTATAAGCATTAAAGCCTGAATTCAGGTCCCTACCACCCAATCTGAGCCAGCTATAGATGCATATTCCTGTAATCCTAGTGCTGGGGAGCAGAGGCAGGAGATCCTATGGGAATGCTGGAAAGATAGTCTAGCCCAACTGGCAAGCTTCATATTCAATGAAAGTCTGCCAAAAAAGTAAGGTGAAGAACAATTCAAAAAATAAAAATAAAAAATAAAAAAACACCAGAGAGCAACAACTCTGGTCAACACATACCAAAACCCTTACACTAAAAGGAGGGGGGAGGGAATGCTGAAGAGATTGCTCAGTGCTTAAAACCAATTGCTTGTAAAAATCTTAACAGTCTGGGGTTGATTCTCCAGTACCCACATAAAGCCAGATGCACAAAGTAACTCCTTCATCTGAAGTTCGTTTGCGGTGGAAAGAGGCCCTGGCACTCCGAAACTCATTCTCTCTCTCTCTCTCTATCTCTGTCTCACATTTTAAAGTCTATAAAAATCCTCTCTCTATATATTTTAGTACTCATCCTTTCTTGAATGAAAGACACTTCTCATAATAAAGTTAAATATCTCATGCTATATTTCAAACTCATTTTTAGGATTGACATTTTAAAGTTATACATAAGACTCATTAAAAAAACAATTCACATCTTTATAAGAACATTCTCCTCCAATGAGATGATTTTTGGCACTTTGCATAAAAGGGGACATCCTAGGCAAAATACTGAGTTTTAATTATGAAGACATAAAGCAAATATGAAACCTGCCTATTGATAGGGACAGGTATTTGGGAAAACTATGAACTCAGGATCCTCTGAAGAACCTTCCCATGATTCATAAAAGCTTGATAGAATCATCCTGATTAGGAGCTGTAGCAGATTACAGATTTGTGCCAACATTCTGGCAGCCAATGGCATGAGCTTTCAGATGTTGACATAGCAACAACAACACAGAGACCTTTGGGTAATTGTGGCTGCTGTACTCAACGTACTTGGAAAAGTCTATAAAACTGATGGCTTTGGCTTCTTCTAGTGGACAGGGAAGAGATATAGAAAATAATAAAAGAAGTGTGATCTGAATTGTTCAATTTTGAAGTGGACTGGAGAAACAATGTTCAACTGGCCAATAAGTACATGAAAAGATTCAAACCAAATTAGCTTACACCCATTACAATGGCTATTACTCCAAGAAAGAGAAAAGAAAAGAACAGGAAAGGAAAAGAAAGGAACAAATGTGATGAGAATTAGGAGCTATTAGAAGCCTGATGCAAGTTGGTGGGAATACAGAATGGAAAACAGCATGAGAGTAAAATACTATACTGCTTTCTTTGAAACACACACAAAAAAATGGAATTGCCCTCTAGTCAAGTAATAACATCCTGGGTACACATTTAAAAGAGTTGAAACCAAGGTCTCAAAGAGGTATTCATGCACCCATTTAGAGCAACATTATTCCAAATAGCCAAAAGCTAGAAGTAACCCACATGTGCATAGCTGATGAAATGTGGATCAGCATATCATCGCTTATACTAAACTGAAACATGATGAGGCATTGACTAGATTAGCCTTGACAATTTGCAAAATAAGAAATTCACAAAAGGATAATTAGACTAGTCAAATTCATAGAGACAAAAATCAGAGTTCCTGAGATTGGGGAATGACAATTATTTAATAATTGCAGAATTGCAGTTCTTTCAAGATGAGAGACATTCTAAAAATGAATGGTATAAATGCTTGTGAAGTAATATAAATGCATTTGACCCAACTAAGCCAGTAAAAAAAATAGTTAAAATGATCAATATTATGTTATATATGTTTTACTGCAATTAAATATACATACATTTCTGTGCATGTATGTATGAGTGTGTATACACACAGTGAACTAGCTTATCTAATTGGCACAAATTGCCACTAGCTGATCTTGTTGATACTTTGGGCCATATATTAATACATACTTTCAAAGTCATTAAGTTGCTCTATTGGTCCATTCTTTGGAAAATAAATGTTCACTGAGTTGTTTATGAAAGATTAGGACACAGCTACATACTAAAAGTGGATAAAAATTTGATTCATACACTTTCCCCAGTGGCTAGAGAAAGTGAAAATGAAGTTTCTAACATTTACAGAGTCACATTCACTCCTTGCCAATTTATATGTATTACTAACTTGGGTGTCATAATAATATCACTTGGAGAGAGATTTAACTATTGAGTCATGAAAATAAAGCTTGGGAAAGTCCAGGAATCAGCAAAAGTTAAACAACTACTATTTGACAGAGCCTGGATTCAGAGTTGTTCCAACTCCCAAATCTTTGCTCTTTTATAACATCAAAAGCTATTATATTATATACATATATTATAATATATATAATATATAACATATTATATTATATACCCATGAACCCATCTCTCCTGAGCAAATCTTTCTGTGTTCACAGGTACTAGATTCATTAAATTTCCTTGGGCAATGCCTTCCTCACAAGTTGGGTTTGCTTTGGAAAATAAATCACAAAAGCTGTTCATAAACACTTGATCTCTAGACTTCTTATGTAAAACTCATTTCTAAAATCAATATCAACAGTATTGACTCTTTACTTAAGAGACATCCAAGATATTCCACATTGAGTCTCCTTTAGATATATGCAAAATGTTATGTTCATTTGACTCACAGAGATTGCTACTTTTCCCTAATTTCTATAGTTTTCATAATATGAAACCCAATAATTATTATAAGCTACTAAGTATGGGATATAGCTAGTAAAATATTTTGCCACCCTAAGTACAAAGGACTGTATTTAATGGGTAAGTAGAAGGCTATTACAATTTTCACAAGTTATATGCAAATTACCTAGCTTCTTATAGAAGCACAAAAGATTCTCAGTGACTGACTTTATTTTTTTTTCTTATTTTCTTTCTGAGGTAGGGTCTCACTCTAGCTCAGGCTGACCCGGAATTCACTATGCAGCCTCAGGGTAGCCTAGACTCAGGGCGATCCTCCTACCTCTGCTTCCAGAGTGCTGTTATCAAAGGCGTGTGCCACCACACCTGGCAATTGACATGTTTTTTAAAAGACCTACTTTCCAGGTCCACCCACTTTCAGGCAAATTTCATAATTTCATTTTTCTTTACCATTGGAAAGGATTATACTTAGTGAGGTGACCCAGGTCCAGAAAGCCAAACATCACATATTCTCTCTCATATGTGGATCCTAGCCACAAATGATTTGACTTCTATGTCAGTAGGAATAAAACTCAGTAGCAGAGGCCAGTAAGATAGAAAGGGGATATAAATGGGGGGGGGTACTTAGTAGGATGTTATTGCTTATATGTAAGTAGAACAGATTAATGGGGGTGAAAAGGCCTAAGTGATGTCAGGGGAAGAGATTGAGTGAAGGAAAGGTGAAGGGAGGGCTAATCAAAATCTAAGAAGATATAAATAAGTCATATGGAAACCTACGTTTTTGGACAATGGAACACTCAGGAGCCATAGATTGTTACTGGAAAATTTTCAGTGCCAGGGATGGGATTACCTTCCAGTGAGTTGTTGGCCAGGGAGGTCCTGATACCCCCAAAACATTACAGGCCATTGCCAAGGTTCTTGGTTTCCCACCAGGAATAGATGGTAAGACCGTACTGCTGAAGACTCCACATACTTGGGCTGCAAGCTCACTGACAAATCCTGCTGGAACTGAGCTGATAACCTCCTCCATGTAGACAAGCTGAGAGAAAGCTGGGAAATGCCATGCTGCATATAGTTCAGTGGGAGAGAGAGAAATCACCAGTTAAGGTACCCAACAGTGGACACTGCAAGCCTTATATTTGGCCAGCCAGGCCAATTGAGCCAATGGGTAAAATAGTGGCACATCTGTTATGGGGGAAGCCAACTGCCCTCTTATTGGACTGGAGGCACGCTCCATGGGAGGAAATACATCCCTGATACTGTAAACCTGCAACAGGGGTAGTCATGAGCCCTAGGGGTGTAACGTCTGCTGCTGTCTGGTTAAATGTATGTACTATTCTCACCACACCGCCCAGTAAGCACTTCTCTTAATTCTCATGCCCAATATTAATGATACTTTAACTTTTGGTTAGAGAAGCTTGTCTTTTCAGATAGCAGTGACCTTGGGATGACTCAGAAGGCACCACGGTGCTGAGAAGAAGTGACAGAGGTGTGCTAAACACTGAAATATCCCAATCACAACTTCCAAGGCTAAGGGTCCATTGCAGAAGAGTTAGCAGAAAGAATGTAAGAGCTAAAGGAAGGGTAGGACTCCTTATAACATGCTCCTCCAGACACAAAATGCCTGGATATCCATGACCTCACAGTGCCTGACACTATGTACACAAGACCATCATAATAGGAAGAAAAGATCATGACATCAAAATAAAAGAGAGACTGATTGAGAGGGGGAGAGAATACGATGGAGAGTGGAGTTTCAAAGGGGAAAGTGGGGGTAGGGAGGGAATTACCTTGGGATATTGTTTACCATTATGGAAGTTGTCAATAAAAATAAGAGAATAAAAGAACTACCATATGACATAGCCATACCATTCTTAGGTATAGCTAAGAAATGGAAGCAGCCTAGATTTCTGTAAATTGATAAATGGTTTAAAAAATGTGTACATTTACACAACAGAATTTTATTCAACCATTAAGAAAAATGAAATTTTCACATTCGCAGGAAAATTTATGGAACTGAAATCATTATATTAAGTGGAAAAAACAGACTCAGAAAAAGCACATTTTCTTTCATATGTGAAATCCAGATTGAATTTTTTAAATTTTTCATTTATTTATTTGTAAGCACAGAGGGAGAGATTTAAAAAAAAAGGAGAGAGAGAGAGAGAGAGAAAGAAACAGGGGAAAGCAGAGAGAATGGGTATGCTATCAGGGCCTCTTACCATTGCAAATGAACTCCAGATGCATGCGCCACCTTGTGCAACCAGCTTATGTGGGTACTGGGGAATCAAATATGGGTCCTTAGGCTTCACAGGCAAGCACCTTAACCACTAAGCTAACTCTCCAGTCCCATACTCATTACTTTTGAAGTCTTTCCTGAAAACAAATCTTGATGTACATATCTATTTTTTTATTTATTTAAGAGAGAGAGAGAGAGAGAGAGAGAGAGAGTAAGGAAGGGAAGGAAGGAGGGAGAGGAAAAGAGAGAGAGAATGGGTTTACCAAGGCCTCTAGCCACTGCAAACAAACTTTAGACACATGTGCCACCATGTGCATCTGGTTTATGTAGGTACTAGGGAACCAAACCTGCATCCTTAGGCTTAACAGGCAAGCACCTTAACTGCTAAGCCATCTCTTCAGCCCCATATCTGTTTTAAAAGGGCTGCTATAAATAAACTTTTATAGATGAAAAGGGTTCCCATTCTCAGAAGAGCCTTTCTGTAGTCTCTAAGAAGAAGGTAGAAAGCTGTACCCACTAGCCTTATCTATAGTGAGGTTGTATAACCAACAAAATGCAGACCCAACAGTACCCAACAATAAGCATTGCATTAGCTCATGCATCTGTGATCAGGTGGTGGTTGGCTGACCTCAGTCAGACTCCGCTTGATGGCGCGCTCGTCTTGGATGGGTCACCCATGCTAGTGCCCGCTGGGAACCATGAACCCCACTATGTCTGCGTGCCATGGCAGCCATCTCTCATGAGTGCTTCTTTCTCCTGGGCTGTCATGTTCTTCCCATGATGGAAGACATGCCAGTGATCCAGCCCAGCTGTTCCAAAGCTTTGAAATCTTGAGTCTTTTTATACTTACTAAATGTCCACTGGTCAAAGAAATCATATGGGGAAAACCCAGCAGTTAAGACGTAGGAAACACACTGCCATTTCCTTGTGGGCAGGCTCAAAGTCATACTGTAAACAGGAGCAGATTAAAGGAGAGAGCAGAAATAGGGCCATTAATGCAACATATCATAGGAGAACCATCATGACTGAACAGACCTTGCATTTAATGTATACGTATTGATGTAAATTTATTCATGTACACTTATTGACACACATTTACTGATGTGCATATAGCAGTAAGATTTAGAACTAATGAAGTGCTATAAACTTTTATGCTATCTAAGAGAAATTTGCATAATTACAATAACCTATTTGGACAATATGGAATTGGTACTTAGAATAGACTCTGTTATTAGATGGTTCTAGCAATGTTAGTGCGATGTCCAGTGGAGGATTGTTGGGAAATTAAAGAAAGTGTTAGAAAAAAAAATAAACTTTTTTTTTTCGGAAAAAAAAGAAAGTGTTAGAGACATTGGGTGGCCAGGGCATTAAAAGATGCTGAGAGGAAAGGAACAAAGAAGGAAGTGTGAAAGATAAGGGAAGGGAGGAAGAAAAAGATAGAGAATATATATATATTCTGTGTGTGTGTGTGTGTGTGTGTGTAATGCATGTATCTAACTCCCCTTCACCAAAATTTAGTTGAAAGCTACCCCTAATATTAATATTCAGTTAAATCTATCCAACTGTCTGAGCTCATTAAAATGGAATCACCACTGATTTTTCTCAAACAACAAAAAACACACATTTCCTCATGTGATACATAGACAGTTAACTGTACAACAGCTTAATTTAATTAAGGAATTTTCTTTAAAATGTTTGCTTACCTTAAACTTAAAGTTAGCTTATTCACTGTCCCCATGGAGCCCAGATACACAAAGACCAAGAAAGTCAAAACAAATGACATGACAAAAAAATGAGCAAGCAACCTTTTGTCCATTCAGATTCAGGAAAATCTCTTTGGCTTCTAATGATTTGATTCAGAAAAACCTAAACTCTGACAACTGTATTCTTTTTCTCATAAAAAAGAGCATCCCATGAGTATAATGGTAGAAATTCAACCCTTATGTTTTCTGATTCATTTACACTTAGCTCATCAAAATATTTTGTAAGAGCTGAGCTCTTTGGTGGCCAAAGCTGCCTTGTGGTCCTTTTTCTTTGAAACAGAAAAACTGTGGTTTATCGTCAGCTTACACAAATACAAAAAAAAAAAAAAAAGGTTGAAGGGCACTCCTAAATTTATTATCTCATAAGGTTGGAGTGAATTTTCAGATTGGAAAATGTGTTTTCAAAAATTGGCTTCCTCCATCTCTCATAATTCATCACAATATTCCAATTCTATCCCAACAGAGCTGATCTCACCTTCACCATTCACATTTGTATCAGTACTCTTGATGATAAGGGTAAACCAAACTAAAGAGGATCAAAGATTCAGAGCTGATCCAGGAAAGTAAAGAAAAGGCTTTGGGCCAAACATTCCAGGAAAATTTTGGAGAAGTGTGCATGCTTTGGAGTGCAGTCTGATTCCCTAGTCAGGATTCAAAGGTAAAAGAATATGATCTTCTATTCATCAAGACAGGACAGAAATGGCTATGCTCCTCATTTAATGCCAGAACCCGATTTACATTTATCAAAAATAAGTGAATTTTGTTGTTGTTATTCTTGTTTGCTGCCACTGCTCCATGGCTCTGTGCTTTTACCGACAGGTCACCAGGGGCAGTATTAAGAGGAGATAAACACTGCCAGACTAGAAATCACTCTTCAGTTATGAGCAGCACAGAAAGCCAGGTGTGGTGGCTCATGCCTATCATCTCCAGAACTTGGGAGGCTGAGATATAAGTATTGCTATGAGTTTGAGGCCAGCCCGAGATATGGTGAAAGTTCGAGGTCATCCAGAGCTAGATTGAGACACTGTCAAAAACAAAACAACAATAACACTTTAAAAAATTAAGGGCTGGAGAGATGGCTTAGCAGTTAAGGCACTTCCCTGTGAAGCCTAAGGACCCAGGTTCTATTCCCCAGTACTGATGTAAACCAGATGCACAAGGTAGCACATACATCTGGAGTTCGTCTGCAGTGACTAGAGGCCCTGGTATTCTCCTTCTCTCTCTCTCTCTCTCTCTCTCTCTCTCTCCCCCCCCTTTTTTGCTCTCAAATAAATAGAATACTTTTAAAAATTAAGAAATACTACAAAATAAACACTAAACTAGTGGCATAGCTAGAAAGCAAACACAACTTCCTGCAATTTCATACACTTGATTTTTCTATATTCTCACTATATGCTCCTGAAAATTAAATCAACATATTTAATATTAATTCATTTATATGATTGCTTTACATTTTAAAAGTCAGCTAAAGTTAGAATCATTTAATAGTGAGAAGACATTATCAACAAATGTTATTGGGCTAGAGAGATTGCTCAGTGGTTAAAGACACTTGCTTGCAAAACCTAATGGCCTAGCTTCAATTCCCCAGTGCCCACATAAAACAAGACGCACAAACTGGTGCATGTATCTGGACTTCCTCTGCAGTGACAGACGTGCTGTCATGCCTATTCCCTCTCTCTCTCTCTCTCTCTCTCTCTCTCCTAATTCATAAATAAATAAGTAGAACCACTTTTATTGTTTTGTTTTTAGGTTTTATTTTGAGGTAGGGTCTCACTCTAGCCCAGGCTGAGCTGGAATTCACTATGTAGTCTCAGGGTGGCCTTGAACTCATGGTGATCCTCCTACCTCTGCCTCCCAAGTGCTTGGATTTAAAGTGTGCTCCACCATGCCCGGATTTAGAACTACTTTTTAAAAACAAATGTCAGAGTTACATGTTGGGTCATGATATGCAGAGACATTTAGCTTATCCATAACTGTGGGCTAACTCCACAATGCATGACCCGTATACCTCAACAAGGAGGGGTCAAGGGGAGGGGGTAGGTCACGGATGAGCCTAATAATGGTACCAAACTGGCTGTATTTGCTGAATACAGAGCTGACTAATAAAGAAAAAAGAAAAAAATATTATCATACAAAAAAAATAAATAAAATAAAATAAATGATTTCAAAAAAAAAAAAAAACAAATTGGAGCTACGGAAATGACTCAGTGGTAAAACACGCACTCTAAAAGTTTAAAAACCTGAGCTTAGATACCCAGGATGCATGTAGTAGACACAACAACTGTTTCTGATCACAGTGCTCTTATGATGAGATGGGAGGTAGAGAATCCCAGAAATGTATGGGACAACCAATCTGGCACTCACAGCAGTGAACTATAGAACTTTCCTCAAACCAGGAGGTTAAAGGTGAGGATCAACACTGAGATTCTCCTTTATACTCCACACATGTGCCATGGTACATGCTCAACCATGCACACACATGCATACAGATACACTCTCCAAGACAATTTAAAAACTTCTTAACTTTCCTCATTCTATATTATCTATTCAGTGATAATTCGCACAAGAAATTAGAGTTCCTGATCTTTCATTGCTACCTTTTACTATTTTCAGAGTTAATATCATATGTCAGTCCCCATCTCACATTCTCATCAGATCCAGGGGCTCTTTTGACTATAAACAGCAGACTAAAACAAAATCTTTCCCATAGTTGTTTGAGTGATTATCCTTGCATGTCTGCCCACACACTAATTTTGCTTGCTGAAACAAGTATTGTATGAAACATTGTCCCTGGGGTGAAGCAAACACACTTCAATTCACCCCAGATAAGGTGCAAATGACAGAATTTCACCAAAAAAGAGTTTTGGTGAACCAATAAGTTCAATGAGGTTATTTTTAGTGTAAGGTGAGCAGTTACCACCACACAGAGACCACAAAGCAGCCATAACATGGAGAAGCCGCATGAATGATGACCTGCTCATAGCTACTTAGATGGAGTCCCTGTCTCTTGATCCTCTACCCATGAGGCCATGAGAACTGTGCATCATTGCATGGAGCTAACACAGAGAGCACCTGAGCTTTCAGATGAGACCTCACCACATCCTTCCTTCTAAAATAAGAATTCCTACTGGCCCAATTTCAAGAGTCTCTTGTGAGTGGTCTCAACAGCTCACACAACACTGGTCAGAGTCTGCACATAAGTGTGTGTTTACTGCTCCTATATCATTGGTGAATGGTTGTGTAGATATTGTGAGTTTCAGCTCTCCTAGACTTGACCTTCTGAATCTCCCGAACCTCCCTCATCCCTCCAGAAGGGAGTATTTCCACTTGGAGCATCTACTATGCAACAGAAGAAAAGTAAAGCTAAGCCCAATGTTTCAAGTCAAGAAAATTGTGGTTATCAAGAATTAAATTAAAAGACCAAATTAGAGCTGATTTGTCATATCATCCCAGATACCTCATTCAAGTGATGAGGTATATTGGAGAGGTCAAGTACTTAAAGACCTCATCTACATGGAAACCATGATGACAGAGAGAAGCATTGACCAGAATGCAGGCAAGAGAAATTCCACAGAGAAGAAAGTCATGACACTTAAATGCAAACCTCTTCCCTCATTGTAGTTTCCACCCCCAGCATTTGCTGAGGAGTGTCCTGAAGTTCATCCATCCTCACCTACCCTCTTTTTCATTGAGTATTAGATAACACTGAACCCATGGCCCCCGCATCCCATTCCAGCCAGGTTATTCCATGCATATAACTTTTAGTATCATCTCTAATTCTATCACCTTCAAAATTCTCCTCCATAATGTCCCATCCAAAGCTGTTGTTTTTTTTTTTTCCACTATTGCCCCTTAACAGCTTTTTCTTTTTCTTTTGACCGTGTCACCCAAGTTTTCCAGCTTTAGCTTACAATTAAGTCATGAGGTTGTGGTAGTTTGAATGGATGTCACCCAATAGGTTCAGTTTTATTAAAGCTTCATGGATTTCCAGCTGCCTGGCTGGAAGGTGTCACTGTGGGCAGAGCATAAGGTCCAGCCCTAAGGTGCATTTGGGGGTGGATCTGAATTCCAGCTAACGATAGACAAAGAGCCCCAGTTCTGCTGCTGCTCCTGGAGTGCTTGCTTATGGGGATGGTGGTGGTTTATCTCTCTCTCTTCATGAACCTGTGAAAGTGGGTCAGCTTCTCCTGCTTTATGGAACTTGCTTTCTATCTGTATGCTTCAATAAATCCACACCTCCATAACTGTGCCTGGTTTGGAAGTTCATCCCCACAGCATGAAGCTATCTACTACAGCACTGGTACTGGAGTGTGAGGTGTTACTGCATGATGAATATGACCATGTGGATTTTGGTCTTTTGGGACTTTTGTTTTGGAAGAATGGGCACGGACTTGGTACCTGCAACTGAAGACACATTCCAGAGAGGTAAGCCAAGTTTTATCGATTATCCTGGTGAGAATTTGAAAATGATCAATGCAGAGAGAATTGTATTTGGTGGCTTTGCTTATGAACTTTCAAAAGGGAGGGAAAGACCACAGAGAACTTTGTTGGAATTGGGCTACGGGCATGACGGCTGCCTGTGCTCTGCTGTCCAGGCCTAGAGAGTTTGATCATGGTGAAATTTGTAAGAGGCTGATGTGCTTGACTAAAGGTATGGAGCTGAGATATTTAAGATTTAAAATTGGAGAAGTTAGCACTGGAAAGATGGTTAACAATTAAGGTGCTTGATTACAAAGCCTAAGGACCAAGATTGATTCTTAGGACCCACCTAAGCCACATGCACAGGCTGCACTTGCATCTGGAGTTTATTTGCAACTGCTAGAGGCCCTGGTGCACCCATTCTCTCTTTCTTTCTCCCTCTCTCTCTATCTCTTTCTCATTCTCTTTCTCTATCACTCAAATAAGTAAAATAATTTTAAAAACAAACTAGATAAATTAAAACAAATTTAATATTCACTGGCACAGAGATTGGTTTTAAGTTACTGAAGCTGCTATTGTCAAACACACTATCAGTTTTAAGGAATATGGCCCAACTATTTAACACTGAACCAATGGAGAGAATGCCTGAGGTGGTTCTACCCCACCCCCCACCCACAAAGACTGAATGGCAGGAATGCACTTTTTGTAAGGAGATCTAAAAAGAAGGAACCTGCTATTAAAAATTACTGGTTTATTTAGTCAAATATAATGTGTCCCGCATACCTGGTATTAATTTCAGAAGCATGAAAAAATGCAGGGAGTGGATCATGAAGTATGAAAGGTTACATGAGCTGCTGCTGAGATGTAGCATGAGGCAGGGCATGATTGCCCAGATGAAGAGACTAACAAAGCCATTGGAAGATTGACCATAGTTTTCAAGGAGACCTGAAGATGTCTTGGATATACCGGAACTGTGCAAGGGCTCAGGATGGAAACTTTCCCTGGCTACTCACCCAAGCTGAAGGGATAGAATTGGAATACTCAGGGACTGTTTGTCACTGGTTATGATATCTTGAACTGCAGATGTTTGACGTTTGCTTGATGGTTATTGAGTTTGCATTGGTCCACTCTCTCTTTTATCCCTTATAACAGTTGGAAATGTTTATTCTTTTCCTTTATATGTTGAAAGTATATAACTTCTTTTGATTTTACAGGACTCACAGCTAAGAGACAATCTTAAATCTCTCAGATAAGAGTATGGGGACTTTTGAAGTTAGACTGAATACACTTTACAGTGTGAGATAGTTATGAACCTATTGGAGGACAGGGGCAGAATGTGGTAGTTTGAATGGATGTCTCCCAATAGGTTCAGTTTTATTAAAGCTTTGTGGATTTCCAACTGCCAGGCTAGCAGGTGTCAGTGTGGATGGATCCTAGTGTCTAGCTCTAAGGTGTGTTTGGGGGTGGATCTGAATTCCAGCTAAAGATGTCAAAAGTGCTTGAGTTCTGCTGGTTTTCCTACAGTGTGCTTGCTTATAGTGATAGTGGTGATTTCTCTCTCTCTCTTTCTGCATGGACCTGTGAAAGTGGACCAGCTTCTTCTGCCTTTGTAGAACTTCCCCTCTATCGTTAAGCTTAAATTCCTTCCTTCCATAACTGTGTCTGGTTTGGAAGATCATCCCAGCCACTTGAAACTGTCTGCAACAGAGGAATAACAGGGTCTCTACAAAACATATGAAGTATCCATACAAAGCTTCTACTTAATAAAAAATAAAATAAGGAACACTTCATGAATTTACATGTCATCCTTGTGCAGCAACCATTGTAATCTTTTCTGTATAGTTCCAATATATATATTTGCCTTTAAGTACCGTCCTTTAGCTTGTGCCATTTGTGGACACACTCATTTCTTCAACTAAGATTACTCTGAAGCAAACTTTTACTTGGCTCCAGTTCCCATCACTCCCTTCAAATAACTTCTGATGAGTTTTCTGGCAGGTCTATAAAATGGAACACAATGGATATTCTCCAGTTCTTACTTTAATTGGTGTCTGTTCAACATTTTAGTATCAACTTTTCCTTGCTTCTTGAGTAACTCTCTTTCCTTGACTGTCATGCAAGTGTGTTGGTTTTCTTACTACCCACAGCATCTTATGGCCCACATCAGTTTCTTCTGCTGAGTCACTGTCAACCACTGTTACTGGAATTCCTCAAGGCTGAGCCCCAACATTCCCTTCTTTGCTCACTCTATCTGATAAACGTGCAGCTTCACTTACGTCTTATGTACAGACACCTTTGAAATGCGTACATATGATTCTGCCAAGCACAGCCTATATACACAACTGCTTCTTGGCCATCTCCACTTAAGATATCTTCAAGGAAATTTTAAACCAACATGTAAAACCCGTACTCCATATCTGATTCTCCTTTAAAGGACCCTGTTTCAAAGACACATATGATAATATTCATTTAATTGAATATGAAACCTTAAAAGGTTACTGATATCACAGTTCCCACAATCATTCCACCAGTTACTTCTAGTTACATCACGCACGCCTTTAATCCCAGCACTGGGAGGCAGAGGTAGGAGGACTGCTGTGAGTTTGAGGCCACCCTGAGACTCCATAGTGAATTCCAGGTCAGCCTGGGCTAGAGTGAGACCCAACCTCGAAAAACCAAAAAAAAAATAAAAATAAATAAATAAACCTCTACCCCTTTATCACTGGGATTTTGAACTACTTCAGAAACCACATTGGTTTTTCAATTATTTTCCTGTTCCACTCCAAGGCATTTGACGTACCATTGTATCTAATCTTTGCCTGGAAGTATTTCCATAGCTTTCCATGCCTCATTCTTTGATTTACTTCTTTGACACCTACCTTCCTTTAGATCTCAGCATCTTTGCTAAAGTTTTCCTGAAGTCTGCGCCTAGGTCAAATCTCCCCATCATTTTACTTTTCAGGAGTGCATGAGCAACTCTGCTACAGGATTCATTGTAGTAATCCAAAATACTGCAGAAGCGCTTACTGACTGAATGGATATGTCAGTTGTACCCAGTCTTTTATTTGCAGTCCTCTTCACCTGCATCTACTCTGGAATTTGAAACATAGTCCTCTATTGTGATACCTTAGTACTAGAGCTTTTATATTTCTTGATTCCTAAGTTAATACTATTTCCTAAGGATAATCCAGTAGACATTAAAAATTCTTATTATTACTTTAAAGAAGAAAAGCATAGCCCTTCTTGCCATTGGTAATCCATTTTCTTTGGTAGGATGCATGGAAAGAAGAGAGTGGAAAAGATGAGAAAAGTAATTCACTCAATTTATCTGGAAAATTATTTAAAAAACAAAAGCTGGTTTTTTTTTGTTTGTTTGTTTGTTTGTTTTTTGTCCCTACTGTTGAACAATTCCCTCCAGCTTAGCTTGGAAATCTCATACTGACTAAGATTACAATAGACTTTAATGATCGTGTAACCAGCCACTACATTTCTAAACTGGAAACCAAAAGCCCAGAGGTGAAGTGACTAAGTTCATGTAGCATGCTCCACAAGGAATTGTGTATGCAATGGAAACACAGAATGAGCTTGGACTGGAGCCAAATTTCATCTCCAATAACAAGGATGAAATTTTAACTAGTGGAAGATAATAAAAGCAAGAAACAACCACACTCAGCTCTTGGATTCAATTGGGGTTTCTAAACAACTTGGAATTCCTTGAGTTAGATATAAAAAGAAACATGTTTGATTTGATAAGTTGGTGGTAGACATATCCAAACTTACATACCTTTTTTGTTTGTTTGTATGTTTTTGTTTCTTAGAGGTAGGGATCTCGCAGTAGTCCAGACTGAGCTAGAGTTCACTATGCAGTCTCAGGGTGGCATCAAGCTCATGGCAATCCTCCATCCTCTGCCTTTCAAATGCCAGGACCTATTACTTTGAATGGTTGCTTCTGCATATCCCTAATCAATAACTAAACTGACAAAAGGTGACGATATGGAAGTGAGATTTATAATTCTGTATCATTATGGTTCAGTAGTTGCCACTATTCTGAAGCCACTGTACAGGAAGATTAAATCATTCAGAAAGCAGGAGCTTCATTAAAAATTCTCTACTGAGGCTAGAGAGACGGCTTAGTGAGTAAGTACACTTCCTGGACGGACAGCATGGGGCTAGTACGGCTTGAGATTGCATGCGTTTGAATCTTCAGAACCAAGTAAACAGCTAGGTGTGGCCTTGCATGTCTGTAACTTCAGTCGTATTGGGAGACAGGAGAGTCACTGGGGCTAGTGAAGGTTCAGGAATCAGGGAGAGACTCCACAAGCAAAAAGACAAGCGTGTCTTGAAGGAGGCCACTCACATTCTCCTCTTGTCCAAACGAACCTTTAGGAAACCCAGGAGAGCACCAGAGGCTCAGCATCAACATGTACACATATACAGAGCACACAAACAACACCACACGTACCATGCACACGCAAAATAAATGCATTAGTGAGATATTCTTATTTGGTCTCATTTTATGCTAATGTGAATGCAGTCTTCAACGAAGTTCCTCTCACTGTTGAAGTTCACATATGGAGAAAGCAAGGCTGTATTTCCACTCCTAGCCAATCTTGCCTCTCAAAATGGAGTTTATGCAAGCAATGATACCAACTTCCCTGGGAGTCAGTAGGAAATGTGACAGAAATCTGCTTTAAAAATAAAAGAAAGAAATCTGCTTTTTAAGAGTTTCTTTAGGCAATTCTTATATGCAGTGTAGTTTCAAGGATTCCATAACACAAGGCAAGTTTCTATAAGATCAGGTGGCTCACACACATGGAGGTTGTTCTTCTGCTAGGCATTCGTGGCCTTGGGGGAGGCTCAAACCTAGTTGAGAATGAGAATTGTAAACTGGCAGAAAGGGAGAAATCTTTCAGCTGGTCTATACACTGGCTGGCAACTCTATTTTTAAAGAAAGTAAAGCTGAACACTATATCCAGGGCCTCCTTCCAAACAGCGCATGTACTGGCTTTGCATTGCTTTTCACTCTTGGCATTTGAGCCTCCTCCTGTTCCCACCCTTCAAGCGGCCCGCTGATCAGAGCTCCTCTTCCATTTGCGTTGTCTCTGTGCCCACAAGTCAGCATTTCCATTCTCCTTACTCTGAGCATTTTTCCTACCCTTTGAAGCAGCTCCAGACATGCTGAGCTGTTGCCTGCTAGCATCCAAGTTATCTCCTCAAGCACCAATAATTATTTTTGTTAGTGTTCTGGTTCTAAACTAGCATAGGTTTTGTGTGGTCTGCCCCAGACATCTTTCCCCCAGAAGTGGTGTGTTGTTTAGTGTGCAATTTTGCAAAACAAGCTTTCTTAAAATTTTCAGGAATATAAATATTATAGATGTGCTCTTCTGATGTATATAGATTTTGTCTATAACAATAAACTCTTGATAGAAATGAGATCTTATTTTCCAACAACTACTTGCACAGAATGTTAGCAACTACAATGCTATAATACATAGATGTAACATGATGCAATACTGGATTCAACTAACATGTTAGCTTCTAAATACTATATATATACATATATAGTCCTTTACTGGATTTTAAGATTTGTTTTAAAATTTGGGGCAATATGTAAATCATCTTGATATTTTAAATTATGGAATATTTACCAGTACCCATATTCTATTTAAAGTAGTTAGCATAAAAATGTTGTGATGCGGTTAGTGATGCCATGTTACATGGCCAATATAGAATTTATCAGTTGACCAGCTCAGGTTTAAAAAGAAGTAAATTCAAATAAAAATAGAAATGACAGATGGTGTTCAGTAGTAAATTTGAATTATTCAAACACATTTAAAAATCCCTGTAAGTCATTTGGTTCTTACTCATCAAAGAACTGAAAACAAGGCAGGAAGCTAAGCCAGTCCAGGACAGAGGTCAGTAGACTCCAGCTATCAACACTACAGAGACGAGATTGCCCAAACCTTCTCCCATCCTCATACTAAATGTGATTGTAAGTATAGAGCCACAGGGTTAAATGCTTGCCTGCGAAGTTTTTATCTAATCTGTGCTACGTATTCTACTATTCTTCCTTTTGGATTGGGAATATCTGAGCCACTGTATATTGGAAATATGTAATTTGCTTTGTAAGTTGTTTACCTTTTTGTATTTACAGGGACAACCAAATATTTCCTAGAGTACTCAAGACTTTAACTTGGCCTTTCCAGGAAAAGTTGGAGTTGTTAAGACTACAGGGATTCATGAAGCTGGACTAAATGGATTTTAAATTAGGAACTGGACACAAGTCCTTGAGGACCCAGAGTGGAATGTTATGGTTTAAGGAGATTGATTTGGGTGTCAGGTTTATAAATGGTTAATTTATAACAGTTTGGTTTTGTCAATCAGCTTAGATTGAGAAATGAGGAAGATATTTACAACATACACTTCTGGATATTAACTATGGGAAGTGAGACCCACATTGAATATAGGTGGCAACATCCATGGGCTAGGGACTCAGATGCAAGTGAAAGGGAGACAAGGGAAAGCTCCTTGCCAGGAGTGGGCATTCTTGCTATCTCCTAGCCACCATGTGAGTGGTTTTGTTCCATCACATCCTCCCAGCCAAGTACAGGAAACAGTGCTTCCAAATCATTCTTTCCTCCCTTAAGTTATCTCTCTTAGGCATATATAGGTCTTTTGAACTTATTTCTACTATCTAACTAAAAGTTTGTGTTCTCAATTTCCCCCATCCTCTAGCTCCCTAAAATTACCATTATTCTTCCCATTTCAGTGAATGGTTTGAGAGATGCCTGGGAAATTAATACAAAGCACACCTGGGTGTGCCTCTGAGAGTATTTCCTGAGATGAATGGCATATGGGACAGTAACGGGGAAGAAAAGCTGGCCTTAAATGTAGACAGTGTGATCCAATAAAGACAAAGAGAAGAAAGGAAGAAAACAGCCAGTGAGCATAAGCTTCATTCTTGCTGAGTAAGAGTGTCTATTCCTGGTGCCATCACCCACACTCATTATATTCTAGCTTCTTGGACTTGTGGAAGCAAATCTCCAAGTTCTAGTCCTTCTTCCTCAGATTGGAATTGACATCATTTAAAGCAGATTTTTATACATGCTGTGAGTTACTGGTCCAATTATATCTTTCTGAATGGAAATATTCAATGTTTCTAGCATCATTTATGAACAGACTCTCCTTTCCTCATTGTGTGTTCTTGGCATTGGTGTTCCAAATAACTGCAAATGTGCAAAATTATTTTGGGGATCTCCATTCTGTTCTGCTCAACTATGTGTCTTTTTTCTTAATGCCAGTATCACACAGTTTTAATTACTAAAAATTGGTGGTATATTTTAAAGTCACATAGTTTGTTATCCAGATTTTGTTTTCTACTAGATTGTTCTTATTAGATTATTGTATGATTTCATACAAATTTTAGGGTTTTTTCTATTTTTTTGTAAACATATCGTTAGAGTTTTGAAATAGATTACATTCTCTCTATATATTTATTTAGTGTAAATTTGTAGATTTTAGCAATATTAATTCTTCCAGTGTATGAACACATGATATCTTTCCATTTACTTGTATCTTATTCATTTTGATTATTTAATGTTTCATAATTATCAGTGTATAGTTTTTCAACACATAGGTAAAATTTATTCGAAAGGATTTTATTTTTGTGGTAGCCATTATAAATGAAAATATTTTCTTGATTTCTTTTTCAGACATTTGGTCATGATTACAAGGAAATGTTACTGACCATGTATGATAATTTTGTGAACTTCAGTGTTACTAAAATCATTTATTAGAATTAGCTAAAACTAATAAACAATGACACAGCTTTGAAGTTTTATGGGGTACATAGAGTTTTATGAATATAAGATTTTGTCATCACAAAATGGAAACTTTTACTTTCTCCCCTTCCAATAAGGATGACTTTTATTTATTTCTTTTGCCTACATGCGCTAAGATGCCTAATTCTATGTTGAGTAGATGAGCTGAGAATGGGCATGCTTGTTTTAACTTTGGAACTTAGAGGGAGAGATTTCATGTCTTCACCATTGAGTATGATGGTAGCTGTGCATTTCCAAGACATGGCTCTGAATTGTGTTGACAGATTTTACTTCTTGTTCAGAAACAGCCAGTTCTGATGTCTGAGAACCAACCCCAAAGTGCTATGAGACTGAAGAAAGAGAGGTACATCTGAGGGCATACTGAGGGAAGTGCTGTTTTGGGTGGCAGCAAGTCACATCTCTGCACTTCAAGCCAGAAAAAAGGGGGCATATTTATGTATTAAGGGGAAAGTGACTTTATTCTAGCTAAAATGAAGCTGGTTTAACCTTAAGCTAGCAGGGAGGAAGCAGGCACATTTCTGGAGGCAGAAAGCTGTTGCAAAGCTCTCGAAACCAAGCACCCTAAGAGTGTTGGGTAGTGATGCCTGGGCACGTGCGGGAAGAAATGGCAGTGGTCATTCCCGGGCTCTGTTAGCGGTTATCAAGATGGCTGTAGCCGTGCCATGTGGGATCCGTTCGCTTCCAAGCCTTTTTATTGATTTTTTTTTTTTTTGTCAAGAAAGGGTTTTCAATATTTTTAAGTGATTTTGCTGAATCTATTGACATTATTATTTTGTTTTGGTCCTTTGTTCTGTTGATATAATACATCACCTATACAGAGTGGCGTGTGCTGAACCATCCTTGCATAGCAAGGATAAATCCCATTTTGTCATGTAAATAATTCTTCTAATGTACAGTTGGTTGCCATTTATTTATTAGAATTTAGCTTAAATAATTTTGAATATATACTCACTCATTAGGATTATTGGCCTGTGATTTTCTTTTCTTACAATGTTTGCTTCCTTTCCTGGTTATGGGTGAAGGTAATAATGTTGGCATTATAAAGTTAATTTAGAAGTAATACCTCTTTGATTTTTTGGAAGCATTTGATGTGCATCAATATTACTTCTTTAGAATTCAGCCACCACCAATCCCTGTTTCTCTTTTACAGAAGACTTTGCATTGATGACTTAATCTCCTAACTCATTATTAATCTTTTCAGATTTTCTATGTCTTCATGAAAAAAAAATGTTAGAAGTGTTTCCCTAAAAAATCTTATTTTGGCCTGGTTCTCTTTGCTTTTCTCCTCTTGGATGGAAAAACAATGTGTAAAATCCTATTTTCTTTGCTACACAATTATTTTATGCATACTACTTTATCTTGCTTACAAAGATATCCTGAGGTCTTTAAGAAAAAATTTATGTTAATGAGAATACTATATTAAGACATTTGCACTACCTATCACTACAGTATTATTCGAAGGAAAAAGTAGAACAGAGAGGGGGAAGAAGGAAAATAATGAAGGAGGAAATGAGAAAAGGAGACAAGTTTGAAAAGAATCATCTTAGTTTATCATACACAGCCCTAAAGATGCTAGGGTACACCTATAATCCTAGCATTTTGGTGGTTGAGGTAGAAAGAGCACCATGAGTTCAAGGCTAGTGTGAGCTACAGAGTGGTTTCTAGATCAGTCTGGTCTAAAATGAAACTCTGACTCAAAGAATAAAATAAAATAAACTCCATGCTTTAATCAGATAGGATGGAAAATTAAAAACAAAAATGAAAATAGACAAAATAAAACACCGTTATGTTTCCAGATCCATACATAGGTTCTCTCTCTCTCTCTCTCTCTCTCTGTCTCTCTCTCTCTGTCTCTCTCTCTCTCTCTCTCTCTCTCTCTCTCTATATATATATATATATATATATATATATATATATATATATACTTTTTTGTTTGAAAGAGAGAAAGAAAGAGAGAGAATGGGTGTGCTCTAGACCTACAGACATTGGAAATGAACTCCAGATGCATGTGCTACATTGTACATGTGGCTTACATGGGTCCTGGAGAACTGAACCTGGATCCTTTAGCTTTGCAAGCAAGTACCTTAGCTGCTAAGCCATATCTCCAGCCCAAGATACATACTGTTGATTACAAGCTTTTCATTCCTGGTTATTTTTAATACTTGACCTCAAACAAATGTACTCTTTATGATGAAAAGAAACAAAGATTGTAGACAGATGTGAACCTTGTAGGGTACTTGAAAAATAGCCAAAACTCTACCCAAAATTTCCTTCATATTTTTTGGATGTGAAGTAGAACTAAATGAATGTATGAAATCACATGAGGAACAAATACATCAGAATGAAGAATGCTTATATATACCCCAGTAGGTTATGGTCTGAACAACACTTTTTTATGTGTATGTTTGTGTGAATATGTATGAAATGTGTGTGTATACAGGTGTACGCACCACAACACATATGTGGAGGTCTGATGACAACCTTGGGCTGCTTGTCCTCTACTTCCACTTTATTTGATGGGTTGTCCCTTTTTCATTTTGGGGGGTTGGGGCACTGCCTATGTGCTTCCAGATTCTCCTGGTTCTGCCTCCCATTGCCTGTGTTGGGGTTGCAGATGTATGTGCTACTTTGCATCCAGCTTTACTTGAGCACTAGGGAATTGAACTCCAGCCAGCAGGCTTCCAAACAAACATCTTTACCACTGACCCATCTCCCAAGCCCCTGAACAGCACTTTTATAAGAGCAATCACAGTTTTACGACTCTTTCACTAGTCTTTCTCATTAATCATTTCTTGCCTTAGAATCATCTGAGCTCATACTCAGGTCAGTAAATAATGCCCCATGATGTTTGCAATTTTATTTCTCAAGTAAATTTTCTATAGCAACATAATACATATTATAATTTAGGAATACTAAGGAGACATAGAACTTAGATTTGAGATCAAATACAAGGCTATATTTGATTCTTAGGCAGCCAAGTTTTATCACCAGTGAGAGAAAAATATTTCATCACTCAACTGAGAAAACCTTACTTTGAATCTTCTCCAAGCAAAATCAAATTGAGAGCTAGACAGACATGAGTAATTGGTTGATATTCAAGAAGGCAACCAAACCTTTACAATTACATAGCAAGTATGTAAATTGGCAATAGCAGGTTGTGGGTTGTATATAAACCATAATAGCCTAATGAGGGTTAAGAATGTGTATTACAAAGTAGAACATCTTAAATCACAGCTTCACTTCTTACTGAGTGATATTGAACAGGGTATTTAAAATTCACTGAGCCCTAGTGGGTACTTTTAAGTACACATTAATAATACTGCCTATAACATAAGGGTGCTTGCAGGATTAGAGTGGATTAAGGTACATAAAGTACTTAAAACAGTTCTTAGCTAATCAGAGTCAGTAAGGAAACAGAGAGCACACAGAGGTTGCTCTTTTAAAGAAAGGTATGCCCACCTACAATAGCGCCTCTCTGACACCTACTTCAGCTCCCCTCCTCCTGTTGCCAGAAGCCCAAAGGCCACTTGTATTTTGCTTTTGGATTATCTCTATTTCCTCCCCAACTACCCCTGTCTCTGTGCAGTGCTGTCATGGCTTCCAGAACATAGGCAGGGTCATGTGACATGTAGCATCCTCTATTGGCCAACACCCAAGAAAGAACACCTAACTTTGTTCCTTGGATCCAAGGTTTCTCTTTCTTTGGCTTTGAGAACCATCCATGCCCTTCTGTGACTTAATAAACTTCTTCTCTAAAAGAAATTCATCTGAGTATCTCTCTTTCGAGCCTATGCCAAATCTTTCTTTTAATAATCTTGCTTAGGCTAGGTTTTTTTTTTTTTTTTTTTTTACCATTTGAGCCATATAATTTATTCTTTGAAAAGACCAGAAAGAAAGATATCTAAATCTTTTCACAGTGTAGTCTTTGTCGATGGTTTATGAAATCACTTACAACTGTTCCTTCAGTGTCTTTCTGTAATTGTCCCTGCAGCCAGTGTATACTACTTTGCTAACTGGGAAGGGGTCCATCAGGGTGGGTGCACTTAGAAGATTACTGTAGTTTTCCTTGACTCCAGAAATTCATTTTAGTAGTTATATATGTGTTAGGATAAATCTCATGATCGGCTTTGCTAGAGATAACCAGGCGCAGCAACAAAAGTGGCTAACTTATGCAACCCAAACTCACATGAGACTGATTTGTGTCAAAGAACAATCAGAGTAATTTATGAGGCTCTGACTGCCAAGCAGATGGATATTCATGTTGGCTGTTCAACACATTCTCTTCCTCACAGAGATAACAACTCAAGCTGCCTATTGAGTAAGAGCTGGGGAAGTCTACAGAAATAGCCCTATACAGATAGCCAGAGTCAGGATGGCTTCTTTAAAGAAGATATACTGTCTTAATCCTTGGAAAATCTTCTTTTCATTCCTTGAACAATGTTCATATTAAAGTTTACCTCTTATTTAAGAGATCTAGATACTCTGATAAGCATTTGATTTCAATTATACTTGACCTCCAACTGCTAAGGTACTCACGGACCCATTTGTTCTCCATGACTTCCAAAGAAAATGATAACATCAAAAGAAAATAGTTAGTCTTGTTAACTGATTGTGGCATATAGATCATCAAATCTTTTTACATAAAATCACAATAAAACTAAGAATTGGAAGTTGGATGAGAGTCAGTCCCCAGACAGTCAGCGCATCTAGTGCCAGAAGGTGCTACATGGGCGACTGGGGGAAATTGACCAATATCTATCGAAGCAACGCATGGTCTAACCTACTTAGCAGCAAATAACTTATTGTGATGCCCACACAAGTGCAGTGGTGGCACACAGCCATGGTGGGGAACCAACTGCTCTCAATTTGGCTAACTGATCCCCTCACTGGTATGGGACCCATAGCTGGAGCTGGGAAACAAGTCAGAACCATATCCAAACATAAGCCCACTCTCCAGTATCAACCTACTATCAATTGTGGGCTACAAGAGGGCCTACACATATTAAATTCTCTATAAAAAAAAAAAAGTAAGGGTTATCTCATTTGTCCTGGTGCTAACTTACTCTCCGTTGGAGAATCTGCTTCTCTTTTTCAGATAGATGTAGACCCTAAGGAGAGAGCCACCCCATCATACCTCAAAAGGGCTCCGGCTGAAACTAAGAAAACTTCGAGAAACAAGCAAGGGGGCTGTTTTTCCTGATGAACTGGACACCAGCACAAGGGGGAAGGAGATCAGCACAGAGAAAAATCAACTCCTACCAAATCAGAGAGCCAGAGCCTCAGAGGCCCTCAACACCTCATCACTGAAGCAGACCAAAAATGAACCCAACATGGCTCAGGGAAATTTTGCGGAAGAGGGGGCGGAAAGAATGTCAGAGTCACATGTTGGGTCATGATATGCAGAGACATTTAGCTTACCCATAACTGTGGGCTAACTCCACAATGCATGACCCGCATACCTCAACAAGGAGGGGCCAAGGGGAGGGGGTAGGTCACGGATGAGCCTAATAATGGTACCAAACTGACTGTATTTGCTGAATACAGAACTGACTAATAAAAAAAAAAAAAAAAGAATTGGAAATGAATTCACTTAGGAAGACAAAAGTTCTCTGATGGAAATGCATATAAAATAATGAAAATTCAAAAACAGCCTCCAATATGTCAGTATTCCTTTTTTATTTTCAAAATTTCTACTAATCAAATTTTGACGTTGTTTAAACATTTAACTTCTGGGCATCTATCAAATCCACTCTTCATTTATTTCATCAGAAACAATGGATTCTGTCTTTTATTCTCCTAAAACAAAAACCTGGAAAACTAGTTATAGTTGATTAAAAAAGGGGGGGCAGGGTTATAAATGATGTGCATGAAAAAAATCGGTTCACAGAAAAATTAACTAATAAACATACAGGCTGGAAGAGATAGGGGTTGGCATTGATCCAGTAAAGTTATAGCCCCAACAGCATCAAAATGCTTTGAAATACTGCGCATAAGATCCATGCTGAATCATAAAAAAAAGAAAAGACAAGTGGGTGATTATTTTGAATGTGCCTATTTAAAACAAATGGTACAGAAAAATAATAGGCACAAAAATTTCTGGAAGTTGAATAAAATTCTTTGCATGTTTATAAACATTTTCCAGAATATTATCAATATTTAGGATATGCTGTCACCTTCTCTTGGTTTGGTTAAATATATCAGCTGTATTTCAACCAAAGATGTCTGTTCATTATACAATTAATCTTAACATGCCACACTCTTTCACATTTGAGAAAAATATCCAAATGCCAACTGCAGCCAATTGTTGAATAACAAATCAAACTGTTTGTTAACAGTCTTTTAAATTGAGCTGCTGTTTCCCCCTCTGAGCTCAGCGATATCTCTGCGTCATTGTTTTGCATAAGCTTGAGGAACACATTGTGTAATGGTTAAAAAATGTGGCTAATGGTTTTGAAGTCCTTAATTGTTAAAAATAGGGCCACCACTTGTGAAATAAACATGATGTCTAGGAATGGACTCGTTTTACAAATATGCAGAAAACTTTTCAAGTGAACTTACATGATTAAAAAGAATTACAACTTACATAAGACCAACTCCTTTGAAAAAAATTTAGGAAATATCCCACATCCAGCATTAGATACTTGAAAATGAGCAAAACGTCAGATTCTTCAAATTAAACATAATAAGTATAAGGGATTCATTTCCATAGATAGCATGATGCAGTTCGCAGAGAAGCTCGTGGGCTAGTTGTTCTTTCTCTGTCCAGTCATAAGGCAGCTAGGCCCAGAGAGTTTTCTTAATCCTCAGACAGGGCAAGTATTTTTCTTTTCACATGGGCTTCCCCACCAACTTATTTGCCCAGTAGTAGTTTTTTTTTTTTTCCTTGTCTGTTTTTTTGGCATGGCTAGCTGCAGTTGTGAATTTTGTCTACCTCTCAGCAAAGGATACTTCTCAGTAGCAGAAACCCTGCCCCTCTCATATCTAACATCGAGAGGAGGTCATTGCTCTTGATAGCAATGTTCAGCAGATTACTGGGTTTGCTTTCCACCTCTTTCCATCCCCACCCTGCCCCATGCTCCTGATTATTCCTTGTCCATTCTGCAATCTTTAACTATTTAATTTTAGTTATTTTTGAGGCAGGGTCTCATTCTAGCCCAGGCTGACCTGGAATTCAGTGGAGTCTTGCTGGAGAAAGTATATTACTGAGAAGGATGGGGTTTCAGATTTTATAGGACAGCTCTGCTTGCTCTTTTATCCCTACTTTCTGACTCTGACATGACAATGTGCTGCCTGTTTCCTGCCCCTGCCATGCTTTCCCTTCCATGATGAACTCTACTTTCTGGAACTGCAGGACACCATAAACTCCTTCTTTTCCTAAGTTGCTTCTGGTCAAGTATTTAGTACTAGAAATGAGAAAATAACTGATACAACACCCACTGAGTGCTAGTTTATACTTTTATGAAATGAAGTTTAATCACATAATCTTGCCAAATCACCTGTATGCTCTTTTAATTCCATCTGCGTAATCTATAAACACGGTGTTAAGGCTGTTAAAACCAATTTTATTTCATGTTATTATAAAAAAATGAAATTCTTTTAGTCAGAAAGTACCATCCGCCACTCAATAATTAGCCCATGATGAAAATACTTTCATGTTAAATATTTTAATACTGATAAACTCTTACTTCACTTCAAACTCACCTTAAGAGGAAGCAAAAAGGAAATTATTTACACAAACAAAAATCACCTGAAAGTATGTTAAAAACCTGTATGTCAGACTTCATTCATTAAAAAAAAAAAAAAGTCTATTCATAGCACCATCACAGAAAACAAAAAGATAGGGAAAATATGTTAAATGGTTTCATACATTGGGCACTGTGCAGGGAATGACTGTAGTACCCATAAGATGAAAACAAATGAGGTGATTGGTCTGATTGTTCTGGCTTGCCAATTGAAAGGCCTTGCTCAAAGTGACATAAGCAGGGATAAGGACACAATACAAGGTGGCCGTCACAATGAAATACAGAGATGTGGAGGGAGAAAGAATGAGGGAGGGTAGAGGCTAGAAAGGGAGAGAAAATGATAGGGAGGGAGAAGAGGAGGGATTATGACAGAGAGAGATAGAGGTAGAGATCATTGAGATAGATCAGGGCTCAGGAAAGCAAAGGCAACTAAAATTGATGAGGCTGGGTTCCTGAATACAGGGGGCTATTCAGAAAAACAGCTCAAGAAAGGCCCATCAGAGTCACTTCAAATCTTTGACTGGAATTTAATTTACATATGCTACAGTAAGACTTCATACATAAGATCAGATAAAGAACAAGGATTTGAAGAATGACTTTTTTTTTCTGAAGTGGAAGATATTTTTATTTGCATCTTGACCAGTCACTATAAAAGAACAGCATACAGAGTGGTATTATAAAACTATGGGAAGAATATATACAGAAAAGCCTGCAGCCTCAGGGTAGGTAAAGATTTCTTAAGAGTTAGAGATAAGAGAGGGAGAGAGAGAGAGGGAGAGGGGAAGTGAGGGAGGGAAGATGTAGAAGATTAAGGTAAGTCTTGATCTTAATCTTTCCAGTGTCTTGTGGTTCAGGTGTTCCCTGTAACGGCCTGGTGAAGGATCAGCCATTTGGTCTGTCTTTTAGTAAGTAGAAAATTATGTTACCATTGCCGTTTGGGTCTAGATTTGTGTTTCCCACCCCTTTGATGCCCTCCCCTCCCTCCCCTTCCATCCTAGTGTCTAGTCTAGGAGATGCTTGCTGGGTATGTAAGGTATGTTGGGTAGATTCAGGTTAGGTGCTGTAGATGAGTGAGAGTATGTGGCGATTTTTTTTTTCTGTGATTGGGTAAGTTCACTGAGAATGATCTGTTCCAGGTTCAACCATTTTTCCTCAAATTTCATTGTGTCATTTTTTCTTACTGCTGTATAGAATTCTATTGTGTAGATATACCACATCTTAGTTATCCATTCTTCTAGTGATGGACATCTGGGTTGATTCCAGCACTTAGCTATTACAAATTGAGCCACTATAAACATGGTTGAGCAAATCTCTCTAGCCTGTGGTTTGAAGGTTTTAGGGTAGATGCCCAGTAAGGGAATAACTGGGTCTGTTGGTGTCTCTATACTCAGCTTTTTCAGAAGTCTCCATATTGCTTTCCAAAGTGGTTGTACCATCCTACATTCCCACCAACAGTGGATGAGTGTTCCTACTTCTCCACATCCACACCAGCATTTATTTTTATATGATTTTTTGATGTTTGCTATCCTTATTGGGGTAAGGTGGAATCTCATAGTTGTTTTAATTTGCATTTCTCTGATGATTAGGGAAGATGAGCATTTTCTGAAGTGTATGTTTGCCATTTCTATTTCTTCCTCTGTAAACTGTCTGTTCAGCTCTTTGCCCCATTTTGTGAGTGGGGTATTTGACTTCTTACTGTTTAGATTTTTGAGTTCTTTGTAGATTCCAGAGATTAGGCCTCTATCAGTTGGATAACCCACAAATATTTTCTCCCATTCTATGGGTAATCTATTGGCTTTGCTTACTGTATGCTTGTCTGTAAAGAAACTCTTCAGCTTCATGTGATCCCATTGGTTGAGTGACGGTTTAAGTTCATGAGCTACTGGGGTTTTGTTCAGAAAGTCTTTTTCCATTCCTATCATGGAAAGTACTTCCTAAATTTTCTTCCAGTAGTATACGAGTTTCTTGTCTTATATTGAGATCTTTGATCCATTTGGACTTGAGTGTAGTACATGGTGAAATGTGTGGATCAAGTTTCAGTTACTGCATATGGTTATCCAGTTTGTCCAGCACCATTTGTTGAAGATGCTGTCTTTTTTCCAGCCTATATTGTTTGGGCCTTTATCGAATATCAAGTAGCTATAGTTGCTTGACCCAAAGTCCAGGTCCTCAAGTCTATTCCATTGATCTATACTCCTGTTTTATGCCAGTACCATGCTGTTTTTATTACTATGGCTTTGTAATATAGCTTTAGATCAGGTATGGTGATGCCTCCAGAGGAATTTCTTTTGCTGAAGATATGTTTGGAAATGCGAGGCCTTCTGCCTTTCCATATGAAATTTGAGATCATTTTTTCTATCTCTGTGAAGAACACTGTAGGGATTTTAATTGGAATTACATTTAATCTGTATATTGCCTTTGGTAGTATTGTCATCTTCACAATGTTAATTCTGCCTATCCAGGAACATGGGAGGTCTTTCCATTTTCTCAAGTTGGCCTCAATTTCTTTTTTGAGTGTTTTTATCTCTAACTCTTGTATATTAGTTATCTTTTTCCTCATTTTTCTTAGTGGGCACTGACCTCTAACTCCCAGAACCAGCATGGGGCTATCATCCACAATGAGCTTTTGATCAGAGAGACCTACAAGATTTCCTAAAAGACAGACAGATTTCTGTCAGAGTACTTGATGACCCACCAAAGGCTAGTGGTAAGACCCTACTGTTGAAGACACCTTATGTTATTGACATGCAAATTAGAATGGCATGGCTGGAAGTTGGAAGAGAGTCAGTCCCCAGACAGTCAGCACGTCTAGTGCCAGAAGGTGCTACATGGGTGACTGGGGGAAAATGACCAATATCTGTCGAAGCAACTCATGGTCTAACCTACTTAGCAGCAAATAACTTGTTGTGATGCCCACACAAGTGCAGTGGTGGCACACAGCCATGGTGGGGAACCAACTGCTCTCAATTTGGCTAACTGATCCCCTCAGTGGTATGGGACCCATAGCTGGAGCTCGGAAACAAGTCAGAACCATATCCAAACATAAGCCCACTCTCCGATATCAAGCTACCATCAATTGTGAGCTACAAGAGGGCCTACACCTATTAAATTCTCTATATAAAAAAAAAAAAGGGTTATCTCATTTGTCCTGGTGCTAACTTACTCTCTGTTGGAGAATCTGCTTCTCTTTTTCAGATAGATGTAGATCCTAAGGAGAGAGCCACCCCATCATACCTCAAAATGGCCCCAGCTGAAACTAAGAAAAATTGGAGAAACCAGCAAAGGGGCTGTTTTCCTGATGAACCGGATACCAGCACAAGGGGGAAGGAGATCAACACAGAGAAAAATCAACTCCTACCAAATCAGAGAGCCAGAGCCTCAGAGGCCCCCAACACCTCATCACTGAAGCAGACCAAAAATGAACCCAACATGGCTCAGGGAAATTTTGCGGAAGAGAGGGTGGAAAGAATGTCAGAGCCACTCATTGGGTCATGATATGCAGAGACATTTAGCTTACCCATAACTGTGGGTTAACTCCACAATGCATGACCCGGTATACCTCAACAAGGAGGGGCCAAGGGGAGGGGGTAGGTCACGGATGAGCCTAATAATGGTACCAAACTGACTGTATTTGCTGAATACAAAACTAACTAATAAAAAAAAAGAAAAAAAAGATTTCTTAAGATACACAAATAAATAAACCATAAAGGGAAAAAATGGTATATTATTAAGATTTCATCAAAATGTAAAATTTCTCCACTTCTTAAGATGCTATGAAGAAAATAAAATGGCAAACAATAGATGAGACTAATGTTCAACATAGTAATAGATAGATAGATAGAGTACATATGCATATAATATTTTACTACTAAAAAGTTAATATATATATATATATATGTATATATATATGTATGTATATATATATATATATATATATATATATACTTACATATAAATTGTCTAATAAAAACAGTCCAAAGATTTTAATGGATAGTCACAAAAGAAGACATAGGTAATAACTGATAGGCACATATTCAATATTATTAAATATTAGACAATTACAAGTTAAAGTAACTAAGCTTCATATCCATGTAAATGCTAAAATAATTGCTAATAGTAGAAGAATATATAAAAATCTAAACTTATGTATATTGCTAATAGTACTAAGAAATATCAAAATACTTCAGAAAACAATTTGACCAGTTTTTATCAAGATGTGTGTGTATACATTTATTATAGTACTGGGTGACTTTAGTCCTAGAATAATGAAGACATATGTCTACACAGATTTATAATTCATATTTATAGGTACAAACTTACTTGTTAGAAATACACAAATAGTTTAAATGTCTCTCCACATATGAATAAAAATAAATTTTATTTCTCAAGATAGTCCTTTTGTGTAAATAAAGAAATAACACAAAATAAGAAATGCCTTTTTTAAAATTACCTACTTTCCTTGTAGTCAAGAGGTATTAAATTTTAATCATTATTTAGAAAGCTTAGGAGTTAGAAAGACCTGATGTGAAGCCCAGGCTTTCCTCATAGTAGACATAGGACTTCAGCTAAGTTACTTCTCCTTATATCTCTAGAATCTTTTCTGTAAAATATGGGGAATATAACCTCTTCAAAGAATTACGATGAAATTCAGCGAAGACAAGCCTGTGGAGCCTAAAGCCCAAATGTTGCAGCTGCGTGCTAATATTAATGAGCTATTATTATTTCAAATATCACCAGAGAATAATTTCAGAATGAACCTCTTCATGAATGGACATACATATCAAATACATGGGTCAAGTCAAAGTAATATAAATTTTGGGTTGACAATAATGAAAATAACTAGGAACACAATATTGATGTCACCTATATGTCTCATTGAAATAGTCATTAGTCCAGGATGAACACACATTTTGATTCTCGGGCACACCAACATTGCTCAGCAACACTGCATAACACAATGGGACTCCCAGTGTTAGCATCTCTGGTAGAGGAAAAGCAGAAGAGGGGTGGACAGTCATCATGTGCACAGCCTCATGGCTACCGAACCTCCCCAGGCTCCACTTTGGATCATTGCATTAGTGTAGCTGGCTTAGCAGGATTAGATACATGGCCTAGAAAATATTATCTAAAGCAACATTTCTTAACCTGGGTTTCTGATGGGCCTTAGGGACTTCAGGAGAGCTTTTATCTAAAACTATAGTAACAACTGGGACCAATTTTGAGGAAGTAGTTATAGGTTAGACCTTGAGATGATCCCATGTTCCCAGCTGAGATAACATATTATGTTAGACATGAAAGGCAAACACACAAGAAGCCCTCTAGTTGACCTAGAAAATATTTAGGAAAACTTCTCAAGTATGATTGTATTTTGTCATATTGCAAATGAAAATTCCATTTGGAAGAGCAAATTGTTTAGAAATCCCCTTGTTGTTTGTGACACCAGACTCATCCATGTGACTGAGTGGTCATGAGAAGGGTGGCCCCAGATGAAAAGCCCTGCATAGGACCTGCTGATAGGAAATAAATTATATTTTTAGCTCTTAGTGTTGTAAGATGTCTTATTTTCCCTGTGGTTACAATTGCCTGTTTCTGATGTCCCTTGAGGAAAGCTGGACTGAGGGCTTCACTTTCTAGTGCTGACAACCACCAGCAAACACGGAGTATATATACAAGTACAGGCTTAATCTGCATCTGCTTCATTAGGAATCATGTTCCTTTATTGAGTCAGCATTTTGCTGTTGAAGGGAACATAGAAAGCAAAACAGAGGTCTGAGGTTCAACACATATGTGAGCTTCAGAAACTAAACATGCTTGCCACATGGGGGACTTTGGAATGTTCCAATGGCATACCCCAGACTGCTGGACTCCTAAAAAGTTTGATATTATGGAACAGTGAATTTTCATAGGATTTATCAATAATCCTCCCATGGCATATAGCCTACCAAGACTTCCAATAGACTTCTCATTTCCTGTTCATACTGTCAGTAACCTAGGGTCACCTAATAGTTGATCAGTGTGATGGTCTATGAAACTGTACTTGAGCCACAGCCCTTTATATTTCATTCTAATCAGTTAGAAAAATCAGCAGGCAAAACTGCAAATGCTCTTCAGTATTTGTGTGTGTGTGTGTGTGGTGTATGCACACATATATGTACTCGTAGTGCCCATGCACTTGCCTGCTGCAGGGTGCTCTGAAACATGCTGGCTAAAGCAAAACATGGATGGTGCATCTCGTTGCTCTTCTGCCCCTTTGGAGTCTCTTACCAGTTGTGGAGCTTGCTGGGCTTTGGTTGTTGGGATTCCTTTGTTTGTTTTGTGATCTCCATCAATTCCTGGGTCTCTGTGAGTTACAGGCATATGCAGCCATGTCATGTTCAGCTGTTTATGTGGGTTCTGGACATTCCAACTCAGATGGTCTCAGGTATCTTCAGGTCCACATTCTTGCACAGGAAACACACTTAACCTCTGAGCCTTCTCTCCAGCTTTGTTTAGTATTTCATATGGTTACCAGAGATTAAGCAGTGTGTGCGTGTGTGTGTGCATGTGTGTGTGTGTGTGTGTGTGTGTGTGTTCTGCTTTTGTTTATCCTTCTAAAGAAAAATGGAAAAGTTCATGAACTAGGTAAATGGCAACATACCATGTTCTAAGGCCATGTGAACGCCCTCTAGCAAGGTATCATGTATGCCACCATAGCTGCTGAGGGGACTCCTACTTGATCTAGTTCATAGTATTCCACTGCCCTTCCCCAGGATGTGCCTGCTTTAGACAGCCAAGGCTCGTGAAGTAAAGGAACTATGAAGAGGATCATCATTCCCCCATATTTAGGTTAGGAGAGATGACATTAATTGTTATCACTGACCCTGGAATGCACAATAATGACTTTACTTTTACACATAGTTAAAGATAATTGTAAGCATTTCTGAGTTTTTACATATGCAAAAATTCCTGTTAACACACTGCAGGTAGGCTATAAAATAATTCTAAGATTCCAAAGAAGTCTTTTTTCCTGCCCCTTATACACACATACACACAAACAGACACACATACACACTCCTACTCCCTGATAACCACAGAACTAGTTCCACACTTAAATAAATACAATGACTTTCAGGTTCAAACTGAATTTTTTTCTACATTACATTGTTTCATTGATGTGATCATTTTGAATTAGTCCAAGTTGCTTTGCATATCAATACATTTCATCCATTGTGTAGATGTATGCAACAGAACTTATCTCTTCACCCACTGAAAGAAATTTGTATTATTTCCAGTTTCTAGAAATGCATAGATAGAGCTTCTATAAATACCTTATCTATATTCTAGTTGTTATGTGATTATATGGTATTTAAAATTTGTCTGATGTTCCAGGCATAGTGGCTCACACCTTTAATCCTAGCACTCGTGAGGCTGAGGTAGGATGATGGCCAGGAGTTTGAGCTAGAGAGTGAGTTCCAGGCCAGCCTAGCTAGAATGGGAGCCTACCTCAAAAATAAGTAAATAAATAAGTAAAATAAATATAAAATAAAATAAAAATGTCTAAAGTAGTCATTGTCTCTTCATGTGTAACAAATCACCTCTCAAAACCTTAGACACTTAAAACAGCGTTCTAGACATGGGATAGATGTGACCCCCAGCAAATCCCACAGAATGCAATCAAGATTTCACCTAATGGCAAGTGGTTTGGAGGAAAGTCTAAGGATTTATGGGAAAGGAGTCAGTCCACCAAGAGTTTTGTACTTGTAAACTCAGTCCTTATTTGATAGCTGCCCTGTGCCATTCCTTGGTTCCTTACCATATAGGTGTTTTCAGGCTAGCATCTTACTTTCTATGAGACAGATAATATATAATATCTCTAATCACAGGAAGGCCAGGCCAACATCTTTGCCACAACCTCCAATTTAGAAGTAAAGCAAGTTCATGCAGTATATAAGTAGTGGCTTCAGGGAGCGTCTAGCCCAGGTAAGCCCCAGGAGGATATCGGAAGTGGTGGTGTCAGGGAGCGTCTAGCCCAGGTAAGCCCCAGGAGGATATCGGAAGTGGTGGCGTCAGGGAGCGTCTAGCCCAGGTAAGCCCCATGAGGATACCAGAGGTAGTGGCATCAGGGAGCGTCTACCCCAGGAGGGGCTCCTTGAATCACAAGAGAAATGACAGTTTAGCTTGATAATAGATATCAGCATTATTTTCCAGAATGGCTATATCATCTTACTTGTTATAATTTTTGAAAAATATTTTATTTTATTTATTTATTTGAGAGAGTGAAAGAGCAAGAGGGACAGAGAGGAAGATGCATATAGAGAGAAGAGAGAAAGAATGGGAGCACCAAGGCCTCCAGCCAATGCAAACTCCAGACATATGTGCATCCGGCTTATGTGGGTACTGGAGAATCAAATTGGGTTTTTCAGGCAAACATCTTAACTACTAAGCCATCTCTCTAGCCCCTCTTCTTACATTTTAATGTGTATGTAGTGTGCCTGCATGTGTGAATGACTTTGGGGGGGGGTGCATGTGCCTGCATGTGCTTGTGTGTGGGAAGGCCACAGGCTGACAGTATCTTCCCTAATCAATTTTCCACCTTATTGTTTGTTGGGCAGTGTCTCTCACAAGCCCTGGGCTCACCCGTTCAATTAGACTAGCTAAGTAAAGATCCCAGTAAGTCCTAGGAATCCTCCTGTCTCTGTCTTTCCATTGCTGATATTATAGGTATGCACCACCATGCCTGGCATTTCATGTGAGTGCTGGTGATCCAAAGCTCAGGTCGTCATGCTTGCATGGCAAGAACTTCACCCAATGGACCATCTCTCTAGTACACAACATAGGCATCTTAAATTTTATTGGCAATAAATTAGATTATTGTCAATTCACAGCCCCATCCACATTTTGTGTTGACAGGATAATTTTACATGTGATACTCATAAATTGGTCTAGTATGTCTTTGTAGTTTTAATTTGCATTTTCCTAATTGCAAGGGGTATTCAGCACATTTTCAATCACTCTGTGTCATCTTTCAAAACATACCTAGTGTTTTGCCTTCTTCTGAGTTGCTGGTTCCTCACTGTTGAATGTTTAGAATTCTTTATGAATTCAAACAAGATTTTCTCTGTCTATGAGCTAAAACTGTCTCCCAGGGGCTTATGTTTTCATTCTCTTTTGAAAAATATTTTTTGATTTATTTACTTAATTGACACAGAGTGAGTACAAGAGGGTATAACAAGGCCTCTTGCAGCTGCAAACAAACTCTAAATACGTGCACTATGTAGTACACCTGGCTTTACATGGGTACTAGGGAATCAAACCCTAAGCCAGCAGGCTTTTCTAGAAAATAGGTTTAACCAGGCTGGAGAGATTGCATAGCGGTTAAGGCATGTGTCTGACAAGTCAAAAAGATCCCCATTCGATTCTCCAGGACCCACATGAGCCAGATGCACAAGGGGGCACATTCATCTGGAGTTTGTTTGCAGTGGCTGGAGGCCATGGAATGCCCATTCTCTCTCTCAATCTCTCTCTCTCTCTCTCTCTCTCTCTTTGCTTATTTCTCTCTCAAATAAATGAATAAACAAATTAATTAAATATATTTTAAAAAAATAAAATACATTTAACCACTGAGTCATCTCCCCAGCCCTATATTAATGCTCTGAGTAGTATCCTTTAGAGATCATTTGTTGACTTTTTCATGAGCCATTCTTCATGTTTGCGTGGGTTACATAGATTATATCCTATGTTTCCTAAATTACAATTCTTCAATTCCTTGTCAGAGAGAGGGATAGTGAAGAAATACAATTATAGAGACTTCCATTTGACCTTCCCACTATGACTGCTTTTACTCCCTGGCCAAGAAAACAATGTAGGAATAAGGCCTAGTAGATATGCTAATGAGACATACAAGGCTTAGAAAGATCATGAAACTCACAAGATTCAGGAAGTTCAGACTTAGAAGTTTCATGCAACCACATCCTCAGACTTACTTAAATAAGCAGCAAGTAATTGCTGGAGAGAAATGCACATTTTGTAGGTTGTCACTCATGATGGGGCAAGATTTTCAGTGAAGCAAGAGCTGGAGACTTATCTATCACCCAGTAAATAACCTCTCACGAATGCTCCTTGAAGTAATCCCAATGTACTCTTTACTTCACCAGCCTTGGCTTGGGTAAAAGTGTTTCTTTAGTTCGTTTGTCAGTTCCTTATCTGAAGTGAATGAAAGTTCATTTCTTCTTGGGAAATATTGTGCAGGAGCCTTGTAATCAACATTTTCTGTCTTGTTGCTGTGGGATAGAGAAAATTTTATATGCTGTTGCTGAGATTTTCTGGATTTAAAATTTTACCTTATATTGATAACTATATTCATAGTCCATTTGTCTTTTTCCAATGAGTTGATAGCTACCAGAAGTGCACACAAAATCTAACAGTTTTAAAAAGTACTTTTTCCACTCACAAGTGTACAATAACTCAATAAAGGTGATACATTAAGGATATTGTCTTTCTTTGAATTTTTTTTCCCACTGACATCTGTGGCCTGGGACATGTTACTGTGCAATTTCTTTTAAAAAATATTTTTAGGGCTGGAGAGATGGTTCAGCAGTTAAGGCACTTGCCTACAAAGCCTATTGGCTGGGGTTAGATTGTCCAGTGCCCAAGTAAAACCTGATACACAGCATGGTGCAGGTGCATGCTTCCGGAGAGAGAGAGAGAGAGAGGAGAGAGAAAATGGGCCTCTACAAACAAACTCCAGATGTATGTGCCACTTTCTGCATATGTGGGTACTAGAGAACCAAACTCTAGCCATCATCTCTCCAGCCCCAGGATAACTTCTGTTTTTATTATTTTATTTATTTTTATAAGAGTGATATAGAAAGAGAGTCAGAGTCTTTGGTCACTGCAAACCAACTCCAGACATATGCCACCTCTGGCTCTACATGGGTACTGAGGAATCAAATCTAGGTCCCTTGACTTTGCTGTCCAGCACATTAACTACTGAGCCATCTCTTCAGCCCCAGTGTAACATCTAATACCAACTATCATGGGTTTCCTGAGGAAAGATACTGAGATACTAAGCGTTAGAGACAGTGAGTTCTCTGGAGAGAATGTTGCTATTCTCATTCAGAAAAGGAGGCCTAGAGACAGGCATGAGTTTAAACAGTGTAGGTATATAAGAGATGCCTCAACCAATTGAATGGGAATTTTGGAACTTAGTTCTCTAGAATGGTTTCCACAGAGCAAGGAATCAGGGTTCTATAACCTTTCCTCAACCAACCAAATGGAAGCATGCAATTCACAGAAAGAAAATACAACCTGGCATACGGCAGTCTCTACCTGGAGTAATAGTCCAGAGCAGTAGTAACCTGGGAGTCACCCTTGGGCAATGATCCCTGCAGCCGAGGGAATGAATGCATCGTCCTAAAGGGAGAGCCCAGGAAGTAAGTAACAGATGGTGAACCCTCACGTCAACTTTCTCATGTGGAGGCAGAGAAGGTAACAGAAGACTTTATTTCCTTCTCATATCAGGGAATTATTCTTGGAAAATGGCATATAAAATTAACAATTGAGACATTTGATGAAAAGTATATGCAAAGTAATAGGGCCAGAAAACCTTGATACATGAAAATTTAAGGTTACTGGAACACAGACATCAATGAGAACAGGAATGAAAATAAAGTGGTAGATCAGGATCATGTAGAAACTCACAGCCCATACAAATAATTCAAGGTTTTATCAATAGTAACAAACTACAGAAGACATTAAAGGGAAGAATTACTATTACTGAACTCAGGAAAGCTTATTCTAGCTAGTCACTGAGGGAAGAATGGATTATGGAAATAGAAGTTGGGGAATTAAGGGTCAGGCATGGTGGTACACGCCTTTAATCCCAGCACTCAGGAGGCAGAGGTAGGAGGAGCACCATGAGTTCGAGGCCACCCTGTTAATTAGTTAATTACAGGTCAGCCTGGACCAGAGTGATACACTACCTCGAAAACTAAAAAAAAAAAAAAAAAAAAAAAAGTTGGGGAATTAGGGAAAGTTAAAGCAGTGCAAATTAGGGATGTTGAATCAGCATGAGAGAGTAAGCTTAGAAAGAATTGGATAGATTTGAGATTGATTTTGGAGATAAAAGTGCTGAGAATGGTTGGGTAGTTATAAATGAAAAATGAAGGAGCATGTTATGTTAACTATGAACCTTGCTCAAGTTTCTTCTTCCTCTAAAACAAAAGAGAACAAGATTACATGAAATAATAAACTAAAAAAATCTCACATTTCATATCTTATATTTTCTCATAAAGATACTAGGTTGTGGGCTGGAGACATGGCTTAGTTGTTAAGGTGCTTGTCTATGAAGCCTAAGGACCCAGGTTTGATTTCCCATAATCCATATAAGCCGCATGCACATGGTAGCGCATTCATCTGGAGTTTGTTTGCAGTGGCTAGAGGCCCTGGTGCACCCATTCTCTTTTCCTCTCTCTCTCAAACAAATAATAAATAAAACATAGTTTTTAAAAGATACTAGATGGGTAATAGCCAAGAAGAAATATATCTCAAAGAGATTAATTCAATTGTTTCTAGTGTTGTACAATTGAGGCTGGGAAGGAAAAGATTTTGTAAAACTGAGCCAATTAGCAAATCTATGAGTTTTTCTTATTTGCTGATGTGTTTAGGACTACATTTTGAGACTTATTGTGGTTGGCTTCAGAGGAGGTCTTATGGCTAACCAAGACCCCTAAACTCCGGACATTCCCTGGTGAAACAAAATCAAGCTGACATTGTCTGTGGCACACATATGCATGTTCTAGTTACTATCGCAAGTCATTTCATATACCATCTTAGAGGAGAAGAAAACAGGGTGGGGGACAGAGTGAGCCAATAAACATCTGTATCTCCTATGAAGTCACCATGGATCTGATAACACTGTCATTTCCCTGTGACCTTGGTTTCCTCCTTGCAGGCAGAACAGGAAGCTAATTAGTAAATGAGGCAGAGAGAAAGTCATGAATTCCTTTTCCTTTCCACATAAGCTCAAAAGTTAGTGGAAGATTAAAAAAAAAAAAAAAAAGGAAAAAACTGGAATGACAGCACTATGATGGTGTGCCAGGCGACTCAGTCTTGCTCTCGATAGAGCTACAGCCATGGCACAGGGTGGGCAGGCAGCCATCCTAAAAATTCAGCAATTCCTGGGAATGGAAAAAATGTTGTGAAAGAGTCTTAAAGGGAAAATACATACTCAGCCATTGCAGAAGATGGAAATACAACATAAATAGCTTCAGAAGTATGGCATTTTGATTGCTGGAGTTGAGGAAATGTGGAAAAATAAGGAAATGAGATGAAATAGGAACTGAATCTAATTATCCCTCTTAATTCATCCATATACAGAAAGGAGATGCTGGTAGACTCCCAGGGAAAGTTCAGATTCCCACAAATGATTCAGAGCTTGGTTTTAAGTAGCAGCAAATAAAAAAGAGAGAGAGAGAGAGAGTCATGTGGCTATTTTGGTGTTCGCGGCTAAGGAAAGCTTCAGCGCTATAAACCAATCCAGTTCTTGAACCACTTTTAAAATAAATAACAGAGAATGTCTTTACCAACTTGCCCAAACCTGTTGATAGTGTTTCAGGATTCCTTAAATATTCTTCCATTTAAAAAAAATCTACTGTGAAAGCTTAATGTGATGCTTTTAATAGTATAAGTTACTTTTTGTTAAAGGGCCTAGAGGCGATCTCACAGATTGCTTGTGACATCCAAAGACTTAGATGGTATATACATTAAGTATAATTAATTTAAAAACTCTTTTAAGAATAAATGGACTGGGAGATGGCTTAGCCATTAAGGCACTTGCCTGCAAAGTCAAAGTACCCAGGTTTGATTCCCCAGGACCCTTGAAAAAGCAAGATGCACATGGTGGCACATGTGTCTTGAGTTTGTTTGCAGTGGATAGAGGACCTGCCATTCTCATTCTTGCTCTCTATCTGACTCTCTTTCTCTCTCCTCTCTCTCTCTCTCTCTCTCTCAAATAAACAATAAATATTTCAGAAAATAGACTAGATTTTCCCTTTCAAAATTCATGCCTACTAAGCCAAATTGAGGAGTATGGACATGTGCATATAGAAGGACATGCAACTGGTCTTCCTGCCTTCCTTATATTTCTCTCTAAGATAGTGGAAAGAGACTCATATACTTTAGTAGCGTACCCCCTGTAAGTTGCCCATGCTCTGATAAATAACTCCTTTCCTATACTTATGAGAGCAACCCTAATTCGATTCAATGGGCCACAAAAAAACAAGACATTGAAGTAGAACTGGTACATGTTGGGAAGAAGAAGGAGTTCAGTGGAGGAGGTAGGGACAAGAAAAGGCAATGAGAGGTGAATAGTATCAAAATACATTATGTACATGGACAAAAAAATTGCCCTTAAATAAAGTTTGAAACACATAAACAACAAATAAACAAACAATAACCAAGGAAACTAACCTGGGATACATGTTTGGTCACATAGATAAGAGGGACTTAGAGAAGGCAGCTACCATAAAAATGTTGGATTTAAGGCTGGGGGCATGGCTCAGTGGTTAAGGGAACTTGCTTGCAAAATCTGCTGGCCCAGGTTCAGCTACCTAGTATTCACCACTTAAAGGCATATACACAAAGTGGCACATGTTGTGGAGTTCATTTACAGCAGCAAAAGGCTCCTGGAGTCAATCTCTCTCTCTCTCTCTGCCTCTGTCTCTGTCTCTGCCTCTCTCTCTCTCTCTCTGTCTCTGTCTGTTTCTCTCTGTCTCTCTCTCTCTAATTCTCTCTCATTCTCTCTCTCTCTCCCTTCCTTCTTACCTCCCTCTCTCTTTTTCTCACCTCATAAATAAATAAAATATTTTTTAAAAATGTTGGACTTCATCCAGAAATGGTGGCACATGCCTTTAATACCAGCACTTGGGAGGCAGAGGCAAGAGGATTACTATGAGTTCAAGTCTACCCCGAGACTACATAGTGAATTCCAGGTCAGCCTGGACCACAGTGAGACCATACCTCGAAAAACCAACAAACAAAACTGTTGAACTTAAGTTATTACATGTAAATAAAGGAAATAAAAAGAAAAAAAAAATCTGGGGGCTAGAGGGATGGCTTAACTGTTAAGGCATTTGTCTGCAAAGCCAAAGGACCTAGGTTCAATTCCCTAGGACCCACGTTAGTCAGATGCACAAGGGGGCGCACATGTCTGGAGTTTGTTTGCAGTGGCTGGAGGCCGTGGTGTGTCCATTCAATCTCTTTCTCTCTTTCTCTGCCAAATAAATAAATAAAAATATATATATATATATATATATATATATATATATCACATGTAGTAGAAAACGAAAGTACTGAGTTCACTAAGCCAAAATTTCAAGAAATTATTTTAACATAATTTCAAAAGAGATGTGAGAAGACCCATCACATAACCCTACTTCTAGCAATGCCAGCTTCTCCAGGTCAACTGGGGTGATTTTCTGGGTGGTATATCTGCAGTCAGAACAAACAGGGGTTAGTTCCATTCCAAGGAACATGAAGGACTTGTAAGTTATTCCACAAAGCCCTGGAGAAACACACACATGTGCGAGGACACGTCTTTAGGCACTATTCAGAAAGACTTCAGAAATTTCCATGTGTGTCTAGCTACTCAACTCTGCAAGTGTGTATTTGGAAATGGTCAAAATTGTGGCCAGAGCTTGTTCTTGACCTGGGCATCCCTGAGTGGAGAGGCTTCGGCCTCTTGAACATGTTTCTGAGTGATGGGCAAATAAACTGCTCATGGTGTCGGTACGTTATTTAACCTTTATCTATGGGAAACACATGAGAAAGCCAACTGCAGATCACAGGAAGAGGTATTTCTTGGAAATAATGACCTCATAAGGAGTATGTGAAGGAAATACCACAGACAGGACAACAAATTTTTTTTCTCCTCAGAAGCCTGATGACAATCAGCCTAATTGAATCAAGACTCAGATTTCTAACGTTCCTATGAACAGACACATCTTATCATGAGCAACAAGCACATTTTAAAGATTGTTTAAAAAAAGTTCCTTAAGTAAAAACTCTTAGGGAAGTTTGAGAAATGAAAATGACTTAAATATGTCCAGAGCCAATTTTCCCAGTGGGATATATAATATCCATCTTTTTTTGTTTCATGTCAGTCTCACTACTTATAAACATCAGTACATTAAATATGACTCAGAAGGATAAGCAAGGAATGATACTAACACATGGTTTAGTCCTGGAAATGCCATACCACTAGATAAAGACAGATTTCTAGCTGTAAAATTATCCTCCTTATAAAGTAAAATGAGCTCTTTATTTCATCATATTTTAGGTACCTTACTCAGAGATTATTAAGAAAGTTTTTCTTGAATTCTCAGTAGGAACCCAATTTATCTCTATTGACCATGTATATATTTTTGTTTTGTTTTTGTGGTAGTACCAGTGAGCTAAATCCAGGACTTTATACATGCTAGACAACCACACTATCACTAAGCTATATCCCAAGCCCTCTCATATATATATTTTTTTCAAATTCCCATCACAGCAAAGGATGGCTCTTATGTTTGTATAATGTGTTTAATTACAATAGCAATTGGGTCTGAGTAACAATGCAAAATAATGATTCAATGTAAAGATAGCTTGTTCTGTATCTTCCAACTTACATTATCTGAGCAGAAATATGTGAAGTGTGGATCTTAGTTTAAACTGAGCATCTTTTCCCATCTACTCACTAGCTCTCTGCCAACAGAAAAACCTTCATCTTATTCATCTGCTATCGTCTTCCAAGGCAGCCGCAAGATTATAGTTCAGGAAGTAGACAGAACGGAGTACATTGTGTTTACTTTCTGTTGTCCTCATAATCGTTGCAACAGGAATGCTTATCAGCGGGAAGGACTTGGACAATCAAATGACAGTAATTATAAGACTTTAAACAAATCAAAAAAGGCAGGAGGGTGGGGAATTCAAAAGGAGGCTATGGATGGTTTCAGAGGTTCATGCACTCTTTGAACATGAGTTGTCTGGAAAAGTGCATAGTCAGGTCATCAAAGATTGCTAGTACCCATAAAAAAAAAGGTTTCAAATTAGCTACAGAAAAAAGGGGGGTGGGAGAGAAAGTGTGATGGTTTGAATGTTAAATATCCTCAACATTCTCATGTGTTTGTGATTAAGCCTCATACTTAATCCCTACCTGATGGAGCTTTTGCGAGGTGGAGCCTTGCTGGATGAGATGTGTCATTGGGGATAACCTTGAGTTTTTCTTTTTTCAATTGTTGTTTGGTTTTTTTTTTTTTTTAATTTTTTAGTCCAGTCCACTGGGATAGCTCACTACTACTACTTCCCATTGATGTGGAAATGTGAGCCAGGCTTCCTGCTCAGGCCTGTCATGCTTTTTCGCCGTGATAAAACTTCTCCTTGTAACTATAAGCTAAAGTAAACCCTTTCCTCAGGTAAGCTGCTTCTGTTCATGTGTTTTGTCCCCAAATTGAGAAAGTAACTGATATAGAAAGCTATCAAAAAAAAAAAAAAAAGATGACATCACCCACAATGAGCTGTTGATCAGAGTCTTACAAGGTCACCCAAACAAGACAGGCCTCTGTCAAAGCACCTGATTCCCACCTGAGGTAAATGATAAGACCGTACTGCTGAAGACACCATAGGCTGCTAGCACAGAACATGCAGAGACCTGGCCAAAATCCCAAAGAAAGCCAGATCCCCAAACAGTTAAGCCCATCTAGTGCTTGAAAGTGCTACATGAGCTACTGGGGCTAACAACTGTCTGAGCAACCAGGGCTCTAAGGTACTCAAAAGCAAACACTCTGATGAGATATACACACAAATGCAATAGTGGCACACAGCCTTGTTGGGTAACCAATAGCTTTCTGATTGGCTAAGAGATCTGCTCAGTGGAAAGGAAGCCATATCTGGAACTAGAAACAAGGTCAGAATCCTATGGAGACAAATATTATGCTCTCCAATATTAAACTCCCATTAATCTTGGGCTAAAAGAGGGACTATATCCATCAAATTATTTCTAAATTAATAATACTTATTCCACTGAACTTGTGCTGACTTCCATTGGAGAATCTGCTTTTCTTTTTCAGATGGTAGCAAGACCCAAGGAGATAAACTGCTCCTCTTTCTTCAGCCAATCCCCAGCTGAAACCACAAAAGAACTGGGGAGATGATCAAGAATGCAGCTTCCATGGTGTGCCTGACAATCAGTGTCAGGGTGAAGGAGACAGATGCTGAGGACACTCAACACCTACTAAAGCAGAGATCCAGAGGCTCCTAAGAGCCCATCACTGAAGTAGACTTAAGACACACCCAGCACGGCTCAAGGAACTTTGTGGAAGAGGGGCCTTAAAGATTGCAAGAACCACAGGTCGGAATGTCATGCCCAGGGGCACTGCTTCTTCCTGATAACTGACTGCTCCTCCCACAGTTCATAACCTACAACCCCAAGGGGGAAAACATTTAATCCCACTGAGGAGAGCCCCCAGTAGAAAAGGGTAGGGATGAGGGAAAGCATGGTACCAATACATGATGTTTCCATACTTAGTATGTCTATAATTAAAAATTAAAAAAATTATAAAAAGCAAACAAAAAGTAAAAGGTAGATGAATAGGTGGAGAGAGAAGGAAAAATAGTCTCATAACCAGATCTTCATGATTTCCCCTTCAGCCAACTTCTTACCACCTTTCTTTTGTGACATGTTAAAATAAGAATCATACCAGCTCCTTGATTATCAAATATTTTGCAAAAGTAGGAGATATTATCTATTGTTGTTTTCACGTAGCTATCAAAGAAATAGGTGGAACATATGAAGAGACTGGTAGTATACAAGAAAATAAAACTGAACATTTTATAGGAAATCCCAAGGAAATTCTGAGACCTAGGTACATAACATTTGCAAATCCTATTTCCCACTCTTCCTGTCCAAGCCGATATTTTACTTCTTTGCAAAGATACCATGGCTTTTTTTCTCCAGAATAACCCGATGTACAATGTTCATTTGCTTTCTAAATATTTCGGTTGCAATTTAACATAGAACACCATCAACAGAATGAAAAAACAACATAGAGTATAGGAGAAAATATTTATAAACCATATACTACATAGGTGGATAATCTCTAGGAATATGTGTGTGTGTGTGTGTGTGTGTGTGTATTCAAATCAGTGATTTCCAGATCCAACGAGAGATCACGTCTCAAAGGATAATATGAAAAACTGAAGGGTGATTCTGGACATCTAACATCAACCTCTGGTCTCCACATGCATGCATACATGTGTACACACATATACCACCCATACCCAATAAAAAATTAAATAGAATGGTCTAAAGGTTTAAGTAGGCATTTTTCTAAGAAAGCATACAGATGGTCCACAGGAATATAAAACATGGATCAAAAGCACAAGATGTACCATTTCACAGTTGTCAGAAGTGCTGTTATCAATAAATCAAAAGATGCAAAGAAAGCAGAACCCTTACACAGTGCTGGTTGAAATGTAAGATGATGTGGCTGCTATAGAAAAATACCATCTGAAAAAAAAAAAAAGAAAAATACCATCTGGAAAACCTACCCCCAAAGTAAACATGGCATGACCTTATAATCCAACAATCCCACTTCTAGACATTTATCCAAATGAGGTGATACTCTGCTCTAGGAAACGGATTAGCATTGCTGTGCTTTTGGTAGCATCAGACACAGCAGTCAAAATGGAAAGAGACCTGAAAGACCACTGACATGAATGGATAAAGAAAATATCGTATACAAATACAATGGAATGGATACTACTCAACCTTAGGAAAAAGAAGAAAATTCTGAAATATCATAAAATATGCTTACATTTTGATAACAATGTCCCACTGTTACACCAAACTGCCCCACTATTACATAACAATGCCCTGTTGTGACATCACAATGCCCTACTTTGACATGACAGTGACACACTGTGACATCATATCACAGTGCTACTCTATGACATCACAGTACCTTACTGTCATGTCACTGTTTCCCACAGTGACAACACAGTTTTCCACTGTTACCACATAATGCCCACTGTGAATCATAGTAGCACAACATCCTATCACATGCCCCACTGTGACATGGCAATGCCCTACTCTCATGTCACAAGCCACATCAGGTCATACCCTACTGGGACATGACATTCCACATCTAAGTGAAATAAACCCATCCCATAAAAGGCATATTGCATGATCCCATGCATAGCTGATATATAACACAGTTTTTCATAGAATCAAGGCCTGGCATGGTGATTTCCATGGACAAAGGAAAGGGAAAAATTAGTGATTGATGAAGAAACAAAATGTCTCAGTCAAGCAATGGATAGGCTGTTGAGATATGTGATAAAGCGCCTTACATGTAGACAACAATAATGTATCCTATAGCTTAAAAATTACAAGCAGGGCAGTTTTTATGTCACAATAAAGTAAAATAAATCTTTTATTTTAGTGGAAACAGAATGTTATATAATCAGTAGCTTATATGTAAAATTTTATGTAAGTAAATACATTTTAAAGTTTACTGTTGTCGCGGTTACCTTTTGTTTCTAGGACGAACACCAGACCAGAAACAGTTTGTGGGAGGAAAGGGTTTATTTCAGTCTATGCTTTCCAGGGAACATTTCAAAGGCAGCTTATTTCGTTTGCATCTCTCTTACAATAGAGCTCCTCAAGCACATTTATCCGAGAAAAGACTTTACAAAATGCAGTGTATTTAACTCCATCACCTTCAGCTGGCTATATTTCTAACTGTATAACCAGACATTTCATAATCATGAGTCTATCACAAAGTAGAGAAAGTGGTATCTCACTGGGACCAGAACAATCATGTCACATGACTGTCTTATGCTCAAAGATACTGTGGTTTCTCTTACTTCATATATATATATATATATATATATATATATATATATATATATATATATATTTACTTGCAAGCAGAATGAGAGAGAAGAGAATGATGGGCACACCAGGGCCTCAAGCCACTCTAAATAAACTCCAAATGCAATCACTACTTTGTGCATCTGGCTTTATGTGGGTACTGGCTAATCATACCTAGGTGGTTAGGATTTGCAGGCAAGCATCTTAACCTCTGCGTCATCTCTCCAGCCCTGTTGTAGTTTTTTGAAGCATAGTCTAACTCTGTATCCCAGGTTGGCCTTGCACTCACAGTGATCCTCCTTCCTCATGCTCCACACCCAGCTTGCTATAACATTACTACACCATATTCCACATAAGGTATACTTGCAAGAACTCAAATTTGGAGTCAGATACCTTTGAAACCTGGCTCTGTGTATTTGTGTTACATAGAGTAGACATTGATTTGTGAAGGGACTGTCTGTAGTGTATCATTTTCTAATTCTGAACTTGCAATCAACCAAAATTCATTTTTCTCTGATTGCATATGATGCTCAATCCAACTAAAGCATTTTCAGTCTCGAGAAAAGCTTTGTCATTTCTAACCTCCATGGCTTTGCCCATGCTGTCTCATCTGCCCACAAGGCAAGCCCAACCTTTTGACATCGCAGCATCACATTGTCATCTACACAGCTCACACTCAAGAATGGCACAATCAAGTTATAAGAACATCTCATAATATTTTAAGTAAGTTTATGATTTTGTGCAGGGTCATATACCCAGCGATCTCCGGATACACCTGTGCCACCCTTCCACTCGTTCATGTGTGGCTACTTGTAGTTTATCCTGTAAGATGAGGACAAGGTTTCACCCAATGAAATCTTTCTGTAATCTCATCAATTATCCTTGCTTTTCTGTTAGAAATAAAATGTGTGGAGATGGACCTACCAATTCCTTATCATTGCAGGAAATGATGAAAGGAGACAGATTTGTTTTTCTATTTGTCTGATTTTTATCTCTCTCTCTCTCTCTCTCTCTCTCTCTCTCTCTGCCTTTATAGTACTTAGCTGAATGCCCACTATAAAACGGGTACTCTAAATTCATAAGTTATGAAGTGTAAATCAAATGGTCACAACAATAACATCATAATGTCATGTGTTTATTGTGTGTGTGTGTGTGTGTGTTATACTTACATGTATGTGCCCTTTCAGGGCCCTATGCACTTTTCTGTCACAAGGATGGAGGTGAGGTAGGGATGAGGAATGCCATTTGACTATGGTGGTCAGAGCAGGACACTGGGTGTCTGGTCCCATCTCTCTTCTACCAGTTCTCAGTTTGAGCCAGATTCTCTTACTGATACTGGAGTTTGCTATTAATCATGATCTGGCGTGATTCCATGGTCTCTGTTCCCCTTTGCAGGACTGAAAGAGATTACAGGCATGTGTGCTCCTGAGATCTGGAGACTGGAACTCAGGTGGATTCAAGCCCCATCAGGCCCTCATGCTTATGGAGGAAATGCACTTAGTTGCTGAGTCATCTTTCCAGGCTGATGCATTTTATTTCTAACACAAAAGCAAAGACACAGAAATTATATTACTATGATACTCAGAGTCATCTTAGAAAATTGAGACTCAAACTATTTATAAAGGCATAATGGAGACCTGTCTAAGTGATTCAGAAATAAAAGAAGTCTGCATCATAAAGTTCATTAATTCCTAGAAGTAGCTCAGATGAGTTAAAGTCAAATGAAGAACTTATATGTGCCGTTGCTGTTATGAAACACCTCAGATAATCATTCTACAAAGAGAAAAGGCTCACAATATTGGAGATTTCTACTCATGAAAAGTTGGCTCCATTACTTCAGACCTGTGGTCAAGAAGCACATGATAGCAGGAGCTAGGGGTAGTATACCAAAATGTTCACCTCATAGCCAGGAAGCAAAAAATAAAGATAAATGGGAAGTCTGGTGTCCCACATTCCTCTTTAAGGATAAAGTCCCAATTACCTAAAGACCTCCCTCTAAGCACTGCCACTCAAAGGGTCCATCACCCCCAATAGCATCACTATGGAGACCAGCACTTTAATACATATACATGCTCTAGGGGAATATTCAACATCCAAACATAGCTATAACTTTTTATGAATTATATTCATGTACAAATATATGTGTGTAGATATGTATGCATGTATATATAAGTTCAATAAATCAATGAAATTCAATACATTTGTGTACATATGTAGCAAGAGAGAGACAGAGTAAATAAGACAGATATATTATTTATAACAGAGAGTTTTGTTCTGAGGAAAATTGTGGTATGGTCTATTATGAAAATCTCCCATCTGTACACTGAAGACCCTGGAAAGCCAGGGCTGTGATTCAGGTCTGTCTCTAACATCCTGGGAACCAAGGAATATAATTATGTAAATCCCATTTAGGGGTCAGGACAAGGTGAAATGAGATGCCCAACTACAACAGTGAGACTGAAGACAGGAAAGGGGCAAGTTCATCTTTCACCCTTCAACTGACTAGACAGCATCCACGCTCCCAGGGAAGAGCAATCTTCTACGCAGTTCACTAATTCAGATGTCACCTGTTCTGAAGGACACACACACCATGTTTCTCCTGGGCTCTTTGTGACTCATTCAAATTAACATACACCATCAGTCCTCACATAACTCAGTGCTTCATAGGGGAGCACTATTCAATATCAACATAAGGATTAGTGGTCGAACTAGGAAAAATAAGAACGTTCCAGTGTTGTACTTGCCTTCGCATTGCTAGGAGACAAAGCATTTGAGCAAAAGCAGCCGATAGGAGGAAAGGGTATATTTTGAATTAAAGTCTTGAGAAGAAACTTCATGATAGCAGGGGAAAGATGGCACAGCAGAGGCTGGATATCACTTCTGCCACAGCAGGGGAAAACCACAGCAAGAGAGTGAGCTGAGCTCTGACAAGGAGGGGCAGCCTGAAACACCACCACGCCCCTCAGCCTGCCCTCCAGGAACACAACTCAAGGCTCCGCCTCCCAAATTGCCACCATCTGGGGACCAAGCGCTCAGAACACATGAGTTTATAGGGACATCTGATTCAAACTACTACACCAATGAACACCTTCCAATTTTGGTGGTCGCTATTCTTGGTACGTATTAAGATAAAACTGAGAGCCTCAAACTTAAAGAACAAAGAGTTCTTGTACCACATCTTAGACCTACAAGATCAGCATTTAGGGAGCTTAAACATAAAAGTTAACAGTTTATAAAAGATCCTGTGTATATTTTTAGATAGTTTTCCCAGCCTACCCTTGGGGAAACTTTGCTATCGGAAACATATGTTGACATACCATTCCAGAAAGAACCATCCACCGAAATATGTAATGCACTGATTGAAAAGGATGAAAATCAGGAAAGTCTTCCAAAATGACAAGAATGATGATATAAGATATTAATGAAATAGCTATCTTTTATGTGGCTTAAGATAAGCCTCTATATTTTCACTAAACTCATATTTAAATAATTGCAACAAGAAAGCTGTTAGAGGGCTGGGGAGATAGCTTAACGGTTAAGTGCTTCCCTGTGAAGCCTGAGGACCCCAGTTCGGGGCTCAGTTCCCCAGGATCCATCTTAGCCAGATGCACAAGGGGTCGCACACGTCTGGAGTTTGTTTGCAGTGGCTGGAGGCCCTGGAGCACCCATTCTCTCTATATATCTGCCTCTTTCTCTCTCTGTCTCTCACTCTCAAACAAATAAATAATTTTTTTTTTAAAAAGGAAAGCTGTTAGAGATGAGATCTCAAAAGGATAGAATACAGTAGCCTCCAGGAAGTTAAACAAGTATGTAGCTGTTTAATTTGTCTTAACTCATACAAACAATAGAGAGTAAGGTAAAGCAGTGTTTAAGTTCCTATTTTATACAAATGGAAAAGGATTATTGGCATGTGAAATTTTGCCTTCAATATCAGTTGATATCCATCAAATAACTATCATACAAGTTAAGTTTTTCAGAAGAATTTTCAGAACGAAACAAACAAACAAAAAAAAAAAAAACTGAAATTTTCACCCAGAAAATCATTCTTCCAATTTACTCAAATTGTATTCATTTCAGTATCAAAGGCAGTGAATCATCTATCATTCCGCATACTTTGCTTTTGAGGGTTACTATGATTATACTTGTTTACAGTTCTTATGATCAAACCTCAATACCTTTTAGGCATGTCCTAACACAGGGGGCAATTTTGAGGCTTTCCCAGGCACTCACACACTGGAAGCGTTTCTACCCATGGCTGAGTTCATATGCAAGAGAGAAACATTTTCTGAGTGGTACATGTCTCCACTGCCTGTCTGCATTTATTCTGTGGACTTTCTCAAAGGGTGACACATAATGACTCTGTGTCTTCAGCTCAATAAAAATAAACTTAGAAGATCAATCTGTTCTTCACAAAACCTTTTTGTTAACAATTTCCATAAGTATAGACAATAAACCATGACAATTCCCTCCCTCTACCCCCATCCTCCCCCTCTCAAATCCACCTTCTATTGAAGCCCCTCCCCCTTCCAATTAGTCTCTCTTTTATTTTGATGTCATCATCTTTGCCTCCTATTTTTAAGGTCTTGTGTAAGTAGTATCAGGCACTGTGAGGACATGAATATCAAGGCCATTTTGTGTCTGGAAGATTATATTGTAAGCAGTTCTACCTTTCCTTTGGCTCTTACCTTCTTTCCACCACCTCTTCCACAATGGACTTTGAGCTTTGGAAGGTGTGATAGAGATGTCTCAGTGCTGAATATTTCCTATTACTTCTTCTCAACACTATGTGACTTTTAAGTCACCCAGCGGTCATCACCATCTGAAAAAAGATGCTTCTCTAACCCAAAAGTGAGAGTAGCATTAATATATGGGTATAAACTTTAAAACATGCTTAAAGGGCTGTTTGGAGGGCATAATATATGCATTTAGCCAGACAATAGCAAGCATTATTCCCCTAGAGCTCATGACCTTCCCAGCAATAAGATCTGTGTTTCAAGCCAAACTAGAATCATATGACCTTATTTTATTCAATTCACACTGGATTTTGGCTACCAGCTTGAGTTGTACTGTAGTTGACAGGACATTAGGCTCACGAGTCCAAAAAGCAAACTCTCAAAATAAGTTCCCATTGATATGAGTGAGGTTAGATTGCCATTAAAAAAATACCATCAGCCATGTACTTTAGACCATTTATTTTCTCACAGTTCTGAAAGTTAGAAGACTGAGATGAGGATGTCAACATAGTTGATTGAATTCTACTAATTGTTTCTTTTCTGGCATGAAGATAGCTGTTTTAATGCTGTTTTAATGTTGTTTTAGAAAGGGAGAGAGAGATAGACAGACAGACAGACATTCTGGGACAAGATAGACCTTTCAAAGGCATACCACCAATTACCTACTTCTCCAATTGAACGCAACTTCCTCATGCCTTTTCAGCTATGCACTCACCAATGACTAATCAATGATCTACTCATAGTCAATAACCTCTCAGTAGCTTCACCAGCTGAAAGGGTGCCTTTAACATGTAAGCATGTGGGGAGAGTTTACAACTAAACAATAACAAGTTCTATATCTATATTTTTACAAAGCAGACACAGAATGAATTTAGAAACCAAAGTTAACACCAGAATTTTATTAAAATAAGATTTATATTTCAAATACAGAAAAATGTATTAAATTAAATACAGTTTCTATTATAGATTTTGTATTGAGTTGATACCAAGACATTCTTTTCCATCTTTGTATAAGGTTTTGAGTTACAACTCTGCCCTAAGATTGCTTACTCATGAATAGTTACATCAGCTGACCTTCCTATTGGATTTGGTGATTGGTAAGCCAGAGTGAGAAAAACAAGAAGATAACCTTCGATCCATTTGTTATGTACAAATATTTCAAATTTGATTATAGTTACTCAAAATAAAGTTAATATGAATGATAAGCATAAAAATCATGATAGAAAAAAGAAAAAGAAAAAGAGAAGAAAAATAGTATTTACTATTCAGATCCAAATGATACAAAATGCACAATGCTAGAAAAGTCTGGAATTCTGCTATGTCTCTAAATTGCAAAACTTCCCAGATATTCTCCAATCACAACAGCCATCATATCTCAGCAGAAACAAAGAATGGGCAACCTAATAATACCATATATTGTTAGGCCCAAATAACTTATATATAGTAATTAATGTAATGATGAGCAGATGCTATTGTTAATCTAGAAAAATTTAAATATCTGAAGATATACCATCAGCTTGCTACTTTACCCCAGAGCATCTCTCACACAACTTCAGAACTGTAGATATACTGTATTTGTTAACTCAGAATTCCAGCCACATTCAAATCACAATATCCCTCATTATTACACATGTGACTTGTAACCTGGAGTCCATCTTTCATATGTTCATTTGCAGACATATGAGATCTATGTACAAAGAAAATGTATGGTGCTGAGCACACTAAATGTTAGCTGTTTTGATAATTACTCAGCATAATATATAACAAGTAAATAGCCTTGTGATGATTATTCTTAATGTTAACTTACTGGGATTTAAAATCCCTTGGGAGACACACTTCTGAGTAAATATGAATTTCCAGAGAGGCTTAACTGAGGTAATAAGATCTACACTGAATGTAAAAGATAGCATACAATGGACTGGTATCTCATAATAAATGCTAAGGGGAAAGTGATTTTAGCACCAGCATTTACCATTCCCCACTTCCTGGCTATGATGGATGCAATGTGACCAGTTGCCTCACATACCTGCAACAGAGCTAAGTCCTTCCACCACCATGCTTTCGCTACCTTGATGGGATGTAAGGCCTTAAACCATGGGTCAAGATTAACCTTCCCTTCCTGAAGTTGCTTTTGTCATGTGTTTTGTCACAGCAAATGAGAAAAGTAGCAGATATGATTTCCATTTAGGAATCGGCTAGCATAATACCCTTTTTCTAGGGGATATAATACATACTAAACTGGGTTTTGTCTCAAACCTCTAAATTGATGGAAATGTTTTTATTATTTTTTTTAAATATTTTATTTTATTTACTAGACACTTTACCAATCCCAGATAAGAGCTGGAGACGTGGAAGCTCCAGGGAGGGCCACTGGTATTAAGTCCACCTTGGGAGATGGAAGAAGCTGGAGTGTGATGCCCATGGAGAATGGCAGTCAGGGATGCACCCCATCAGGAAGAAGGGAACGCCGGCAGGATACTACTTCCTTGAAAGCCCATTGGAAGTTGTTGGCTACTTTGGAGGCACGTCTTGGCTCCTCAGTTAATCCTCTCTGGGAATGTCCTACCAGATACACCCCAAGGCATGTCACCAAGACTGATTCTAAATACAGTCAAGATAGCAATGGACGCCAACAGTCATACCAGTGTAATCTTAGTTTGTAGAGGTAGAGGAACTGGAGCCTACATGTATCAGCACACCTGAATTACAGCAAGTAGAACTGAAACTAAATCATAATGGTGAAGAGAACATTGGGACTCTGTATAGAAACCTTTATTTTCACAGGCTCATATTGGAATCATTGGGAAGAAGGCTTAGTACAACAACATGCCTTCTGAAAGACATACATTTCCTTATATTTATACCTCATAACTGTCATGTCATGACATCAGGCAATGTCAAACTGACATTATTTCATTTAGTACTTGAGTAGCTCAGTCAGCTGGAAAAGCTGTATCTAAAACAAAACACAGGGTTGGGGAGATGCAGTTAAGGAGTTTTCCTGAAAAGCCAAAGGACCCAGCTCCAATTCCCCATGTAAAGCCAGGTGCACAAAGTGGTCCATGCATCTAGAGTTCATGTGCAATGGCTAAAGGCCCTGGTGCACCCATTCTCTTTCTCACTGCTTGCAAATATATATATATATATATATATATATATATATATGCATATATATATATATATACATGAGAAGGGCTGGAAAGTTGGCTTAGCAGTTATGGTGCTTGCCTGCAAAGCCTAAGAATCCAGATTGATTCCTCAGAAGTTACATAAGACAGATGCAAATGGTGGTGTGTGCATCTAGAGTTCATTCGCAGTGGCTAAAGGCTCTGGTGTGCCCACTTTCTATCTGCCTCTTTCTCTCTCTCACACACTCAAATAAATAAAATACTTTAGGGCTGTAGAGATGAATTAGTGGTTAAGGTGCTTAACTGTGAAGACTAAGGACCCAGGTTCAACTTCCCAGAACCCACATAAGCCAGATGCAAAAGATGGCATATGCACACATGGTGTCACATGCACACAAGGTGGCACAGTCTGGCATTCATATGCAGTGGCTTGAGGTCTTTGTGTGCCAATTATCTCTCTCTTTTACTGTCCTCTCTCTCACAAACACACACACTCTCTCTCTTACAAAAAAAAATATTTTTTTAAAAAAAGTATGAGGTCACACAGTTAAGCAGTGTCACATTAAAGATACAAAACCATGTCTTTGTTTCCCCAATCCTAGAGCATCAATTATAAGGAAGTAGAGTGTTATGTAACAGTTGCTGAAGGTGGTAAAATTATAGGAAGCAAGAGATTACATGGTAGAGAGCTGGTGGAGAAATTCTCTCATTGCAGTATTTGAAAGGATTTCTGCCCAAGGCTTATTCAAAAATATTAAAAAATATAACCATATAATGGTAAACTCCACCTGCCAAAGGCTGAGCCACCGCAGTTAAGGACTGCATATGTTTTTCATCCCTTCAGCATCTTTTGGGTGAAGTTGGAGGTTCTCCTGAGAACACAGCCAACTTTCCAGTTCTCCCACTCTATGCTGATTGTGTTGCTTAAGCCCCAGGGAACTCAGGGTGTGGAGGTGGAGCACAAATGCTTTCCTACCACCTCATTGTCTTTCAAAACTTGTTGCCCTCTTTCCTCAGTAGAAGGTTACTATACTAAGCCTGGCCCCTATCCTGTCATTACCACCTCTGTTCTCTTTCTATCCTTCTTCCTCTCCACCATATGTCTGTCTTTCACCCATCTCGTTCCTTGAATATTTTATTCACTGATTCACTACTTGTCCCCTAGGCCTTTTCTCTAATATTACCTTTGTGGATGGTTTCAGAATGAATGACTTGTCAGATACTCAGTTCTCTCAATTTTATTTATTTTATCTTAATCAATCAATCAATTAATTAATTACTTTAAGAGAGAGAAAGAGAGAAAGAATGGGCATGCCAAGGCATCTAGCCACTCCAAATACACTCCAGATGCATGTGCCACCTTGTGCATCTAGCTTATGTGGGTCTAGGGAGTCGTACGTGGGTTCTTAGGCTTTGCAGGCAAGCTCCTTAACTGCTAAACCATCTATCCTGCCCACCTCTAAATTTTTAATCCCTTCTTGCAACCATCTCTTCTTCAACCCCACCTCAGCACTCCCAGGGTCTCACACTTGGTTTTGTCATTATCAAACCTCACCACTTTCATCATATTGCCCCTAAACATCTTACTTTATCAACACTCCATTATATTTTCCAGACTTACTTGTATTCATCTTCTCATGCAAACCATTTTGTGTGGTTAGTGAACTTCTAATTCACTGATATAAATTTTTATGACTTTTACTCATATCTTTCTATATTTGTCTGCTAGCAATGTCATAGCATAGATACATAGACTGGATGGCTTTCCAAATAGACATTTATTTTTCACTAGTATGAAGACTACAAGCCCAAGAATGAGGTATTAACAGGATTGGCTCATTTTGTCAGTGGCCTCTCTCTTCTCCCTCAACTTCATCATGGTTTTCTCTCTGTGATTCTGTTCAAGTCTCCATTCAGAAGGACACTAGCCAAATTGGATTAAGCCCTTCCCCAATGAGCATATTGTAACTTAATTGCTTCTTTAATGGTTCTAAATCCTAATATGGTCACTTTTAATACTCACTCAGTATTATGACCTCAATTTATAATCTGGAAAGGGACATACCTGATACCTCCCACCTTCTCCAGCTTAGATTCTATAGCACATCAATTCATTCACTACTTTTATATCAATCCCCTGTTTCTAGCTCCTTCTTCTATACCCACCTAGGAAAACTTCAAATTGTTTGAATTTTATTATAGCTTCATTCCTTAGCTTTACATTAACAAAGAAAAATATAGCTATTCCATCTACTTCCTGTAAGGTTCCGGAGTGACCAAGACCACACAAACCACTCTGAGGCACAGATGAAAGCTTTTATTCAGGAAAATCACGAGCTTCCAGGGCTGACTCTCAAAAGCTGAGCACAGCCAACCTGAGATTCCAGATAGTGTGCTTTATAGGGCTCTTCAGTTGGGGGAAGGTGAGGAAGGGAAAAGAACTCCTTTGTCCTTTACATTTGCTATTTCAAATAGCTACAGTTTGAGACCAGAACAGTGACTAATGACTTACAAGATAAGAAGGCAAGAAATCATGACATGAGGTGCCCGGGGGGGGGGGGGGGGGGGGGGGGGCATTGTTATGCAAGGAAGACATAATGGCTGGGCGGTTTCTTCAGGTGACTCCATATTTCAGAGCCTATAGTGACCTAACACTTCCCATTTTAATAAGTGACATGTGGGAGTATCTGTGGGGAATTGAGGAAAGTCCTTGATGCCCCAAACCCTAGGTCTGTGTCTGTATTTAAACAAAGAATTGGTCAAACCAGACTGAGAAGGCTAATTATTAAATTATTATATTAGAGCCCGTGGTCAGGAAGAGGTAGGTACAGCTGCACCAATTGGCCTGGGCTCTGAGGAGGAGTTCACCTCTTCTTGGGTAGAGAGATCTGCCTGGGTGAGTTGAGTCCTGTGGCTAACCTTACCTGTGGCTAACCTAGCCTCTCACATAGCCACACTTGTAAGCACTTAACACTGATAGCCACTTTTACTATAAATGCTTTGTGGTTTTTTAATATAACTCAGTGATTTATTGTACCCTAAACTTTTACTACCATTTCTCACCTCATCCTTAGCTTCCATTCCCCCTCCCCCCCCACCAAAGTCAGAAGACAGATTCATTTTAGAAACTTACTTAGAAGCACTACCACCAAATTGAATGACAGGTCCATGTCTCCATGGACACCACCTTCCATACTCTCTAGCACCCTAATAATGTCTACTACAGCCAACTCTTTCACTTTTCTGGACCCCAAATTCTTTGGCCTAATCACAAAGGAGCTTCCTTGATATGATTATCTCTACTAGCATCTATTTTCCTGTAAGAGACATGACTTCAATCTTCTTTATGGCTGAAAGATAAATATTCTGTTATGCATATATACCATATTTTCTTTATCCATTTATCTGTTGTTGGACACCTAGGTTAATATAGTAACTGGGCCAGGAAAATTGCTAAACAAGTAAGAGCATTTGTTGCTTAAACAGGAGTATATGAGATTGATCCGCAGCACCTATATGAAGAACTAGGCATAACTGTAACCCCAGCACTGAGCATGTTGGAGACAGGAGAATCTCTGGGGCTCTTTGATCAGGTGGTCTAAGTATAAAATAGGATCTACAGATCGAGCAAGAGACTCATTGGAAAATAAGACAGAAGACCGATAAAGGAGGATACCTGAGGTCTTCCTCCACATACACCACAGATATGCACATGGCATATGTTGATTATTTTGACATTTGGATCTCAAGTCAAATGTTTCCTCCTTAAAATTTACCTGTATCCTCCAACTGAACTAGGACATCAATCACTTCTTAGAGTGCCATTTTACATTTTTTTCTGCCATAACCCTTTCAATATGAAATGATTATTTGTCTACTTGGTTACTTGTTAAGAGTGTCTTGCTCCTGAAAATGTAAGCTCTCAAAGAAAAGGTTCTTGGGCTGGTGTATTGGCTCAGTGCCTGTTCTGTGCAAGCATAGGACTTGAGGGGGCCTGAGAGAGTACTCGAGTTCAAATACCCAGCACCCACATAAATAGCTGTGTGGGGCCAACACAAGTCTATGAACTCAACTGTAAGGGAGCAGAGACTGGAGAATCACTAGAGCTACTAGAAAATGGCAACCTACTGGATCAGAAAGACTCTGTTCAAATAAGAATAGACAGAAAAAAGAGCAGGAGTGGACACCAGCACATTCTTCTGTGGTCAACACAGGCGAATACACCCCTATGCAGGTGAGAGCACAGGGCATCCCCAAGACAAATGCACGAGCAATGCACCACACACACACTACCACATTGTACACACAGTACCACATTATACACACAGTACCACAGTACACACACACTACCACATTACACACACACTACCACATTATACACACACTACCACATTATACACACACTACCACATTATACACACACTACCACATTATACACACACAAGATAAAAATCAATTCTTGTCTTTTCAAAATAACTTTTTTAAATATTTATTTATTTCATTTGCAAGCAGAAAGAGGGGGGGGGGGAGAGAGAGAGAGAGAATGGATGTTCTAGGGCCGTCAGCCACTGCAAACAACCTCCAGATGCACATGCCACTTTGTGCGTCTGGCTGTATGCAGGTACTAGGGAATCAAACCCCAGGTCATTAGCCTTTGCAGGCAAGTGACTTAAGTGCTGAACCATCTCTCCAGCCCAAATTCTTGTCTTTTAACTCTTGTCCATATTTTGTACTTAAGCCAATGCCTGCCCTGTGTCACAAATACTTGTTGAATGAGTGGATAGATGGATTCATGAATGAATAGATTCTAAGAATTTGTTCTACAAGACACTCCAATTACACAAAGAATGATCTTGCTCTTGCTACTATTCACATACTTACTAAAGATTTGGGGGGAAATATCTAAATGACAGTGAGAATGTCTGGGTATGTTACTTAATCCCCATGTAACAGAAAGGCACAAAAAAAGAATCAATTAGAAGATTCATATTTATTAACTTGAAAAAAATTTTCAACTATATTGTGGAATGAAAAACTTTATGTCCATACAAACTCAAAAGTGTGTATCTTTTATGCAAAATCATGTGTATATATTATGATATATAAGCTATGTCTTATACCCATGTCCATTTCGTCTGGAGTTTGGAATTATGTCTGGAAACATTAATGGTGATCATCTCTAAAAAACAGTATCTTGGCATGAACTTTACTTTCTTCCTGTTAAACTTTTTGAATCATTTTGATTTTTATAGGATCATCTATGATACTCACAATCAGAAAAATAAAAATGGAAATTTCTACTGCTAGCCTTTGACTCATCAAATAGATGGTTCTAAGATTTTTCAAGTGATTTCAAAGGAAAAACTTAGTCAGTTTATTCTAATGCTCTACTTGACTTTCATTCATTTTCCCCTCTTATAGTTCTTATTGTTATTTGAAATGTGGAAACACAGTACTGCAGAAAAAAAAATCTATCCAAACATATTATTAAGTTAATCTTTTCAAAGTGTATTTTAATATAGCATCAAGCATGTTCGCATTTTTATTACTGATATAATGCTCAACAGCCTGTGACCCAACAATCCAGACTTTGGCAGGCGGAGCTCGGTTTCCATTTCTCTTAGTACAAGATGTAGGGTGTGGAAACTTTCTACTTCCTTGGAAACTCTTCTGAAAACGGGTTTTCACTCCATTCAGCCCCTAAGTGTTTAAGAGGTGACTGGATTTCTGAGCGTGTCTGACTTTTAGTGCAGCTGGCAAGGACGGCAACTTTCGCACTATGCGAAAGGAGGAAAAATCCATATTATTAAAAATTTGCCCTAGATCTCTTTCCCATTTCCTATTTTTTTTTCATAAAGAGGCCAAAATATCAGGATAGATTTTCTATGGAAACATTTAAACTCAGCATTGAAATATTTACTTATATGACTATGTCTCTGAATAATAATAATTATATACTGATCCTATAATTATTAGAGAGCCTCAAAAAAAGAAGAAATGCCTAAACTCTGTGCATTTGTTCCCTTTATTTTAAATCACTGTATCACAAATGAGATACTCATTTTGATTCAACTGCCTGAGTGCAGATCCATAGGGTGATGAAATTCCATACAATATTTGTTTTTTTCTGGAAGAAAATAGAAGAGACTACATTGAATTATTCCTTAACTGTAAATATATTACAATAAATCCATTCAGATGGGAATAGTCTTTGCTTCTGTGATTTACCGGTCCTTTGATGTCTTTGTTGCTTTGGGCTGCTGGGACAAACTACCATGAACTGGGTGCCTTATAAACAACAGGCATGTATTTCTAGAGTCTGGGGAGTCCAAACTCCAGGCAGATCCAGTGACTGTTTAGGGCCCCTTTTCTGGCTCATAGGGGTGCCTTTTCATTGCCTCTTCACATAGTAGAGGGGAAAAAGGCCTCTCTGGGGCCGAGTTTATAAGAGCAATAATCCCATTCATGAGCGTTCATGACTGAATCATTTCCCAAAGGTCCCATCTCCTAATACCTCCTATTATCACCTTAGGGCTTAGGTTTTCAACACATAAGCTTGGAGAAGAGTAGGCAGGGCAAGTCCTCAGACCAGGGAAGTGGACTTCCTAGGTCAAAAATCCTAAAAAATATGTGGTTGTCTGATCTGGATGGAGCCATTCATTTTTTATGGGCTAACAAGTTAGTGTTGTGACTACTCAGGGAGTCATTTTTCCTTATTCTGTGAATAGGATTCAAGAAAAGCTGACCGTGACCTTATAGGGCTACAATGTCTGATCTCAAAACTGTCTTTGCAACTGCCAGGGGCAAGGGAGAGAGTGGACTAGGAGGAATGAATGAACCCTTCCAGCATGCTCCAGTGCGTCAGAGATCAAATGTGAATCTCCTGGGGCCTCGGGAGTCACTGTTTTATGCCTTTCGTTCAGTATATCACCAGTTCCCATGAGTTCAATTACCAAGTTATCACAGACATGCTGATAACACCCAAAACCTCAGCTCCATTCTTCACTCATGAGCTTGAGGCTGGTGTGGATGATCTGCCTCCTTATAATCTCCACACCATCCACACTGAGCCCATACAGTTCCCACACGTCTGACCTGGCTTTTGAGTTCTCCACAAAGGATGGTATCCATCCCCAGTTTCTTTCAGTGCTGATGCCTAAAATTGAAAGTTAAGAGCCACAGTCACCGCCCCTCTCCTTGCAGCATTGCAGACCATCTCCAAGTCCTGTAAATTCCACCTCAGCACTGTGTCTGGAATCAATTCCACCTTGCTAATCTAAGTGTCATTTTCACAATCAAATGCCCATTATCTTTCGTCTGGACCATGGGTTGGCAGGGCATGGCCCACAGGCCAAATCCAGACGCTGCTTGACTTTGTAAATCAAGTTTTATTGGCTGGTCTGTGGCTACTTTTGCACTACAAAGCCAGAGTTAAATAGTTGCAACATGAACTGTGTGACACATTGAGTCTAAAATATTTACTATCTGGCTAGTTACAGAGAAACTTGCTAGCTTCACTCTCCAAGCCAGGGTAATAGATGTCTAAAAGTTTATATTGCTTAAATAATACTTTCAGTAAAGAAGAATTAACATGGTAAAGCAGAGGAAAGGAAAGGAACATAAATATAATATTCTGCCCTCAATGATAATGACACAGTACCATAATCCTATAATCACAGCGCAGGAGGCAGAAGATCACAAATTCAAGGTCAGCCTGGGCTATATTGTAAGGTTGGTGAAATTAAAATAAAATTCAAAATGACAAAATACAGACTGGAGAAATGGCATAGTGGTTAAGGTGCTTGGCTGCAAAGCCTAACAACCAGGATCCGATTCCTCAGTACCAAAGTAAAGATAGATGTACAAAGTAGCACATGCATCTAGAGCTCATTTGTAGCAGCCAGAGACTCTGGTGCACTTATTTTCTCTGTCTCTGTCTCTCATAAATGAATAAATTAATTAATTAAAATAATAAAAATAGGACAATAGCCATTAAAGTCTTCCCATACATTTTTTTTGTGGACACATTATTTCTTGCAATAATTGCATCATATTATAGATTTCATTAGTTCATTTTCTAATACTTTAATAAGTGTGGTTAAGTTGCCTATAAACAAGAGCCTAGAGGCTCAGTTGCACATCATGAGTCTCAGCTTATGACGCAACAGCCTCAGCACAAGGCATCATGGTGAGAGTATGTGAAAGCAACTGCATAGGTCATGGGAAGCCAGAGAGTGAGATGATACCTTTTGTAACATTTAACTCATACAAAAGCTAATTCAGTGTTTGCATCAAGTGTTCTTGTTCTACTGAGAACAGCATTCCCAATCATCCAACCAACTACCACTCGGCCCTTATCTTAAGCATTCCCTCACCCCTAACATTGTCACTCTAGGAACCAAGATTTGCACACATAAGCTCTGGGGCCATACTAGAATCATATCCAAACCATAGCACATTTCTTTCTTTCTTCCTTCCTTTCTTTCTCCTTTCTTTCTTTCTTCTGTAAATTGACTCTCGGTCTTGAACTCCAGGGATCAAGTGATCCTCTTACCTCAGTCAGTCTCCTGACAAGCTGGGATAATAGACATGCACCACCATGCCTCACAGAGCCATGTCTTCAGTAATATTCATTGAGGAGTCTTTCTTTTATAAGATGTTATGTCGGGGCTGGAGAGATGGCTTAGCGGTTAAGAGCTTGCCTATGGAGCCTAAGGACCCCAGTTCGAGGCTCTATTCCCCAGGACCCACGTCAGCCAGATGCACAAGGGGGCGCACACATCTGGAATTTGTTTGCAGTGGCTGGAGGCCCTGGGGTGCCCATTCTCTCTCTCTATCTGCCTCTCTCTCTCTCTCTCTCTCACTCTGAAATAAATAAATTAAAATAAACAAAAAAATTAAATCCTCAGAAGACCCCTTGGGGGAAAAAGATGTTATGTCTACATAATATTCAATATTACAAAGATTATTGATGATGCATAATCCTTTTTTACTTCAAATACTATACTGATATATAATAATTTATATTTATGGGCTACAATAGGTGCATGACTTTATTCCCAGCACTCTGGAGGCAGAGGTAGGAGGATCGCGGTGAGTTCGAGGCCATCCTGAGACTACATAGGGAGTTCCAGATGAGCCTGGGCTAATGTGAAACTCTATCTCAAAAACCAAAAAAAAAAGAAAAAAAAAAAAGAAAATTGCTACATATCGTTTGATAAATACAATAAGAAATGATCAAATCAGAAAAAAAATAGCCTTTGCATCTCTGACAATGCTTAGTGTTTCTTTTTCTAAAACATTTTTATTTTGCTTATTTATCTGATGGGGGGAAAGGGGGAGAGAGAGAGAGAAAATGAGCATGCCAGGGCCTCCAGCCACTGCAAACAAACTCCAGATGCTTGCACCCCCTTGTGCATCTGGCTTACATGAGTCCCAGAGAGTCGAACCGAGATCCTTTGGCTTTGCAGGAAAATGCCTTGACCACTGAGCCATCTCTCCATCCCTTAGTGTTTGTTTAAATTGGGAATTTTTAAGCTCTACTCTTCTGGTTCACTATTAGTCAATTTCTAGTTGCTAGTATAAAATACCTGACAAATTCAGTTTAAGGGGGAAGGGCTCACGGTTCCAGGCCACAGTCCATCATGACGGGGAGGCACAGTGGCAGGGCGCTGAGGTAGAGACATCTGGAACAGGGAGAGCACATGAACACTGCTGCCCAGCCAGCTCTCTCCATTCCATGCAGTACAGGGCCCCCAGCCAGTGAAATGGCGCCGCCCACAGTAACGTGGGTCTTCACACCTCAATTAACCTAATCAAGCTAATTCCTCGCACAGGAATTAGAGGCTCACCTAATCTACATCATGCTTGAAATCCAAGCTCTGGGAAGGTAGAATGAGGAGAGTTCCAGGGACTCCCTGGCTAGGTACTCTCGCAGACTCAATGAGCTATGGGGTCAGTGAAAGAGATGGAGGAAGACGTCTGGCATTAACCCCTAATCTCCACACACACTGCACACAAGTGGTCGACACACAAGTACACATGTGCCAAATAATTCATTAGACATATGTAGTTTTATAAAACTCCACATTGGGACTTTTCAATCATCACTAAGAGTTGTCACATATATTTTCTTAAAATCATCCTGTAATCATAAAACATCTTCAATAACGTGCCAAACCAGTCTAGCTGTGGAACTCTTTACAATTTCTTTATTTGAATTAAATAAACTACTCAACATTTTCAAAAGACACTGCATTGTTGTACCTTCCTGCCTTTACCTATCACCCCTTCTAAGTGCATAGATCTTGAGCCCAAATTAGACACATCATCTGCCATGGAGCTCAATACTATCTCTTCTCATGGAATCAGTCCCGTAAGTAGGTGTTGTATTTTATCCTGCCACTCATTATATGTAATTGTATTGTTAATTGTAATGTAAAGATACATGTGATTGTATTGTTCACCCCACATTTCCACACATGTACATAACCTCCTGCAGGACAAAATCCCATTCAGGAATATTTCCTCGATAGAGCTTAGCAAGTAAAGCTGGCATTCCATAAAAAATATTGATTCAATTGAATGGAGTGAAAAATATTCTCTATGAATTTACCTACTTATCTCATCTAACAGTTTTCCCAAGTCTCTTAGATTTTCTTGTCTTTATTCCCAGTAATGTGCACCATATGTGAAGTCATCTGCATTGTTGTAATGCATTATTCATATCTGAGAACTTCTCCATGGAATGACTAATTTGGTGAACAAAATATTTGGAAATGTTCAGCTCTTTTCCCTCTTATTGAACATTTGAAATAAGAACATTGAAAGTGATTAACAGCAGGCTCTTAGTGGTGATGTTAGTTTATGAAAATCAATAGACTGTGAAAAAATTAGGGAAATATGTCTTTAAATAAACTAACATTTTTGAACCAGGTCAAGTTACTGACATTTTTTTAAATCACGACAAAAAGGTAATCATCAACATTTTCAAGCTACACGTATATAATTCCATTAAATTTAGAATGAGAGAGAAACTTGTATATGTCTTTCAAATACTTAAAGTAGTGTAATTGTTCTTGTCATTGTATTTTCCTCCTGATGGGATGTTTACATCCCTAAAATTATAGATTTTATTTGTGGATAAGCATGTGTCTTTTATCTAATTTTTTAATTAAAAAAGTCTCTCTGGGATGGAGAGATGGCTTAGTGATTAAGGTGTTTGGCTGCAAAGCCAAAGGATCCCTGTTCGACTCTCCAGGACCCATGTAAGCCAGGTGCTCAAGGGGTGTACATGCATCTGGAGTTTATTTGCAGTGGCTGGAGGCCCTGGCATTCCCATTCTCTCTCTCTCTCCCTCTCTCTTAAATAAATAAATAAATAAATAAATAAATAAATAAATAAAATACATTTTAAAAGTCTCTGTCCCAATAAACATGCTATTTGCCAGTTATATTTTCAAGCAAAGAGAGAGAGAGAGAGAGAGAGACAGAGAGAATGGGTGCACCAGTGCCTCCTACCACTGCAAACAGAACTCCAGACCTATGCACCACTTTGTGCATCTGGCTTTATGTGAATATTGGAGAATTGAACCCAGGCCATGAGGCTTTGTAGGCAAGTACCTTAATTTCTGAGCCACCTCCCCAGCCCTTTACCTAATTTTTAATCTATCTCAAAGATACTTTGTTATGAGGTCATAGTATCTTCCACTTCTAGTGTCCTACTTCCTGAGACACAGACATATATGCATATATCTTACATAGACAGTGATAAAATATACCAGGTTCAACAGTCTGAGAAAGTATCATCTCGTTCCAGTCCCAGTTGTAAATCCCTGGTCATGTTTGGCCTGAAAGTAGTGGCTTCCCCAAGAGTCACGCTCTTAATGGTAGATACCCAGTTTCTAAGATTAAGATATGAAAGCAAAAAATCCAGGGCCAGAGAGATAGATCAATGGTTAAGGCTTACTTACAAATATTCCACACTCTCAGCTGCCTGAAATGATAAACTGTAATGTTTGACATTGAGTAATCATGAGGGAATATAGAGAAAAATCAAACTGGCCCCCAAGCTGAACCTATTAAGAAATTAACAATGGGCTGCAGGGATGGGATAGTGGTTAAGGTGTTTGCATACAAAGCCCAAGGACCCAGGTTCGATTCTCCCAGGACCCACATTAGCCAGATGCACAAGGGGGCACGTGTCTGAAGTTCATTTGCCGTGGCTGGAGGCCCTGGCACCTCCATTCTCTCTCTCTTCTTCTTTCTCTGTCAGATAAATAAATAAAACTAAAATATTTTTTAAAATAACTTCATTAAGGGGGAGCTGGAGAGATGGCTTAGCAGTTAAGGCACTTTCCTGTGAGGACTAAGATCCCAGGTTCGGTTCTCAAGGTCCCATGTAAGCCAGATGCACATGGTGTCGCATGTATCTGGAGTTCATTTGCAGTGGCTAGAGGCCCTGGCATGCCCATTCTCTCTCTCTCTCTCTCACACGCACACTAATAAATAAATAAATAAATAAAATATTTAAAAACATTAAGGTGCTTCATTAAAGGTTATATTTCATAGGGGAGAGGGAAGAATTCCAGGGTGACACCTTAGACCACACAATAAACATCAAACCATAAAAGGGACTCCTACATATGTTGGTCTCAGGGTACTTATACCCTTAAAAATTACTAAGGGCTCCAAAGAGCTTCTTTGAGTTAAATTTTCGATTTTGAAATTGATACTGCAATTTTAAAACTTTATGTACTTACGTATTCCTTCTCCAATAACAAGCCAATTGTGTTAGTGTATCAGTTACCTTCTTGTTGATGGAGAACAAAAATAACTGACAAAAAGTCAGCTTATGGGAGGAAGACTGTATTTCAGCTTACAGCTCCAGCTTACAGCCTACCACGGCAGGGAAGGTGTGTGGCAGGCGTGTGTGTGAGACAGCTGGTCACATACAGTCCGCAGTGAAGAAACAGAGTGACAGATGCTGCTGACCAGGAGCTCTGTCTTTTTATCTGGTTTAGGACACCAGCCTATGCAATGGTGTTGCCCACATTTAAGGTGAATCTTCCCACCTCAATTAACTTAACTCAAGATAAGTCCACACAGATGTACACAGAGGCTAATTACATAATCTATCACAGCTGATTCCAGATCTTGTTAAGTTGATCATCCTTATCAACCATTACAGTTAGGATTAGTATAAATGACATACTGTGAAAACTCAACATATTTCCTGAAGGTGATTAAAGGAGACCAGTGATAGCATCTCTTATTTTTACACATTCCTGTAATATCTGGCAGCAGAGTTGAGGCATTTACACGGCATCTCTTGTCATCTATTGCTTTGGTTGAAGCTCACACGAGTAATTGGAAGAGTGAGGCACATTTTACTAGATAGATAATAGATAGATAGATAGATAGATAGATAGATAGATAGATAGATAATAGATAGATAGATAGATAGATAGATAGATAGATAGATAATAGATAGATAGATAGATGGATAGATAGATAATAGATAGATAGATAGATAGATGATAGATAGATAGATAGATAGATAGATAGATAGATAGATAGTTAGATAGATAGATAATAGATACAAATTAGATATAACTCTACACTTAGATATTAAAGGTGAAGCTATTGAATCTACATGACATTCTCAGAAACTTGATAACTACTAAGCTGAGAGCAGAGCCAAATAGGTGTGACTAGGCTTCCTCTAACATGAAAAAAGGAGAAAAGGGTGCTCTTTGAGGACTTGATTAAGAGAAAAGATGAAAACTACATGTTGTCTTCAAAGAAGTTATTTGAACACACTTGTCATCTTGAAATAGAAGACACTAAGTCAACCTGAGTCAGACAAAGCTAGCCACAGTGGCTTTTTATACAGGAAAATGTGGGATACTGGTTATGCAACCAATAAGAATATATAGGGCAGGGGGTGATAGCTCAGCAGTTAAAGGTACTTGTTTACAAAGCCTTCCGGCTGAGACTCAATTCTCTAGCCCCATGTAAAGCCAAATGCACAAAGTGGCATATGCATCTGGAGTTCATTTAAAAAAAAACGGGGCTGGAGAGATTGCTTAGTGGTTAAGGTGCTTGCCTGAGAAGCCTAAAGACCCATGTTTGACTCTCCAGATCCCACATAAGCCAGACACACAAAGATGAGGTGAGCACAAGCTTGCACAAGTCCAGTAGGTGGTGCAAGCATCTGTAGTTCAATTGCAGTAGTTGAGGCCCTGGCCTGCCAATTCTCTCATTCTCTCTCTCCCTCTGTCTCTGTCTTACTCTCTATACAAAAATAAAAATAAAAAAAGAATATATGTTACATAGTTAGATTCACTTTCAATCACAACTCTGCAACTAACTTGCTTTCTGCATGGTTTTTAAATTAATTTGACACATAGATTTTCAACTGTAAAATGATCAGGGTAATTATACCTATAGTTGTGATGAATAAGTGAGAAATATATATATATATATGATAGTAACCTTTTGCTTTCCAATCTTTTTTCCTTACCACACTTAGATACCTCCCCTACCCTTTATAGGGGAGGTATATAAGTATGAGATTATAATGGCTCATGTCTATAATCCCAGAATTCAAGAGGTTGAGGTAAGAGGATCATTGTGAGTTAAAGGCAGCCTGGGCTACAGAGGGAGCTCCAGGCCATCTTGTGCTAAGGTGAGACTCTGCTTCAAGAGAAAAACAAATAAAACAATGGTTCCCATAGCAAAAATTAGACATTATTAGAGAGACTATAGGACAGTAAGACAAGACTTTATTACACAACACACACACACACAGAGAGAGAGAGAGAGAGAGAGAAAGAAACATTCTCCTAGCTACAAACACTTCCATAAACTGTGGATGACACACATATGAGGACCTGCATGTTTTTGTCACCACGGCCTCTCCACCACAGCATGTAATGTTTGTAGGTTATTATTATTTTCTGGCTGTCTCTTTTCTACTGTATCAAATTAATAATGCAAGAAAAGGGCTGGAGAGATTTGCTCAGTGGTTAAGGTGCTTGCTTGCAGAGCCTAAGGACCTGGATTCTAGTCCCTAGTATCCATGTAAAGCCAGATGCACAAAGTGAAGGATGCATCTGGAGTTCATTTTCAATGGCCAGAGGGCCTGTCACCCATTCTCATGCTCTCTTGCTCTCTCTCTCTCTTTTCCTATCTCTCAAATAAATAATTTAATTTAACTTAATTAAAGAATGCAAGAAAATAATTATTATTAATTTGTCCAGAAATATACTTCCTAGGAAATACTGGCTTTTTAGGTAATGAGTCTGCAAGATTTTTTTTTTTTTTCTAACAAGCCTGCTATGTTTTGGACATGAGATGTTACTCAGAAAGATCTATATGTGTACTTTGGAGATGGGCCAATGTTTAAGAGATCTTCCTACTTAAGTATTAGACCCTCTTGGACCAGACATAGTCAAGTTTGACTTCCCAGAACCCATGTAAAAATATTGGTATAGACATATATACTTGTAATCCGAGTCTACGGAGACGTTAGGAGAGACTGAAAAATCACTGAGGGTCACCAGTTGACGACAGCTCAAAGTTGAATGAGAGAATGCATCTTCAAGGAAAGAATTATGTGGTTGAGCAATAAGAGTTTACCCAACATTCTCCTCTGACCTCCCCAAGTACATGCACGAGGCATGTGCATCTCACACACATGTGCACATATCGCACATCACACAATACAAACACATAAAATCTGGCAAAGGTAATCTATATACTGAAAGTTTGACCCTCTGGTGACACTATACTGAAGGCTTTAAAAACATTTTTGAAGAAACCTACCTGGAAGACATAAGCCACTGCTTGTGTGTTCTTGCCTTTTTTTTTTCCTGTTTATTTTTTGCTTTGAGGTCATATGTTTAGTTTTAGGGCTGGGGAGATGTCTTAGTGGTTAAGGCACTTGCCTGTGAAGCCTAAGGACCCATGCTCAACTGTCTAGATAAGCCAGATGCACAAAGGTGAGGCAAATACAAGGTCTTCACTTTTTTTTTTTTTGCTTCCTAGCAACCAAGATTTGAATATCATCCTCCACCTTGCACTCTCACCTCCATGACAATCTACCAAGTATAAGAGACCAAATTAAACATGGCCTTGAGTGATCATCAATAGTTGTGACACTATATTCTGTTGGACACAGAGATTTTCTGTTCGCTTTAGAAATGGTGAGCTTAACCTTAAAAAAAAAAGAGGATATAAAATATCGAGCCATATCCATTTGTCCTTTCTCTAATTAAAGTACAAATTTGAGATAGAAGAGCTGACATGACATCAATTTTCCCCCAAGAAATTAATTAAAACAATACCTCCTTCGATCTCTCTAAAAATATGTTTACTCTGTTGGCCCTCCCCCCACCATTATTATTTTCATTCATAAAAATTACAGATGTTGTAGGGAGTTTACCCATGTGTTTAAATAAATAAATAATAAATAAATAGTGCAATTCATTTTGGGTTTAAGGCAGAACAGATGTGAGCATGCATGCTTAGGACATGCCATCTTAACGTTACTGAAGAGACATCTTTCCATTCCTACCACACACATCCTTTTTTGCCATTTTCTCCCTCCCTATATTTCCTTTTTCTAATCCTACTTTTCCAAGGCCAAGGAATATAAATGGAAATTGGTATCTAATAATTGAAATAATCTTGGGACTCTATTTGTATAAATGAACATGTGTGAGTGCTTTTGTCTTTGGTTTGAACAAAGGGAAAATGCAGATGGCACAGAGAAAAAAGGGACTATTTTGGGGACAGTCTTTTTTCAGCTTGAAGCACATAAAGCAATCCAATGGACCTGCTTGAAATGTGAAAGATGAACATTCAGGGAAAGCCATTCCCAGTCGTAAACCTTTGTTTCCTCCACTCATCCCACCAACAAGAGTGTGAGGCTGGCACTCCAGAGAAGACGGAACAGGAAGCAGGGCCTGTCCATGGGGATATTGTATGAGTCATTCACAGCATCTACCCCCACCCTACTGCTAGGAACACTGCTTTCTTTGAAGAATACACACCCCCTACCTACAGCCTTTGTTATTTCTAATTTCAGCCTTTATCTCCAAGAGGGGATCACATGACCACATGGAGCCCTCCAATTCCCAGGCCAACTCATAGCATTCTCTTTGACTTACTGGGGAGGAAGACTTTCAAAATTCCCATGAACACTACACTGGGTGAGTAGTCACCATCGGGGGTGGACAACAGAGGTGTCGTGATAAAACTAGAGGCATAGGTCCTTCTGGCATCCTTTGAGCAAGACAGGAACCATGACTACTACAAATAGTCCCCATTGATTTAAGTTAATTTGAGTGGATTGGGTTTGCAGTCACTTGTAAGAGAAAGAAATCATGTACCAAGGATTCCCACAGTAGTATCAATGTAAATGGACTTTATCATAGACCTTGTGAGTGGCTACTTAACTCTGTGGCAATAGGAATGCAGTCACTCCTCTTAATGAATCAGGAGCTAGCATAAGGAAAGCTGTTGAAAGCCAAGAGAACATGATGTCTCAGAAAGGGAAAAAGAAATCCTTAAAGGGGAACACAAAAGCAACAAAGACCAACTTCTCCTCATTCTCACCTTTCCCTGGAGTTAACATAGTATGATAACTTAAGTTAAATGGCCAAGGGAAATCATTAAGAAAGAAAGACCTCTATATGGTTAATGGGGAACATGTGATGTTACAAGATATGCTCATGTCTGTTTAATGGGTTTAAAGTTCAAATGAATCAGACAATTTGACTGATTCCCTACTTTAGCTGAAAATATCACTTAATTTAAAAACTTAAACTTCTCAAGTACAGTACAGGTGGAGTGACAAGGCTTTGAAACACCTCATCATAAACAATATTATGATAATATTAAATATAATATAATATAACATGACAGTGCTTGGTTTTACTAAAAGCACAGTTGAATCGTAGAACTAGAATTCATGAACAATTAAGGGCATCTTTGTATATACATGGATCTGAAGGTGAGATTCCCAATTACAAGTGGCATCCAAGAGATGAAAGAGAAATCTTGTTAAATGAAAATAACCCAGGGATCCTCTCATGTGTGGTGCTTTGGAAAGACAGTACATATTAATACACAGGAAGTAGTAGAGTGTTAAAATGAAGAAGTAATTCCTGAGGAATTCCTGAGGATGAGGACATATGCCCTGTTATAGAAATGCAGTTTGTAAAACCAACATGCAGTGGGATAGATTGCCTGCAAAGTGGTTGCCATCAATACCTTCCCTGCTTATAAGCATATCCCATACTCCATCTTGAACATTCTATCCATCCCTTTGAATCTGGTCTGGCATTGGTGGCTTGTTTTTGCCAATGGAATAGAGAAGACATGACATCTAAGGCTAGATCACCAGAAATCCTGATGTTTCCACCTAAGCATTTTGGTCTTCTAATACTTGCTGCATTGCTAAACTCCTGAAGGCAGCCAGCCACCACGTCAGAATGCCGAGGCCACTGCACTGTGGTGAAGCCCAAGGGAGTTGTGAGTAAAGGACACATTCAGGGGAAAGAGAAGGAGGGCAGGGGAAGCAGAGAGAGAGAGAGCGAGAGAGCAAGCGAGCTAGGAGAGGAGCTGGAGGAGAAGGGAAAAAGGAAGAGTGATGAAAGGTAAGGGACATAGCAGAGAAGGGGAAGGAAGAGAGAAAAGGGGGGGAGACGTCCCTAGCCAACCTTATATAATCTGACCATCCAGCCAAATATTTAGACACACAAAGAAGGCATTTTAGAAACTCTGTCCCAGCAGCTGTTTTACAGAGAAGAAAGACAGCCACCAAAATCCTCTAGCAAGGCCTCACTTTAGCCAGAAAGTTATGCCTCGCTAGGCCCCAAAATCACAGGGCACAGATTAACAATCATGGATGCATAACATTCCAACTCCTGATACAAAAATAATCAGTATGATAACATGGTTATTCCATGTCCCAAGGTGTCGGGGTGACTCATTACACAGTATGACAGCCAGAGCGGCAACAGAAGTCAATATTTTTCATGTGAAATTAGTAGTTGCAACATGGATAAGCTCACTAGGATGTGAGATCTGCATCTGGAAGCAGGATGCTCTTGTTTCAGAGATGCAACGTGATAACAGGGGAGGGAGATTTTCTAAATTGTCATATTGTGCTTAGTTTAAGCAGAAGAAGATGCCAGTGGTAGTTCACGGAACATTTAAAGGAATAAACAAATGGAAACGTCATTAGCCTGAGTTCTGAGACCTAGCCTGGAAATACTAGAGAGAGCTCAAATCACACAATCAGCTATTGATCATCGAAAGAACAAAAGCTTCACACCATCTGTGTTAGTAAATTTGGCCAACTTCACACGTCTGAAATGAAACCGTTTTGCCAATACAGACTGTGTTTCTGATTTTCTAAACTTATCCTACCTTTGACCTTTATGATTAAAATCTAATTTAAAATGTGGTTATTTTTAAAAGTAAAAATGGTGTAATTGTCTCATCTATTAAAGTTATGAGTAATTGTTAACCTTCTTAACTTGCTGATTCACTGCCATGTCTTTCATTTCAACCTTTTTCAAAGCAAAGTCAAAAAAAAAAAAAAATGCAGATTGCAAAACAAACTCTGCTTTAAAAAAAAAAGTACAATTCACTTTCATTGTATGAACAAAACAGTTTGAAAAACTTTTAGATACTGGTTAGCCTAACCTTCTAGAATCTGTGACTGCTACATCCCTGTCTGAAGCTAGCTGCAATAAATAAATGAATAAATAAATCAGAGGGCTGGCGAGCTGGCTCAACAATTGAGAGAACTTCCTGTGCAAGCACAACGGCCTGAGGAGGCCCAAGAGACTGCTTGAGCTCCATCTCCGGGACCCACGTGAACAGCAGGGCAGAGTCACATGCATCTGTAAGCCCAGTCCCATAGGAGAGCAGGGATCCTAGAATAGCCAGGGCTGGCAAAAACATGGCAAGCTGTGGGACTGGCAAAAATCTGTGACTCAAATCAGAATTAGCAGAGGAGCGATGGAGCAGGACACCCAACATTCCACTCCAGCCATCACAGGCAAGCTGATGGGGTGTCACATGGACACATGTATGTGCATAGCCCCCACTGACATCATAACTCCCCGTCCCCACAAACACACACAGAATGACAAAGAACTGGTCCAGGCTAATTGGGGAAAATAACACCGAGAACTGAAATCCAGCGATGACACAAAAGAGACCAGCCTCTTTTCAGGAATAGAAGGCAGCCAGAAGTGGACTAGGAAAACAGTGTGACTCTCTTCTCATACACTGGCCACCACTGGGACACTAATGAGTCTTCCCTGCTGGGCTGGGGAAGAGTCCTTAACAATCATTGAGTGAGTGTCTCTCCACTGGTACCTTGGATCATAGGATCACCATGTGAGGACATCACACAAATTCCAACCTCCCTGATTTCATTCTTGAGACTTTTATTTTGGGGTTCCTATATGGACCCTCCCTGTTCTCTGTCCATGGTCCTCAGCATAAATTTGATGTTGGTTCTAAACAATTGTCAAGACTTCTTTCAGTCTTATCATAATCTCTTCCTAGCGATGCCTGGCTATCTCTTCCAGTGTTTTCCAGGGAAGTTTCACAGCTAAGTCTTTGTATGCCACATATATACTTGAAGTTAGATCATTGCAGACATGCATAAGTGGGTGAGACAAGCCACAGCCACACACACATAAAAACATTGACAAACTCAAGTCTACCTTTGAAGCTACTTAAGGCATTTAAAAACTAAGCATATGTGAAGTGTCATTCCAAAGGGAATTAGGAAATTTTTATATTACCTGTTCAAGTAAAGTTGCTTCACAGTCACTGCTTTTAGAAAATATCTGAAGCAGAGGTCAAAATATAACGCATAAATTTGAACTGTTTTGGATTCCTTTCAAAGTGATATTTATGGGCTGGGGGAGTGGCTCTGTGATGGGTACTCTCTGGCATGGACAAGGCTTTGAACACAAGCACCACTAGGAAGGAGGGAGGAAGAAAGAAGAAAGGAAGGAAGGGAGAGAGGGAGGGAAGGAAGAAAGGAGGGAAGAAGGAAAGGGAGAAGAAAGGAAAGAAGGTTAAGAAGGGGGGATTGTTTAAAAACATAATACCATCTACCATCTCTTCCACATTTTGACTCTATAACCCCACATCCTGATCCCCAATGTCAGCAGCATACTACTTAAAACTACACTCCTCCCGTTCCTGGGCCAGGCCCTGTACATACGCACATATTCTCTCTTAATCCTCCTCTACACTTTTCTCATTTTTCTTATTTTTGTCTCTCACTTAGAGAAACAGAGTCTTTTTTTTTTATGTAGGGTCTCACTGTAGCTCAGGCTGACCTGGAATTCACCTCTGTAGTCTCAGGGCAGCCTTGAACTCAACTAACGGTGATCCTACCTCTGCCTCCTGAGTGGGATTAAAGGCGTGTGCCACAAAGCCCAGCTATTTTCAAATAACCACCAGAACTTCATTAGGTTCTTATCTCCAGGGATAGCAGATAGACAAATTCAGAACATAAAATTCTTTTTATTTTTTAATTTTAATTTTTTTATTAATTAGAGAGAGAGAGAAGAGAGGGGAGGAGAGGGAGACAACAGGGCCACTTGCCACTGCAAACAAACTCCAGACATGTGCACTACTTTGTGCATCTGGTTTTACACGGGTGTAGGGAATCAAACCTGGGCCACCAGGCTTTTCAGGCAAGCACCTTTAACCATTGTGCCATATCCAAGCCCTTTTTGCATTCACTTTTAATACTTTATTTTACACAGTATCCCAAGATAAAAGTCAGCACCACCAAAGTAACCCCTTTTCTGCCCAAATGGTGGTAGCAATGTGGGAGAGGGAAGCAGCAAGACAAATAACCAATAAAGACATCAATCATTTAATAGCACCTGGAAACATAAAACATAGTTGCTTTTTGTTTTCCTTTTCTATCTAATGCAAACATTTTCAAAACAGACCTTGGGGTTATGGAAGAAAATTATGTTTAAGAGGCAGTCTCCCCAATTTACACATTTCAGCCCCTTATGAATGGGCACTTTGTACAGTGACAACATGGCTCAAAGCCTAAGACTTTAGTTCTTTGATTTGATATGAGATAAAATTACTTCTTGCTTTCCATCATCTACTTCCTTCTCAATGCCTGATCATGACACAATGTAAATGAGCTGTCTAAGCTTTCTAGATTCCTGCGGTAGCACGTACCGAGTGTGACTATCCAACACCCCATGCCTTCTTCAAGCTGACTAATCTCTCTGCATCCAGTTGCATCAAACTTGAATTAAGGAAAGTATTTTAAAGTCACTGCACCTCAATATTTTATGTATCTTGACCCAGCTATCCTGTGATATCTCAGATGTCTTTCCTTTTCAAATCTTAAGTGAGATTTTTTTAAAAGGAACAGAGACCTTTGTAAGAAAAAAAAAAAAAAAATCTATGGTCCCAAGAATGGGTAAACATTCCAAAGAGGTTTTTGTTTTTCCCCCAACAGGTCTGCCCAGCCCTACAAATTGCATTCTTGTATGAATAGTCCCAAAGTGAGTCACAAAAAAACAAAGAAACTAAGAGTTTCCCAACGTGACAGAGAGAATTTTTTTTTATTTGAATTTGCATGCTGTTTATATTTTCAAAGAGGAACTGGAAGAAAGGGGTTTCACTCTCTTGGTGTATCTATCCAGTGAGGAGTTCTTTTCAGGCTTTACTGACTGCCCGTTCCCCTCAGCGGTGAATATTTGGAGCTGAGGACTATGACTCAATTTCCCTCCCTTTCATCTCACGTAGTCTTTCATCCGTGTTTTCCAGCATGCCACAAGTCAATTCTGTGCTAGTGTTGATTCCAAACCTTGGTTCTAACCACATCACTGCACCAACCCCTCCCCATCTTGAGAAGTCCAACTTTCCATCTTTTCAAAATTCTTCATAGCCCTTCCTCATTCTCTGCTCATATCATATCCTCTATTACTTCCCTTGCACGACACTACCTCAGCTAACCTTTGCTGTGCGTCTCCTCTGTCTTGTTGCCTAAAACAATATTTTTCTAAAATGCCTCATTCCTTTTGCCTTTGTTATGTGTTTCCCAGTTCTATAAATACCATTGTGAATTTCATGTAGAATCATTCAAAGAAGATAGTCTTTGTTCGTGATTATAATAATTCTCACTCTGTGCACCATTAGGCATAGCATACTACCTGGCATGTTCTGGCTTCCCATAGTGCTTGGATGAATATATGTTAATGAATAAAGAAATCGTCTCTGTTCCGTTGCTGCCAGTTCTATGCCAGTTATATTTTGGATACAGTGTGATAGAAGCTCTGATTGTATGGTGAAGTCTCCTCTTGCTGTCAGGATGAATGCATGATAAGTACATTGGACATATTGGTGTGAGGCGTGGATGTGTAGTAGCCTAAGAGAGAATAGGAAGGAAGTCCTGAAGCTTGTAGGATGTGTGTGGGAAGAAGGGAATAGAGATCATAGGTGGAGAAGTAAAACAACATAAAAGTCATGAAGCGAGGAAATAACTAAATCCCAAGTTGTCATAATTTTCAGTCAAGTGATCTGGCCAAAGTTGCAAGATGTGGCAGGAGAGGATTCCAGCATCTAGGAAATCCCATTGAGGTGTGAGGCAGACAGCCTATGAATAAAACTGAGGAACTACAGCACAGTGAAGAGTAATTGAGGGGAAGTTCCAGATAAGCCCAGACAGAAAATTTACAGAAGCCTCATAGGCTATGTTTGGGTGCATGAGAATAAATTTATTTACATGCCTCTTGTGCCTGGGTTAGTCAGAAATATAAAGTGAGCCACCTTATGTAAAAGAAATGTATTAAGTCCAGCTTTACAACTAAGAAACCCAGAGTGGGGAAGGGAACAAAGGACACTGATAGTGACCTTTGTTAAGGTTTCTTAATCTGTGAAGTGGAGAGAATTTGGGTTTACCCTTTTACTCAGATTGTTTTGAAATTCAAATGAGGAGGATGTGAAGAGCTGTTGTAAGCCAAAAGATAGATCGCCACAGTTGCTGTCATTTCCTCTCCTTGGGATTGAAAGTTTCCATTAGTTCAGCCTAGAAGTGGACACGGCACCAAACAGATTGCGCAAATCTGAAAAGGACAATCAACTTGGGGCTTATGTTTAAAAGCTACTGTTTGGAGAATGGGCTAGTGTGTTTAAGATTTCTTTCTTCCTTCCTTTCTTTCTTTCTTTCTTTCTTTCTTTCTTTCTTTCTTTCTTTCTTTTTCTATTAGATTAAACATGCTTATATTTATTTTAGATAAAAGATAAGCATGAGCCGGGCGGGGCGTGGTGGTGCACGCCTTTAATCCCAGCACTCGGGAGGCAGAGGTAGGAGGATTGCCATGAGTTCAAGGCCACCCTGAGATGACAGAGTTAATTCCAGGTCAGCCTGGACCAGAGTGAGACCCTATCTCGAAAAACAAAAACAAAAAAAAAAAAAAAAAAGATAAGCATGCACATACAATGGTCAACTACACATAATGAAACTGATAATATTAACAGCTCAGGACAGTACCAAGGAATGAGACCCTATCATGACAGTCACTTATGGCCAGAATTTTATAGCTGAAATGAAGACAATCCTATAATGGAAACACCACAATCTTCTTTATGTCCATCTCTATGCACTAGTCTTTTTTTTTAATACCATTTTTTTTCTTTATTAGCTATGGACATACTCACTGTGTAAACAGCACGTGTTGGTACCATCCTTATCCTCTTCCCTGTCCTCCCCCCTCTGCAGGGACCCTCCTTGTTGGGGAAGATTTCTGAAACAGCTGCAGTCACCACCATAAATGTCATATCTCCCTCCTGCTTATGCCACTATTACAGCAGTTTGCCCTTCTTATCTTTCTAACCAGTTGTATAGTCCATAGGGTCCACTGAGACATTTAAGACTGGGGATGACTTTTTCCCCCAGCAGCCTGCCCACCACCGACTGCCCATCCCCAACACTGTATCTCTCGAAAAATGTCTGCAATGGGCCCTAAGACTTCCTGGACTATAGTTTGGAAATAATGACTTGCCTGTGCATCTTTACCCACTGCTTAATGGAGTCTGTCTAGTATGCGTAAATGAGGGTCTTCCATCCGGTGTAGGAGGTTCACACACTTTAAAGAGCAGAAATGCTATTTAGCCAGCACTACAGGATTTGGTTTAAGTAAGGAAGTCTTGCTCCAAGCATTGGCTCCAAGGGCATTCTTTGTAATTCACATATGAAGCTTTTAGTCAGTCCCTGTCATAGGCAAAGTATAGAATGAGGCCGATGATCGCTTTGAGGCATTTCCCAGGAAATGAATGTAGGAGAAGAAAACAGTATACAGTATAGTTGAAAAAAACAATCTTGGTCAGAATGTAAACCCTGGCTTCCATTTATGCGCTGTACAGTCTTAGGAAAAATCACCACCATAGGGAGACAGTTTTCCCATTTTTAAATTCAGGTTGTTGGACTGGTTATTCTCTGAAGATTTCTTCCAATACCTACAGTTCTGTAAATCCATAAAGACCATGCCTAATCCTGGGTGTTCTCCCACACTCCGCCCCCCACCCCCCAAGCAGCCAAGCTGCACTCATACCTGGTGTAGTTCTGTTCCTTCTTTAGTCTTTCTCTTTAAACATGGTCCTGAAGGGTGGGGTTTTGTTGAGCAATAGTAACCTGATTTACAATACTTACCAGTTTCTGTGGGATGAATGCAACTACCACTGGGGTGGTGGAATACCAAGCTGTACATCGTGATCTCATATTTCCACCAGTGGATGGAGTAGACACCAACAAATCCCAGAGAACAGTGAATGTGAACACGTACTAAAATAATTAGGAAGTAATGAGCTCTTCATTTGTTAACCTGCGCCTAATATAATCTGGGCGACTTCATATAATTGAACTTTTATTAATAACTTCCTATGCTCATCTGCTGCTTTGGCAACAAACCGCTGAATGATCAACTTGAAGTAACAAAAGTTTTATTTTATCTCTTGGTCTCCACAAATCTAGTCCGGCATAGATTGGTCGTAGTTCTTTGAAGTCCGTGTCAACGCCCCACGGTGAAGTACTCTCATGGCCATAGTACAAGAAAATAGAAGATAATACCTGGATGGGAGCATGTCCCCAGTGGCCTAAAGCCTTCCTACTAGGCCCCATCTCTTAACGTTCCCAGTACTTCCTGATAGTGCCAATCAGGGGATCTAGCCGTGGCCTTTGTGAGATTGTGCAGCTCCAGAGCCCAGTACATTCCAGATACTGAACTCATGAAATTCTCTCTTTCTCCTCCATCCCATCTTCCGTCTCTCTTCTCTACCTACCTCTGAGTTCAGCTGGGACAATGTACCACAAGTCTTAACTGAACTCTAGATCACTTACACAGAACAGCAATACAGAAACAGGAATATTAGGAAAGTCACTTGTAACGGAAAGAAACTACTTCACCAATTCTGGGAGGTTAAAGACCTGCAGATCCATTCACTTGGTTTCATAGTTCCATGATGCTCCACGGTTTGAAAGAGTATTAATTTGAACTCAAAACTACCACTGTAAAAACATTGGCTGCACCTGTGTTAGTTCTAGTCTATAAAAATAAAATTAAGACAACAAAGAAGGGTATTTTGGGCATTTCTGCATTCCTGTTCATTTTATAATGATTTATGCAGCTGTTCACTGAACAGGGAAAATATATTTGAGAGACAAATGTTATGAATTAAGAAAAAATAAATATGGAAGCAAAGGTAGAAGCCTTATTTTTGAGACCTTGGTCATGTTTTCAGCTTTAGTTTTTGTTGTACTTGGATGCAATTATGTGCCAACTTATTCAGAGTTAAATGTGTGTGACATACAAAGCTACATGGATAAAAAAAAATCAGACTCACAAGGATGAATGAAATATCCAACATTATTGTGAAGTACTTCTAAAAAATGAAATCCTTATTCCCTCACACTCAGTTACTCTGCAGGACATAAACTGATCATGAAACTTCACTTGGGGAGGGGGCGGTCATCTTTTGCAATATTTGGCTCAGTTATTACCATATAGATAGAGAGTACTGGAGAATTATAGTAAAGTTTGAAAAATAGGAACTATTTTATAGAGCTTCTGAAGTCAATTTCTGGTAAAAATAAAACAATTTGTATCATTGGGTTTAGAATACAAAATGAGGATAGAGATTGATTTATATATATTTTCTTCTGAGAGGGAGATATAAGACTACATGTAAGAATGCATCAAGTAAGAGTATACTGAGGAAAGTTTATAAGGGACAGAGTGGGTCTTGGGGTACAATCAGTGTAGCCAACCAAACTAGCATACAATACAGAATACAGAAAAGAAAGAGGAAGAGGAGGAGGTAGAGGAGGAAGAGAATGCTGACTTTGCTAAATAAGTAACTACTCAGAACTATCTCAAACAAAATATTTTATAAACAACTACCAAGTCAGGAAGAAATGATAGTTATATAATACTACTTAAAAGGTTTTAAATAATAACAGAAGCAGATAGCAAATGTTCTCATAAATATATTGATAAATAGTCTTGACTTAATTGTTAAAAAGTTTAAAACCTTTTTTCCTGGAACTCACAATAAATCATGCTTCTTTATTTGAATAAATTTCCCAGCTTTCTGTAGACATTGCATGTTAGGGGATGTTTTGGTTGCACCACACCTAGAGAGAAGATGGAGTATAGTGCATGACTATGGTGTCCTTCAGCAGGGGAATAATGAAGGCAGATGTCCAAGATTTAGTTCTCTTAAGCAAAATGGAAGCCAACAGTAGGTGAGAAGAGTAGAGACCTACAGGTTAAGACAGTGGGAAGAATGTTAGTAACAACATAATGCAAATAATTGTACATAGAATACAGAATGGGAATCAAGATTCATGGTATTTTATTTATTGAGAGAGGGAAAATGGTACTTTGTATGAGAATGCATCAGTGAATATTAATACTGAGGCAAGTTTATAATGGACAGAAGTGGGTCTTGGAGTATGACCCAATCTAACAAACAATTCAGATGATGATTTTGTAAACATTTGCCTTTTAGGACACAGGGAAGCATTTGCCATTACGTTTCAATAGCTACCTTGGGTAGATGCCTGAATTTTCTCACCCTCATCTTCCTCATCTACTACACAGAGGTATAACATCACATACACCACAGGTTTCTCATGAGTGATAAAAGCAATAATAGTAAACTCCCTATAAATTGATTCTTAAGAAGATTTTGAAAAGTGTGATATAATAATCTTTCCTTTGACATTTCTATCAAATGTGATGCAGCTATTCTGGAATTGAAAAAAAATCTTGAGCTAGATTGTATACAGTACTATGTCATTCTGTAAAGAACTGGATAGTTGAAAGTGGTTAAAAGCAATAGTCTGGAACTAAAAATGGAAAGATTGGGCAAGATATTAAAAACAAAGAAACCACAATAACCTCCCAAGTTGTAGCGAGGATTGGGCAATAGATGGGCAATAGATGGGTAATAGATGGGCAATAGATGGGAGGGGGCTGAGTCACTGTGAAAAAAAAGAAGCAACAATAGGTTAGCAAGGAGAGAAATCATGCTGAGGTGCCTATAGACAGAGGCTGCATGAGGTTGATGATGTGAAATGGCTTTGGTTTTTTTTTTTTTTCCAATCCAGTTTATTTTTATCTTCCTCATGAAATGTAAAATAATTCACATGACAATTTGATTGAGACCTTATGGGTACCATTTCCATTGTGCAAGACAGGAACATTAGAGTAGAAAGCTTTTGCCAAGTGGTAACAGAAGATGGCTAGTGTGAGTGAGAGTCCAACAGAGGGTTGAGCAACAATTGAGTGAATTTGGGGAGAAGAGGCCACCACTGTAGACACTCCAAATCAAAATCATTGGTAAGAGTCTCCTCTCATTTATGTCTTTCATAACCTGATAAAGAAAGAAGTGAGAAAATCCAGAAAGTCAAGGAAATTAATCAAGGCCTGTTGGTCTCTGCTGTACAATGTGGGATGACCCTTGAAGGAGAGTGACTTCTTGTATCTAAACAAGACCCTAGACATCCCTCAGAACTTCACTGTTTCTATTTGCAATTTTTGAAGTCTTTAGGAAATTGTAAGAGATTTGACATTTGGCTACCAAGTAGCTCTCTTTGTGTCCTGTTACGACTACTACACGGTATCTGTAACAATCCGGATGAAGTTTTAAAATATCTAGAGGTAGAGTGTGTGAGGTTCAGGAGTAGACCAGTTGTCTGTCATGGGTAAGGTCTTGGGTTCAATCCCCAGCATGGCAAAGAAAGGAAACCTAAAAATCGTAGAGTATAAGCCCACTTTTAGGCAAGCTGTTCTTAATTTTTCTTTCCTTTGGAACACTGTTGGGAGACTTAGAAAAGCATCGGCACTTCACTGCTGGCCAACTCAGGCAGTTTAAGTCTCCAAAGTATGGTGGAGAGTGAGAATAATTAGAGTTAGGAAAACTCAGCCCCTCCTGTCCCTTCCCAGGTACATGCTGTGCTGTGGGGAAATGTCATCATCTTGCTTGTGCATCTGTGTTTGTTTAATATTTGAGTGTGCTTAGACTTGATTTTACAAAGGGCTATCTATAAATCCCCTTCCATTAGGTAGCCTGGACATTTATAAGAGAATCCAAGGGTATAATGAAAAAAATATTTTGATAACAGTTCTGTTTGTAGTGTCTTCTCCACTACTCCTGTCTGCCAAAGAACTCAAAGGGCTTTTCATTAAGCCATTACAGCTTGTCCATGAGGTAAGTAGTAATTTGGAATCAGTAGCTTTATATTTCATAGATGAACAGCTATGCATCTAGCCACCATGGAAGAGTCTGCCAGGAATATAAACCCAAAACTCCAAGACCACTAAGCTCACTTGCTCTTTATACAGTGTCTAGTACACAAAGCAAATAAATTGTGAATTTAGAACTTCTGTGGCGAAATAAGCATGCAACATGTAAGATGTATTTCTGTTAAGTTCTGTGCCCAGATGTGTTTTAATGATATTCTAATCACATATTGTGGAGCAACTATAAACCTATACTAGTATCATGGAGCACCTGTCTACCTTTAATAGTACCATAGAGTACACATATACCTTTCATTAATGTGTAAATATATTAGCATTTGCTGAGAAATTAATCACAATTTTTTTAAAAATTCACACAATGCTAAAATTTGTATATTTTTTTAATTTTTTGTTTATTTTTATTTATTTATTTGAAGTGACAAGACAGACAGAGGAGAGAAAGAGGCAGAGAAAGAGGGAAAGTGAATGGGCATGCCAGGGCCTCCAGCCACTGCAAACAAACTCCAGATGCGTGAGCCACCTTGTGCATCTTGCTTACGTGAGTCCTGGGGAATCAAACCTTGAACTGGGGTCCTTATGCTTCAAGGCAAGTGCTTAACCACTAAGCCATCTCTACAGCCCCTCTAATTTGTATTTTTAAAGAAAATGCAATAAGATTTATTTCATAAATTACATTAGGTATCATTCACCATACTTGTATGTATATCTCAAATATAAGAAGATGAAAATATTTTAATTGAATCCAGGCAAAATATTCTAACTTAGAGAATGATAGTCTCTAGTTTCCCAAGGAAGGTAGCTCCTAATATTTGCTAAGCCTAGATTATCAGTACAAGTAAGCCTTTATTGTAATAGCCTATATCGCAGATATAAGAGGCTGTCAAAATGGCAAAATAAGAAATGTGTAAAGTCAGGGTTGTTACAGTTGATCAAATATGTAGGAAGGCAAAATGTCTGTTAAAGAACTAAAGCAAAACAATAATTTTATTCAAAGAATACAAATTTTATTGTTTTCTTGTGTTAAGGAGAAAAATAAATATAAGATGCAAAACAGCAATGGTACCATAAAATTCTACTTCCTAAAAGGCAGACCAAATGGCTGAACCTTCACCAGGCCCCTAGAGGGAACACAAGACCCACAAGACACTGGAGAGGGTATGATGAAGACTGACCTTAATCTTCTACAGCCCCCCCCCTCTGTCTCTCTCTCTCTATCTTCTCTCTATCTCTTTTATATTAGTTATCTTTTTCTTCCTTCTCTTAGTGGGCACTGACCTGTAACTCCCAGTACCAGCATGGAGCTATCATCCACAATGAGCTTTTGATCAGAGAAACCTACAAGGTTTCCTAAAAGAAAGACAGATTTCTGTCAGAGTACTTGATGACCCACCAGAGGTTAGTGGTAAGACACTACTGCTGAAGACACCTTATGTGGTTGACACGTAAAATGGAATGGCATGGCTGGAAGCTGGAAGACAGTCAGTCCCCAGACAGTCAGATCGTCTAGTGCCAGAAGGTGCTACATGGGCGACAGGGGGAAAATGACCAATATCTGTCCAAGCAACTCATGGTCTAACCTACTTAGCAGCAAATCACCTGTTGTGATGCCCACACAAGTGCAATAGTGGCACATAGCCATGGTGGGGAACCAACTGCTCTTGATTTGGCTAACTGATCCCCTCAGTGGTATGGAACCCATAGCTGGAGCTGGGAAACAAGTCAGAACCATATCAAAACATAAACCCACTCTCCAATATCAAGCTACCGTCAATTGTGGGCTACAAGAGGGCCTACACCTATTAAATTCTCTATAAAAAAGTAAGGGTTATCTCATTTGACCTGGTGCTAACTTACTCTCTATTGGAGAATCTGCTTCTCTTTTCAGATAGATGTAGATCCTAAGGAGAGAGCCACGCCATCATACCTCAAAAGGGTCCCAGCTGAAACTAAGAAAAATTATGGAAACAAGCAAGAGAGCTGTTTTCCTGGTGAACCAGGTACCAGCACAAGGGTGAAGGAGATCAACACAGAGAAAAATCAACTCCTACCAAATCATAGATCCAGAGACCCAGAGGCCCCCAACACCTCATCACTGAAGCAGACCAAAAATGAACCCAACATGGCTTAGGGAAATTTTGCGGAAGAGGGGGTGGAAAGAATGTCAGAGCCACTCGTTGGGTCATGATATGCAGAGACATTTATCTTGCCCATAACTGTGGGCTAACTCCACAATGCATGACCCGTATACCTCAAAAAGGAGGGGCCAAGGGGTGGGGGCAGGTCATGGATGAGCCTAATAATGGTACCAAACTGACTGTATTTTCTGAATACAAAACTAATTAATAAAAAAATTAAAAAATTAAAAAAATGAAACACCCAATAAGGTTATTTTTATTTAAAATTTCATGATAAAATATTAATATTTTAGCTGAACATAGTGGCACATCCCTTAATCCTTGTATTCAGAAAACTGAGGCAGGAGTATTGCTACAAGCTAGAGGCCAGCATTGGCTACATATTTAGCTATTTGCAATTTCAGTGTTTGGATTCTCATTGTAACAAATCAGTATCAGAATCATACATATTATTTCATATATAAAAATTGAATAATGGATCTGAAGATATTGCTCAGTGGTTAAGGTGCTTGCCTGGAAAGCTTAACAACCCAGGTTCAATTCCCCACAGCTCATGTAAAGCCAGGTGCACAGGGTGTCCCATGGATCTGGAGTACATTTGCAGTGGCAGGAAGTCCCGGTGTGTCCATATTCATTCTCTCTGCCTGCCTCTTTCTGTCTCTCTTTTAAATAAATAAACAAATAAAATGTGTTTTTAATTGAATAGTAAGATGCATTAGTTAATATTACAAAAAATTCTTCACTTTGTTAATTCTACCCTGATTTGCGAATTCCCTTAGAATCACAAAAACGTGAAGAGAATAACTATTTGTCATTATTAGAAAATGAAATGTTGCTATGCAAGAATCTTCTGTTCATACTATATAATGACATGTCACATCCTTTGATAATATAATCAATTTAAATTAAGCCCTGCTACTGTCATGTTCTCTGCTTGCTGATGCACTACCCATCTGTCAGGTCAGCAAGGTCTCAGTCCACCAACTTTTATGACATGTGAACACAGTTGATCTTGCCACTTCTCAGCACCATGGTGCCTTCTGAGTTATCCCAAGGTCACTGCCATCTGAAAGGAGAAGGTTCTCTAACCAAAAGTGAGTGTAGCATTAATACATGGGTATTACCATTAAGACAAGTGCATACTGGGCAGTTTGGTGAGCACAGTATACACATTTAGCCAGATAACAGCAGGCTTTCCACCCTTAGAGCTCATGACTACCCCTGTTGTACATTTTCAGTATCTAGGATATATTTTCTCCCATGGAGTAGGCCTCCAGTCCAATTAGAGAGTGGTTGGTTTCCCCATAACAGACATGTCACTATTGCCCCATTAGCTTATTTGGCCTGGCTGGCCAAATTTAAGGCTTGAAGTGTCCACTGTTGAGTATTTCCACAGGTGATTTTTCTCTCTCCCCCTTTGAACTGCATGTAGCATAGCTTTTTCCAGCTTTCTGCAAACTGGTCTATGTGGAGGAGGTTTTCAGCTCAGCTCCAGCAGGATTTCTCAGTGACCTTGCAGCCCAAGTATGTAAAAAATTCAGCAATAGTGTCTTACCATCAATTCCTGGTGAGAAACCAAGAGCCTTGGCAATGACCTGTAATGTTTTGGGGACAGCAGTGAACTCCCTGGCCAATAATTCACTGGATGGTAGCCCATCCTTGGCACTGAAAATTTTCTAGCAATCTATGGCTCCTATGTGTTCCATTGTCCAAAAAAGTAGTTTCCATATAACTAATTTTTATCCTCTTAGCTTTTGATTAGCCCTCCCTCCACCTTTCCTTTACTCAATCTCTTCCCCTGACCTCACTCCTGTTTGTTATACATGTTGCCTTCAAGGCAGGTATGAGATAAGCCTGATGCTTATGCCTTTACACAGATGGAAGTGCGAATGATGGGCTGCAGGCTCAGTGGAGGGAACAATGAGGATGTCTTTCTTTGTGTCTTTTTGTTCCATGCCAACCTTCACGAGTAAAGGAGCAAAGAATCCTTCGGTCACCAGACCACCTTCCCAAGTGATTACAAAGGCAGTTCTTCCACATCACCACGGGTCTCAGTCGAGATGAGGATCACCTGTTCTCCTGTAGCTGTGTCAACATATTAAGAAAATGATAGCGAGTAGTCTGGGAATAATTTTAGACAGACTAAAGAAGTTAGGTTCTAACCTACCAGAAAGCCCAGTGAAAACTCTTTTTATCTAACTCAGTAATGGGGTAGCCCATAGGAGAGGATGATAGTAAGAATAATCCAATCAGGATCTAATGTATTGATAGCATGCTACCTGTGAGTTATGGGAGTGAATCTTTACCTGCATTATCACACCTCTTCATGCTAATTATTTTCATAAGGTTGATATTCCATAGGCACACATTGGGATTAGATGTTTGTGCCATTGTGCCTAGCTGTATGTGAGCTTTGATGGTTCAAACTCAGGTAGTCACACCTGCACAGTAATTATTTTGGCCACTGATCCATTTTTTTTCCAGACCAGGGCCCAGGTCATTCTGGCATAATAGTCCATAATCTCCATTACTACCTATTTTGTGGGGAAAAAAAGAAAAGAAAAAATATTCACAGAAAAATGCAGAAACATTTGTAGGATAAAGAATTGTCCTATAAATAGAAATTAAATGACCTACTTAAAGACAGAAAAAAAGCCCTTCTATCTGCTCTCTGTGCTCTGCCTCAGAGATAAAAGCCCCTGAAATCCCTCTTACTCAATGTGTCTATGCATCCTGTACTACTGACTACTTCCTTCCGGTATGAATTCTGTTATACCATTAACACATTTAATTTTCACTTTGCTGGAGATCTCTTCTCAATATCTATCTTATCTTTCTCTGATTATTCCCTAAATGTTAGCAGTCTTCATTAACATTTTCAATCATCTCTTCTCATTCTGCAAGCTCCCTCAAGGAGAATATCTTTCAACCAACATCATATCTTGTGGCTCCAACTCCTGACACTGGTCTAATAATCTCATTCAAAACTTGTATTTCTATCTGCTGGATATATCTCTAACTAGAACATATCCAACTTGTCCAGACAATGCATCATTCACCATTCTTTCAAAACCTATCTCTCTCTCCATTTTAGGATCTTGATAACTGACTGCATCTTCTATGCAGCCATCTAATCCAGACAACCAAGGGTGCTGGGAATCCTTTCAAGCATCTCCTTGTCCTTGTGGTCCCCGAAAATGTGCACCCCTTCCTAAACATGGTGTGATAATTGCCCTCCTCTGTAGATTATTACCAGTGTTTTACTTCACATTCTGCTCTATTCAATAGTCTCCTTCTTCTTGCTTATCTTTCAAAATACTTCCTGTTATCTTTAGTCACACACACTTTTGAAAGTAACCTTCATAAAATATAAAGAGCCTGGACTATCTGTATAGAGAATCCTTCAATACTTCCCATTCATGTCAAAGATAAAAATTCAAACTCATTATAATAAGCCAAGGCTCTTTACTGTCTTATCAAACTATCTACTCAGTCATTCCTCCTACCATATCTCCTCGTGCATTTCACAACAAGAAAACTATTTAAATTCCATAAGGCCATTTTATGCCCTCAGTCTAGAATAGCCATTTCAGATTCTTCCCATGGTGCTAATTCATTTTTGTCATTGAGTTGGATAATTTTGAATTGTTTTCTGCTTCATCCCAGCTGCCACTTAGTCTGTGAAACTCTTTGCAAGTATTCTAGGTTGAGTTAGGTGTCCTGTTCTCATCAACTTTCTGTCTGTGGTTGAGTCTGTTGTCTTATGATCATGAAAGAATGATGAATGCAGACAGAAATAGAGCAAGCAAGCAAAGTTGTGTTGCAAAGTGAAAATGAAAAGCTCTCTATGCTGGGGATGATGGCTCTGGCTTGGAGGCTTTTATGTACTAAGAATGAACCTGTTCTTGGCCTGAAGGGAATCAAGAACCAAGTTGGGACGAAGTTATTGGTTAAGCATAAGTGTATATTAAAGACTTTGTGGGTCAGAAAGAAGAGTGAAGACTCACAAAATAGCCCCCAAGCAGGGAGAAAAGGAGGAATAACTAAGAAATGAAGAGAACAGAGGACTACTCCCAACTGCCATCTTGATGAGTCAGTTTTAGTTTCAGACTGGATTTGCCTTCTAGTCTCACCAGGGCAGGTTGACATTTTGGTTCTTTTGTGCCTGTCTCCTTGACCGGCTATCTACAAAAGAAAGCTACCTGTCTGTACCTAGTCTTGATAATTATAACAGCTACTTAGAAATTACTTTTAATTAAAAGCATAAATTCCTCACTTGAGCCCACAAAGTAAAAAGTAAAATAAATCCTGCTACCTCTGCCTTCTTTCATTTTGTGCCTGTCTCCTTTACTTTGAGTTACTTCCTTACTTCTGTACATACGCATGTTAATTACTTACATACTATTTATATGAAACCAGTATCACCTGAACTATCCCATTCATGTTCAACGCTGAAGGTACAAAGTAAAAGTTATTGTCCTCAACCTGACTTCACCTTGGATTACAGGAGCAACAAAACCTTACAGGATTGGCTTTCTCTCAGATAAACAGAATTATCTGGATCTTTGCTGTGGGATGCTGTCCTTCAGGCATTACAAATATATCACCATCTTGATCAGATCCCCTGTGATTATCCAAAGACGTCTTCAACAAAATCTGCCTGTTGAAATTCCTCCATTAAAAGAAGGGCTGGGAAGGGCTGTGAGATTCCAGCCACTCCCTTCATCCTGCCTTTCTCCGCTCTTGTTGTATGTAAACCGTCTTCAGCCCAACATCCTCTCAGCAGACGCTAGGATGAATAGTAAGAGAAGGATTGACTGCAGGGAGGACTCCACCTACAGACCTATCAGGAGGTCATCACCCATGCTGGGGTTGGACTTTTCAATGATGCAACTTTGGGGGTTCACCCATACTTTTTTAAGGAACCCTTCACCCATGGTCCTATAAGCTGAATAAACTCATTTGTTCACCAGTCTCCACAGAGGTGAAATTGGTTTTTGGCATGTGGTTGTTGTCCTCTCTGGGGTGAAGAGACACTTGTTCACTTCTTCCCAGGAAAAGTCACACAACACTTGGCTTAAGAACAGAAATACAACAGAAAAACAAAGACGAGCTGGAAAGAAGCAGTTGTATTGTCCCTACCATGCAACGGGAGCTGTTAAAGTGGGGAGTGCGCTTAAGAGCAGTCCCTATGTGGCTCTTTCTTGACATAGTATGGAATGGCATGAATCAGTGATCAATATGGTATTAGAGTCCAAACAAATGTTAGGTGAAAATGGTCATAGTGGGAACACTGGGCGGATTAAAAATAAAAAAAAAGAAGGCTTGAAGTTGGTTATGAGGTAGCCAAGCATACTAGATAAAAGGAAAAATGGACTCTGGGGAAAACAACGAAGCCAGTCTTGGTAGGCTTTGTCCAGCTGTCTTTGAGCAGCATACACAAGGTGCCATTACCCTGTCCCCTAGCGAATTCCTCAACTTTATGGCTATGTACACCTTGATACATGTTCCTGCATCTAATCACAACAGTCTGCATCATGGATAAGGAAGGCTTCTAAGAAATCCTTCACTTATCCCAGGAATGGGGCTACTCTGGACTGCTCCAAAGGTGGACAAAGGGAGGATAAGTGATAGATCAAAAATTTTAAGTCCAGATACTAGAGGCAGTTCTCTGCCATTTCCTCTTGGCTCAGTTCACCCGCTATTCTTAAAGTTTACTTTCCTCTTTTTTTTTTTTTTCATCTGCTAAGAATCTCCATGCTAGCTGAAATAAACCTTGATGACTGGCTTGTTCTACCTGCTTCCCAGTGTGAATTCTTCTCCATTGGAAGCACAGGAACCAAGACAGCACCCTCAGCAGCACCCCAGGATGAGGAAGCAGGGCTGCTCCTGGAGAATGACTGTGGAATACAAAGTACTAGTAAGGCAGCATCTCCCATCCATAGCACTATACTCAGCATTTCTGTTTTGATGAAAAAATTAACACGCTGATATCATTCCATGCTATCCTGGATCTAGCTAATGTAATTTTGTTATGTCCCCTAGTCACTCAATGAAGACCAGTCTCACTTGTTTGGAACAGACAGCAGTGAACCCTTAGAGACTCTGTCCAATTTTCATGAAAGATTTTGGAGTGTCTTATGAATTTAGAAAATCTGGGCATGGTGGCGCATGCCTTTAATCCCAGCACTTCGGAGGCAGAGGTCAGAGGATCCCTGTGAGTTCGAGGCCACCCTGAGACTACATAGTGAATTCCAGGTTAGCCTGAGCTAGAGTGAGACCCTACCTCAAAAAAAAGAAAGAAAGAAAGAAGAAAAGATAATGAAATGAAATGCATGTAAACACACCTAAAGGAGCAAAGACAGGAACCACGTGGCTGGGGAGGAAAGAAGGGAAGAGTATCTAGTAGACTGAGTTATGAGCAGTACGGATAGTAGTAACTCCTGAGACTTGGCCTGTGACAGTCTGTCCTCACAGTTTTGCTCCATTCAGAAGCCTGACTTTATGGGTGGCCTAATGAGAAAGAGAGCTTAGGTAGGTGCTGAGTCGGCCTCTGTAGAGACAACAGATGTAGGAGAAAATATGTAACAGAGTTCCATGGGAATCAGAGCCCTGGTGGTTTTCCATATCACAGCCCACTGAGTCAAAAAAAAAAAAAAAAAAAAAAAAACAGGTCTTTACCAATATATGGGACATCTGCCCACAGGGACCCTTGGAAGCTACTCAAGAGATTAATATAATACTTGGCCATAGAAGCACCAAATTATGTTGGTATAATAAATAAAAATAACTAGGCCTTCTGTTATTCCTGTGGAATTTCACTAGCTGTCTAAAAGTTGGATGCCTATTCTCAGTTGTGGCCGAGGTAGATGCATGCTGTGATGGGTCATACTCATAAAGTTCCCTATCCTGTGCAGAATTGGCAGGTTGACTAACTAGGGAGGACATATGCCTATCAGTGAGTGGGGAAAACATGTCCTCACTTGTGTGGACACTGCCATGTAAGGACTTCTGACCAGCATTTGCATGCCTGCAAGGAACAGGTATAGTCTATCATCCTAAGCCTTACCCAGCTCAGTGCTGTATGTGGGTGCCCTCGAGACTGACAGTGATGAGAGCCCTCCTTACCCAAGGCTGAGAGGAACCAGGTCCAATGGCACCTCTGCCTTCCTTAGAATGCTACAAGGGATGGATTAATCTTAAGGACAAGTGGGTTGTTAAAACAGCAGGTGGAGAATTGGAATGTAAGTATCCTGTGGAAATGAAAAGGGCACTTCCAGAAGGGAGATAACAAGGCTGCTTAATGGCAATCTCAGTGTGAAGGATAAGATACCTCCATATCAATTGTTGGCCAAGGAGCTCCTGAGGCTCTCCAAATAACACTGGTTACTGTCACTGCTATGAGATGCAAGCCAGAACTAGATGGAAAACCCCTGTTGCTGAAGACAACACACTTGCTGCACTGGTTGACGGACATCAACAAATTATGCCAAGACTGAGATGAAAGCCCCTTCCCTGGGTTGACACTCACAGTTCTAGAAGGTGCTATCCAGGATACCAGGTACTAACCACTGTCAGTGGTCCTGCTTAGCTGTGGATATGCTATCAGCATGCCAGGCGAGATGTGTCTGCTGGTGCAATAGTGGCATAACTGTGATGAGTACATTGAAATGCTTCCTGGCTATTTTTAAGGGCCACTCCATAGGGAAGGGTACCCACATTTGGTACTGTAAGATAAAAACTGTGGCTAGGAAGGTCATATGTCCTAATGGGAAGATACTATTGTTACTAAATGAATATGATAGGCCTATTGACTTTCCCTCAGAGACAAAGGTTTGGGGGAGACATTAAACCCTCACCTGCATTTCCAACCTATCCCTTTTGTTCATACCTTGAACCCAGCTGCATATATCCTGCTCGAGCTGTCAGTGGCCTCTTGGTCATGGGAAGTGCTAGAGTATATAAGAAGTGGAAGGATGATGAAGGAGGAAATTCATCTATACACCTTTGGGGAGGTGATCCTACATGTAGAAGAACTTTTAAATGATGTAGCTATTGCCCTCTGAGCCACCTCTCCAGTTCAGTCTAAAGTGCTCTTTCTTTTTTAAAATTTTAGTTTTTTATTGACAACTTCCATAATTATAGAAAATAAACCATGGTAATTTCCTACCCCCGGACATTCCTCTTCAGAACTCCACTCTCCATCATATACCCTCCCCCTCTCAATCAGTCTCTTTTATTTTGATATCATCATCTTTTCCTCCTATTATGATGGTCTTGTGTAAGTAGTGTCAGGCACTGTGAGTTCATGGATATTCAGGCTATTTTGTGTCTGGAAGAGTGCATTGTAAGGACTCCTACCCTTCCTTTGGCTCTTACATTCTTCCTGCCACCTTTTATACAATGGACTGTGAGCCTTGGAAGATGTGATGGAGATGTATAAGTGCTGAGCACTCCTCTATCACTTCCTGTCAGCACTGTGGTGCTTCCTGAGTCATCCCAAGGTCCCCGCCATCTTAAAAGAGAAGTTTCTCTAACCAAAAGTGAGAGTGGCATTTGTATATGGGTATGTACATTATGATAAGTACTTAGTGGGCAGTTTGGTGAATATAGTATATGATTTAGTGAGACACCAGCAGGTGTTATATCCCTAAGGTTCATGACTTCTCCTGTCATAGGTTTTCATTACCAGGCATGTGTTCCTTCCCATAGAGTAGGCCTCCAATCCAATTAGAAAGTGGTTGGTTTCCCCCATAGCACTCATGCCACTATTGTACCCACTTGGCTCTTTTGGCCTGACTGGCCAAATTTGGGGCTTGTAGTGTCCACTGTTGTTTATCTCCATAGGTGAATTCACTCTCTCCTCTCTCTCTTCTCTCTCTCTCTCTCTCTCTCTCTCTCTCTCTCTCTCTCAGAGCTATATGCAGCATGGTTTCTCCAGTTTTCTGTCAGCTGGTCTACATGGAAGAGGTTTTCAGCCCAGCTCCAGCAGGATTTCTCAGTGACCATGTAGCCCAAGCATGAGGTGTCTTCAGCAATAGGAACTTAACATGTATTTCTGGTGGGAAACCAAGGGCCTCAGCAAAGGCCTGTAATGTTTTGGGGGCATCAGAGACCTCCCTGGCCAACAACTCACTGGAAGGTATCCCATCCCTGGCACTGAAAATTTTCGAGTAATAATCTATGGCTTCCGAGTATTCCATTGTCCAAAAAAGTAGGTTTCCATCTGGCTTATTCATACACTCTTAGATTTTGATTAACCCTCCCCCCACCTTTCCCTAAATCTCTTCTGCTGACCTCACTTAGGCCTTTCCACGCCAAGTAATCTGTTCTTCTACTTACATATATATATATATATATATATATATATATATATATATATATATATATATAAAATGATTCCCTTAAGTCCCCCCCTCTTCCTCCCTCCCTTATATCCCCTTTCTAGCTTATTGGCCTCTGCTACTGAGTTTTATTCCAAGTCACATACAAGTCCAAACATTTGTAGCTGGGATCCACAAATGAGAGAACATGTGGTGCTTGGACAAATTGCTGTTTCTAAGTGATAACATTAGCCACGTAGGGCTTCTGAGCACTGAAACTGTGACAGGTACAACTAAATAAAAATTTTAATTGATTCATATTTTAGCAGACACTTTCCTTGGATAACACTAATATGGATGGGGTTCAAAAGGGAGGACTCTGACCAACAGCTTTTTGAGTCTGAGACTATAGTGTGACAGGGGAGAAGAGGAGAGAAAGAGACAGAGAGAGAAAGAGAGAGAGAAAGAGAGATATCAGGGAGCAATAAATGGGTTGTGTGTAACAGAAGAGAGAAAGGAGTATGGGGATTGCTTGTACCTGAAGCAGGAGAGCCAAAAAGAGTCCCTGCATATAAGGTAACATCATCACCAATACCTATGATTCATTCCCAACACCATGTTAAGGAACATTTTCTCTCCTGTACAAAATAACTCTTCCCAGAGGTAGCCTATATCAGAAAAAGAAAAAAAAAAAGAACTTAGATCTCTTTAGCTCTTGCTCTCCACTTCTGGCTCTGTGACATTTTCTTCATCTGATTTGTCTATCAAATATGAGTATACTTCTGTAGGAATAATATTCCTGGAGTACTGAACAACATAGCAACCTCAATGCAGTAGGAGATCCATATGAAATATAGTTATGATTATACACATGCTTATAGATATTAACTTCTCTTTTCTACTAAACAAAATTCTATTTTTCTCAATGTTTAGGCTATCATTTTATTTCCAATATTAAGAAATCATATCTTTCTCCCCTTAAAAGAAAAAAGGGGTTGACCTGTGCTTATTAATCACAAATCACCTGGCACATGGGGTACGCAGCCAGTACCCTGGGGTTTTACCTCCGGTTACACCATCAAGCCGGGCACATTTTCACTGAGAACAGCCACACCCATGGGGGTTGAAATTCCATTCACACAGCTTCTAGCATGCATCATTCTCGGTACTCACTGTGCAGACCAGACCAACCTGCAAATATTCCTTCAAAGGAAAAGACATTTAAAAAGCTGAGAAGCTGAGAGAAGTGGCTCAAGAACGGCTGCCTGCTTGCCCTGCCAAGAAGATATGGGTCAATGGCTTGACTCCTGTAATCTGAAATTATAAGTCACTGGTAGCCTCAACACTTAATTCTTATAATTCTTATTCTGGTTACAATCTAGTGTTATACTCAAGAATGAGCTCTGAATCACATCAGCAAAGGAAAACAATGTGGTGCCTATCTCATTCCAAATGCCAGGGTATAACAAAGAAGGCACAGGTTCCCAAGAATTAGACCTGAGCCTCCCCACCCCCACCACCATTACCACCATGATATTCATGGGAACTCCCTCCCTGACTCTCTAATGTGTCTATGAGAGGACACTATAAAGACCCACAATGGAATTCTCTGATTTTCCATCATGATTTTCCAAATATGATGTGGCTTGCCAAGGAAGGAAGATTCCAGGCATCAGAAGACTGGCGATTCTAGAAAGATACTCCTCAGTTTTCTGACAAAGCACTACAATCCCCAAGGTAGACTCCCACAGAACAAACAAGGGAACATTCCGAGAGGACACTCTGAGAGGAGGCATTTTCCATTCTCTGCAGGGGAAGAGGGTGACAAGATCACAGGGTGACAGATGAGCTTTTGCACCCAGGATACCATAGAGCCATGGGATCCTGGGCTACAACCAGAGGAAAGGAACTAACTAGATCCTACGTAGAGTCAGAGCACAACACACTTCCTAGCACTTTCATGCACAGCCTCCCTGACCATACCACTTAGCTCTTACCTGTCCCATGGATAACCCATACCTGTATGAACTGCATCATATTCTGCCAGTAAACTGGACTCACATCGATGCCTTCACCACCAGGTCCTTGTCAGTGTCCAACAGTAATTGTACCCCTCCTTCATCTCAGTTTGTGGTCCTACTACCATCACTGAACCTACCCAACCGATGTTCAAAGCCAAGATTTCTTCATCAAAATCAGGTAAAGCAAAAATGCATTATTTAGATCACTTTCCAGCCGGTGGGTTTAATACTTCATGACAGATGTAGCACTCTGCTAAATGAGAAGGTGACAACAATAGCAGATCAGGCCAAAGGGGAGCCATCCCTAACCACGAACTCCTGCCCATTGGCACTGCCAAGTGTATTAGCACACAACACCCTGACCCTACCCTTATCTCCCAAGATGTGTATCTCTTTTCTAACCCTCAACCTTTCTGGCTGAGATCTTATTGCCCTGGGCTTTCTGAGAACAGCAATGTGAAGAAAAAAAAGGAACAATCTGTCCAATAGTTCCATGGCTGGCAATGCTTTTGCCTTTGGCAACACTGTTAAATGGTTGAAAGATTTAAAGATCTTTCAACCTAAGTATATGGCTCTGACTTTCACACTTTCTCAGAACTGTCTTCTGGGCATCTTTCTCTTTGGTTCCAACATTGTGCTCTCCCAGGTCATCAACGACCTCATTCCAAATCAATCTCAAGGGGCTTTCTTTGTTCTCATCTTCCACCACACCCTCCTTCAAAACAGTCTTCCCTCTCTTCCCCCAAAACTTGCCAGCTCTTCTTCCCTTGTTGCCTTTCTGCCAGCTCTTTCCTCTTTTCCTTTATACCACCCCCTTTTCTCTGATACATTTATGCTACAGATGTGTTCCAGTTTTTATTCATTTCTGAAGTTAAGTCTACTCAGAGTTCACCAGGGAAACTTTCCTTCTCAGCCATGCACAACTCTGGGTACTGGCATAGGCCTCTCATGCTTTGCCCACAAAGGTTCTAATCCCAATCTGTCTACCCTTAGGACCAGGACAGATGCCTCTTTACTTGGTGATAAAGGATTCTACCTTTATAAAGTTGTCACATTGTATCCAAAAATAGATGTTTGACCTCATAATGAAGTTCATAGCTAGATGCACTCAAACACTTGAAATTCACTGTCATTAAGCTATCACTGTCAAACCAAGGTAACGGTGACCTGCCACTAAGCTCCCTTCTCACTGTTTTCTTCCCATGCTTACCAATGTGCTCCTTTATGGTGAATTTAAATTTGGATAATTTGCTTCTCTTTTTCAGATGGATGCAGATTCTAAGGAGAGAACCAGCCCATCACACCTCAAAAGGGCCCCAGCTAGTGCTTCTTTCTTGGTGAACCTGGTACCAGCACAAGGGTGAAGGAGATAGATACAGAGAACACCCAGCTCCTACCAAACCAGATATCCAGAGTCACAGAGGCTCCCAAGACCTCACCTCTGAAGCAGACCTATAATGAACCCAGCATGGTTCAGGGAAATTTGCAGAAGAGGAGCAGGAAAGAATGTCAGAGCCACACGTTGGGTCATAATACACAGAGACATTGCCTCCTACCCATAACTGATGGCTAACCCCACAATGCATGACCCATCAATCCATATTCCCCAATGAGGAGGGTCCCTGCAGAGGGGGAAGGACAGGGAGGAGGCTATTGATGGTACCAGCTTGACTGTGTACACTGAGTACAAAACTAATTAAAAATAAATAAATGAATAAAATTTGGTACCTACTTTCTGACTTGACCATTTTCTTTTTTACAAAAATCTTTATTTATTTATATTGTAATTTATTTATGAGAGAGAGAGAGAAAAGAAGAAAGAAAGGAAGAAAGAAGGAAAGAAAGAAAGAAAGAAAGAAAGAAAGAAAGAAAGAAAGAAAGAAAGAAAGAAAGGAAGGAAGGAAGAAAGAAAGGGCATACCAGAACCTCCTGCCACTGCAAACAAACTCCACTTTGTGTGACTGGCTTTTACATGAGTTCTAGGGAATTGAACCTGGGCTTTCAGGTCCTACAAGCAAGCACACAAGCATGCAATACTTTTCGCTTATTCATACCCAGGGACATGACAGTCTATGAAAATAAGTCCATTTTCTTGTGAGGGAGAAATTAGGTATTGGTCAAGTAATCACAGATTTACAAAAATGATAGATTGTTGTGAAGAGATTTGTAGATGGTATGTGTGAAGGAATAGCATAGTCTGACAGTCTGGACATTTAGGGAGGAGGGTAAGTGTGAGGTGATATTAGACCATTGAAAAGAGCATTCTAAGAGACAGGTAATGACCATATGATGGTCATATAGCAAGAAGAACTGAGATGTATTTCAGGACTGGAGGAAACAAACAACATGACTGAGTAGTGAATTCAAGGATTTAAGGAGGTAACCAAAGAGATGAGATGGGAACCAAACAACCATGCCTTTATTTGTCATGGCAAGAATGGCTTTCTCTGTCCTTAAAAGAATATAATATTAAATTGAGTTTTTCATGACTGCAATTGACATACTTAAAAAAAAATGGAAGTGGGAGAGGAGATATGCAGAAATGGACTCTGGGATATCAGGCAAGAGATACAAAAGTCACAATGATCACCTTTGAAGTGCTCAGAGTTTATCTGTGGAAATGATCAGCTGGAGATAAAGTGAAATTTTATGCTTCTGTCTTTCACATAGAAAGATCAAATGGGCCATGGCCAAAGGAGTCAAAAGTCTCCATTTCTACTTGTGCTCCATTTTGCTAGCAGCTTTTACTACTTATACATCAGAAAATACAACTCTTTCTTTGAATTTTAAATATTAAAGAACAGACAACTATCGTAAAAGAGAAGGCAATGTAAACACCTGTCAATGCTGGTTGTTGAATTAACACTGGAGCCCATATCAGGAAGAAAATAATCTATTTAGGAGAAAATGTACAAAAATGCCAGGCTGAAGAGATTGCTCAGTGGTTAAAGCTACCGGCTTGCAAATCCTGACAGCCTGAGTTCAATTCCTCAGCACCCACATCAAGCTAGATATACATACAAAGTGGTGCATATGTCTTGAACTTGTTTGCCATGGAAAGAGGTTCCAACAGACCTACTTTTTCTCTCACTCTCCTTTTCTCTCTCTTTCTTTCTCTATCTCTCTCTCAAATTCATAAAGTAAATATTTTTAAATGCTGGGAGGACTGGGGATGAAGCCCAATTTTATGTATAAAGCCCTGTGTTCAATCCTAGCATGGCATAAGATGGTATTATGGTACATGCCTGTAATCACAGCACTCAAGGAATAGATACAGGAGGACCAAAATTTTAAAGGCATACTTAGCTACATAGCAAGTTCAAGCCCAGCCAGGGAAACGTGAGACCATATCTGGAAAAAAAAAAAAAAAGATACTGGAAGCTATTCTATGTTCTCATAAAATGCAAAACAATAATAATGGCCTCTGTAATGCTACACCCTGAAAGAGAAATTTAGGGAAATAGCCAACTTTGGCTGAGAAGCCAAGTACAGAGGGTGGTACAGTCAGTTCACCCAAGGCCATGGAACACCAGCTCCTGGCTGCTCATGGCCTCCTAATCGCATGTTGCTTCAGGCTCCAACAAGCTTAATACAGTCACAGGCAGCAAACAGTAAAGACGGAAGGATTAAGTGACTGTGTGTTGGCCTTATAGCAGATTCCAGAGATGCCAACTGGCACTCAAGCTATAACTCCCATTTTAAAGAGAAATAAGCTCTCTCTCTCTGTCTTTTTCTCTCTCACACACACCACACACACACACACACACTTTCCCCTTCTGGATTTACTCCTCTAGAAAATGTCCTTGGCTTTGCAAATACATTAACAACAGAGCCCCTCACCCATTCCTGTGCCCTTTACTGCCCCTCCCCTCTGTACTTCTGCAAATCCCTACTAGGCACAACTGCAAAACAGTTGCCAATCATCCATTTAGGGACTTGTAGGGCAATCAGCCAATTGGCTGCCCTCAGGTTATTCACACTGCAATAGGAAACAAATTTCTTGCTGCAATTATACTTAAATTTCTACTGTTTACCCCGTGGATAAACTAATTGCTGCTGTAAAACACCCTTCCCACACTGACCAGCACACATCTGTAAATTCCAAGAGGAACTGGAGAGCTGGGTGCCAATTGGCTTTGGAGAAGGAATGGCAGCAAGCCAACTAGAAGCCGGTTTATTATTCATGGTGGAATTGAACTTGAGCTTCGTGTTGCAAATGCCCTTGCACACTTCAGTGCTGACCTTGTAAGTATACAACTTGGATCTCAATATGTAACAGGCCTGTGTTTACTACTGGCTGTGGAGTGGTGGTGGAGGAACAGGAAAGACCAGACAATACCCCAGATATTTACTAAGTACTAAATGCAAGGTAGTGAAGTTTATGTTAACAATACCCGTGGGAATTTTTTTCATTACTAAAGGAATTTACAAAAGCAGAGTAAAATACACTTCTTTATCACAATCAATTATTTGAACTAGAACTAAATATTTAGTTCCAAATATCCTTCTAAATTCTCTTCACTCTGCTTCTATAAGCATAATATCTGACATTCCCACCCAAGATGTCATACGATGTTTATTGACAGAACTTTCCAAAGCAGCCTGCTTTCAAAGTATTGGTGCTTTTGTTCCTTTGAACAAGTTTCTGTCTACAGCACTTTTTCTTGCTTCTTTAACTGTGAAAATCTTACAACCATTGTAGACCCAACTCAAGGGGGAGAGTATAGAAAAGTCCTTAAACATATAATGGGCAGGGGACTGGAGAGATTGTTCAGTGGTTAAAGATCCTTGTTTACAAAGTCTAACTTCTAAAGTTCAGTTCCCCAGTCACAAAAAAAAAAACCAGACACACAAAGAGGCATGTGTGTCTAAAATTCATATGCATGCAATAGCAGGAGGCACTTTCAAATAATAAGTAAATAAATATTTAAAAATATAATGGGCAAACTTAAGGCAAGTGACTAAAAGGAGCCCTGAGTTACAGAGATTAGATATGGGATCGCCCTAAGAATCTACAGTTTTCAAAATATCTTCAAACATCTTCCTCATTCTCTGCTTCTCCCTGCCTCTTTCCTGACTCAGCTTTTGGATGACCAGCTTCTTCCGTGTCCGGTGTAAGTAGTATTGGCAGCCTTGTGATTATGTAAGGAACACCAGTAATCAAAATCAACATTTACATTTGCTATTGCTTTGCCAAATTGCTAAGGGAGACTCTAATGGTCTGTAGTGACTCTCCTTGGATCTGGTGATCTACTTTACTTGATGTAGATGGGGCAGAAAAACTAGCGTCCACATGCATCTGTCATTTCAGCAAGACAATAGAGACATGATGGAAGGTTTTGTGAATAATGCAAACACCTTGTTAAGTAACTTGTCACAGGTTTGTTGTCGCTAACCGATGTGTCTGTCTTCCCCACACACCTTTCAAAACCATTCATGTGTACTTCTCAAGGTAGATATTAAACTTTCGTTTCTCTGTGACTTTGAAGAGCCTCTGGAAAACAAATACACTGGATAGAAAGATAGTTCGGACCCTGTAGGAATTCACAGCTCCTGTCACTTCTTTGTATGCATCTCACCCATTCATTCTTGGTGCTCCAATCCCACAGGACATCTTTTTTTTTTTTTTTTTAATTTCCTCTAACATTTCAAGAGCTTCCCAGGCTGAACATCTTAAGACATATTACTTCCTTTGTAATGAATGTTCTTTATATATCTGGCTCCTACTAATTCTCCCAGGAGGACCCAGAAGCTTAAATTTTACCTCATTATGAAAAGAAGCTTCTCTTAACATTGCCCTCTCCTTCCAACAATACTGCCTGTCAGTCATCTGTCTTGAGTTTGTTCATAGAGTTTGTTACAATTTTTTTTTTTTCGAGGTAGGGTCTCACTCTAGCCCAGGCTGACCTGGAACTCACTATGGAGTCTCAGGGTGGCCTCGAACTCATGGCGATCCTCCTACCTCTGCCTCCCAAGTGCTGGGATTAAAGGCGTGCGCCACCACGCCCGGCTGAGTTTGTTACAATTTTAGATAGTCAATTAGCTCACTTGTGTATTTACTCTCTTCATCCCTGCAATGCTTCCACCGCCACAAATTCAGGGCCTTATCAATTTTGTTCTCCCACATATATAATGAACCTAATATAGTGCTTGGTGCATGGTTCTCAATATATATATATATATATATATATATATATATATATATATATATATATAATATTTTCATTTATTTCAAGAGAGAGGTAGAGAGAAGAGCTAAAATCAGAGAGAATGGGTACACCAGGGTCTCCAGCCACAGCAAATTAACTCCAAACGCATGTGCCATTTTCTGCATCTAGCTTTATGTGGGTACTTGAAAATTGAACAGGAGTCATTATCAGGCTTTGTAGGTAAACACCTTAACTGCTAAGCTATCTCTCTAGCTCCAATAAGATTTTTTTTTTTTGGTTTTTTACAAGGTAGGGCCTCACTCTAGCCCAGGCTAACCTGGAATTCACTATGTAGTCACAGGGTGGCTTCAAATTCACAGAAATCCTCCTACCTCTGCATCCTAAGTGCTAGGATTGAAAGCATGCACCACCAGGCCTGCCTTCCAAGTAAGTAATTTTGATGGATGAAAAGTCTAGAAAATCACCAAATTCTAGTATGGTCACTAATGTTGGTCATCTTAGGCTGCTTCTCCCTAAATTCATCTTCCTTCTCTATAAAATCAGAAAATTCTGTGGCAGCTATAATGATTATACCTCTTCCCCTAAGATCTCCTTGAGGCTCTCTTCTGAAAAGCTTTCCCTGATTAATCTGGCAGACTCTAACCCCATTGAATGTCTGTTCTGAAATTACTTTATAGTAGATTTCATTGCTATCATAAAGTGCCATGAGACAGATAGACTCCAGTGGATCTTAAAGAAAATGAGAAATCTGGACCACATGAAATGCCTAAAAATCCTAAAATATTTTTAAGAACAAAGAAATTTATAAACATAGCTAAAATTTGACATGTTTGGTTCTATTGAACCCATGAATATTTTCAACACAGGAACATACACTGCAAATGTAGTCATAAAATTTTGATAGTAAAAATGTCCAGAGTGCCTTCAACAAACCATGTGGCTCTAAGCTAGAATTAAAGACCATTTTGTATCTAATATATTTATATATCTTTTATTTTTATTTATTTATTTCAGACAGACAGGAAAAAAGGCAGATAGAAAGAAAGAGAGAATAGGTTCGCCAGGGCATTTAGCCACTGCAAACAAACTCTAAACTCATGCTCCACCTTGTGCATCGGGCTTAGATGAGTCATGGGGAATAAAATCTGGGTCCTTGGGCTTCACAGGCAAGTGCCTTAACCACTGAGCAATCTCTCCAGCCCACACTAATATTTTGCTTAATGTAATAAAACATGCTTGATAGATGATTTTGGAAATCCCAGAGAATCACACCTCCTTGATTCATCCTAGTGAGTCTCCATCCACACTGATGTTGGATTTAGCCATATGGCCAGTCTTAACATAATTTACATTAGGGAGACTATATAGTAGAGTTTGAGTTTTAATGTATGTTTATGTGTTTCCCCTTGTCTTGTACTCTTTGAACCTTTGAACCTATTCAGAGTGCTGCTATGAAGCTGTGTGCAGAGACCCAGCTGGAGGAGAATGAAGGACCCTGGACCACAGCCCTCAGAACCTCCAAACAACAAACAGCACCAACGATTAGCTATCTGAATTATTACCCATTCAACTTTCCAGACATCCCACACTGATACTCACTGTATCAGAACTAATTCCAACTAGAAACATAAGAAAAAAATAGTAATTTCTAGTTGTTCTTAGCCGCTAAATTTGAGGGTGATTGGTTACCAATCCTAAACCCTCCAGTAGCAGCTGCTGTCTCATTTATACAGAGGATAAATTACAGACTCAGAAAGGATCAAGATTGCAATTTCTATTTTTCCTTCCATATTCTTCCCACAAATCAGATCCAAAAAATAAAAAGCCAACTGTTAGGTTTCTGACATCAAGGACTCCATTTCTGGTGCCAATTTACTATTTTTGTTACCTTCTCATTGCTGAAATAAAGAACCTGACCAAAAGCTACTGATGCGACGAAAAGTTTTCATTTTGGCCTACAGACTAGAGATGATGCTACGTGATGGCAGGGGAAAGCATGGTGTGATTAAAGGCTGGACATCACCTCTGCCACAGCAGTGGAAAATAGCAGCAGGCAAAATAGCAGAGTGAGCCAAACTCTGTCATGGGCGAGCTTCCAAAAACACAACTCCTCCAGCAAGGCTCCTCTTCCCAAAATTTCATGAGCTGGGGACCAAGCATTCAGAAGACATGAGTTTCTGAAGGACATCTGATTCAAATCATCACAGGAAATTTCCTCATAAGACAACAAGCTAAACTTCAGCATAGCCCATTGTCAATAACTGCAGAAGGGCCCCACAGGGCGGCATAACCCCGTTTCCTCCATCCCATCCCCTAGGTGATTGAAAGAAGTTGACAACTAACTCAAAGACAGTCAAAGCATCATCTGTCCTCCAACCTACAGCATGACTTGAAAAGATATAAAATGTAGAACCAAACCCATCACATTTCCCCCTCTCAAGAATTTTAACTGAAATGCTGAATGACTAAGACAGTTAAGCAGAACTAAGTCAACACACAGTAGACGGAAACATGGCATATTGGAACACACCAAAGCTGTCAGTAATTGTACAATAAAATAATATGAGCCAGGAGAAAGTGAGGAAAACTATGTAAGCATACAGGTGAAGAACATCCTGGCTCATCTGTAGAAGCAGAAGGAGGTGGGGGAGTCCTGAAAAGCAAGGCAGAAAAGACAAAATGCTGTGTGTTGAAGACTCCACATGCCACTCTTCAGCTGCCTGGCTCCTGATGGTTTTCCACTTATGGACTAAAGGCATTGTTATCTTTCAATAAACCAATCTTTTGTTAAAGTCACTTATGGGATTTTCTCTTCCTTCGAACTTTGACAGCCAAATGAAAGCAAACTTCAAGCAGGAAATAATTCTCACTGTGGAAAATCTGCCAGGAATTGTTGTGATTTGTTTAGTTGCTTTTAACAAGCAATAATCTAATTTCTAATAAACTAGCTCTCCAGATTATTGCATGAAGGCAATAAGAAAGGTAGAGAAAACCCTGGGAATAAATTTATTCCTCGTGACAGTTTTCTTCCCAGCATGACTTTATGATGGACAGAATACTTTTGAGCAAACTTCACCATTAGTTTGTCAAAATGTTGGACTTACGGTCTCTGTGACTTCTTGATCCAAACACTTCCCATTTGGCCCATGCTGTGAGTGTGCACACAGGCATGAAAATTGGCCATCAAAAGTTTGAATGACCAATGAGTAGCTTCATCAAACTGTACAGGTCTAGAAAGGAAATGAGAAAACTAATCCAGGGGAAGGGGATCAAAGACCAGTGTTGCAAGAGAGTTTAATCTTGCAAAAATTTTTTAAAATTTTAAACCTGACTCTGATTAGAAGATTTAAATCCTTAGAACAATTTACACTGGCTTTTCTTTGTCAGATTTATGAAGTTCTCTCCTTTAAAAAAGTGTATATTGCTGAAAGATTGTAAAATTTAATAGCAAACAGGTTACACACTTAAGACTAGACTAAGCACAATTAGCGCTCAAATTCCTCCCTCTCCTATAAATAACTCAGTTTCCTTTCCATGTCTGCAAATTTCATTAGATTGGTGGAAAAAAGGGGGGAGGGATGGAGAAGAAGGGAGAAAGAAAAGCCTTCTGATTTTCTTTCTTTGCTAAATTCATATGCAATCATTCAATCAGGGTCTTTGTACAGTCTAGGAATTAAGGTAAGGGGGGGTTGGGAGCAGAGTTAAAAATTATTAAAGCCCTGATTCATATGTCCCTAGCTTTGGAAAGAAACTTTCTACACATAAATTTGGAATTCACCTGCTAAAATATCAATATGTTATAGATGACAGATATATATACAGACATGAGCATGTGAGTGTGTGTGTGTTGGTTTTTCCAATAAGCAGTCTATTTCATTAGGTCTTTGAAGATAAGGTTCAGTGATCTCAGAAGAAAGGATGTTGATCTCTCTCATACCTTTAGGATAGGTATAACCTTTGGAGATGGTACTTAATTTAGTAGTTTTTGTTCATTATGATGGCAAAAAAAAGAAGTCTCCAATTTATTTCTTATATGACAAAACAGCTGTTAGACAAATAAAGATATTTGGAAAAGATGGAAGTCCAGCAAGGTAAGGACAAGTGTCTTTACAGTCGCTAGACACCCCTCTCCCCTCCATCTCTCAGTTCTTCAGTCTGTTTGCCAAAAACTAAGGCAGACAAATCAATAATAAACAGGTTCATGTCCAGAAACTCAACATCAAGCCAGGCGTGGTGGCTCACGCCTTTAATCCCAGCACTCGGGAGGCAGAGGTAGGAGGATCGCCGTGAGTTTGAGGCCACCCTGAGACTCCATAGTGAATTCCAGGTCAGCCTGGGCTAGAGTGAGACCCTACCTCGAAAAACCAAAAAAAAAAAAAAAAGAAAAAAAAAAAAGAAACTCAACATCTTTTACATTTGCATTATATAGCCCATTGACCTTCATGGGTGTCTAAAAGTATATTCCAGTTAGATTTTATCTTTTTTATAAGTTACCAAACAGCAAAATGTTTTCAACATGGTTAAATTTAGTTTCAGCTAGAATAGTTGTAATATTTATCCAAAATCTTATTCTCACAAATAAAAAATGGTTTAAAAAACCCAGCAAGCTTCTTACTACTTAATCCTTTCTTTTGTGTGCATTTTGGCTAGGTTCCTATAATACAGTTTTTAAAACAAAGTTATATGCATAAAGGGAGCAAGTATATTTTCCTATAAAGGCAGATTTACTTTGCAGTTAACAAAAGATGAGGAAGGGGGCTGGAGAGGTGCTCAGTTATTAAAAATGCTTGCTTGTAGGCTGGAGAGATTGCTTAATGGTTAAGACATTTGCCTACAAAGCCAAAGGACCCAGGTTGGACTCCCCAGGACCCATATAAGCCAGGTGTACAAGGGGCCGCACACATCTGGAGTTTGTTTGCAGTGGCTAAAGGCCCTGAAGTGCCCCATTCTCTCTCTCTCTCTCCCTCTTTCTGTATCTCTCTCTCTCAAATCAATAAATAAAAATAAAATATTTAAAAAGGTGCTTCTTTGCAAAGCCTGATGGCCAAGGTTTAATTTGCCAGCACCCACATAAAGTGAAATGCACAAAGTGGTGCATGCATTGGAATTCATTTACAGTTGCAAAAGTTCCTGACATGCCCATACTTTGTCCCTTCCTCTCTCTCTCTCTCTCTCTCTCTCTCTCTCTCTCTCTCTCTGTCAGTGTGCCTCTTTCTCTCTATCTGGCTGTTGCTTTCTTGAATAAATAAATAAATAATGTTTTTAAAAGATCAGGGAGACATTGTGTGAACATAAACACTGAGGAGACAAAACTGAACCAGTTGGGACCTTCAGCTTGCCTAAATGGCCACTCTAGAGTCAGTGTGCATTAATCAGTATGCGGTCATGTCAGACTTAAGTCAGGAGGTAAGTTGCTAAATTCTTTAGTGTTTCCAAACAGGGAGCAGACTTCTATCTGTTCTCCAAAAGAGTTACATAATTAATAAAATTCATATCACTGAACCAAAGCTTTGCTCTTTGTGCTTGTGGACGTCAAAGTTTATTTTTCCTATGCTCCCTTTGAAGATAGACAATTGTGATAGATGGTGGATGGGAGTCCAGGAATTTGACCGAAATGACAGCACACGCCCTATAAGCAGCTGTGGGTTGGCTAAGGTTCTGTCTTGTTTGCACATGGAGTGCAGTACAGCCAGTGGAAAGAAATAGTCACACTGTATCAAGCGTGCCATCAATCTGAAGCGCATTTGCATTAGTGTCAAACACTGCGGTTACCCTAGCTTCCAGATCCAGGAAGACAGGTGTGACAGTCTGTGCTGTGATCAAAACACCTTTCCTCATGTGCCCCAAAGGTTCTGATCTTGTGAGGACTATCAAGTATTAATAGAGTGATAGTAACTTGTCAAGCTCATATAATCATACCACGCAATGGTGGGCTAAACCCATACCCATGGCCTTGAACCTCTCTCAAATGTATATCTATAATGTTCAGCTAAATTTCAAGCTTTGGTATGGGACCAATATGACTTTAAAGGTATTTTTAGCCAGCAACTCCATGAGAGAAAGGGTGAAATACCATCCTACATTCCTAAAACTGTGAACTTAGCACCATGTCAGTATGGCTTTAACAACTTGGTTTTAACTACTGTTATCCTGGTTTCTTCTGGGAGGAGTCAGAGTCAGTCCATGTGGGAAAAAAGCCTTGACATCTGTATACAATAGAATAGCTACCCTCAGGTGATTATGATGCGTTCGGTCCACGGACCATGTTATGGTCTCAACATTTGAAAACACTTTCAAACCACAGAAATATAATATCTTGGATTTTTGGAAAGTCTGTGCTTTGGAAAAGGTGCCCCTCCCCATGTTAATTGTAGCCTTTTTCTATGTTAGAGAAAGGCAATCTATGGACCCTGTAAAAACAATTGACATCCACCTCGTTCCCCTTGTTATTTTCCCTTTACTTTATATTTTCTTTCTTTCTTTCTGGTTGTTTTTCTCCTTGTCTCTAGTTCTTTTTTTTTAAGTCTAAAAAATTTCTTGTGGTCCAGCCATCAGAGCATGTAGGCTTTCCTTTTATGAAATTTTGATTTATTTATTTGCACATGTACATGTATGCGTATATGGATATGTCAAGGCCTATTGCTGCAAACAAATACCTGATGTTTGTGCCACTTTTGGCAACTGGCCTATGTGGGTGGCTTGGAATTTGATCTCAGGCTGGCAGGTTTTTCAAGAAAGCACCTTTAATCACTGAGGCATTTTCCTCTATACCCCCCCATATAGGTTTTTCTAATGCAGTTTCTTACTCAAAAACTCTGACTGCTGCCTTTTATTCCCACCACCAAAAAATGCATTCTCAAAGCATGGAAATCCATGACCCTAGAAAACTCACATGATATCTTGGGATGGGCTATAGTTACTGTTGTTACCTTTCTTAATTGTCAGTCAGGTTCACTTCATGGCAAGGAAATTCTTTAAACCTACAGAACTCTATTGCCAATGGCCCCAAGCAGAGTTTTTGCCCACACAGAAATGTACATCCCAGGAATTCACTCTAAAGAGAGTCCAGCTCTGAACAAGGCAGCATTCCCAGGCAGGTCATCATTGGACTGCAGCCCAACATCTATGAGAGGTTACACACAGATGGCTTATAAGGGGATGCTTGACTCAGATCAGACCGGAAAACTGAGTCATCTGCAGTCAGCGGGACCAAAGAGGAAAGAAGGAAAAAGTGTAGCTCTGCAGTGTACCAGGTGCTGTTGAAGTATCTGCACAGGTAGACGCCCTCAAGAGTCTTGTGAGGACCCTGTGAAGGTGAGGGGTCCTACTGTATTTTATAGACAAGGTTAATAGGATTCAAAGAAACCAAGTATAATCCATCTGGGCTTACACATTCTCTGAATAAAGTTGTCATACTCCAAACTCATGCTTTTCTTCATATGGCCCAGTTCTGGCCTTGTGATCATCAACTACTAAAAAGAGACGTGTGTACGTGTGTGTGTACGTGTGTGTGTGTGTGTGTGTGTGTGTGTGTGTGTGTGTGTTGGGAGAGAGCTGTGTTGGTCAAGTCCACTTTTCCATGAAAACAGTTTATATTTCTCCCACATCATGAAACGGTGGTGCTAACAGGACCTTCAAGGTCATCTGATAATCTTCCTCTTGTAAGAAGAAGGACCAGAGATCCAGAGAGGCAGAGTACTTTGCCCAAAGTCATTTAGAACTTAATGGATATAGAATGACAACACATCTGTTCTTAGGGGCACTTCAGTGCTTACCTTGTTGCTGTCATGTTTCCCAAATATTTCTTTATGAATTTAAAATGCATAAAAAATTAATGTCACAGATAAATGGATAATAAAGATGTGGTACATCTACACAATGGAGTTCTATTCAGAAGTAAAGAAAAATGAAATTATGAAATTTGCAGGGAAATGGATGGATCTGGAAAGGATGATACTAAGTGAGGTAACCCAGGCCCAGAAAGCCAAGTACAACATGTTCTCTCTCATATTTTGATCCTAGCTACAAATGTATATACTGTGTATGATCAGGAACCAAAAATCAGTAGCAGAGGCCCATAAGCTAGAAAGAAAAAGGCTATAAGGGAGGGAGGAGAGGGAAGATCTTAAGGTAATGGTATTGTATATATACAAGTAGAAGAACAGATTACAGGGAGGGGAAAGGCCTAAGTGAGGTCAGGGGGAGAGATTTATAAAAGAAAGGTTGGGGGAGAGTCAATCAAAATTCAGGATATTCTGAATAAGACATATGAAAATCTACTTTCTTGAATAATGGCACATCCAGAAGCCATAGATTGTTACTAGAAAATTTTCAGTGCCAGGGATGGCTTACCTTCCAGTGAGTTTTTGGCCAGGGAGGTCCCTGTTGCCTCCAAAACATTATAGGCTATTGCTAAGGCCCTTGGTTTCCAATGAGAAAGAGATGATAAGACCCTTTGCTGAAGACCTCATATGCCTGAGCAGCAGAGTCACTGAGAAACCAAGCTGGTCATGAGCAGAAAACCTTTTTCCTTTAGCATAGCCAACTGAAAGCTGGAAAAAGATGCACTGTATGCAGCCTTATGGGAGACAGATGTCATCAGCGGTAAAAACAGTGGCCACTGGAAACCTCAAGTTTGGCCAGACAGGCCAAATGACTGAACGAGTGCAATAGGGGCATGGCTGTTCTGGGGGAAACCAACTGCTCTCTAATTGAACTGAAGGCCCACTCTATGGGAGGGAATATGTGCCTATACTGAAAACCTAATCAAAAGCCTATGGCCATGGAGGTCATGAGCCTTAGGGGTATAAAACCTGCTCTTGTGTGGATCAATGCATATATTGCTTTCACCAAATTGCCCTGAAAGCACTACACATAATGTTCATACTCATATATTAATGCTACTCTCACTTCTGGTTAGAGAAGGTTCTCTTTTCAGTTGGCGGTGACCACTGGGATGACCCAAAAGGCAACATAGTGCTGAGAAGAAGGGACAAAGGAGTGTCCAGCACTGAAACATCTCACACCCTCCAAGGCTCAGGGTCCATTGCAGAAGAGGTGGAGTAAAGAATGTAAGAGCCAAAGGAAGGGTACCACTCCTTACATACAACTGTCTGGAAAGAATTTGACCTTGATATACAAGACCTCACAGTGCCTAGCAATACCTACACAAGACGCTCATAATAGGAGAAAAAGATGTTGACATCAAATTAAAAGAGAGACTAATGGAAAGAGGGAGGAGATATGACAGAAATCAGAGTTATGAAGGGGAAAGTGGGGGAGGGAAAAACCATGGTTTGTTGTCTGTAAGTATAGAAGTTGTCAATAAAAAATATCCAGCAAACATCTCGAGGACTAGACAATAGGGTGGGTGGGGCGGGAGGGGAGGGCAAAGGAGTGGGTGGAAGACACAAATCTAGACCCAAACGGCAATGGTACCATAAAATTCTACATCCTAAAAGGCAGACAAAATGGTTGAACCTTCACCAGGCCCTTAGAGAGAACACCTGAGCCACAAGACACTGGAGAGGGTATGATGAAGACTGACCTTAATTTTCTACAGCTTCTCTCCCTCTCTCTTTCAGTCTCTCTTCTCTCTAACTCTTTTATATTAGTTATGTTTTTCTTCCTTTTCTTATTGGGCACTGACATGTAACTCCCAGTAACAGCATGTGGCTTTCATCCACAATGAGCTTTTGATCAGAGAGACCTACAAGGCTTCCTAAAAGAAAGACAGATTTCTGTCAGAGTACTTGATGACACACCAAAGGTTAGTGGTAAGACCCTACTGCTGAAGACACCATATGCGGTTGACATGTAAAATGGAATGTGATGGCTGGAAGCTGGAAGAGAGTCAGTCCCTAGACAGTCAGCGTGTCCAGTGCCAGAAGGTGCAACATGGGTGACTGGGGGAAAATGACCAATATCTGCCCAAACAACTCAAGGTCTAACCTACTTAGCAGCAAATAACCTGTTGTGATGCTCACACAAGTGCAATAGTGGCACACAGCCATGGTGGGAAACCGACTGCTCTTGATTTGGCTAACTGATCCCCTCAGTGGTACGGGACCCATAGCAGGGTCTGAGAAACAAGTCAGAACCATATCCAAACATGAGCCCACTCTCCATTATCAAGCTACTACCAATCATGGGCTACAGGTGGGCCTACACCTATTAAATTTTCTATAAAAAAATAAGGATTATCCCATTTGTCTGCGGCTAACTTTACTCTGTTGGAGAATCTGCTTCTCTTGTTCTGATAGATGCAGATCTTAAGGAGAGAACCACCCCATCATACCTCAAAAGGGCCCCAGCTGAAACTAAGAACAATGGGCAGAACAAGCAAGGGTGCTGTTCTTTTGGTGAAATGGGTACCAGAAAAAGGGTGAAGGAGATCGACACAGAGAACAATCAACTCCTACCATAACAGATATCCAGAGACCCAGAGGCAACCGTCACCTCATCACTGAAGCAGACCAAAAATGAACTCAACATGGCTCAGAGAAATTTTGCAGAAGAGGGGGTAGAAAGAATGTCAGAGCCACATGTTGGGTCATGATATGCAGAGACATTTCTCCTACCCATAACTGTGGGCTAACTCCCCAATGCATGACCCATATACCTCAAAAAGGAGGGGCAAGGGGGTAGTACATGGATGAACCTAACAATGGTACCAACTTGGCTGTATTCACTGAGTACAAAACTAATTAGTAAAAAAATAATAAACTTTAGAAAATTAAAATATATATATATATATATATATATATATATATATATATATATATATATAAAAAAAAATAAATGTACCAGGCATGGTGTTGCATGTCTTTAATCCCAGAACTTGGGAGGCAGAGGTAGGAGGATTGCCATGAGTTCAAGGCCACCCTGAAACTATATAGTTAATACCACATTAGCCTTGGCTACACCTAAACCCTATCTCAAAAAAACAAAAAAATAAATTAATGTAAGAATGTATACTATTGTCCCAAGTTTATGTCCTCGGTCCAACATCAAACTAGCTTAAAATCTCCTTGCATTGGTCATTTTTCTGTTGCTGTTAGAAATTACCTGAGAAAATCAACTCAAAGGGAAGAAAACTTTATTTTAGTTCATAGTTTCAGAAGATGCTGCCTGGAGGTCAGTTGGTCCAGGTGCTTTTTATGTATGGCCAAACATCACCTGAAAACACAGTGAAGAAGAGGAAGAGGGGCTGAAGAAATTGCTTAGTGGTTAAGGCACTTGCCTACAAAGTCAAAGGACCTCAGTTCAATTCCCCAGTACCCACATTAGCCAGATATACATGATGGCACATGCATCTGGAGTTTGTTTGCAGTTGCTGGAAGCCCTGACATGCCCATTCTCTCTCTCTCCTCTCTCTCTCTCTCTCTCTCAATCTCTCTGTCTCTTTCTCTCTCTGCGTGTGTGTGTGTCTCTCACTAGCTCTCTCTCTCCTCTCTCTGCCTCTTTCATGCTCTCAAATAAATAAATGAAATGAAATATTGTAAAAAATAGGAAGAGGTGTGAGTTCTTCAGAGGTACAACTTCAATTACCCTACTTCCTTCTGCTAGACCCCTGCTAAAGGGCTCACCAAAGTCTGGTGACCAAGCCTTCACACATGGGCTGGGGAGGATGCTCAAGAGCAAACATGACATTTATGAAACATATATTCCTGAGCTTCATACTGCTAGTCTATGTAAGCTTATCTCCAGCATCTGTGCCAGTTAAAACAACCTAGAATTTCTGTGTATTGAATTACCTTCATTAAGGATCTTGTCACAAGATGCTCCAAAAATCCAGAAGAACTTGGTCATGGGAATCTCTATCTTTAGTGAAACCTCAGGCACATTGTCTATGAAGGTAAATAAAATGATAAGCCTACACAGCTTTAAAATTTGTACTCTATAGCTCTCAACCACCAAAGCAAAAGATGACAAAAGATAGAAAAATGAAATGAGCATCAGCCACTTACTGCATATTTTCCCCATGCAGCCAGTAATGGTCCCTGCCTGCAGGTCATCTACTTTGAGACAGATGATAGATAGATGAGAGATAGATAGACTGGTAGATGATAGGTGAGAGATAGATAGATAAATAGGTATATGATAAGTATAGATAGATTATAGATAATAGAATGTATAAATTATTGATCACTTTCTATTCTATACCATGCAATCCCTCTTTCCTGTTTAATACACCAGCAGGAAGGTGATCTCTAAATTCTTGACATAGTAATAACAAGAATGCTGAATGTAAGCTACATATCTGGCTCAGCAGTTAACATGCTTCTCTGCAAAGCCTGACAGCCTGGGTTCTAATCCTCAGTACTTGCATAAAGCCAAGTGCACAAAGTGGCAAAGTGGCACATGCATCTCAAGTTCATTTGCAGTGGCAAGAGGCCCTGGCATGCCATTCTCTCTTTTTCTCTCTATCTCACTCTCTCTCTCTCTCTGCTCTCTCTCTCTCTCTCTCTCTCTCTCTCTCTCTCTTTCTCTCTCTCTCCTTCCTGCAAATAAATGAATTAGTTAATTAAAATTTAAAGAGGCTGAATGTAATATGAATATATGCAATGAAAATTATTAAAAATCAACAAAAGTTATGAGAAAAAACAATGCATTTGAGGAATCCATATTCTCAGTGAAAACTTTTAAAATTTGTTCTCACATCTTATTTCTAACCATATAAATATTACTTGTCAATAGCTTCAGAGAACTATTATCATAAAAGATAGGATGTACATAAAACCTTTTCCAAACTCAAAAGTTGAAGAATGCTAAAAGGGTTGTGGATTGGCCAATGAGATGTAAGTTCTGTAGTATTTAAACCTATCTCCTACATGATAATAACAATCTTAACATCCAATGTCTTTCTTCTTCCTATGTGGTCTAACCTTCAATAATTAAGCACAGATATTCCTTAGTAATTTATGTAGTATTTCCAAAAAGATTGTTCTATGCATTTAAAAATGTATCAAAACTTAGAGCTGTAGAGATGGCTCAATAAAGCACTTTTTGTCCATGCATGAGGATCTGAATTTGAATCCCCAGCACCCACATAAATATTGAGTGGATGTGGTGACCTGCCTGTAACCTCAGCACAAGGGAGGTAGGGACAAGGAAACCTTGGGCAAGCTAGCTAGCTAAACTCCTGAATCAGAGCACTCTGGGCTCAAATGAGAAACCCTGTCCCAGTAAATAATGTGGAGTATGATCCAAGAAGATACCTGACAGCAAACTCTAGCCTCCAAATGCATATTCACATGTGCTTACAGCCATGCACACGTGCAGTCATACACATACTAGTGTACATAGACATATGAATGTAAACTACCAAAGTATATATATGCAAAAAATTAAGTGCAGGGGTAGGTAGACATTTAACCCACGTTTCTATCCTAAGGCCCCCAGTCAACTAGCTTAAGACCATGAAGACATAGAACAACCTGACTTTTCAATGTCCAATCTGAAACAGTGTCTAGAACACAGGGAATAGTTAATAATTTTTGAATGAATGAGTAATTGGTATAGAATGAAAGGCTATGACATTTCACAGTAAAATTCATCCAACGAAATCTCCATTTGATATGTCTCCAAATCCAAGAATCAGTTCATTTCAATCAGCCCATTTCAGTGAATAAAATAGGATAATATACCTACTCATTAATAATTAGTTCTAGGTCTAAAAGAACTTCATAAAGATCCTGTAATAAATAAATCATCTCTAGCCAGAGCCTCATGATGCACTCTGGAATCTCAACATTTGGGAAATGGAGGTAGGAGGATCAAGAGGTCAAAACCCACATCAGCTACATAACAGGTTGAGGTCATCCTGAACTACATGACACCCACATCAAAAATAAATAAATAGAGGACTAGGGAGAAGGATCAACAGTTAAAGGCACTTGCTGGCAAAGCCTGCTGGCTCAGGGTTCAATTTCCCAGCATCCTGTAAAGTCAGATGCAAAGTGGCACATGTGTCTATGATTCCAATATGCCTACAATACTGGGAGGCAGTGCCAGGAGAATCCAAAGTTCCCCAGTCAGCGAGACTAGCGGTTCACTTGCAACAGCAAATTTTCAGATAAGGTGTAGCACAGGCACCTCAAAGTAGTCTCTGACTTTTGCGCGCATGCTGTGGCACATACACACACACAACACACACACACACACACAACACACACAAATAATTTTTTAATCATAAATAAATTACAAAGAATCTCTGAAGTTAGCCACTTGTCAGTACATAATAAATATGTGGGAACTAAAAGGGACCTTGCCAATAAGATAGAAAAAGAAAAAATATTACTGCTTATTTTATATTAGAAAATTCTTCAAGTATTCCATGTAGCTTTATTTGATCCCTATTTTTCATATTATAAGTAAGACTTCAGAAGGGTCTTTTCTCTGAAGGTTGTTGTAAGGGAGGTGACCTATCAGTGAACTGCATCCAACAGAAGCAAAAACAGATAAGATTGCCCTGTCTCTTTGGCCCAACAGTCCCTTCCCCTTCCAGTTGTAGAGCTCTGTGGCCACCTGTGGTGACGGTCACTCCTAGGACAGTCTTCACAACTGTTTGCACTTTGGGGACTTTCTGTTAACCAAGGGAAACTGCTGTCTGTGAATAAGTACCCCTGCTTTCCACAGGATCCTGTAAAATGCCGATGGAGCAGGAAATAGCTATAAACGTTCCCTGAAATCCTCCAGGGATGACCTGTAACATTTTCCATGGAAATGTCATAAAATATTCCATGCAATTAGCTTTACTTAAAGAAACATTTGTCAACCTGCTTTAGCTTCTTAAAGGTGGCATTTTTTCCCTTGAATATGTATCATTTATTTTTTTTAAGTGTTTTGTGGTTTAGCAAAATCTATAGACATCATTACCACTGTGGCATTCTGATTGACAGAAAGTGAAGAATGGCAAGATTAAGGTGAACACAAACCAAAGGAAAATATCATAAATGAGGAACAGTTGGTGGGGTATAGAGAGATGAAAAATTTGAAAAGACATTTTTTTGGAGAGGGGTGGGGGCAATATAAAAGCAAGGCTTAACATTTTTAGAGGTCCATTCCTCAATTTCAGAAAATATAAAATTACCTAAGAATAAAAACACTCACTGTTCATAGGTATTGAAATTGACACCCAGACAACTAATCTGATACCAAAAAAATACACCGCAAATCAACTTCAATGTTCCAAAGCACAGAATGATATCACCGCATCCTCACCACACACTAGGGATGGAAAACAGGTATAGAGCAAGGCATCCTGATATCACAGTCATTTCAGGCTCCATCCCCAACTGGCATCTTTGTGTGCTTGCGTGTGTGTGTGTGTGTGTGTGAGTGTGTGTGTGTGTGTGTGTGTGATGTAGGCATATGTGTAAGTATGTTTAGACATGTGTAAGCACATGTGTATGCAGTTGCACATGCATGTGGAGACCAGAGCTTGATGTCTGGGATCTTCTTGAATCATTGTCCACCTCATTTACTGAAGAAGGCTCTCTCATTAAACAATGAGCTTGTACTCAGCTAGTCGAGCAGACCAGCTTGCCCTGGGGAGCTCCTGTGTTCAGTCCCAGAGTGTGGGACTACAAGCAGTCACTATGCCCACTCAGCTTTTACATGAATGCTGAAATTCTGGTCCTCGCATTTCTGCAGCAAATGATTTTTCCACTAAGGGAACTCCCCAGTTTCATCCCTCCACAAGTGGCTTATTTATACCCTTTTTTCAGACAGGAGTCACTCTAAATTTGGTGTGCAGTGTTTTCCACTGGGAATCCTATGGCTTTCATGGTGGCTATGAAAGGTATGACTGTGGAAGAACCCTACCCACCCCTGAAGGCTTGAGACAATTATGCCTCCAACATTTCATCAGAGAGGTTTTTCCATCCACAGGCCTTCATATATAATCTGTCTTGGTTTCCCCAAGTGCAATTTGAAGCCCCAAATCCCCTTGTCTGGGTTTATTGGGTTGTTTTATCAGTACTTGATTCTCAAATTTCTTCCTTGGATTGAGCTCCCAATGATATTTTTCTGGCTATTCTTTCATTGATTGCTACAACAAAGGTGATGGTATAAATGAGAAAAGTGTTATGGTGGTTTGAGTGTAAACTACCCCCCCACCCACGGCCTCATTCATGTACGTGATTAAGCCTCAAACTCTACCCCCTGGTGGTTGTGTTGTTTGGGAAGCTTGGAAAGGCTTTGAGATGTTATTATAGCCCAGGTCCACTTGTCTGTGTTAGTGAGCTCACACTCCTTCCTCCCTGCTGATGTGTGAAGACGTGAGTTTGGGCTGTCTTCTTCTTGTGATGTCTTCTCCACCATGATGAAACTTCTCTAAATTATAAGCCATAAATAAACTCTTTCCTTACATCAATCTCTTCTAGCCAGGTGTTTTTTGTCCCAGCAATGAGACAGTAACTTCTTCAGGGACCACTTGGCCTTCAAAGTCATTTAGAAAGATGAAGGGTCTCAGTGACAGGGGGACTGACCCAAGGTTAGGAGTCAGGCTCAATAGCAATGTGACTGCTGAAGGAGTGACTATTGAGACAGGTGCTAGAAAAAAAAAAAGAAAATATATGCAAATATATGTAGATATGTGCAAATACAAGGGACTGAAATCTGATGACAACAGACATGATGAAAAGACACAAAGCAAAAACAAAGTATTTAAAACAAAAGCTGATTTGAGAATGTGAGTGTGGTAGTTTGGAGGTAAATGGCCCTCATAATTGCATGTTTTTGTAATTAAACCTCATACTCAACCCCAGCTGGTAGATCCTTACTAGAGGGGAGTGTCACTGCAGATAGAGCTTGAGGTTTACTAGTCTAGTCTTACAGTGTGTTCACTACTCTGTGCATACCTCTTACTACCTCCCGGTTAGTGTGACAAGATATAATGCCCAGTCCCTACTCTTCCATGCCATGATGAACTTCCCCTCAGGACTATAAACTAAAATAAACCCTTTCCTTGCAGATTCTGCTTTGGGTCAGGTGTTTTGTCCCAACAACAAGAAGATAAATGTTTCAGTGGCAACTCTCAAATGCCCATCTAAAGCATAGACAACATCAAAAAGTTATGGAGAAAAAATAAATTTAATTAGCAGAATGAGCTCAAAAGCCCTGATGGGTCCGTGAATTTTTTCAAAATTTATATCAACAGTGAGTTAATTGTAACCAACACAAAAAGCCTGGAACCCAATTGTGTCATCCTTCCAGTTGTAGCCTGAGGAGTTCTCTGTTATGACAAGATCAAAACTAGGGATCAGAAGTGAAAAAAAAAATAATCCAAGGACTTAAGAAAATACAGAGGACCATTGTAACATACAAAGTGTTCTTGGAGTGCTTCTGAACTCTCTGTGAGCCAAGAAGAACATAGAAGACAAAGTGGATGGAAGAAATGAGAAAACAGTTTCTTAACCAAGAACGAGGACATTTGACATCGTCTGGCATCCAAAGAGACATTCAGAGAGTGCCCCGTCCTAAGTAATTGGGCTAGAGCCCCAGGTCTACATCCCAGGTATAGACCCTTCTCTTTAGGGCTGACTCACTTCACCCAGTCCCTAACATTATATCTCAGATCATAATTTTTATGTGTGTTTACATGGGAAAAGACTCAGGAGCTGAATTATTTACTTGTGAATGAATAGTCTAAGCTATCCTCCTTCAAAGCTGCTCAACAAAGTTAGTCTATGAATATTCATCGGGCTGATTGACAAACATGAGATATTAATAAGCCTAGTTAGGATGTGGCCAGAATGTTTCATGAAATCAACCCGAGAAAACACGAGACTGCTGTCAATCAGAGAGACAGTCCTGCCAGTATGTCAGGAGTGCTTTTTCTCAAAACAGCTTAAGGTCTAAAGCTGTTTCCCCTGCATAGTACTTGAAGGGACACTGTCAGCAGTCAGCTCCGCAAATTTTCTGTTTTGTGTTTTCCATGCTTTTCTAATGTGTTCAACCAGGTTACAGTCTTTCTAGTCATGGACTCCTTCCTTCCCCTTTACTTGTCTTCAGACATCTCTGTTGGGATCTACATAACCACACACCAGTTTTAAAGTTTAACTCTTTTTAAAAAAAATATTTTTCGTCTATTTTTATTTATTGATTTGAGAGCGACAGACAAACAGAGAGAAAGAGGCAGACAGAGAGAGAAAGAGTGGGCTCATCAGAGCCTCCAGCTACTGCAAAGGAACTCCAGATGCATGCGCCACTTTGTGCATCTGGCTTACATGGGTCCTGGGGAATTGAGCCTAGAAAGGGGGTCCTTAGCTTCACAGGCAAGTGCTTAACTGCTAAGCCATCTCTCCAGCCCTGAAAGTTTAACTCTTTTGTTTTTTTTTTTTTTTTGGTTTTTCGAGGTAGGGTCTCACTCTGGTCCCAGCTGACCTGGAATTAACTATGTAGTCTCAGGGTGGCCTCGAACTCTCAGCAATTCTCCTACCTCTGCCTCCTGAGTGCTGGGATTAAAGGCATGCCCCACCACGCCCGGCTCTGAAAGTTTAACTCTTAAGAGATAGGGACTGTGACTCCTCAGGTAGTGGAGGGAAGGATACTGGCAGACATGGAACAGAAGTGATTTGGCTTTCTTTCTTACTTAAAATAGGATTTAATGATATTTTTAAGGTCTATTATTGTACTTTTCTCTTTTATAATGTTCATATCAACAAGCCCCAGCCAATCTTAGTCCTCCCAGGATTCTAGACATGGAAAATTCTTTTTTTTATCAAGGTCATTAATGAACTCACACTCATAAAGAGACATTATCTGTGTTTTGTTCAATATTTGCAAAAGCAAAATGGTGAGCTCCTCTAGAGAAACTCTGGCAAGTGGTAATCAAAAGTATTGTGAAAGCAAAGGAGAAGAGAAGATAAGTTGTACAAACCTCATTCGTGTTTTATAGAAAGGCGAAGTTAAAAGGGTAAGAGAGATTTAAGGCAAACTCAAAATTATACAATGGAAAAATGCTGCACGGAAGATTAAAGGCCTGCCTGCTAAATAGATAATGTTGAATTTGATGAGAAAATACATAACATTTCCTTCTCTTTGAAACCTTAGTTGATATTTTCCATTTTGACTGGAAAGAAATCTGTTTTAAGATGTCACTCAACACTGGAACAAAGGGGCTTACCACTCCAGATGCAAAACCATGGAGGAAGTGCCTATTTGTTTTTCCTATGAAGTACAAGTCCTTGGGAAGTTCAAGATCAGCTTGGAGACAACAAAAAATCTGCATTGGATACTGAAGAGATGGCTTGGTGGTTAAGGTGCTTGTCTGCAAAGCCTAAGAACTCATATGTTTGATTCTCCAGATACCACATAAGCCAGACACACAAGGTCTCATGCGTCCAAGGTGGCACATGCTTCTGGACTTTGGTTGTAGTGGCTGGAGGCCCTGGTGCCCCAATCCTCTCTCTTTCTCTCTCTCTCTCTCTCTCTCTCTCTCTCTTTCTCTCATATAAAGAAAAGAATTGTGTCTTTGGTCATGTGCCTTTTTTACCCCCTCTGTCTCTCAAGATAATTAAACAGGTAAAGGGGCTAAAAGCAGGGGGAGTGTGTGGCCTTTGCTTTGCACAATCATTTGTACTCACCTTCCACCTGTACCTTAATGTCTCACCAGGTAACTGATAACCTTGCTTCCTCCAACCTATATAGGTTCAAAGACACATCCACTGTTATGGTTTTAATGTGAAATGTCCCCCATTGGCTCACATGTTTGACTACCTGATCCCCAGACTGATGGTGCTATGTGGGGAGGGTAAAGAACCTTTGGGAAGTAGAGTTTCACTGCAGGAAGTAGATTCGTGAGGTTCATAGATCAGCTCACTTCTTGTCTGACTTCGGCTTCCCATTCTAGAGAAGTGAACAAGCAAGGCGTTCATTCCTCTGCTCCTGAAGCCGAATGCTGCTTCACCTGCCAAGCCTTCACCACCATGATGGACTGAATCCCCTCTAGCCATGATCCTGCCATTCAGCTGAAACTGCTCCTTGGTATTTGAGTACCAAGTGCCAAGACCCAACTAGTAGAGCAACTAAGCCAAGAATCATATTGTAGCCAGGGAGATGTGGGGTTCTTCCTGGAACCCCCAAGCCCTATGTTCATATCTGCAAACTAACCAAAGAATTAGCAATACTAGATTTAAGAAAATGATGTTTAAAACAAACACCACATTTTATTCAGATCTTACAAAGATGTGGGGAAGGAAGAAAAGTGGAGGGTAAGGAAGGGAAGATAAAGTGGGGAGAAGAGAGATCATTGAATACAGGAACCCCTGAATACCACATGGACCTTAGATAACAGCAACAACAACAACAAAAAATATGAAAAAGGATTTTTAAGAGTGTGCATTTCCAAAAGTGTTAAAGGTGAAGACAGTAATAAAAGATAAAGAGTGTTTATTCCCGCCCTGGTATGGCTGCCAGCTTCAGTGGGAGATCTTACCTGCACCATGACCCAAGAACTTTGCTGCCAGTTCCAGAGAAAAGAAAACTGGGGCGCCTCTCTCCATGGGGCCAGGAAGATATACTTTAGAATTTCTGCCACCACACCTGGACACACCTACACCAGGTGTCCCAGCCTATCAGCCTGGACATAGAAGAGAAATCCACGCAAACCTGGGCAGGGAGTGGGCTCCAAAGAGATCTAAACATTAAATCCTGTGGCTGAAGCAGGCTGGGCGACCTGAGATGGGCAATGTCAGCTGGGATAGGCAAGGTGAGGGTGTGAAGTCCTAAGGTTTCTCCCTGTAAGGGCTGCCCTGGTCCTGCCAAGTTAAACTAACTGCCTAAAATGGAGTCCCCCCAATATCAAGAGGCCTGAAACATTTTATTATTATTTTACCTTTAACAATTTTTTTTGTTTATTTATTTATTTGAGATCAACAGACAGAGCGAGAAAGAGGCAGAGAGAGAGACACAGAGAGAATGGGCGCGCCAGGGCCTCCAGCCACTGCAAACGAACTCCAGACGCGTGCGTCCGCTTGTGCATCTGGCTAACGTGGGTCCTGGGGAGTTGAGCCTCGAACCGGGGTCCTTAGGCTTCACAGGCAAGCGCTTAACAACTAAGCCATCTCTCCAGCCCTTAACCATTTTTGAGTCATGGGCTCTTTGCTTCTTTCCCAGTCGGTATCCCACTGACAGACACTTAGCTCTCTCTTTTCATTGTCCACCTGAGAAGCACCTCAAAGATGGCACTGTGAGTTTTCACCATTTGCTCTGTGCTTTCAAACCAGCTTTAAGTTCCTGTGAAGTCCTATACCAACTGTTTTGGAGGGCTCTACAGTTACCATCTTAAAATTCTTAACTTTTTTAAAGACTTGTTTATTTTATTTTATTTTATTTTGCTTATTTGCAAGCAGAGAAATGAGAGAAAAAGAGAGAGAGAGAAAGAGAGAAGGGGCACACCAGGGACTCTAGCCACTGCAAATGGAACTCCAGGTGGCTTATGTGGGTACTGAAGAATCCAACCCAGATCATTAGACTTTGAAACCAAGCACCTTAACTGCTGAGCCATCTCTCCAGCACAAAAAAAATTCTTAATTTTCAACAAAAGTCTTCATATCCTTATTTTTCACAAGGTCCTGAAAATTATAAAGCTATTTTTTTCCATGCATGAGAGCCAAAGACACACTTGCATTCCTAACATGACCTGACAAACCCCAATCAAATGGGGCAAAACACGCATCAAGTGAGAAAGCACCGAGATTAAAATGCTAAACACTGCCAGCTGCAGCCCCAGCCACACACGTCACACTTGTCAAATAGCAGAGAACATGCACTTGTTTGCTTGGTCTACGAATGAAGCAAAACAAAGGCCGCCAGCCACGTCACATGCTAACATCGAGGAGAACCAGAGACCAGGATTTGCATTAATTGAAAAGTCGTGTCCAGACCTTGGCCCTTGCTCCCAAAAAGTTCAGTGCAAGCCTCATGAATTCCAGGAAAGCACTGAAGACAACCAAAGAGAAAAACTAAATTTCTATCTGTTTAGAAATCAAAGGTTACTGATCTAATGCCTTAGCTGAAATTCTTTATTGAAAATGGCAACAAAACCCAGTTCAACAACTCAAACACAGTACATGTTTTATTCTGCTAATCATTTCTTTACGTCGTGTTGACAAGAACAGAGTGACCTGGAATTATAATATTTCCTGGCACAGAGTAAAGACACTGAGGGAAGACTTGCTGCCCCTGCTCTGTGCTCCTCCTGATAGCATTCTCTTCTTGCTCCCCTCCCGTGCCTATATATATATTGGTTTTTCGAGGTAGAGTCTCACTCTGGCCAGGCTGACCTGGAAGTCACTATGTCATCTCAGGGTGGCCTTGAACTCATGGCAATCCCCCTGCCTCTGCCTCCCAAGTGCTGGGATTAAAGGTGTGCACCACCACACCCAGCTCCCAATAATTGTTTGGAGGGACAAGGAAAGAGGGTTAATTGTGCCTTTACCTGTTTTTTTTTTTCTTACTTTTTTTTTCTAAAAAGTACATTCAACACTAAATAAAACTTCCCCAATAGCTTGTTCATGGAGAACCTAAGATGCCACCTATGGCTTTTATTGGGGCAGTTTTCCATGTAAAGAATTTATGATAGGGCAGGAGAGATGGCTCAGTGGTTAAAAGTGACTGCTTATAAAGCCTGCAGGCTAGGTCTCAACTCCCCAGCCACCCATGTAAAGCCAGATGGGCATTTGTTTGCAGCAGCAAGACAGACAGACAGACACACACACACACACACACACACACACACACACAAATAGTAATAAAAATAAAAAGAAATAATTTTTAAAAGGATTTTTGGCAAAAGAACTCATAAGGCAAGTTTTTAAGAACAGGACAAATACAACCCATATATCTGTACCCCCAATTTTTGTATACCTCTTGGATTAAAGTCTTAGTCCAATCATCATGGAATTTCAGATACCACCTGGATATCAGATGGGATCAAGTAATTGTTATTTTAATTATACATAACTTTAGAAATAAGGTGGTGTTTTTGGTTATGCATTAAGTAAATGTCTACCTTTTGGAAATGCATAATGAAATAAACAATCTTGGAATTGTCCCACAACACAGTTGTGGGGGAGGACTAGCTTAGGGGTGATAGAGAGAAACAGGACAGGCTAGGAGTTAAATTTCAAAGCCTAGTGATTCCTTTAGGACAAATTACTGTAATATACCCTTCATTCTTCTCTATGCATAAAAACTACTTAAAATGCATTTTATGTAGAATATCTTATTGTAATCTTGAGTCTACCACTTTTTAGCTGTTTAATATTGGGCAAAGGTCTCTCGGAGTCTGTTTTTGTAGCACTCATAGTAACAGTTTCCTTTGTTAGTTGTTAAAATGAACTAGACTGTGGGCAGGAAGTGACCAGCAAGTAGTAGAGGCCCAAGAAGCAGTGGAATTCCTTGATTTTGGCCCTGTTTCTTCTTCTACCCCAGGTCATCCTTCAAGTGGAATCTGCTACGGGCTCTCAGTTGAAAAGATTTCTTTCTTCTGTTGACATGTCAGCCAGACTCTAGACAGAGCTCAAACTTCTGCTTACATTCTGAAATCAGATAAGACTGTAAGAATTCAGCTTGCCAAGTGGAAAGCTAGAGCCCTCATCTCCTGTGTGACCTCCCTTCTAGCTCCTTTCCCCCCTTTCAAAAAAATTGCAAATACACAGTTGGAGTTTCTATAAACAGAGACACGTATCAAGCAGGTTTATACAGATTTGAGAAAAAAATTGCTTTTGGATACAGATCCTGAGAACATGTCACCAAATGACTGTCTGAGACACAAACATAAGAAGGGATTATTGATAAAACTGATTCTCAGCTGTGGCAGCGCAGGGGAGGGGAGGGGGACTAGTAAAACAGTTTCCAAAATCATTGATGAGTATTTGAATAGTGCTAACCTTTGACTATTTTTAATTAAGAACCTTTTTTAGCCAGACTGGGCCTTGAATCCTCCTGATAGTCAACAAAATGAAAGCGAGAACCCTAACAGGATTTATGGTATAGAGCTGTGGTTAGGAGTGTGACTTAGTGGTAGAGTGCTTGCCTAGCATATGCCAAACTGAAGTTTCAAAGTCGATTTGCTGACTTTCCTTATGAAAAGTTAACCTAGTGCAAGTAAATGCTGATTTTTTTTTTCAAGAGAACAGGTAGAAATGATTTAAATGCAAGAATTGCCTTCATTTAGTTATTGGAGGGGAAATGGATGTTTTCCACTTTTTTTTTAAAACTCTAGCCTCGTCTTTTGAAGATGGGGAGTATTATTTTCCTCACCACACCATCATTTTTCCATGTACTAGAACAGTGTTAGGTATTGAAAGAATGAATCCAGGATGGGAAGATCGCTCAGCGGTTAAAGGAGCTTGCTTGCAAAGCCTGCTGGGCCAGGTTCAGTTCCCCAGTAGCAACATAAAAACAGATGCACAAAATGGCACATGCTTCTGGAGGGCATTTTTATGAGGAGCTTGGAGACCCTGGCATGCTGATCGTTTCTCCCCCACCCCTGCTCAAATACATAATTTAAAATATTTTTAAAAAACAAATAAAAGAACTAAGCCAAAGTATTTGATTTGAAGGAAAACATTCACCAACTACCAACATTTTCCCCAGGGGTCACTGCACACCAGGTATTGCGTGGCATTCTCTATGTACCTGTTGATCTGACAGATATCCATGTCTAAGGAAGCCGGTGGGAGTCAAATGCACAGTTGTCCTGCCTACCTGAAAAGAGAGAGAGAGAGAGAGAGAGAGACGATCGAATCTAAACATCCAAAGGCATGTACTTTATAAAGCAGGTATTTTTAAATTATGATTTACATAGAAGAAAACTGAGGCACAGAAAGGGCAAGTCCCTTTCTCCAAGACCACATTGCTTCGAGACGTTTTCTCTCCAGGCTGCAGACTGCTTCTCCTATTGATGACCCCTCGACTTTACTTTGCCCACAGTGGACCCCATCAGGGTAGACACAAAGGAGGCACTGCACCTCGGAAACTGCTGCACAGACTCAGCCCAGCGCATTGCTAGATAGTGACCTGGGGGCAGAGATTACTCGAAGACAAGCTTGAACCTATTAAAATGCACCTGAGCTGAGCAGGGTATGGTGGCACACCATATAAACCAAGCATTCAGAAGGTGGTGGCGGGAGGGTTACAAGTGTGATGCCAGCTTGAGGTCCACAGTTGAGCCCCTCAAAAATAAAGCACTAAAAAAAATGAAGGGCTGGAGAAATGGCTTAGTGGTTAAGGTGATTGCCTGCAAAGCCAAAGGACCCAGGACCCCAGGACCCACGCAAACCAGATGCACAAGGTGGCACATGCATCTGGAGTTCATTTGCAGTGGCTGGAGGCCCTGGCATGCCCATTCTCTCTCTTTCTCTCTCGCTCTCTCTATCTGCCTATTTTGTTCCCTCTCACTCTCAAAAAAAATTTCAAATTAAAAAAAAATAAATAAGAAAGGAATAAAACCCACCCAGGCTGCTCCACTCCTCACCATAGGCCACCCTCACCAACTTGGCCTTGTACCGTTATTATAGCGTTGCAAACTCTTAGAGTTTCGTAGGGATTTGAGGTAATTCTAAATCTCTTTAAGCTAGGGACAAGTCTTTGGTTGGCATCTCTCTTCCCAGACCTAAAATTGAATCTATAAGACCACATATCACATTTCTAATTCTTTTTCTCCCTAACCTTTCTGCCACTTTAATCCCTAAACCCCAAATCACAATTGGTACAGCTCTGAACCTAGCATTTCCATCAAACTCCTGCCGGATATAGGTTTTGCAATACCAAGACTGCTGTAAGGGCAATTAACTTTAGCCAAATAAGGGTCACACGTAATTTCCTGAGAACCTCATAAACTTTGTGTAATCCAAAATAATTGGACAGCTATCAAAGGGGTTCATATTCTAATTCTCCTGAGACATCATTATAATCGGCTGGTCTGATTAATTCCCCAGAAATAAAAAGCTCAAGTTGATAAGCTTAGGCCTTGCTCTGCTCTGCAAAGAAAAATCTGAGCTGCTGGCAGTCTTTCAAGACACTCTGCAGACCCTACCTGCCTGTGCGAAATTATTTTCACACCTGTAGAGTCTTTTCCACTGAGTGTATACTCAAGGGAAGAGGTTGAATTCATGTCGACACAGATTCTCTATATTTAACTCCCAGCCTCACTGCATCTCAAACTCCACCTTCAGATAATGCCCAACTGTTTGGTTATAACTCAGCAGGGTGAAAGAATGAGTATGGGTCTGGGAGAAGTCAAGATGTACAGATGCAAATACTGCTCTGCCTTGATGCTCAGATGCACTGGATGGTCCCCTTTTCTCTGATCCCTCAAGGTTGCTCAGAAACCAAGCTATTTATGTTAATGTCTGACAATCTGAATATTTCACCCCTGTTCCCCATCCACTTTTGGCCCTCTTAGCCAACAAAAGACAATAACATACTAGATCCAGGTCTTCTACACTCTTGTCAGAGGATGTTTCCACAAACAATTAAAAATGTCTCCCCTGTTTTGAAATACTGTTTCATTGATTTGGATGGTAGTGGCAGGCTCTGTTGTTGTTTTTTTTTTTTATTATATCATTACTTCTTTCAGCTAATATATCAATTCCAGTATAATTCATTTATCTATCCAACAATTTTAACCAAATATTAAGAAACTATATGGGATATTTGGGGCATCTACTCCCTCCGCTGGGACTGAGCTTTGACATATGGTGCGAAAACCATTCTATTCCTTTGTCTTGCTGACTTGCTGTTCTCTGTTGGTCAAATATCTGTTTGCAGAAAGAGCTATTAAAACATTCTCTTTAGTTGAAATACATGCCCCTTCTCAAAAAGTAGTGATGCTCATTTGCTGGGTAATAGATATGACATTTGCAAACAAGAATTGGTTTTCCACACTGTACTTTAAAGGAATCGTCATGTCATTAGGCATGATTTATTCCATTCCCATGCCTCCCAGGCATTGTTAAATGAAACTTGCCTGAGCCAACTTTGAAAAGTCATAATGCCCTACTTATACTTACTCTGGGGTATTTTATCTGTTCTTTCCCTGAGAAATAATTTTAAGAAAAGATGACCTTGCTTTTTTCCGTGCATAAAAAGTCCAGCAGTAATCACTAACCAGTGTTAGGGCTGGTATGCTCAACAAAGGTCATCTATTCAACATCAAGGTCAACAAAGGTGTGTATGTGTGCCATGGTCAACAAATGGCCCAGAATCCAAAACACCCATTGGTTTCTGAGGTCCCAGCCTGGTAATCTTTCGAAATAACTGTGTACTCTTTACATTCCTTGTTGCTCTGAAAGGGTACTTGATAGGAAACTTCTGAAGGGAGCAAGAGTTGATTTTGTTTTACAGTTTGAAAGCACACAGTCCATCATGGAGGGGAGGTGTAGCAGCAAGAGTGCATAAAACATGGTGTCTATAGTCAAGAAGCAAGTCGAGATGAATGCTGAGGTTGAGCCCTCTCCTCTATATATATATATATATATATATATATATATATATATATATATATATGCTTATTTATTTGAGAGAGAGAATCTGTGCTTGTGAGAGAGAGGGCAAGAGAGAGTGAGAATGAGCATGCCAGTGCCTTTTGCCACTAAAAATGAGCTCCAGATGCATGTGCCACTTTGTGCTCTGGCTTTATGCGTGTACTGGAGAATGGAATGTGGGCCATCAGGCTTTGCAAGCAATCACCTTGTACCATTGACCCATCCCTCAAACCCTAATTCTCTCCTTTCTCTTCAATCTAGAACCTCAGTCCAGGGAATGGCACTGCCCACATTTAGGGTGAGTCTTCCTACCTCAGTTAACCAATTCTACAAACTTCCGCATAGACATGACTGGAGTCTTGTCTCCTGAGAGAGTCTAGATCCAATCAAGCTGAAAGTTTAACCATCATAGACTTATGAAAACTAGTCCATTAACTAGTATTAAGATCCTATATACAGATACCTTGTCCATCATGTATGGTTCAAGGTCTTGATTCCACTAGGAAAGTACATCACCAGCACATCACCATCCCTAGATAGTTACAGAGTTGCTAGCACTTTTCAGAAAGTTAAAAGCTCTTGTTTCAATGATGTGTAAGAGGAAATGTATGTAACTGATTTTTGAAGAAAATAAAGAAACTACAAGGGATAAGTATTGATAGCTTACTTATGACCACAAAAGAGCATTTTAATACAATATACAAACCTTCTGCCCTGAACATAATGACGATACTTTTAGACAAGTTAAGAGCTGACGTTTGCTATCAGCTTTTGCATCGACTCACCTCTACACCAACTTGTCGATTTCTGGACTCCACTGAAGCTCACAGCAAGCTATAGAAATTCCAAGCTTAGTTGCATCAAATAAGGTATTCAGTGACTCTGTGGCTGCCCCGTAGCCTCTGAGCAAAGGTGCAGAAGTGCAAGAAGTTTGGACTCTTGGGCTCAGTTTGTTTCTTTCATCTCGTTTTTAACAGAAGTCATGATGATCTTTGGTGCAAGGCTGTTCACTGAAACTGTGTAATGTGTAGCATGGAGGGCACAAACCTCAAAGCATCTTAGTACCACTGACACACCAAAGTCATAGGTCATGCATGTACATCACACACACACACACTCACGTACGAGTCACACCATATGCTTCCAAACTTCTAAACATCACACTTTCTTCTATATTGTAGCTATTTGAAGTATTCATCCAAAATCCTTCATTCTCCAAGACTTCTCTTATCCCTGTCCTTTCCCTCCTCTCCTGTCTCCTCCTCCTCCTTCTTCTTCCTCTCTCTCTCTCTGTCTTTCTTTTTCTTTGGTTTGTTAGATGGGGTCTCACTCTAGCACAGGCTGACCTGGAATACTTAATAGCCCAGGTTAATCTTGAATACATAAAAATTCTCCTTCTTCAGCCTCTTGAGGGCTGGGATTAAAGGCATGTGCTACCATGTCTGACTTCATCCTCTCAAGAGAAAAAGAATGGCTTAGTCCCGGTAACCTGTCACAAGCCAAGTGTCTGAATACAGAACTTGTTGAATGAAAGATCACTAAGTGTTATTTAATCCCAGCCATTTGTAGAGATAAAAGCAAAGCAACCTAATGATCCAATGAAAGCAATTCATGGTAGACACTCAATGACTTATAATCTTTGTAGGGTTTCTGAACATGAAGATAGATAAATAGCTCCACTCACTGCCTCCCTTGTAGCTCTCCCTCACAAAGGACAGGGACTCATGGGCTTGAGAGTCCCCATTATGAAAGGCTGATGACTCTGGATAGAGTGGAGAAATTAACATCCATTTTTTTTTCTGACTGTGGATAATAAATAATCATAGTAATTTCATTCCTCCAAACAGCTCCCAACAAGCCAGATCCTGAGTCCTGTCCCCATGCTCCCATTCTCCAACATCAAGGCACAGCTAAGGCTGAGGGAGAAAGAAACCTTCCAATTGCTCATGCTATTCCTGGAAATTCTGGATTTCTCTTCCTCTCTTCTTCAGGGTGCAGGCTAACCAAAAGCCTCAAATGTAACCTTTCTGTAACTGTCCTAAAGTTCTGTTTTATTTGGCTGCTGGAAGAAAAAAAATGTTACTTTCCTTATTTTATTAAATACAATCTCTCCCCCTATAAAAATTACAATAAAATTTGACTTTAAAAGGCTGGCAGTATGGCAAATAATATGACCCCTGGGAAGTAGTATATAAAATTTTGGAAAGGGGGAAAAAAGAGGTTTGGCTTTCATTTTATAAAAAGCCATAATCAGGTCTTTGTCCTTGTGGAATGCCATTGTTACCTTCAGTGTACAAATACTCAGAGAAAACAGGAGTGCTCTTAAAATGATTTGAATAGCATTTTTTCATGGAAAGTCTTGGCACTATCATTAAATTGAATGATTTAATTGTAAGGGAATCAGCATAGTATGTTCTCTTGAGGTATTTTCCATGTGTCCCTTAGCACAGGCATTTCGCTTTGACGTCACTGGCAGTCATAAGAATAAAGACAGACTGTGGTCAAAGGAAACCACAAGCAGTGGGAAACACACCAATATAGTTTCTTCTGCAGTCATCACTCACCGGTGGTGTACTTCACCAGGCACTCCTGTGTAGGTGGGGGTTTTAGCCATACTATGCCAGAGAAGAAGCAAATTATATTGTCATTCCTGAGAAGCTAATATGTAAAAGAAGTGTCACAGGTCCCCCATGGAGCCACCTATGATAAAATAATAAAAGTTTATTCAAATGCTTAGCTAAAATTCTCAGACAGCACCTTGGATTAAAATCTATTCCATTGTTTTGGTATTTATTTGTTTGCAAGGAGAGAGAGAGAGAGAGAGAGAGAGAGAGAGAGAGAGAGAGAACCAGGACCTCTTGTCTCTGCAAACAAACTCCAGCCACATGTGATGCCACTTCACGCATCTGACTTTATGTGGCTGCTGGGGAATGGAAGCTGGTTCTGGTTGACTTTCAAGCCAGCACCTTCAACCACTGAGTCATCTCCTTGACTCTAAAAGTCTATTTTAAAGTATGATGCTGTTCTCAAAGATACTTCTGTAAGGATTACTTCATTCAATTGCTTATCTTCCACACTAGGTAGCATTGCTTCCTGTCAATAACTTGTCCCATGTAAATGGAAGTTACAGTTCACCAGCTAATTAAAATGCAATATATGGGAGCTTCTGAACAAGCACAAAATATTTAATACACAAACACTATGCCAGCATTATTTGATGTGAAGATGTGAATGCATATAAGTTGAGCACATGTGCAAAAGTTCATACTTTCTTACATTGTCTAAGACTACAAAAAGAAAATGTGAAATCAAGCCATTCTCATTGTCCTATTCATATCTTAAGTCATCATGCCCTGTCCGTTAATATGAGTTTCAATATATCTTTCTTCAACTTAAATGCACCAAAAATACAAATGAGTATATGAACACCAATGTGGCCACCATTCAACCTAAGATACCAAAATTTCCATATCCTGACCAAAAATTAAACCATTTTTTAAAATTTCTTTTAAATTTCTAAATTTTTAAAAAGGAATAAAGCAATCCTGGCACAGTTGAAATAAGAACCTCTTTCAAATTACATCCTGTCTCTGTTCATGCAAAGGTAATCACTGTTCTTAGTTTTATTATTCCAGCGAATTTCTTTGTGCTTTTATAGCATGTTACCTCCATATATATATATATATATATATATATATATATATATATCACTAAACTACATGAAAATGGCATGTTTTGCCTATACATAACATCTACCATGTGTTTTATCTTGCACTTGATTTTTTTTTTATTAATACTGTTATTTCAAGCTCTATCTTATATTTGTGACAGGCATCTGGGTGCCCTGTCCTCATATAGAATAATACATACAGCTGAAAAAAAAAGAAGCACAGAGTCTCTCTGTACTTTATGTGAAGATCATTATCACAGTTCTCTTGGTGGTACCCCACATCTAGTCTCTTCTTACTCTAAACTAAATTTTGTTACACTTCCAGCACACACTGGAAAATGCTACTTCGAAAACACTGAAAAGTGTAAAATATCTTCAGTGGATCTCTATTCTGTGCTACAACAAACCAAAGTCATGCCTATAACCTAGAGTCTATTGTGTAGGGCCCTTGTAGCTTCTGGGAACTATTCCTCTTCCCATCCATGGTCTCCTGCTTCCATTGGCTGCTGTCCTTGCTGCCTGGGGCTCTGGCTGCAGGTGTAAGCTCAGCCTACAGTAGGGCAGGCTAAGTTATTGTCCCAGGTAATGAGGAGAGACAGAAGTTGGTGAATACACAACTATCTTTCTCACCACCTATGGAACAATACTGTGATATGGTCTATGTGGCTTTAAAAAAAAAAAAAAAGTCTAGGTCAAGATAGATCACGGCTATCCTAGAAGTTCTGTTCTGTAACATAAACTTGACTGCCTTTCTTCTCTTCCTCTCTCATCTTTCCACTCTCTGTATGTGCTTCCTAGATTCACATAACACCAAAGCCCATTGTACTCGAGTCCCTGACTCAGTCTGCCTCACAAACAATTGCTACTAGAATTGGATCTGCACAGTGAACTTCAGGATGGAATTCTGGAGCTGGGTCACTTGCCAGTCAGATGAGGATGGTATTCATCCTGATGAACTGCAGCCTCCCAGTTACTAAGTTACTCACATATGCTGCACTGAGTCAGGTAGAAGGGACTACACGGCATCCAGAATGCTGGAAAGATCTAACACTGCCTTCTACACTCACCCTAGCCCTGGTATGGTAAAAGTGCAGTGATAGTGGTAAAAATTATAGTTTTATGGGTTTTTGTTATTGTTGTTGTTACATGGCCTAGAAGCCACAAAACAGAGATTGAATTTTGGAGCAACTAGCTGTTAACTGAGGGCAAGCTATGGGAGGCAGAGTGCATACAGGGAGCTTTATAAGAACATATACCCTACAGGCAGCCAGTAAGGAGGCATCCACGCCTTGATTTAAATGCAGTGGAATTGCATAGGATATTGAATCTAGAGCCCCAAATGTCTCATCTGTAAAACCCAAAGACCCCAAATAGTGGTAGGAACTTGAAAGGTAACCTAGGGATTTTAGTGGGTTGAGGTACCCAGGAACATTGAACTTCCAGGTCCTGTGGGCCAGGCACATGTTCAGAGGTTTCCCCTGGTCTTCACTAGTGAAAGTAGCATAGTGTGGCTCAAAGATTGCCCCCCCCCAAGAAAGATGACATACAAAATGCTGCTCGGTCCCTAGAGACCTTGACTTGGCACCCCTTGTTTCTAAATCAATAACTACAATCAGTTATCATCTGAGCCCAAGAGAGGGAGTGTGTCTCTGCTTTGGGAGGAATGACTTATCATTAAAAGTAGCTGAAAATTCACAAAAATAGCTTTTAATCTTATTAGTCTGTGGGTATTGAAGTTACCAAAATCTAGTTTTGATGGGAGCTCAACTTTTAGCATTAGATTTTTTTAAAAAATCAGTTCTTTAAACATTAACAGGTTCAATTCACTTGTTTTCAAAAAGTACCTGTCAAAAAAAGTGTAAATCTTCATAGCTTGTCTGTCAGCTATTCTTTTAAACAAAAAGTATCTAGAGAAAAAAAAAAACTACTTCTGTGTACAACTCAAAGCACTGCATGAGGGCATCTCCTGAAGATCACCTTTGCTCCAATAGAGAGCAGGTGCTCTTGTGCCCTTCCTGCGTCATCACAGACCACTGCAAACTCGTATTCTCACCACATGGACTCACTCTGAGGTTTCTATAGTTTCTTCCCTTGTCCTGTGCTCTATGAGTACACATGTCAGCACATCGAAAAAGATGATGACATCAAAATAAAGAGAGACTGATGGAGAGGGAGAGGGGGTATGATGGAGAGTGGAGTTGTGAAGGGGAAAGTGGGGGTGGAATTATCATGGTTTATTGCCTTTAATTATGGAAGTTGTCAATAATAAAAAGATAATGTCTTAATTTTTATAAAAAAAAAAAAACTTTTGAGTTACTTTGTGAGCTTCCTGGAAGAAACCTGGGGACCCTCAGGTGTCCACAGAGCACATCTTGAGAACTGTTATTCTATTAAAAGAGCATCAGTGAGCTGGAGAGATGGCTTAGTGGTTAAGTGCTTGCCTGAGAAGCCTAAGGACCCCAGTTCGAGGCTCATTTCCCCAGGACCCACGTTATCCAGATGCACAAGGGGGCACACACATCTGGAGTTCATTTACAGTGGCTGGAAGCTCTGGTGGGCCCATTCTCTCTCTCTCTCTCTCTCTCTCTCTCTCTCTCTCCTCTCTCCCTCTCCCTCCCTCCCTCCCTCCCTCCTTCTCTCTGTCGCTCTCAAATAAATAAATAAATAAATAAACAATATTAAAAAAATAAAAATAAATAAAAGAGCATCAGTAACAATGAGAGAAGATCCCATAGCACTGATTCTGTGAAGAGAGTGGAAGTTGAGGTGCTGTGGTTACTAAGCACTTGAGTGGGGACCATGTCTGAGTCCAGTGCTATTCACAGGTACCAGCTGAACAGGTTTGGGGCTTAGCCAGGTTAAATTACTTTTCTTTTGTTTTTTAAATATTATATTTATTTATTTATTTATGAGAGAGAGGGGGGCAGATAGAGAGAGAAGGAGGGAATAGGCACACCAGGGACTGTAACCACTGCAAATGAACTGAATGTACAACTAGCTTAGATGGGTACTGGGGAATTGAACCTGGGTCTTTAGGTTTCACAGGTAAGTGCCTTAACTGCTAAGCCATCTCTCCAGCCCCAGACTGCTTTCCTTTAAAAATAACTTTTATGGGGAACTTCAATACATGAACATGGTGCAAACTGGTCATAATCCCATCAAGTTATACTCTTATGCCTCCTCTCCCTCGCCCCATTCCGCTGATTCCTTTCCTTAGCGGGGTTATTGGTATGCACTGTGGGGTCAGTGGTATACCACTCCATAGGGAGGACAAAACTTCAGAGCACACTTTCTCACCCTGTGGCTCTTACATTCTTTCTTCCCCCTCTTCTGCAATGTTCTCTGAGCCATACAGGGCATGATAGAAGTCTCCTTTGGTTTTCTGCTTTGATGAGTTTTGAGTTTCCTCAGCATCTACTGTCATCTCCCTGGAGGAGGTTCTTGGGTTCACCATGAGACCAGCACTCATATTTAATCTGCCACTTCCTCTGTAATGTGTCCTGGGCCCTGGCAGGTATGCCAGAGATCACTCATTTCATGGGAGACAGCCGGCTTTCTTATCTTGTCATACTGATAGGTCTTGGGTCTCCCTGGTACTAACTGGCATCAGTCAAAAGCAGATTCTCTAGCCAAGAGTGAGAGCAACATGGATAAAAAGGGAAAAGCATAGACATTTAGATTTTTGAAGGGTATAACTTCATCTTTAAGCCAAAAAAAAGTAAAAGATTCCCTCTATGATCTATGGCTTTCCAACCCATAGTCAGAAGCCATTTTTTATACTGAAAATGACTGTCAATCAGTATTTTTACATCTTTTGAAAAGAAGTTAATTGAGAGGTGAGAGGGACCAAAACTATACCACAAGTGTGTGTGTGTGTGTGTGTGTGTGTGTGTGTGTATTGCAAAAAAAATCAAATTTTCGCAGATCTACATTTAAGAGTAATTTATGAGCTGGCGTGGTGGAGGATCGCCATGAGTTTAAGGTCACCCTGAGACTACATAGTGAATTCCAAGTCAGCCTGAGCTAGAGTGAGACCCTACCTTGAGGAAAAAAAAAAAAAAAAGAGTAACTTATGTCTAACTTGGTCCTTCTGGCCCCATCCTATCCTGCCACCAGAGGAAACAGGTGAGGAGAATAACAGTGGTTCAGTCTTTTTGGCCACACTCCGGAGCCAATAGCCACGTTATATAGTGCCCCTGTCAGCCATAGCATGCTGTTCTCTGCCTGCTCACAGGTCTCTTAGCTTAACGTAAATTGTTCACAGATCTTTCCAATTTACTCATAATATAATTGCCTTGTTTTATAAGTTTATAATGATTCTGTAAAGACCTATATTTAAAAAGCTCTATAAAGATTTCTTGAACTTTTAAGGCCAAATAAAGAATGTGAAAGTGATAATTTAAGTACATTGTATTTACGTTCGCATATGCATATTTTTGCATACATGTGTGTGGGGAGGGTGAACATGTGTGTGCTGGTGTGCCTACACATATGTTTGAACCTGTGTAGAGGCCAGAGGTGGAAACTTCAGATGTCATTCCTCAGGAACATGGTCCACCTTTCTAGTATCCAGGGCTCTGGCTCTGAGTGTTGAACTGTCTGAGTTTTGGGGAGCAAGTTGCTTCAGGGAGCCCTAGAAACATGGTATTCTTGTGGTAAGTGTGATGTAGAGAATGATCATTTCCCCACCCGGAGGTTCTAGGTCTCCACTCGAGGGCTTTCACACTGAAAATAAGAAATGGTCCTCCATTTTCTTGAATATTAAAAATTGATATCTTGGGAGTCTCTGAGACTCAGTGGGGAAGCTCCGCTGGGTGTGTGTGACTTTTGTGTTTCTCAGGAACCAAGGGTATATACCTCACTGGGACACAGATGACTTCAAGTGAGACACAGTGTAGAGTAATCAAAATGACTTTGTTTCTGTTTTGTTTGTGTATGTGTGTGTGATATGCATATGTGTGTGTTCATGCTTGTAAGTGTGTGGGTACATCACACAAGTGTGTGTGGACCATGTGCAAATGCGTGCATGTATGTACTGAGACCAGAGGGCAATATTAGGTATCTTTCTCAATCACTTACCACATGATTTTTGAGACAGGATCTGTCATGGAACCTAGAGCTCATGCAACTTCTAGCCTAGCTGGCCAGTAAGCTCTAGGGATCCTCCCATCTCCACCTCCGGAGTGCTGAGCCTGCAGATAAGCAGCACTGTGCTTGGCTTTTACGTGGGTGCTCTGCATCTGAACTCAGCTCTATTGCTTCTGCAACCAGGACTGTATCCACTGAGCCAGCTCCCCAGCCACCAATTTCTTCCATTAACCCTGACTAGAATCTCTTGCATGTACTTTAATAGAAGCAGGAATGAAAATAAGAGGATGATTTAAAAAAAAAAAAAGGAAAAGATCAAATTAAAAGAAAAAGTAATAGGGATACTAAGGCAGGGGCTCATAGAGAGCAAGACCAATGACAGTTACCAGAAAAGCCATAGAAGAAGGTACAGGAAGAAGCACTAGAGCTGCCTGTCGCCTTCCATTTCTCACTTTTGCGAAGATCAGAATATGACTAACTATGTCACCACCATCCCACCCCACGTGCGTGGTTGTAAAAGACAGTTAGCTACCCTTCAGGGATTGTCCTCGATTGACATTGATCAAGCATGATCCCTGCCAATGATGACGGTACCCACAGAGGCCTACCATGGGGCTTCTGCCAATAGTGTCTCAAGCCAACACAGAATGTGACGGCCTCTTTTCTGCCCCTGGATGTTTATCGTCACATCTGGAGGTGAAGCTTGGCTCTGCTGCATCCTTTCTCCAGCCACAAGGAAACCGAGCTGTAGAAAGCAGGCTTCGCTGGCAGTGACAAGAACGGAGAGATGGAGGGACACTGGGTTCTAAAATTAGTCAGCCTTTCCTGCAGCAATAAACAACCCTAATGTGTCGGTGGCTTAAGGCCACATGTATTTATTTCCCTTTGTCAACTGAACGCTGTGGGACTTCTGGCCTCCAGCCATCCCCAAGTGTCTTCAACGTGCCAGACCTGAACTGAGCAGCAGCTGCTATTGAGAACTGCTGTTCTCTTGGTACAAGGCAGCAACCTGTCAAGGGAACTGGAGCCAACCCACCCTGGGGCTTCAAGTGCCTGCATAGATGTGTCAGGCCTATTCTGTCACCACTGTCTGGAGTATGTGATGATGACCCCAAAGTCAATAAGGTGAGGGGCAGTGGGGTAAGTGACAAGTGTGGTGTGTGTGTTTAGGAGGACAGCATGCTTTCCCAAGTGTGATAGTCTGAATGTAAGTGTCCCCCATAACCTCACGTGTTAGCATTCAAGCTTCCTACTCAATCCCCAGCAGGTGAGGCACTGCTGGAAGAGGTGTGTCACTAGGAGCAGATCTTGGGTCCGGGCCTACTGTGTGTTCAGGGCTACATTGTGCTTGCTGTTCCTTCTTTGTTACGGACATGTAATGAAGTGAACCCAATTCCTGTGCCAAGAGAAAATAAGCCCTTTCGCTTCATTAGCTACTTCTGGTCAAGTGTTTTGTGTCAGCAACAAGAAAGTAAATGCTACACCATAGGAACAAGGCAAGTCAGTGATCAAAGACAGAGATGTTTCCCTATTACAGGGAACTAATAAATATTTGGGAATATAAAACAAAATCCAACCAGTCAGGGTGCTTACTGACATTATTGAGTTACTAATAAAAGCATTCTCAGGGCTAGGGAGATGGTTCAATGAGGAACAGTGCTTGCTGTGAAAGCCCGAAAACCAAAGTTGGGATCCCAGACCCCATGTAAAAGCCAGACTCAATGATAGGTGTCTGTAATCCCAGACCTCTTATGGTAATATGGGAGGTAGAGACAGGAGACTTCTTGAAATTGGTGGGCTATCTAGCCTGGAATATGCACAGTAAGTAATAGGAGACCTTTCCCCAAAGTGGAAAGAGAGGACCAACACCCAAAGTTTTCTTCTGACATCATGTATGTGTTACACACACAAAGAATTTTTTTTTGTTTTTTGTTTTTTGTTTTTTGTTTTTTGAGGTAGGGTCTCACTCTAGCCCAGGCTGACCTAGAATTCACCATGGAGTCTCAGGGTGGCCTCGAACTCATGGTGATCCTCTTACCTCTGAATCCCAAGTGCTGGGATTAAAGGCGTGCACCACCACACCTGGCTTTTTAAAGAATATTTAGAAAGGCATTCTTGAGATTCTATTTGTACATTTCCATCACTAAGAGATAACACACTTCCTTGTTGCCTATTTCTGAGTTTTCTATGGACAATCACTTTTTGAGAAGGACATCCTAATCTGAAAAGGACACTCATCTTTTCAGGCATGAATTCTCTTTCCAAATAGATCAACATTTTCTGTTGAGATGTGAAAAGTCCAAGTCTTTCTATAAAACTGGGCTAGCTCTGAGGCTTAATGGTATACCTGCAATTCCTTGCAGTGTAGTCATGTGCTTGATCCTTTGAGGGTTTTGTTCTCATACTATGAAATGCATGTAGATAGTCCAATTAATATAATAATATGAGAAAGGAGAAAAAAAGTAAATTGACATTGTGTTTCGGTATTGGTTCAATAAGACATATCTTACAAGAAGGAAAGTCTAATCTGCTAGTTAGTTTCACAATTCTAAGTCAAAGTATCTGAGATAATTCATTAACAGAAGAAAAGATTCATTTTGGCTCTGGGTTTCAGAGGTAGAGTTGTCAATGGTTGTGGGGTTCCATCACTTGGAGCATGTGTTGAGGCAGAATGTCATGGTGGAGAATGTGTAGGGGAGTGTAATGCTGACCTCATGGAAGCCAGGAAACAAAGAGGATATATATATATATATATATATATATATATATATATATATATATATATATATGTGCATTTAATAAAATTACTAAGTATATTTACTGATATATGTCAGTATATATTCATAACATAAATAACTTAATACTATTACATATTAATATTAGTGTGTGTATAGGCTTGGTGATAAGAGAAGTGATAGACTCTAAAGTCAATTTAAATGACAAAATACCACTTTGTACTAGGAACTTTGTAAAGAAAGATGGACCAAGAAGATGTGCTTAAACCACTGCTACAACTTAGAATGACCCTATAAGGTTTTCCAAACTTGGTCAAGGAATGAAATGAATGAAAGCAATCAAGCTGCACCAGGAGACAGGGACTCATGACCCTCATCTTATGTTTGGATTTATCATATTTTTTTTCTTTTCTTTCCTTTTCTTTTTTTTCTTTCTTTCTTTTATTTATTTAATTTTTAGGGATGCTGACCACAGAGGTGATTGGAGAATCACATCCTCCTGAAGTGATATCCAAACAGAAAACTTTCCAATACATATCCTAAAATCACAGAGCATGTAATTCCACATGAGCTCCAGGAAAGCAGCATCTTTGCTTAGGATATGGAAATTTGGAAGCCCATTGCTATAATCTGTGGTTATGATTGCAAGCTCCCCCAGTGATGCCGGGAATCAAACCACAGTCTCCTGGTGCTAGGAGCCTTTATTGTAATCCAATAAAACCTTAACAACCAGTCTTCGTTTTTATGATAAATTAAGGGCCTCATTTGCTTTGAAGTAGCCCTTGTGCCCTGGAGTTTACCTCGCCATGGACACAATCCTAAAGAAACACTGGGCACACATGGGGTGAGGATGGCTGGAGGGAAAGAGCCCAGATTCCCCACCTTGGTTTCACGGATTCAGAAATTTCAAAACAAATAAAAAGTTCTCTTTCAAAAGAACTGATCTTTTAGGGTGAACCTCTGCTTGGGATTTTTGACAATATTTTATAGCTCCTAACTTGTTAACTTTGCACTACAATCAAGAATTGGCACCATGAAATCATAAATGTGACATCCAGAACTGAGGTCATGTGTACTATCTACCCACTTTTGCATTTTATTTATTTCACATTTTCTAATTTGAAATTATATTCAGGAGCTCAAATTCTGCCTAAATTGCCAATATTTAGCTTCTGCTGTCATCTCTATGAACTTATTCGCTGCAGAATGGCTGCTAGATCCAAAACAAACTTACAACAAGGATCATATTTAATCCACAATCATAACTGCTTCCTGAGTTCCAAGACATGGGGACATAAAACTATCTCAACACCTACATGTGTGTTCTAGAAAGATTCCCAAGGTCATCCAAGAGAGACTCAGTGTGTTTAGATCACATACTAGAGATATAAATGAATGCAAATTCGAAATAAAAATAGTTTCTGAATCTAATACCTGATTCAATTATTAGTAAAATTTCCCAGAGAAGTACAAAATATATGAAACTAACTTTTCTCTTGCAAGCGTTCCAGAAACAGCATCTTCAAGTTATTAATTTTATATATTTATTTAATCAATCATGAATTTAATGTGCTCTTCCCTACCATGTCAATCACATTTGAATCCAATGTACTAAAATTGCTCACCAAATTAAAGTTTCAAAGCCCATATTCAAGATCTGGGCAGGCAACCCAACTCCATGTCCTTAAAAAAAATTATGTACTCCCCATGAGTATTTTAAAATGAAGGATTTATAAACCTAATTTTAATAAAACCCTTTCCTAAGACAAATCCATCCTTTTTAAAATTTGAACTTAAATCTTATAAAAGCAAAACATGAAATAAATAGATGGGAGAAATAGGTCACATATATTAGAAAAATCACAAAAAAAGGGCTAATTCAGATTTAGATGACTCAGTACATTGAAATAATGACTAATCATTACTATTCTGTATCAGTTCTGTTACTATTGCTGGGACAAAACACTCAATCAGAAGCAACTCATGGAAGGAAAGAATTCATTTCAGGCTCACAGTTTCCAGGCAAGTTTCCTCATGGTGCAGCAAGAGCAGACACCAAGCATCACATCTTCACATCTCCAGGGAAGAAGTAGAGAGAAAGAGAGTGACCTGAGTTCAGTGGGGCTGGACATTATAACTCCAAGACCTGCCGCCAGTGATAAGATTCCTCCAACAAAGAACCACCTCCCAAATGGTCCACAACAGCTCAAATAGCTTGGGATTACGCATTAAACACAGGGGACTATGAGAGACATTTTACATTTAAACTACCACATTCTCCTTCTCTACCAGAGCTCATTCTATTCAAACTGCTACATACAAGCCAGGCATAATGGTGCATGCTGTAATCCTAGCACTTAAGAGGCAGAGGCAGAAAGATCAGGAGCTCAATGTCAGCCTTGGTGACATAGCAAGTTTGAGAATAATACATGAGACCCTATTAAAAGAAAATGAAAAAAAAAATCTGGGCTGGAAGATGGCTTAGCAGTTAAGGCACTTGCTTTCAAAGCCAAAAGTTTGATTCCCCAGGACTCACATCAGCTGGATGTACAAGGTGCTTCTGGAGTTAATTTCAGCAGCTAGATACCCTGGCACATCCATTCTCTCTCTATCTGTCCTCTTTCTCACTCTCTCTCACACAAGTAAATAAATAAATAACATATTAAAAATATTGCTGTGTATACCTACACTCATTAATTTTCACATGAACCCCAAGAATTACATTCTATTTACACCCCCCCCATTTGACAGATAATGGTGCTGAGGCACAAAGAGTTAAGTGCCTTTCTGATATCGTACAGATAAAATGTTACAGACACTGTGTAAATCAAGGAACGTCAGCCTCCATGTGTATTTTTTAACCCATGTTTAATGTCTCCAAAGAGGGATGGCAAAGTACTAAATTTTTGAGTGGCTCCTTATACAATAAAGTCTAACCAAAATCTACATTGTACCAGCTTCTTAATATATATCATTTCCCTTAGTCCTGATGACTATTCAATACCAATCAACGTACTCATGAAAATTTCAATGTAAATTAGTTCAATCTTAATTAGGCACTTTCAACATAGTCCAGCTGCATGGAATCAGAACTCGGTGTGACTCAATATTCAACACTATAAACCTAGACTTTCTGTCTAGGGAAAAAGTTCAGTGCTACAGTAATCGCTGAGTAACTGCCTAGTAATTAATCCAGGTTCATTGCTAGCACCATGAAAAGGAAGTTGTGAAGATACACAACATTTAATCATGACACTTCCATTTATGAACTACACTGAGATTGATATAAGAAGAAAATATGTTAGATAAAGGTAGCCTGCCACATTTGTCTATCTTCAGAATATTAAAAATTGGACAATAACTGATACTTTGGTAGAACTCTAAAACACACATTTCCTTCAAGTTTTATCTGTAGCAAAAGGTGGATATACTTGCCATACTTATACCCTAACTTCTGGATGATTTTCTCATCAATACCGAGGATGTAAAAATGATAAGTTTTATAGGGCCCAAAGCATTATCACAGATATTTATTCCATCAATTAAAACTATAAAAGTTTAGTATATATATATCAGATTTTTTTCCTTTTCTAAACTAAAACTAATCTAAAAATAATGCAATTCCCATGACATTCATTTAAATTATCCTTATGAAATCATAATGGAAAAGAAATGGAATGGAAAGTAAGTCAAAGGGTAAAGAAGAAATAATGGTAGGAAGAGGGAAAAATGTAAGAAATAAATTTATCCAAGCCATAAAATTTTAGACATTATAAAATGATTCAAAATTAGTGGTTTGAATGAGATTTATATTGGTTTGTGTTTTTCCTTCCTTCCCATCATTCCCCACTCCCCCCCAAACCCCCCAAAAAATAATGGCACTGTTTATTTCAAGGTGGTAACGTTGAAAGATAATTGACAATTTCAGCCAATAATTCCCCTCCTCTCCCCAAAGGAAACAGTAAATTTTTGTAATCCCACATGATCTTTTTAGACATCTCAGCTATCATATGATTTCACAGCTAGCAGTAAATTGGCCATTATTGGTGATTCTTTGGCAAATTGAAGGTGTTAATGTATAAACCCAGAGCATAATATTTTCATTCGTAAAGTGTAGTCACAATTAATAGTTTTTCTTTCCCTCCCTAGGGCTCTAACATAATTAGTAGTTGAGAAGTCAAGGTTGTTTCATTTAAATAGCAATTCTACTTGGAAATGGCATGCATTTTCTTGGTTTTATCAGCCTATAAATGTTTGCTCAACCAAGTCGTCATAACTTCCAGTTTAATCTAGTTCCAATGATAATCCTGACCATTCTTCTCCAGACCCCCTTGAATCCACTTGTGAATGTTGTTGGTTTTGATAATGAATTATGGTGGTGACAACCATCAGTCATTTCACATAGCCCTCCCTGTGTATGGTTCTTATCTTGCCTACTCTTTTAGGAGTATGATTAATTAAAACTATATACTTAAGAAGTTTTTTTTTTAAACAAAATCAAGTACTCTATAAAACTCATTTTTACAATTAGCAGCCCTTTAATCCTTCTATGCATATATAAGTGGTTAGGTAAGTAGGTGGTAGGTCCGTAGATACCTCCTGTGGGTTCTCATTATCAGGAAAGTACATCCTTATCCCAGTGTTCTATGTGCCAGCATTTCCAGTATTTTCTCACATATTCAGTCTTATCTCTTGCTATTCTTTTGTTTTAACATTGTTTCCATACATGTACCAATGTCTTTTAACAGTAACCCCCACCCAATACCTTCTTTTGGGCTCCCTCCCTCTCTCCCTTCCTCTGAATCCCTTCTCTTTTCCCACTAACTCCTCTTTCATTTTGATTGTTTTTTTTTTTTTTTTCAGTTTTCCCTTTTCTAACATTTGGATTGCCTCCTTCATCCGTGATGAAATCTTGATGGGCTAAGTATTGTGCAGGTCTTATACAGGTAACAGCCGCCACTCTGAGGTCACAGATGCAATGGCTACTTCGTGGGTGGGGGAGAGCAACATAGAGCACTCCTTCTCATCCTTTGGTCCTTATATTCTCGCCCCCCCGCGACTCTTGTCCCTATTTCTGCAATGTTCCCTATGTCATGGAGCATCACAGATATCTCATTTATCACTGAGCACTCAATAGTCACTCATGCTCAGTACTTCAAAGAGATTGGAGTTTCCCCACTAGTCAACTAACTTATGAAAAGTATAAATATAAATATTTGGAGGGCAATTTGATGGGCACAACATAACCATTTACTCAAGCAACAGTAGTAGATTTTCCACCAGGGACTATGACTTTCTCGGCCATAGGCTTTTGATTAGGTTTTCAATATAAGACATGAATTCCCTCTCATGAAGCAGGCCTCAAACTCAATCAGAGAGCAGTTGGTAACCTCTCTAAAGGTTCATTGCAATGAGCACTTCTTACTTGGGTGGTCAGTAGCATAAATTGCATGGTTCAGTGTTGATGACTTTTGTCCCACAGCAACCCTCATAGCGCTTTTCAGTATTACGACACAGAGCCAGCAGCCAGGAGGCTTCCAGCTCAATCCCATCTTGATTTCTCAGTGTCCAATAGAAGAATCAGGTGGTGTCTTTAGGAACAGGGTCTTAGCCATCCATTCCTGGTGTGCAGAAAAGAGTGTTTGCATGTGCAGCCTTGAGTGCCTCAGTGTCCCATCTAATCAACAACTCACTGGGAGGTATCTCATGCCTGGCAGTGGGCTTTTCCTAAAATAATCTATGCAAGGCACACTTTTTGAATGAACACATAGGGACAGAAAGAGCATCTGCTCATGGGACAGATTGTCAGGGTCCACCTCTTATTTACTAAGCTTGTGACACAGGTCCTCATTTACAGTTAGAGAACAGTGCCTATATCTGCAGATGGCTGTGAGATGAGTCAATACAGGGAAACCCCTGAAGAGCCTGGCAGTCAGCACATATTTGCTGTTAATATTGACTAAATTAAATATCAGCTTTGATATTTTATTTGAGACTCATACAATGAGAATTTTATTCTGACACATTAAATGGGCAAAATAGATTATTTAATAAAGCAAAAAGTGTTTAAATAGACAATAAATATGACACAGACTGAGTCTATAAACAGCATAGAATTGGGGATGGAAGAAAGGCATTGAATACCATCAACTGCAGGCAGACCACACAGCTCCAATGTGACAAGTCATCTCTGAAATATGAATCTCAGACACCCAGGAGCTCATGTTCACAGACAACAACAACATTCCAACAGACACACTGCATTTTAATTGCAGTTGCAGCTAATTAATTAACTCACTAAGGATGTATAAACAGCAAGGGCAGCAGATTTCCTCCTTTTCAAAGCTATGCCTAGTCATTCACTCTGTCATAAAACCCCAAGCATGATTCAGCCAGGTAACTGAAATAAAATGCAACCATTATGTTTTGACTGAGTGGATCACTTCAGTTTACCTAATTAATAATGGACACATAGATTAGAAAAAAAAAGCCTCAATCACAAGTTGGGCATGGTGGCACACACCGTTAATCCCAACACTAGGGAGACAGAGATAGAATTATTGCAATGAGTTCAAGGCCAGCCTTAAACTACATAGCAAAATTCCAGGTCGGCCTGGGCTAGAATGAGACCCTACCTTGAAAAACCAAAAAAATAATTTTTCAATTACAAATACATTATTGATAAACACATGTAATTTTATGTAATTATGTTATAAGTCAAGCCATATGGGTATATGTCTTCTATAGTTATATGTTTTTAAAACACAAAATCATAGAGCTAATATGTTAAGTGTAGCCATGTAAACTAGAGTTAAGGGCTGGTGATATAGCTCAGTGGAAGAGTGTTTGCCTAGAACATGTGAGGCCCTGGGTTTAATCCCCACTACTACCAAAAAAAGAACCCCTTAGAGTTAAAGCAAGTATTTTATGATTACACATCATGTCTAATTTATTACAACATATAATAAAATATATTTCATTACCATAAAATAAAATTATATTGCCATAATTGCCTTATGCACCAATACATATATTTATTTGATGAAAAGTTATACAACCTCAACAAAAATACTATTCGGTTTTCTCTATAACCTAGACTGTATGAGCTCATTATTAAGGTAACTCTTAAAACATTATTTATTTATTTGAGAATGAGGGAGAGAGCAAGAGGTTTAACATACTAGGGTCTCTGCAAATGAACTACTGCAAATGAACTCCATACACATGTCTCAGTTTGTGAGTTTGACTTTACATGGGTAAGCAAGCATCTTTAACCACTGAGCAATCTCCTCCCAGCCCTTCTGATCATTTAGAAAAAAAAAGAGATAAAAAATAATGGTAGAGAACACCATAAAAACAAACAATGAGGGCTGAAGAGATGGCTTAGCAGTTGTGGTAGTTTGAATAGATGGCCCCCAATATATTCAGTGTTTTATTAGTCTGTAGTTTGCATCTGCAGCCACCTGACTGGAGGAGGTGTCACTAGTGTGATGATGGGTTTGAGATTTCAATTTAAAAATACACAAACTCTGCCTAACTGGCGTTCCTAAAGTGTGCTGTGCTATGTGGCTTTTTGGCTTTTAGGCTTGTGCTTCTCTATGTTTGGTCCTGTGAAAGCAGGCCAGCTTCTTCTGCTATTATGGAACTTGCCCTGGATCTGTAAGCTTCAATAAATCCCATCCTCCATAACTGTGCCTGGTCTGGAAGTTCATCTCAGCAAACTTGAAGCTGTCTGCTACAGGAGTTAAGGCACATGCTTGTGAAGCCTAAGGACCTGGGTTCTATTCCCAAGGTCCCCTGTAAGCCAGATTCACAAGATGGCGCATGTGTCTGGAGTTTGTTTGCAATGGCTGGAGACCCTGGCATGCCCATTCCCATTCTCTGTGTGCCTCTAATAAATAAATAAATAAATAAATAAATAAATAAATAAATAATAAAATCTTAAAGAGAAACAACAATGAGATAGCAAGGGCAGAGTGTTAGCTACAGCGTTGTATAACGAGACCTGGGCAGATGACTCTGTGGGCTAAGAACTTGCTGCGGAGCAGGAGGAGCTGAGAGCGAGTTCCCAGCACCCGCAGGAGAGTCAGACGCAGTGGAACACACTGTAACCCCAGTGCTGTGGAGGCACAGGCAGGATGATGCCTGGAGCTGACCACCTAGCTTGTCTAGCCAAATCAGTTTGCTCTAGGCTGCGTGAAACCTCGTCTCAAAAACTTAGGGTGGGGTTGGAGAGATGGCTCAGTGGCTAAGGTCCTTGCCTGCAAATCCTAGTAACCAGGGATCAATTTCCCAGTTCCCACATGGAGCCAGATAGATGCACAATGTCTGAAGTTTGCATCAGTTGGAGACCCTGGCACTCCCATTCTCTCTCTTTCTCTCTCAAATAAATTAATTAATCACTTAATTAATTAATTTAAAAACCTTAAGTGTCAAGTGGCTGAGGTAGACACTAAACATTTCATGTCTGGCCTCCACATACACACAGGGAGCTGCACACACACACACACACACACACACACACATAAGAATATACATACATACATGTGTACCACACATGCAAAAATTAAAATATATGAATTCTCTATAAATGAACACATACTCCATGGACAAGGTATAAGGACACCAAATAGACTCTAGTGACACTGATAGGAATAGAAATTAAATGAAAACAAGCTTTTTGTTTTTGTTACATTTTACTTTGTTGCTGAGAAAAAGTCTGGCTCAGGCAGGCTAACCTTATGCACAAGATCCTCCTGCCTCAGCCTCTTGAGTGTATAGATTACAGATCTAGTCCACTACACCCAGTTTAAACCAGTTACATTTAATGCAATGACAAAATATCATGAGAAAATAAGATAAATGATCCTAAATATGTAGTTAGTTGGAAGCATAATCAAAGCAGAGGAATGAAGCTCTTGAGGTGAGTTTTAAGCACAATAATTTGCACACTCATGAAGTGTACATAATGTAATACTCTAAGTGATGAAGGAAAATACAAGTGCATAACAAATAGCACCATATACTCTTTTCTGTGTTACACTGTTGGAAACAGTGCCAGTATTGTTCCCAGAGTGCTATGTATAGGCTAAGGAGGAAAAGATATAAATTCTTACAATGCATTCAAATTCTATAATTCCCAATATCTTTGAGGATTTCTGGAGTAGGAGAAAGAAAAGAGATGTAATGTGAAAGAAGTTTAAGTTAAAAAAAATGTTCTCTTGAATTTGCATTAAAATATCAATTCAACTCATACATTTAATTCAACCTTTCAAAATAAATCTGTATATTTCTAAGTACTGTCCACTGAGAAGGCTGTCCTATTAGCAGTAACAACTCCTGTGGACTAGATTGTGATGTCCAAATATTACCTCCCCAGTAAAAAGAACCAAGGATTCTTTAACCAATGGCTATTTCCAGATATGATATACATGAGGCTGGTTATTTTGTCACAGGATATGCACTTTGTAGAAGGATATACAAATTTTATAAAAGAACTCAAGAACCAAACCGAGTAAATTTCAACTTGTCAAAGAGAAGAATAATATGGTATGCCAGTTATCATCTGTGGATGAGACAAAACAACTAACCAAAAGAGACATGTGGGAAGAAGGGAGTTATTTGTCCCTACAGTCTCAAGGGGAAGTTTTATCATGGCAGCAAAGAGGGTAGTTATTTCATCCAGTCACATCAGTTGAGAGGTAGCAGCAGGAGTTGAAACACCCAGTGGGCTGGATTAATCTTAAGGTCCACCTTCAGTGGCACCCCTATGCCAGCAAAGCTCCACCTCCCAAGAGGAACTGAGTAGGCAGCTTAATCACAAACACACAAAGCTATGAGGCACAGCAAAGTGAGAACAAATACAATGGGTGGAATATATTTAAAACGTCTGTTTCATGTATGTATGCATGTTTTCTTGAGTGCATAATTCACAAGATCATAAAATACCCCAAAATAAATAATCACACAAAATGAACAAAATAGGAGGAATCTTACTAATTCACTGTATTCAAACTCATAAATATAATGGAAAGAATCATGAACTGGTTGTGATTTCCCTGTACAAATTGTGTGCTACTAGGTAATACATGAAAAAAATCATGCTATAGATATGCCATGATAATGGGAAAACCCAATGTGTTGGTTTCAATCTATGTCCCCCATGAACTCATGTATTCTGAATAATTAGATCCCAGCTCTCAGCAAATTGGGAGGTGGAGCCTTGCTGGAGGAGGTGTGTTATTAGAGGCAGGCTTAGGAGTGTTATAGCCAGCTCTCTCTTGCTAGAATTTGTCTCACTCCCCTGTTGCTATTTCTCATCTGCTGTGGCAGAGGTGGTGTTCATCCTCTGCTCATGCCATGCTATCCCCTGCCATGGAACTTCCCCTCCAGCCAAACTAAATCCTCTCCTCTCATCAGCTGATTCTAATTAGCTGTTTTGCCATAGCAATGAGAAGGTAACTACAACACACAATGGATCTCCATTGGTAATAAATACATCTAAAAGCATTAGAATAAGAGAAAATAAATTTCTAGAAGTTGATGAAACAAGTCTTACCAATTAATCATCAGATTAATTACCATCATAATAAATAATCACCATATCAATATTATAAAGCCATCAAATATGTTATTAATTTACGGAAAACTCAGAAATCAGAGTCACACGTAGTTCAGACCACAAAATCCAGGCTGTAGGCAATTGTTTCCATTTATTCAGTGAATACATTTTAAGGAAAGTTTGGAAATAACCTATAAATTAATCTTTTCCAAGAATGATCAATCAAGTGTGAAATACAGTAACTATGAGGATCTCAGTCAAATAAACAGTTTGAAAAATATCAAAATAAATAGAGTCACATATTTGTAACTTTCATGGAACAACTTGGAAGTTAGACAATGACTACATAGGTGATGATACTAAGAAATTATTACTAAGTCTTTTAAGTAAGATAATGGCAATGTAATAGTTATTGAGTCCATAAAGTGGAGATACATATAGAAATATAGATAAAATAATATGCCCAGGATCTTTTGTCAAATTAATATAGGGAAATAATGATGTGCATAGATAAAACAAGTATGGTGATGAATTAATAATTAAAACTAGAATATAGATAAGAAAAAGGTCACTGCATTAATCTATTTCTTTATATGTATTTAGAATATTCCATGATTTAAACCTAGGGAAGGAGAAAGTGAATATAAAATTTCTAACAGCCCCTAGTACATAGGAACACTTAGTTTTTATAATTACCTATGGGTATAATTTTATTACTTTCTAGGTTAGAGTTCTCAAAGTCACTTTTCCCAAGAATATTTATATTCTTTTTAAGTAACACACACACACACACACACACACACACACACACTTATGTGTGTGTGTGTGTGTATATATATATTTTTTATAATATGCATAATTTGTGTATTATTAGAGTAACACATTAGGGCATGTCTGTGAATATAAATATATACACAAGGTATATTAACATTATCATTGCATCACATACAACTAAGAACTATAGGTTCTGAATTCATTACTAAGTAGTTCATACAATTGGCTTTGTGTAAATATACTTTAGAATGCATTTAATAAAACATTATACGTTTTAAGAAGCACTTTGAAAAAGTAATTTATCGGTTTCATTACCTTTAGTCATCTGTATTTTTAAAAAAGTAGGTAATAAGTAGATGGGTTTTGGTGTGTTGCTCAACTGCATAGCCATGTCCCTACTAGTTCATGCATGTAAACTGAAAATAAACAAGGTCAATTTCATGAAAGCCCTAGTAGATTGTTACTCAGTTATGTATCCCATTTCCTCCCCTGTACCAGTTTAACCCCTTTCCTAGATGATAATTCTTCTTTCGGACTCAGACACCCAACACGCTCCATCAATCTTCAGTCCCTGAACCATCAAACTAGAAATATGTTATTTATTGGTTGATTAAATGCACCTTGATTCACACTAAATTATACAAAATAAATTATTGTAATATGCCATTTGTATTTCAAAGGTATTTAATATTTATTTATTTATTAGAGAGAGAGAGAATGGGTGCATCAGGGCCTCAAGCAGATCCCCAGCTTACCAGAATACCACTCTCAGGTCCTCCTTTCATGGGGCCTCTGTTGACCCTACTGACTGACACCTACAGCTAAAGCTTAAACATCGTATATAAGGAATTCTTTATGTCAATGTCAAAGGTCACTGGTCCCTGGGTAAAGAACACAGATGTTTGGCAAATGTAGAATTGCTATTAAATATGGACATGTTCATTCTGATGGGCAAAGAATTCTAAAACAAATGCCCTGACAGTACTATTTTGAACCTAATAAACATGACGCCAAGTGGCATAGGGGCAAGGGAAGGAGACAAAAGAGGATAATCTGATGGGAATACATCCCATTTACAGAATATTTATATAAAATTATATGAGGATCATACATGGCATTAAATAATGTAAGAAAGCAAAATAAAATAATTTTTAAGTTAATGTTTTTATAATTTTTTTTTGCAAATAGAGAGAGACAAAGAAAAACAGAGAGAGAGAGAGAATGATAGAGATTAGGTGCACCAAGGCCTCTAGCCACTGCAAATGAACTCTAGATGCATGGGTCATTAGGCTATGCAGGTAAGCACCTTAACTGCTGAACTATCTCTCCAGCCACCCCCTCTAATTTTTTTTTTCCTAGTTTTTCGAGGTAGGGTCTCAGTCTAGCCTCGGCTGACCTGGAATACACTATGTAGTCTCAAACTGACTTTCAACTTTCAGTGATCCTCCTACTTCAGCTTCCCTAGCGCTGGGATTAAAGACATGTGTCACCACACTGATTCATGCTCAGCCTTTTTATGAGGATCTGCTTGTGGAGTGGATCTATGCCCTGGATGATACTGGCACCAAAATGACTATCTATAAGTCTAGAAGGAAATAATTCAAGTAATATCCATCTCTGACTCATTTTGCTTTGAGTTTGTATATTAAGAAGCTAGTATGTTCTTATTTTTTTATTTTTCTTTCTTTCATTGTTCACATACATTTTTCAGTTGCCCCCTCCCTTTGGAAATAGGGTTGAAGGAAAAATAACTGGCTGAAGTAGAATCAGCCTGACCATGCCTCATCTATCACTCATCACCCGATGCCTTGAATCTCAGTGACAGCTCGTCCAGAACACCGTCTCCCACTGTGACACTAACAAGTCATCAACATAGGTGATTTTCTTAAACTCTCTCAGCTATTTCCAAGTAGGTTTTCCCACAATGATTTCTTAGAAGTAACTTACCCAGTCAAAGATACTGAAATCAGTACATTGCCACAGAAACCCTTTACAGGAACAAGTAAATATTTGAAACTATCTTGTCACAGGTAAAAACTTTGGCCTATAACATAGCAATTCTGTATTTGCTACTTTCATATGTTTTGGTTTTCTTTTCTGCCTAAAGACAAAAAAAAAAAAAATGAGGAGAGGAAGGAGGAAGAGAGTATGAGTGAGGACCAGGAGGAAGAAGAGGAGAAAAGATGAGCAAGAAAAAATAAAATGAGAAGACAAAAGCATTGAATAATTATCAAATAAAAATTATGAATGAAGTTATGAAAACTTCATAGCAAGTGAAAGAAAACTGCAATGTGCTGTAAGTCCTATTTCAGACACTTAACTAATCTTCAGTCCTTTTATCCCAAATATTCAAACTTTGTTATAGAAGAACAATTCCAAACTCCCAGATTCAATTAGTATGCACTTAAAATTAGTAGATAATGAGAAATTTGAATACAGACATTTTTCTCATTAAATTTCCTTGAGCTTTTATATTACCTGTCATGATGTATATTCTGAATTAATAGTTTCTTTGCAAAAGCTGATATTCTACTGAGATTAAAAACTCATCTAACTTTTGCAGCCAAGGATATTAATGCAAGCACTTACATTCTACAGAAGAGAAATAATTTGCAGTATTCAGTAGAAAGAATACAAATTAAAAAAATGCTAGCTACTCAGAAATAATCAAGGACAGTTAGAAGTGGGAATGTCAAACAAAAATTACTTCAGCAGTAATTTTTAGGAGGGTATTTTTTTTTTTTTTTTTTGGCTTTTCAAGGTAGGGTGTCACTCTAGTCCAGGCTGACCTGGAATTCACTATGCAGTCTCAGGGTGACCTCGAACTCATGATGATCCTCCTACCTCTGCCTCCCGAGTGCTGGGATTAAAGGCGTGCACCACCACGCCCAGCTAGGAGGGTATGGTACTCTTGAACCAAAATAGAAATCCAAAGCCCAGGGTACTAGGGGTCCTGACACTGACAAAACTCTCCATCCAGGACCCACGTCCATCCCACATTCTTACAATAGTGTTTTTAGGCTTCTGTGCCAGTCAGGTTTCATGGTGAGATGAAAATATTCTTCTATTCTGTCTGTCTTAGGGGAAAAGTGAGAAACCTAAAATTTCTATTGTCTTGCCCCAGACCCAAAGCCTGGCTTCATTCTCTCTCCCCCAGGAAACTCTAATGTTTGGGTAGTTTGAGAACAAAGATCTCAACCACAGTTCTTGGGGTAGATCTCAACTGCTCAAAGTGTTCCCAGGATAGCTGGTGGTGACATAACCCACCATTACTTTCTCAAACCATCTCTAGAGGCCCTGCTTGCTAAGTCCCAGCTGAGATTTCTGTTGGCAGGGGCTTCCTCCCCAAGTGCTTGTTCAGAGCTCTGGGAAACTGTTGAACATTGCATCACCCTCCTAAGTGCATTTTCCACAGCCACTTGTGGTTGTTTGAGGTAACGTCCATTTTCACTGTCATCTGCTATTCTCTCACGCTTTCCCCAGAGCCCTTCTCAATCCCACCTGGCAGCGCGGAATGCTGCGTTCCAGCCCTCCACTCTTTGCTCTTCCGGAGCAACCACAGGACGCACAAGCTCAGTTTCACCTGGGAGCTGAGAGGAATGCAGGGTCTCTTCCTCCCCTCAGGCCCTCTGACTTTCTGAACTCCAGGTGATTCGTATACACGGTACAAGTGAGAAGTCAAGATTTCACAGCAAAATGAATGTTTATTTCTCTCTGTCACTGTTGGATAGCAAATTCTTCCAAATTAAAACATTGCCTCCTGGGAGGAAAGAGACTTGTGTCTCAAGTGTCATGGGGCTGTCTTTTGGAGTGGTATATCATGAAACACTTCATTGATCAGTAAATTTAAACAAAAGTAAAATATTTTGTGTGTGTGTTTATGTATGGTATCTCGTGTGTGTGTGTGTGTGTGTGTGTGTGTGTGTGTGTGTATGTTTGAAATGTATGCATATGTAAATGCAGATGCTCTTCTGGAAACACAAAGACTAGAGGAGACTATCAGATGTCCTACCTCTGTCACTCATTCCACTCATCCCAGCCCACCCACATGCACATGCTGAGCCATCTCCCCACCCCACCCCCAAGTAAACTTTTGTCTGGATGTTGTATAGCATTTTCCTCTGAATTGAAAATTTCTCTCTGGGAGGAAGGTGGTAAGTCATGAAACCCTGGATGAAATATTTCATTAGCCTGTAACAAGATTCACAAGACCCCATCCAAAGCGATAGACGCAGTAAACAGTTGCAGAGAAGAGACTCTCCTACTGGCCAGGCTCCCTGCAGGTGACGCAGTGTGCTCCGGAATGCAGTGTCCAGGAGTGGTCACCTGTGCCATGGTGGGCTTCTCAGTGATGCTCTTGCCTTTGATTCACACATGCTCCCGTAAGCAACCCCTCAGCCATGCTATGTAAGGAACCCCCAATAAACTCCTTGGTTCACCAAGATGGACATGGACATAATCATACTTTAGTCTGTTGTCTATGCCAGATCTAGGGTGCATAGGACTTTGCTGGTGTCTCCCTAGGAAAAGTGCATGCAGGAGTCAAGCTCACATGTCAATCAAAGAAATATACATTGTAGTTTCATTTTGGGGGTTAGTGCTCATTTTTTAATCCAGTAAGTTTCCAAGGGAATGCCCAACAGTATCCACAGCAGGTATGGGTCACACCGTGTGAAGAAACCCCTTGGAGATGATAAGTGATTGTCTGTACAAACATGAAAAGCAATAGCATTTGATGGCACTGGATTTCATTTGCAAAGCATGTGCCATATTTGTGCAAATAATGACACATGCATCCTCTAGTCTGCTCCCTCAACCCACACATCATGTCACATGTGACTTCTGCCACAATTTCATGAAGTTGTCCATGATGTTGTTTTCTTGACTCCATTCCAAGTGAGAGAAAGAAAATCTTAAAACTTTTTTTCATGTTTTTATGAGTTATTTGTAAAATGATAATAATTCTTCAATAAATTCAGAAATTCTGCAACTTGGATTTTTACTCCCTCCCTTCAGCTGGCATTGTCTATGGAAAGAATAGCCTGGCACGTAAATACCCCAGCTTCATCTCAACCAGTCATCTTTGGAGAAAGGTCCTTGAAAAGCTGAGGGTTTAAAAAGCTCAAAGCATGACTCTTAGTGATAAGGAATTTCTCAAACCTTGGCTTGCTCTTCTCCTAGAGATATCACACTCACCAGAGTGCATTCTCTTTAGACAGACCAGGTTTCTGGGTCCCAGCCTGAGATCCTCAGTCAGTGTATCAGTGGAGAGAGATACAATCTAACTTGTAAACAGGTGATGCTAAATGAAATGTTTCAAGAACAGCCCCTTGAAAGATATTGCATGGTGATGTTACCGCACTGTAGATTTAGCCTCAGCCCATACTCTGAGCCCAAAGCTGCTCCCAGGCCAGAGTTTATGGGATCGTATTTCTCATGGTTATGGTTCAGACCTTTACAGCCCCATTTAACACAAAATGTGTTCTTGCCTCAATGACGTGGTCGACTCACTCCCTGTAATTTTCCTATCAACAACTGAACTCCCTACCAGTCCTTTATTCTTAAGTAGTTAAGGTCCCTTTCCTCAAAGCACAAATTACCCCTGATAAGGTCATGGAAAAATTCTTCAGGCTGTATCTAAGGCCAACTTTGGCAGAAGGATTTCCCTGCTACCTGCCTGCTGCCTTCAGGAAGATCCTCTTTTGTAAACTTGGTCTTTTTTGCAATTAAGGCTTTTCATGTTTATTTTGAGCTATGAAACTTTTCTCCAGAAAAGGCTTCCATAGAAGGCAAATGAAGTACATATCAAACAAAGGTTCTGTCACTGAGATAAATGGCATGGAAAGAAATGCAGGCAGGACATTCCTCCACTTAAGAGATCCACATTCACTTGCTTGCACAATCATATGATCATGTACACTTTAAGTACACACTTCTATTGATCCATATTTACACATACAGACTCACACACGCACGCACATACACTGGACCCTGCGAAATCCTCTGGAGCCCTGTAGATACAGGAAATACCATCCCAAACCTCTACTCCATGTTAGGGATTCAGTTGGGAGGCTGTTCATCTATTGAACTACTTTCCTAGGCTTGAACTCCTGATTTTGAATCTGCCTTCTAAAGTATTGGCTTGACTGTTTCTTCTTTAAAAATAATTAATCTAACTCATTCTCATTTTCATGTCCACAGCTCTCTACATTTCTCTATGGGTTTATTTAAAATTGCTGTCCAAATGTGTTCTAATCAGGTCCATTCAACCACTTATCAAAGTCAGGTTGTTACATATATGCTCACATGTAAATTCTCTCCAAATGAATTCACAAGTTTACTATTATTAGAATTAGAAATTATTGCATATGGCTGAAACACCTGAGTATGCCATGTCTTGGGACAGCTGTAACTTACATTGTTTGAATATTTAAATTGAAAAATTTTCAAAGCCACTGTATTAAAAATGCAGTTTATTGATGTTCCATATTGACTAGGAACTCTGCAATCTTGCTGGTCACTTTTATACTGCGTAACTTAGGGAGTTTTCTACATGGCTACTTATGTTTTCTATAATAATTGATAATTTTATTTTGTCCTTTTCAATATAAATATATTACATTGATTTTACTTATAGAATTGCACTGGCCAGGACCTCTAAATATGATGTGGATTGGAAATGGTAAAAACAAGTACTCTTGTATTTTCCAAGTCTTACAGGGAAAGCACTATGCTATCACTAAGTAAGACCCTTGTGCTGATGCTCATTAGCTTGCACACGAGGTTCCATTCTATCTGTAGCATGCATGAGAGGTTTTATGACGAACAGATGTTGGCTTTTGTCAAGAAGAGCATACGGCTTTCATTCTTGAGTGTGATAATATGACTCAAGAATAAATAGGAAAAATATGGACATTTTTCATGAATATGAATAACAAGTAAAATATCTAAATCAGTATGATGTTTAGATTTTGTTGTCAACTCGACCAAATTTTAGAATCACCTAGGAGATTGCTGAGGCATGCCTGGGGGTGTATCTATGAAGCCACTTCAGGAGAGATAGACCCAACCACAACATGAGTGGCACTATCCCATGGGTTGGGGGTCTGAATGATGAGTAAATAGGAAATAAGGTGATTTCATCATTGATATTTTTAATATTGAACTAGCCTTGTATATCTGAGGTAACCCCTAGTAGATAATTATGCTTCTATATCTAGTGCTAGGTTCAATTTGGTAATATTTTGTAGAGGATTTTTACATTCATGTTTAGTATTGATATTGGCTTCTAGTGTTAATTGTTTATCTATGTAGTGCTTGGAGATCAGAGTCCTGTTGATTTTAGCATTAACAAGTATTATATTTTCTGAAAGAGTTTATATAAAATTGATATCATTTCTTCCTTAAATCATCAAACAAATTTATGAATGACGTCATCTGAGCTAAGAGTTTCTTTTATAAGATTCTTAATTACTACTACTTGTTAGTTACTTTGGCATTGTTATGACCAAAATACCTAACAAAAACAACTTAAGGGAAGAAAGATTTATTTTGGTTTCTAGTTTTAGGAGGATCCAACCATCACTGTAGGTTGGATGTGGAGGCATAGAGCACTCCACATCATAGCAGGCCAGGAGGGAGATAAGTGAAGAATACAGATGTTCTGTTTACTGACTTTCTTCTTTTGGCCCATTTACTCCATCCAGATCCCCAGCTCATGAGATGGTGCCACCCACATCCACAGTGGGTCTTTCCTTAATTCACTCTCTCTGGAAAAACCTTTGCACATACACCCACAGACATACCTCAACAATCTCCTAGGTGATTCTAAATCTAGGCCACTTGAAAATGGGGTCTAACAATCACAGCGGTTTACTTGTTTAACTTATCGTGTTTATATTCATTTTTTTTCACTTTAGCTTGAGTCAAAAACAATGATGTGTGCCCTATTGATAATTTTTGTTTTGTTTTGTTTTGGTTTTGGTTTTTCGAGGTAGGGTCTTACTCTAGTCCAGGCTGACATGGAACTCACTATGTAGTCTCAGGTTGGCCTCAAACTCACAGCAATCCACCTACCTCTGCCTCCCAAGTGCTGGGATTAAAGATGTGTGCCACCACGTCCCACTTTGTTTATGTTTTTAAATATTCTAATTGACCGTTTATCAAGCTACTATTTAATGTATTTAAAATTGTCTAATTTCATTGGTTCTGTCTGTAAAGAGTTATTCTATCACAATAATCAATAGGGTTTTTTTTTGCAATTTTCTATTAGAATGGACATGGAGTATTTGTATTCCATAAGGCTTTTTTGGGGGGGGTCAGTTTTTCAAGGTAGGGTCTCACTCTAGCCCAGGCTGACATGGAATTCACTATGTAGTCTCAGGGTGGCCTCAAACTCACGGCAATCCCCCTACCTCTGCCTCCCGAGTGCTGAGATTAAAGGCATGCACCACCACGCCCGGCTGTATTCCATAATACTTTTAACTAACTGTTTCGACAACATTTATAAAAATCCATACTGTTATTCTTTAAAAACTATTTATTATGAAGTATGTTCTTAATTTATGACATATAGAGGATATAATCTAAATCTTATCCATTGATTACTATTATGTACCTTGAATGTATATTCTCCCACTATTTTTTTCTGTGGTGGAAAAGTTCTTTTCACCAAAACAAAATCATATTGAGCAAAATTGGCTATTGGAGCACAAATTAGTTTCCTATTGCTGTTGGAACAAATTATTACTAACCTAGTGGCTTACAAGAGATAAAGTTAGTTTTAAAGTTCCAGAGGTCAGAATTGAACACGGAATTTTACCAGATTGGTTAAAATGCAGTTGTCAGTAGGATTATGCCCCATCTATAAGCTGTAGGACACTATCTATATGTATTTCTTCTTCTGTCTTCTGAGTGAGCAGATCTTGGTACCTCCTTCTGAACACAGAAAAGAAAGATAGCTGGGTAAGATGGTGAAGACGTTACTTTACTTCACTGTAGCCATCATTTTACTATCCATGTGCACCTGTAACACCATCATGTATACTAGTGTAGTTTGGACCTTGAAGGTTCCACCAATGACCCATGTGTTAAAGGATTTGTCAGTAGCCTGTGGGAACCTTTAGAAAGTGAGACCAAGTGGAAGGCAGTTAGGTCATTTGATATGAACTCTTCAAGGGAATATTGAGTCCCTGCAACTCCCTCTTATTTATTTATTTATTATTTATTTTTATTTCCTGGCCAGAACGAAGTGGACAGGTCTCCTCTGCTACATAGTCCGACCATGATGTACTTTTACCACCAGACACACATACAAGGCCAAGTACTTAAGACTGAAACCTCTAAAGACATAAGTGAAAGTGAAACTCTTCCCTTTTTAAGTAAACTTATCTCTGATATCATAACAAAAGAAAGTTGGTTATTGTAATGACATTTGTGTTAAAAATTACAAAAGAAAACAATGTTAGGTTTTTGGTATTGAGATATTCATATTATCTCCTGGTAATCATTTTAATTTCTACAAGTTGGTAGCAATATCTTCTATGACTCCTGAGCTTGTTAATAGGATTTTTATTTAGTCATTTTAGTTAATGGCTTGTCAAATTGGTTGTTCTTTCAATAAATTAGCTTTTGATTTTATTGGTTTTTATCTGCTGGGTTTCTTTTTTGGTTTGTTTCTGACTCAACGATTTTTTATTTTGTATCATTTCTTAGGATTCTTTGGTTGTAGTTAACTTTATTCATTTATTTTAAAAATATTAATTATGTATTTACAAACTGAAGGGAAGAGAGACACAGAAAGAGAGAGGAAGAGAATGGCTAATGTAGGACTACTAGCCACTGCAAAGAAACTCCAGATGAATGTACCACTTTGTGCATGTGGCTTTATGTGATATTGGGAAATTGAACCTAGGTCTTTAGGCTTTGCAGGCAATCACCTTAACCACTTAGCCAGCTTCCCAGTCCTGCTCATTCACTTATTAAGGTTGAAAATCAGGTTGCTAGTTTGAGATTGTGGTGGTTTGATTCAGGTGTCCCCCATAAACATAGGTGTTGTGAATGCTAGGTTCCCAGCTGATGGAGATTTGGGAATTAATACCTCCTAGAGGGAGTGTATTGTTGGGGGTGGGCTTATGGGTATTATAGCCAGTTTCCCCTTGCCAGTGTTTGGTACACCCTCCTGTTGTTGTGGTCCACCTTATTTTGGCCAGGGGGTGACATCCACTCTCTGCTCATGTCATCGTTTTCCCCTGCCATTGTGGAGCTTCCCCTCGAGCCTGTAAGCCAAAATAAATCTCCTTTTCCCAGAAGCTGTTCTTGGTTGGGTGATTTCTACCAGCAATGCGAACCAGACTGCAACAGAAATATTTCTTCTTTTCCAATGTATGTAGATATTCTGTGTTAGAAATATTCCCTGAAGCAATGTTCTAGCTCAATCCAAATGTTTTCATAGTTTGTGTTTGTACTTCAATTCTATTCACAATATTACCTAATTATCTTTGCAACTCCCTCTTTGAACAACTGTTTATTTTGACATCATTTTTTAGTTTACTTCTGTTAAGTTCAGAGAATATAGTTCGATTTGTATGAATTATCTTAAATATACCAAGAGTTGGTCTATAACCCACCTTGGATGATCCTGGTGACTGTTTCACATGCAATTGCAAAGAATGTTTTCTCTGCTGTTTGTTGGTAGAATGTTCAATAAATAAATGTGAGGTTGTTTAAGTGTAGTGTAGGCTGTGTTAGGTTGATTAGGTGGTATCGCTCATGAATTACTTGGCCTTCCCAGGTTTCTCTCTGCTCATTCTAATATTTAATGAGAACATAGCATATGAGGTTTTCCCTCCTTTGCTTCTAACCTGGCTTCTTCTTCGTGTTGTAGGCAGACTTCTTGTATGGGTTCCATAGCTGGAAATTGATTCTACATGAATCCAACTTGACAATCTTTGCTAGTTCATGTGTTTTGATCTTTCACACCTGAAAATAATTACTACTGTTATTGAATGATACTTTATCATTCATTTCTCCTATCTCTTGGGATTTCTCCATTCTTGTTTCTTGAATTTTAAAAATTATTTTAATGTTTTAGTATTTCATGGTAGTTTACTGGATTTTTAAATTTATTTCTCTGTTTATGAGTTTATATAATGATTTTATAGGTATTATTTTATATATTAAGCCTTTAATGATATAGTTAGAATTCCTATTTTGAGATTTCAAATGAAATGCAGAGGTATTTTAAGGTATAGATGAATTTACCTTCCCCTTGTATATTAGTTTTCTCAAATGTAGGCTTAAATATATTGAAAATCCCTTCAGAAAATATTTTAGCTTTTGCTTTCAATATCAATACATATCTAAAATAACTCATTTTTAATGCTTAACTAGATATTTGTCACTTTCCATTATTTCTTTCCCCTTTAATAAGAAATTTTAGGGCAGGTATATTAAGTGATGTTTTCTTTTTGTCATTAATGTTTTAAAATCTTTCCTTTATTTCTAAAGAATGTGCTATAGTTTGAATTCTCCCCCTCCAAAACTCACGAAGAAATTTCCTTCTTAAGAAGTCAGACTGGGGCTAGAGAGATTGCTTAGCAGTTAATGCATTGCTTGCAAAGCCAAAGAACTCAGGTTTCATTCTCCAGGGCCCACTTAAGCCAGATGCACAAGGTGGCACATGCATCTGGAGTTCATTTGCAGTGGCTGGAGGCTCTGGTGTGTCCATTCTCCCCCCCCCCTCTTTTTCTCTCAAATAAATAAATAATAAAATTAAATTTAAAAAAGAAGACAGGCTTTAACTGGCAATTATGCCATGAGGACATCATCTCATCAATGAATCAATGTCCTCATCATATGAATTCCTGATAAAAAGATAATGTTTGCTTCCCATCCTCTCTGTCTCTCTCATAATCTCTGGATTTATGAATTTCCCACAAATTATGATGCATCATAATCATGGACTCTCTAGCCACCAGAAAAATTAGAAATAAATTTATTTTCTTTATACATTATAAATAAATCTGTGAGTGTGTCATATCAACAAAAAGCACTCTAAGAATGTAGAATTCTAAATTAACAGGTTTTAATTTTAGCACTTTTCAGGCATGGTACCCTGCATTCTCATCATAAGGGTCTTACTTCATTCAAATTACATGTTCTCCAATATGTAATCTGGCATTTTTTTTCTAGTTTCTTTCAAGATTTTTTTTTCCTTGTCCTTATTTTCATTTCTTTATTATGACATGTCTGAGCCTGGCTTTCTTTGTATTTATCTCATTTGGGGTTTACTAAATTTCTCATGCCTGTAAATTTTCTCCTCCCCTATATTTGGAAAAATTTAAACCATAATTCTCTTACATGTGCCCCTTCATCCATCTGATCCCTATCATTGCGAAACTCTGATGATATATTAACACTTTTCATCCTGTATACTCCAGAAGCTGTTATTTTTTTCATAATTCATTTTTCTTCCTATTCTCATGTGGAACAATATTTATGAAAATAACTTCAAACTTGCAGATTTTTATTTCTCATGCCCTTTTTCCAGTATGAGGCCTACCCACTTTTTCTGTTATGGGACCCTTATCTTTACAATTAAAGAATTTCCATTTTATTTTGTATCATATTTTTCCTTCTTTGAAAATTTGCTTCTACCCATTTTAAGTGTGCTTACCAAAAATTACTCTTACATTTCTAACACTTATTTAAACTTGTTATTTTGTCCAAAATGATGACACACACCTTTAATCTCAACATTAAGACAGCAGTATTGCCAAAACTTCAAGGCCAGCCTGGACTGTAAAGTGAGACTATCAAAAATGAGAGAGGAAGAAAGAGAGAGAAAGGAACAGAGAGAGAACAGTGGAAGGAGATGAGAGGAGATAAGGGGAAAGAGAAGAAGGAGGAGAGATATTAGTCCTATATTTTTGTGCTTCTTTGTAATTTTTATTTATATCCTAGATATTTTTACTATTGTGCTGTGTAATCTCTAGGTCTTCTTAAAAATCTACTGAGGGGGCTGGAGAGATGGCTTAGCAGTCAAGGCTCTTGATCATGAAATCTAAGCATCCATGTTCCATTCCCCAGTACCCACATAAGCCAGATGCACAAGGTGTCACGTGCGTCTGGAGTTCGTTTGCAGTGCTTAAGGCTAAGGGGAGCCCATTTTCTCCTCTCTCTCTCTCTCTCTCTCTCTCTCTATCTATCTATCTATCTCTCCTCCCTCACTCTCTTTTTCTCTGTTAAATAAATAAAATATATTTTTAAGTCTACTGAGGGATGTCAATTGTGTGTTTTAGGAGATAAACAGTGCAGTTAAACTCACCATCCGTGTTGTCTCACTATGCCCACTGCTGCTGAACAGTTCTGTTTTCAAGGCTTTGCTTAGCCACATTGGATCTATTTCAAGAGCGTACCTCGAGGGGCTCATACTTAGTTAAAAATATAAAGATTTTGGATTTTTTAATCTGATTATGTGGTTCTCAAATGTGAATGTGGTAAATGATCATGTTGATAGGCAATGTCGAAAGTTTTGGACACAGCTGGCCCGGCTCTCAGTCTTCACTAGGTCTGCTTGGGTTTATCTCACAAAAGTGCTGGTCAGAAGTAAGCCTTGGACTGGCATATGCTCAAGCATAGAATTAAGGTTCTTTCTTATAGCTTTCTCCTCTCTGGGGTATTCCCACATTCACATACTCAGAGGCCTTTTTGGTTTTTTCCTGTTTGGTCTAGCCAGAAAGACAGGACTTCTCTTAATCAGAGTAGATGAACTTCTGTTTTTGTTGTTTATTTGTTTATTTGTTTTGTTTTTAATTAATTATTTATTTATTTATTTTCAAGCAGAGAAGAGAGACAGGTAGAGAATAGGCACACCAGGGTCTCTAGCCACTGTAAACAAACTCCAGATGCATGTGCCCCTTGTGCATCTGGCTTACGTGGGCCCTGGGAATCAAGCCTGGGTCCTTTGTCTTCAAAGGCAAATGCCTTAACCACTAAGCAATCTCTCCAGCCCCGAACTTCTGTTTTCACTCGCATGGGGTACATATATCAGATTCCTATTGGGGTTTCATTTCCTATGCCACCCTGGAGAGATTAAGATACAAGAGAAAGGAACAAATAATATAATCACATACCTTCCTAAGCCATGTCTCCAGTGTTTGCTCTCTTTCCCAATCCTTTCAGTTTTCTTATTTTTAACCATCTTCCAATAGTTGATTTTATTTTCTGTTTTTCCAAATTCTTCAATCACTGCAGAAAAAAAGGCCTCCATTATTCTATCATGAACAGAACACAATCAGGAAACTCTCTTTGTAAAACTTAATATGCATGATTACATAGGAAGTTCCAGGCACTGTCTGCCTTTGCCTGTTTCTAGGCCTGAAGTATGACACTCGTGGACCACAATTTTATTGAAGCATTTTAACATTATGTGTTTAGTATTATGGGTTAGATATAAGTTTATGAGGACAACATAAGAATGATCTAGATAGTACTCCTGGTATGACTTTTGGTAGTGCTCAAATATCTTGAACCATTTTTCAAAAGGTTTATGTGGAAAAAAATAACTTAAGATGGGATATGCAATGAGTCATATTTTATACCTTAATTTCATAATCTGTGTGTGGTTTGAAAGAAGTCAACACCATCTATATCTGATCTTCTAAATTTCTATCAACCAAATATTTTTAGAGCCATTTGATATTTCTGATGTTAGTAATATTGTTTTTTTCTTATTTTCCTTGCAAAAACAGGAAGTGCTCACCTTCCAAAAGTTAATAAATGTACTTGAAAATCATACTAGGTCATGTTGAGTTCATAACTTCAGACACCCAAATCATGGGCACAGTCAGAACTTGACTACAATTGTTTATTTGCTTTCTCTAGACCTAAAAATCACCTGGAAGTAGGTACATTTACAGAAATAAAATTTCACCAATATTAAAAGTATTCAGGGCTGGAGAGTTGGCTTAGTGGGTAAGGATGCTACCTGCAAAGCCAAAGGACCCAGGTTTGATTCCCCAGGACCCATGTAAAGCCAGATGCCCAATGTGGCACATGTATCTGGAGTTTGTTTGCAGTGGCTGGAGACCCTAGCATGCCCATTCTCTATAATTGCCTCTTTCTCTCTCTATCTCTCTTTACTTAATTATAAAAGAAGTCATATATTTTATTTGTGATAGCAGAAAGTGAAACATTCACCAAAGAAAACGTACATTAAAACTTAAACAATTTAAGCAGATTGCTAAGGCAGTAATTGGCTAAAACTCCAACATTTAGGTAAAATAGCCATAGATTCATACTGATTTAAATAAATCAACTTAAAAATGTGGGCTGGAGAGATGGCTTAGCAGTTAAGCGCTTGCCTGTGAAGCCTAAGGACCCCGGTTCGAGGCTCAATTCCCCAGGACCCACGTTAGCCAGATGCACAAGGGGGCGCACACATCTGGAGTTCGTTTGCAGAGGCTGGAAGCTCTGGCACGCCCATTCTCCCCTCTCTCTTCTCTCTCTCTGCCTCCTTCTCTCTGTCGCTCTCAAATAAATAAATAAACAAAAAATTTTTAAAAAAGTAAGGAAAAGCTAAGCTGTGTGCTTCTCCAGACTCAAAATACTGCTGACACCATTGTTGTGATTTGAATGTGAAATGTAACCTCTAGGTTCATGTCATGAATATAGGGAGACTATGGGAGCTTTAAGAAGTGGGCCCTGGGTGGCTGCAGCAGGTCACTGGAGAAGGCCTTCAAAGATTGCCCCATTCCCAGCCCAAGCTGCTTGCACCCTTTGCTTTTGGGGCTTCTAGCTCATTCCCATGTTCTAGTCACCACACGTGGCTTTTCCATGCCTTTCCCACCATGATGAACTGAAACCCCTCTGTAACCATGAGACAAAATAAACCCCTCGATGGTTGGAATCAGATGTTCCCCCCTCCATAAAAATCATGTGTTTTGAATTCTTGGTCCTTAGCAGGTGGCAGTATGGGAGATGGAGCCTTGCTGAAGAAGGTGTGTTGTTGGGGGTGGTCTTAGGGATGTTACAGTCAGCTCCCCCATTCCAGAGCTCTGCTCACTGTCCTGCTGTTGTTTCCCACCTGCTGTAGCAGAAATGGTGTCCCCCTTTTCCTCATTTGATGCTTTCTCCTGCCATCATGAAGCTTCCTCTTGGGATTGTAAGTCAACATAAATGCTATACTCCCATCAGCTACTTTGGGTTGGGTGTTTTGTCCCAGCAATGAGAAGATAACTGCTACAGTTGTGAATAATTGGGGAATCTGGGTCTGTGATATTTGGGTATCCTTACCACTACTTTTATAACTTTTCTAGAAATCCAAACCAACAGTAAAATCATAAATGTGGTAGTTTAAATGTGATGGTTTAAATGCCAGGCCTCATAGACTCAGGTGTTTTATTAAAATTGATACTCTAAGCCAGAATTCACAATTGAAAGAGAACATGTGATTTGGGGTTTTCTGAACTTGAGTCACCTCACCTAATATAATTCTCTCCAAATCCATCTGTTTTCCTACAAATTTCATAGTTTCATTATTGTTCACTGCTGAGTAAAACATGAGCTGTGTATATGTGCCGCATCTTCATTATATTCATCAGCTGATGGGCATCTAGGCTGATTCCATTTCCTAACTATTGTAAATGGGACAACAATAAATAGGGATAGGCAAGTGTCTCTGTAGTAGAGTCCTTAGGGTACATGCCTAGGAGTGGTATAACTGGGTCATACGGCAGATCTACTTCTAGTTTGTTGAGAAACCTCCATGCTGATTTCCATAATGGCGGCACTAGCTTGTGCTCTCACCAGCAGGAAAGGGCTCTTCTTCCCTCACACCCTTGCCAACATGTGTTGTCCATGTCCTTGATGGCAGCCAGTCTGACTGGGGTAAGATGGTCTCTCCAAGTGGTTTTATGTTGTATTTCCGTGACAGGCTGGGAGTATTCAACACTTGTGAAAATATTTCTTGGGGGTTTGTGTGTGTGTGTGTGTGTGTGTGTGTGTGTGTGTGTTTCTCTTACTTATTTGAACTTTCTGTTCATTTTGCTAATCCATTTTTAATTGGATATTTTACTTGGTTATTTATTGGTGTTTAATTTTTGCAGTTCTTTATGACTTCTTGATATTAGCCTCTGGTCCGAAGTATAACTAGGAAAGAATTTCTCCCATTCTGCGGGCTGTCTGTTCACTTTGTTGGTGGTTTCCTTTGCTCTGTTATAAACCACGCTCCACTCTTTAGAGGTAGAACACTTGGAAAATCGTGTTGCTTTTCTCACAAACTGTTACAAAGTACATAACGGAAACAATTCAATGGAGTAAGGATTTATCCTGGTGCACTTTTACAGTGGATGCCAGTCCATCGGCAAAGAAGGCTTGATGGTGGAGGCAGGCCAGTCTGTGTGGTGGAGGCATGCAGGACAGTGAGTTCTCATCTTCCCAGGTCAGGAAGTCGGTAGTGGGAGTGAAAGTGATGAGCGTCTTTAGGGTCCACCCTCATCATCCCACTTTTGTCAAATAAACTACATGGTCCTAAGGATCCAAAACATTTCCACAGGCTGGGGATCAAATGTGACACATGAGTCTATGGAGAATATTTCATATTCAAACCAAACAACAACTGAGCTGATTCTATCAAAATTGGCAATTTTCAGTCAGACAAAAGGGCAGACCACAGGCATCCATCCAGATACTACAAACCGTGTTTATCTCTCAACCAGCCTCCAAAGCCCACCTAGATCCAGGCTAGAAAGATGGCTCAGAGGGTAACGTTCTTGTCTCACAAGCATGAGGGCTTGAGGTCAAATCCCCAGCACCCACATAAAAGCCAGTGCTGGGGAGGTAGAGATAGGCAGATTTGTGAGGCAATCTGGTTAGATAGTCTAGCTGAATTGATAAGCCCCAAGTTCAGTGAGAGGCCCTGCCTCAAAAAGTAAGGTGGAAAATGAAAAAGACACCCAAAGTTGGTCTCTGGTTTTCACATGCATGAGCATACATATGTATGCTCACATACGTACACATGCCTAAGTATATATGCACATACACCACACCTACATATGCATACCAAAAAAGAAGAAAAATAAACACCTTTATTCCTTCATTGAAATGTAGACCTTACCAAGTGAACATCCTATAGATACAAGGCTGAAATTTAATATACTACCTTTAAAATGATAATAGAATGAAGCTTCATAGAAATCAGGACTTTACCTAAGTGGCATTGTGAGAGGCACTGCAGCTGTTCAGTGAAAGTGTCTTCTTTCTAAAACTCCTTCCCATTGATTTTATTTTACTCTTCTCTGCCAAGGGGAAAAAAAAAAAAAAAAAAACTACATTTTTTTCATTAGTTTCCCTGTGTCAAGTGGAACTTTTCTTCCAACTTTCACTGCTCATGCCCATATGTCTCTTCTTTCTTTTTGTAAGTTTTTTTTTTCTTTCAAGATACCACATAACAAAAATGTTTCCCTTATATTAATTTTGTGACTCAGTCAAAGTAAACCATTACTCCTCGGCATGCCATATAGAAGCCAGAAGAGAAGTGACTGACTCGTGCAGAGATTTTATTTAAACCATTTGCTCTGTGGTCAGAGTAGATTAAAGACAGATCAGCTGCCCTGCCCAAGGAGCAGTGCTAGGATAGTGAGAGATGTCACCACTTGATAGATGGAGCCACATGTAGCTCACATGGTAGTCTCTTCCCTTGGTCTCTATCTTCCAGCTTCAGGACTAGGACGCCTGCACAAAGCAGAATTGGCTGGAGAGATGCATGGTGTATTTACTTGGAAGGACCTGAAATTCTAATATGGTGACCAAGATGGAGATACCTAGTGAAAGATGATCTGAGTTTCCCTTGGGGAGTCCTGGGAGATTCAGAAAGGAAAATGAGAAATTGGTGAGAAAGAAAATTGAGAGAAAAGAAATAAACCAAGAGAGAAGGCAGTGACAAGCTTCCATTGTTCTTTTCCCTATGCCAGAAAGTTCTAGAATTTTATTTATCTTTTATTTATTTATTTGAGAACGACAGTCAGAGAGAGAAAGGCAGATAGATAGATAGAGAATGGGCACGCCAGGGCCTCTAGCCACTGCAAAGGACCTCCAGATGCGTGCGCCCCCTGTGCATCTGGCTAGGGAATCGAGCCTCAAACCGGGGTCCTTAGGCTTGACAGGCAAGCACTTAACCACTAAGCCATCTCTCCAGCCCAGTTCTAGAATTTTAAATGACTGCAAATTGAGCAGCTCAGGGGTCATTGATTTGGTCTCCACAAGGGGATAGAAGCCAGTGACATATAAATAGTGTTCACATAGTTAAAACAAAGAACAGATGACGTCCATGTGAGAGGAGGAACCTCAGCTTCCTTGTGTTGAGAGAAAAGCACAAATTCCAATTGTGAATGTACTAGGTCAATATCTAAGACTGTGAGTGCCTATTTATCTCAGGTCTACCAATGAAAAAATGGTAAAAATAAAAATCAGCTGATTGATTTTCTGTGAGTTAGGGAACTAATTTTTTTTTGTTTGTTTGTTTTTTGCTTTTTTATAGGGAACCTTAATATATGAACATATTGCAAATAGGTCATATTTTCATCAGATTATTCTCTTATATCCCCTCTTCTCCCTCCACCCCCACCCCACCAATTCCACTAAGGCCCTTTGTAATCACTGTGGTGGCATGAACGCACCAGTCAGCGATGGAGTGGGCAATGCCTCTGAGTACACCTTCTGTCCCCTTTTCTGCAATGTTCCCTGAGCCTTGGAGGGAATGGTATAAGTCTCTTTTAGTGTTGAGCTCTCAACAGCCTCTGATTTTCTGCTTTGATGAGTTTTGAGTCTCCTCACTGCCTACCACCATCTCTCTGGAGGAGGTTCTTAGACTAGCAGTGAGAATAGCACTCATGTTTAATCATCCACTTCCTCTGTAACATCTCCTGGACCCTGGCAGATGTGATAGAGATGTCTGATCTTGGGCTGGGCAATTGGCTTTCTTTTCTTGTCATTCCGGTGAGTCTTGGGTCTCTCCAAGGTATTCCTTGACATCTATAAAAACGAGATTCTCTAATAAAGAGTGAGAGCAACATTGATTAAAGGGTATAAACCAGTATAATTAGATGACAGGGAATCCATATTTAAACTGACACTCCCTAAGATAACTTTTTTTTATCTTTTGTATTCTTTCTTGCTACTTTCTTACTCTTTTAAAAGAAAAACATACGCAAAACAAATCATTGATTTCTTTCTACTTAACACACCATTTGGGCTGGGGATGTAGAGCACTTGACAAGCATGTGCAAAGCTCTGGGTTTGAACCCCAGCATAGCCAGAACCAAACATCAAACAAGCAGAAACCTTTTGAGTTGAAGAAGATGGACAACTTAAAGAGGATCATGGAATTTGTGAATGGAAATAAATTCCAGTGTTAGAGACATGGCCTAGTGGGTAAAGTGATATGCCTCACAACACAAGGACCTGAGTTCAGATCCCCACCATCCACATAAAAATACAGACCATGGTGCTGCATGCCTGTAGAGACAGGAGGATCCCTAAAGCTTGCTGGCTAGCTAGTCTAGCTGAATCACGTGAGCTTTGGGTTGAGTGAGAGATTGTCTTACAACATAAGGCAGAGAATGAGAAAGACATATGGCATCAACTTCTGTCATCTACTGTCATGCATACTCGTGTGTACATGCACCCCAAACACGTGCACATGCATGTACTTTGCACTGATGGCACATGCACACACATGCAAACAAAAAATAAAGAAGGTTCAAGAGTTGTCCAGTTAGATCCCTGGCCAGGATAAGAATGTATTCTATAAGATCTATTAACATGTTTTCAACAACAAAAAATCATGTTTGTTATTTTCATTGCTAAGGACCTACTGTTTTGTGTGGAAGTTACTCTCTTTTTCCATGAATCTGGGTACTAAACACAAATTTTAAGGCCTCTATTGTTCTGTGTAATGCCATTACAAATGTAAAAGTAATTAGATAATATTAAGTACAATCAAAGCATTAGAAAAGAGTAAATTAGAATGCTTAGATAATATATAAAGATGGGACGTTCAAGGATATCCTTTTGTGGAATATGACATTGGGGGTCAAGATATAAGGTGGTCTGTGCAGAAGGAATCACTGGAACAAAGGGACTGAGGTAGGACCTACCATAGCCTACTAGAATATAAAAGCAAGCAATGACTAGTGGTTGGCAGGCTATGTTAACAGTGCTGGAGAAGAAGGCTGGAATTGTAGACATGAAGTGTTACTCTCCAGGCATTTTCAGGAAGGATGAGCTGAGGGAGGAAGCCCTTCCCCCAGAGTAGTTAGCCCTTCTAGTGACAGTCTAGAAATAAGGAGGTTCCTTTGGCCTGGCAGTCCTTGTTACTTACTGGTAAGTGCACCTACACTATTGAGTCTATCCGTCATAGACCTCACTCAGAACATAGCCTCTTTACCAATTGCCAAACAATGCAGACTGAAGACCAGTGGCTCTCCAGGAATCTTTCAGACCTTTAGTAATAGCTTGGATGTTGCTGAGGCATTCAGCTCATTGACTGGGAAGCTAACAGGTTCGCAGGTTCTCCAACCTCATATTTTATAAGCCCAATCTAATGAATCCCCTGTATAATATAGGTCCGTCCTATTGGTTCTGTTGCTCAGAATAATACTAATACAGATGTTACTCAATGTAAAGCTTTGAGTGCTATGAAAAGGATTGTAGGTGCAATGAGAAACTATTAGGCTGTTTGAAATAGTGGGTTTATGAATATTGGTTATACAGGCAAATTAAATCCAAAAATTAACAGGAGTAGAAGCAAGAACACATATTATAAAACTATTGTTTGCTGGGGGGCGGGGGGGGGGGCGCACACCAGAGGTGGGAAGATCACTGTGAATTCAAGGCCAGTTTATACCTGTACAATGAGTTCCAGATCAGCCTGGGATAGAGTAATATCTTACCTGCTTATAGTTCAGAGACAAATTCTGTAAGTTTATATGATGATAGTCATCCAGGAGGAAAGTGGGTAGATTTCAGGTATATGTGAAATTACGGGTTGAAAAGAATGTCAGATTGAATGTTTGGCATGGCATATGGACAGAGAAGGAATATAATCCCAACACCAAGATACTTGATTTGAATGCCTGGGTATGTGGTAACACAGATTGCTGAACTGTTGGAAAGTGGGGAATGGCAATGTAGATGAGCAGAGATTTCTCCTTTGCTCACAATATGTCTGAAAACATTGTCACATCCAGTATTGGCTAAATAGAATCCAGTCAGAAAGCGTCAGCATTTTGTCATGTCAGTGTAATTATTAGGAGTCTAGGTCTAATATCAAAGTCCAATTTTCTCCCTGTAAACTCTTAGTCATTGACAATTAGATATGTCATACCCATCACATCACCCTCTAAATATTCATGTTCATAGACCAGTGCTGCTCTTAGCATCCGTCAGAAAATTTCTCTTTGCAGATGGCAGTGACTACTTAGAGAAATCCAAAACTGGCCAAAGGGTCAGTGGCTGTTTAGTACTCAGCACAAAATCAGATACCTCTGACACTCCCTCCAAAACTCAGGGACCATTACAGAAGAGGGGGATAAAAGAATTTAGAAGCCAGAATATGGGGAAGGGTTATTTGGAATGCTATCTTTGGGACACAAAGTGCCCATTGCATTCATGACCTCACAGCAAACCATACTGGACCTGAAGAGTATCTGGCTCATCACTTTATCATGAATGATAGAGAAGGATAAAAAATAAAATGGCATCAAAATAGAAAAGGGACTAGTTGGAAAGAAGGATGGGAAGGGAGGACAGAAAGGTACTCAGAGAGGATTATGATTATATACATGTATGAAAAATTGTCAATAAAAATTTCATTTAAAAGCTATTAGTCACTGATCCTTCCATTGTCAGGAAGGGTATTTGCTAGCTGGCTACTTGCATGACTAGCCTCCAAACATTTGAAATAATGAAAGTAGATATTTTTTCACTATTGGTATATGTCAAGCATTTGCATTTTCTTTTAGGGGTGTTTTAGGATATACGAGTCTATGAAGAACAGCTGTACCTTTAAAAAAAGGGGGGGCACTAGAGATGCTTCTTTTCATGCTGAACTCTCAATTGACTCATGTTCAGCTCTGATGTGCTTTGAGTCTCCTCAATGTCTGTTTCCATCTGTGGTGGTTTGAATAGAATAGATGGCCCCCAATATATTCAGTTGTTTGTTTGTAGTTTGCATCTGCAGCCACCTGGCTGGAGTCAGTGCCATTGTGTGGATCTTAAGGTGTGGTGGTGGGTTTTAGATTTCAATCTAAAGATATGCAAAATGAGTTAGCACCAGGACAAATGAGATAACCCTTACTTTTTTTATAGAGAATTTAATAGGTGTAGGCCCTCTTGTAGCCTACAATTGATGGTAGCTTGATATTGGAGAGTGGGCTTATGTTTGGATATGGTTCTGACTTGTTTCCCAGCTCCAGCTATGGGTCCCATACCAGTGAGGGGATCAGTTAGCCAAATTGAGAGCAGTTGGTTCCCCACCATGGCTGTGTGCCACCACTGCACTTGTGTGGGCATCACAACAAGTTATTTGCTGCTAAGTAGGTTAGACCATGTGTTGCTTCAACAGATATTGGTCATTTTCCCCCAGTCGCCCATGTAGCACCTTCTGGCACTAGACGCGCTGACTGTCTGGGGACTGACTCTCTTCCAACTTCCAGCCATGCCATTCTAATTTGCATGTCAATCACATAAGGTGTCTTCAGCAGTAGGGTCTTACCACTAGCCTTTGGTGGGTCATCAAGTACTCTGACAGAAATCTGTCTGTCTTTTAGGAAACCTTGTAGGTCTCTCTGATCAAAAGCTCATTGTGGATGATAGCCCCATGCTGGTTCTGGGAGTTAGAGGTCAGTGCCCACTAAGAAACTGAGGAAAAAAATAACTAATATACAAGAGTTAGAGATAAGAGAGAGAGAGAGAGGGAGAGGGGAAGTGAGGGAGGGAAGATGTAGAAGATTAAGGTTAGTCTTGATCTTACCCTCTCCAGTGTCTTGTGGTTCAGGTATTCCCTGTAAGGGCCTGGTGAAGGATCAGCCATTTGGTCTGTCTTTTAGTAAGTAGAAAATTATGGTACCATTGCCGTTTGGCTAACTTACTCTCTGTTGCAGAATCTGCTTCTGTTTTTCAGATAGATGTAGATCCTAAGGAGAGAGCCACCCCATCATACCTCAAAAGGGCCCCGGCTGAAACTAAGAAAAATTGGAGAAACAAGCAAGGGGGCTGTTTTCCTGATGAACCGGATACCAGCACAAGGGGGAAGGAGATCAGCACAGAGAAAAATCAACTCCTACCAAATCAGAGAGCCCCCAACACCTCATCACTGAAGCAGACCAAAAATGAACCCAACATGGCTCAGGGAAATTTTGCGGAAGAGGGGGCGGAAAGAATGTCAGAGCCACATGTTGGGTCATGATATGCAGAGACATTTAGCTTACCCATAACTGTGGGCTAGCTCCACAATGCATGACCCGTATACCTCAACAAGGAGGGGCCAAGGGGAGGGGGTAGGTCACGGATGAGCCTAGTAATGGTACCAAACTGACTTTATTTGCTGAATACAAAACTGACTAATAAAGAAAAAAAATCTAAAAAAAATAAAATAAAATAAAGATAAAGATATGCAAAGTGAGCCTAGCAGGAGTTCCTGAAGTGTGCTGTGGCTTTTGGCTTTAGGCTTCTGCTTCTCTCTCTCTCTGCTTGGTCCTGTGAAGGCAGGCCAGGTTCTTCTGCCATTTATGGAACTTCCCCTGATCTGTGAGCTTCAGTAAATATCCCTTCCTCCATAACTGTGTCCGGTTTCTGAAAGTTCATCTCAGTGAACCTGAAACCGTCTGCTACACCATCTCCATAGAGAAGATTCTCTAGCCAAGAGTGAGAGTAGCACTCGTATTCTTGCAGCCGCTTCCTGTACGATGTTCCCTGAGCCCACTGTGGAAGAGACGATGGAAAGAATGTAAGAGCTACAGGGTGGAGAGGAGTATTTTGAGGCACTGTCATCCAGACAAAAACTGACTGGTACATTCATGGCCTCACAGTGGTTGGTGGTACCCCACCACAATATATGCACAGTTCTAAACCAGTCAGTATTTGATATGGAGGACAAAAGGAATGAGACAACAAAACAGATGAAGGACTACTTAGAAGGAGGATGTTGATCAGGGGTCTGGAAGTAGGGAGGGAGACAAAAGAGACTAATAGGATGGGAATACAACCAAATTAGAGCATGTTCATATATTAACGTTCTTAATAATTCTCTTTACAAAAAAAGAAGATGAAAAGAAAAGGGCATTGGAGGGCTAAGATTCTCTTATCTAAGTTCACAGTGCTCCAGGGTGGAAGAACTGAGATTCAGTGTGAGTCCCTTTGATTCCAAAGCTCACCATGCCCTTTATCTATCTCCCAGATGCAGACAAGCACTGCTGCCCTCAAGTGTTCCCCACAAGGCAAGGCTGTCAGAGCATCTTAGCATTCAGAAAGCTCTCCGCTAACCTCTCAATAGATTTTGATCTTTCTAATAACTACATCTCATCTGATCTCTTCAAGGAATATACCCTTCTGGACAGAAGCCTTCAAACGGTGACGCTGGACATTGCAGTCGAGTGACTACACCGTACTATTGGCTCTTGTAAAGTTTGTGGTGAACTCCTGTCTAGCCACAGCTCCCACATCCTATAGTTGCACTGTATTTTTTTTTTTTTTGCCTATGTTGAAATGTTGATTTATTTGAACCTTGAGTCTTTTAACTGGAATTAGTTATTCCATCCACATTCATTGCAAATGCCGGTCTGATGAGTGATCCTTCTGTTTTTTTGTCCTGTCATGGTTTCAAATGATACTTCTTACAGAAAAAAAAAATTAATAGAAATCAAAGTTAAGATATACTATTGACTTACTGTGTTTCAGATATTACTCAAAGTCTCTGTTTCCTCATCTGTAATATAGACATTAAAATAGTACCAAGGGGAAAATAATAAGTTGATTGTGAAATTCATACCATGAGAATATATCAAGCTACAATTCAAGATTTTAGAACATTTTACATTAAAGTGATACTCAACTTTTTATGAAGCCACTTTCTGACATAACGAATAGGTACTATATGAAAAGATACACAGAAACTTAACTTAATCTACCATTAGCAGCTGTGACATAGAAAACAAGAATAAACTACTATATTCTATCATTGAGAGGGGTGGGGGTTGTGGAGATGGGTTACTGGGTAAGGAAGTGTACTTGCTGCAAAAGCATGAAGACCAGAGTTCAAAGTCCTGCATGCAACATAAAAACCAATTGCCCCACCAAAGACCCTTCAGCAGAATTAGGGCAGGGAGAGGGGAACTGTGTGTGCAACCTTTTTATAAAAGTCAATGAAATTTTTAAAAGCTGGGCATGGTTACATATGTCTGTAACTCCAGTGTAGAAGGGGTGCAGATCGGGAGAGCATTGGGGCTCCACGGTCAGCCAACCTAATTGAAAAATAGAGAACCCCAGGTTCAGTGAGAGAGTCTGTCTCAGGCATATAAGGAAGAGTAACAGAAGGAGACACCCCCCATCCTTTTTTGGCCTCCTTATGTGTATCCATGAGCCACATGCATCTGCACATACATGCACAACACACATGGTTGTGACCAGGACTTAATTACCCTCAAGTTATTTGAAATAAGGTGCTATTCACATGCTTCCACCAAGAAAGGGAATTAGGTGACCACAGGGAGATGATTGTGGAGGAGGACAGTGATAGGAGGAAAGCTCCTCTACTCCACCATACCATCTTCTTCTTACATCCTGCCCACAGACTCTTTCTGTCCTAGCCCAGATCCTCCGGGTGCTGGTCACCAGGTTAGGATTTCAGTTTGTGGTGGTTTGACTTGAAAGGTCCCTCATGTGTTTGTGAATAAGTCTCATACAGCAATCCCAGCTTCTGGGCAATTTGGAAGCTGAAGAAAGTGTATTGCTGGGGATGGGTCGATTTATAGCTCAGCTCCCTCTTGCCAGAGCTAGCTCACTCTTGTTGCTACCAGCCAACTGCTGCAGTGAGGTATGATGTCCAGTCTCTGCTCTGCTATGCCACCATGAAATTTCCCCTTGAGACCACAATAAATTATTTTGTTCCATACGCTGCTTTTGGTCAGGTGTTTTGTCCCAGCAACAAGGAGGTAACTTCAACACAGTGTCTATTTGGGAGAAAGGTCTAGAAAACACTAAGTTCATTAATAAGCTAGTTACAATGACAAGGCAGTAGATAATGAGCCTGTTGCAGAGCTCTGGGTACTACCGTACAATGCATACCCTAGAGTTATCCCACTCTGGTGTGTTAATTATACCTTCATTCCCATCAGTTAAGATAATTGAGAGTTGCTAGGGTAAGGACGGGGTCCCTAAGCATTCCTAGGATGTCCTTTACTTGAAAAAGATGTAGAGTGTGGAAGGCAATAGTACCACAATGCCATGATCAGGTCAGGGCAGATGTAGACCAAGCATAACAAAATATGCTACAACTATGGAAAAGTTAATTAAACACTGCAAAGTTCCTACTAACCTAGAGGAACAGTATATCTGTTCCTGGCCATATGCATGACTAACAAGAGGTATGTAACTCTGCCCCACAGCGCGCGCGCGCACACACACACACACACACACACACACACACACAGTGATCTTTGGATACTTCCACAAGGACAATGTTTAAAGTTATGTGGATAAGGAATTGAAGAGATGCTTCTCCAAATGAGATATGAGAAGTAGGAAAGAAGAACACTTTGCTGTCTGTTATTTTGAATCTTCTCCCTAGAACACAGGCACTGATACCCTGGACCATGTTAAACAAAGGCGACATATTGGGGACGGGGGCAGGAACTTGGATGGAGCCTCTGAAAATTCCACAGAGCAGAACCACCATACTATGACTGGCTGTCCCCCCAGGCATCGTCTATATGGAAAAGAAAAGTTCCTTTCTTATTTAACCCACTTGTTTGTTATTTCAGTGCTACAGAACTGAGCCCAAGGCCTCAAGCATTCTAGACAAGTGCTCTATCACCGAGCTACCGGGGCAGATACATAATTTTTAATTAGCTTTCACTATTGGAAAAAGATTACACTCAGGGTGGAGACATGATTCAGCAGTTAAAGGCTCTTGCAAAGCCTAACATCCTGGGTTCAGTTCCCTAGTACTCACATAGAGCCAGGTGTACAAAGTGGGAAATGTGTCTGGAGTTCATTTGCAGTCAGGAGTTCATGTGCAGGAGGCCCTGGCACAACTATTCTCACTCTCCCTCTCTCCTCAGTTTGAATTTCAGGAATTCCCTGCACACAGTCTGTTTCTATTTTTAATTAAATTTTTAATTAAAATGACATTAATATGATTTTAAAGGAAAAAATAAATATTGTGCATAGGAAAAGACCTACAGAAAGCATTGAATACATGTCTCCTCTCATTTTTATGTTTCTTAAATTTATTTGCAAGCAGAGAGGTTAGGGAAGACATGCTGGGGCCTCTGGCCACTGCAAGTAAACTCCAGATGCATGTTGCACTATGTGCATCTGACTTTATGTAGGTACTGGGGAATCAAATCCAAGTCTTTAGGCTTTGCAAGAAAGTGCCTTAAGTGCTGAGCCATCTCTCCAGCCTCCATCACTTTTAATATTTGGTTAAGGCTTCCTGAGTGATTTCCTCTGATAGCTTGCACAGATCTTACACTAGAAATTTTGTAATAAATTATACTCAATACATTCTGCAAAATTAGATATTTGAATATATTTCATCATTGCTCTTGCAAACAACTTGGCAAAATCAATGAATGATAAATAATTAAACAAAACTTTGAGAAGGAAAGAGATCTGTAGAGTCTCATGGTGGCTCCTAATGAGATCTTTATCAACTGCAAAGAGGTAAAATAATGACTTCACATTATGGAAACTCAACAGAAACCACCTTGACCCTATGAACAAGACTAACCTCACCCAAAAAATCAAGCAATATCATAAAGCTCTTAATAGCATGCATAGAGGACCAAGCTTCAATTCTATGGGATTTGGGCTTAAAATAAACATGTTCTCTTTAAATGTGAGAAAACATGAGGCTCCCCCAAATTGAGGGAAAATCTACAAAATAACTAATTGATACTCTTCAAAAGTCTCAGAATCATGAAAGATGAAGGCTGGGGAGCAGTTCAAAACTGGGGAGACACTGTAGTGACATGCAAAGTGAAGTCAAGAAACAGCAGTTTGAGTGAGGCTGACCTTTGCCAGGCTTGTGGGCATGTGTTCCTAATTCTATCATAACTGTCACTTGAAGCAAAGATAACTAGTCTGCATGTCCAGGGCTTTCTGTAAACTTCTAACCACAGCTACTCTGTTTTCCATCACGGGACCTTCTCTAAAGAATTTTCTCACTCAGCTCCCTAGTCTGGGTTCCCTGCGCAGGAGGGTGCACAGGTGGGCTGCCAGGCGTGGCTTGGAATTCTCCTTCTCTTTGTCAGATGGGAGCGGGACCTGAGGAGGTCAAGGATCCAGCGCACTCCACCCTGCCCCAGCTGAAACCACAGAGGAATTAGGGAAATGAGCAAGAGTGCTGCTTTCTTGGTGAAGCTATGATTATCCTCCTTGTAACTGTCCTTTACCGTTATTCTACAGAAATACAACTTCTAACAAAAGAATCTGAAATATATATATATATATATATATATATATATATATATATATATATATATGTATATGTATATATATATTGAGATCTTAGGACATCACCCACAGGACAGAATTAAACTTAGGAATGGGCTTCAGGTAGAGATGGTCCAAAAGCCACTCTTAGTCATTGGTCCAAAGGGGATCATGTTGCCACTGACTCCTTACCATCATCACTCATGTCTCTCCAACATGGGATCATCAGATCACTTCAGTGGGGTCAGATGTCTTTGCATTGATGAGAGAAAGTAGAGACCAAACAACTAGATGTCTAGTCAGGTGTATCATCGGAGTTGTTCAGAACATGAGGGGAAGTTGTCAGAAACAAAAATGAAAACACACTGAGCAAGGTAATGTTTGCTCTATTATCCTAGCAGTGGAGGCTGCAACAGGAGGATCATTAGTTTGAGGCCAGCCTGGGGCTACATAGCAAGGTCCTGTGTCAAAACTGACAGTAAAATGCATACAGTGTGCTAACCCTTCCAAAAGAAACTAAAGACAAGAGGTTATGAAGAAATGGTTCTTTTTTTTTTTTTTTGTATGTGTACAGTACTGTGGCTTCGTGTACATACAGTGTGTACACAACATGTGTTGATATGACGCTCCGTGTGCACTTGCCTCTGGAACCCATGGGCTTGCCTGCAGTAGCTGGAGAAGAACATCGGGTGACCCCTTAATCTCTAACCTGCCTGTTTTGCCCGTTGCAATGAGTTTCTTATTGACTCCAGAGCTTGCCATTTGGGAACCTTAGTGAATCTCCTGTCTCCACTCCCCACAATACTGAGATTACACGCCGGCCATTCTCAGCCATTTATGTAGGTTCAGGATTCAAACTCAGGAAGACTCCGCACCCCTACCTCCCGATCTCATAATTGCACAGGAAGCACACTTAACCATTGAACAACCTCTCCAGCCTAAGAAATGTTTCTTGTGTATTATGACCTGACACTAATGTCTTCAAACCTTGGATCCTACTTGTTTTCTGTTTATATTTGTTTGAAAAACAGGCATATATTACAAGTGTCATAGCAAGTCCAGAATATATTCCTAAATCCCTCAAACTTGAGGTCTAAAAGCAAATGGAGGGTAACTATAGCTGCCTGCAAAGACAGGAGATGATCTAAAGAGAAACTTGTGTCCCCACTCACCACCCTCCAGCTGCCAAACTATTGAAACAATGGATTCCAAAGAATTAAAACTCTCTAGAAATTCCATGCTGAGAGTGACAATGGCCAAAGCCCTGCTGCCAGCCAGAGGAGGAACTTGTCACTCAGGAAGAGAGTTCATTGCTATGACAATTTACAGGATCACCATGCAGACAGATTAGGGCTGAGATGTTGGGCAGGGATAATAACTTGACAAGGACTGCTTAATTATTCATACCTCTTGCCTTCTACTTAAACCTAAATCAAATGTCAGTATCCTAGAGACCAAATTGGGGGGGGAGGGGTCACTGTACTCCTTTGATTATTCCTTTCCTTGACATGGCCACATTGAATAAATCTCCTTTCTCTACTTTATGCTGAAAGAGAACAAAGAAACTACTGATTTATACACATAATTCTTTAACCATAAATCCCTGTTATCGTCTGAACATACAAACTCCAGATACTACATGTGGTCCTAATAAATCCAACCTCTCAAGCTTAATGACCTGAAGTAAAATCTTGCAATGCTCACCCAAGTAATTTGTTGACCATTTGATGACTGTATTTCCAAATTACTTTCTAGAGTTATGTTTATTATTTTCCTCTACACACTCACTCAACAGTATGCCAGGGTAGCTTGCTGCATAAACAACTGTGTTGCAGAGCTAGATGCAATATCCCTGCCTGACGTAGCCTGCAGTGTAGTGGGATAAACAAAGGAGAAAAGACCAAAATGCCCCAGAACATGTGATGTGTGCCCCAAGACATAGTATCCATCTCAAATCATTTCTCAATACCATTTCTTCTTCACCCTTCCAACAGAGCAGCTGGGTCTCTCTTATCAGTGGATACTTCCAACAAGATTCGCACTTTACTATAGCCTGGAATTTGATGCTAAAAGTATGCTAGACAGTCCCATCCAGTGGGAATAGAGGTGGAAACTGTGTGACTCAGCAGACAGGAGGGAATTCACCCAGCCTGGGCCTATGTCCCCATCTCTGGTTGCTAACACAGTCTCTGGGTGTGGGATAGGTGCTGTTTATCAGAGGATGTGGGCCCAAGTGCTTTGGACTCCAGACAGCCTCCCAGCATTGGTAAATTGATTATGTCCTAAAGGGACACAGCAGTAACCAAGAGAGCTTAAGACAGGTGTGGATTTGAAAGGTTTCTTGGAGTAAAAAAAAGTACCCCTTTACTAACCAGAATCTATTCTGATCTTGGGATTTTTAGGAAATGCTTGTAAATGTGGATGGTGGAGGGGGCAGAGAGAAAAACAGAAAAACTAGGGAAGACATCCCAAAATTATTGACAAATTTTCCTTGGGCCAAGGGCAAGATGAGGTTTAGAGCCATACTTAAGTTTGTTTCAGAGAAATCAAAATAAGAAATGTATACAATGGTAATTTTGGATTAGATTTAGGCAATATGTTGATATAGTGCAAGATGTTGGGAGAAAAAGAATACACAAATATGTAAATGGAAGTCCTCTACACCCAAAGGACCTGCATATAAAGATTAAATCAAACATGGATTTAAAACATTCAAAAAATATTTGTCTTGTGCTGGAGAGATGGCTCAGCAGTTAAAGGAACTTGCTTGCAAAGCCTGTCGGCCCAGGTTTAATTCCCTAGTGTCCACATAAAGCAAAATGCAGAAAGTGGTGCATGCATCTGAAATTTGTAGCAGCAAGAGGCTCTGGCACACCCATTCTTATTCTTTCTCCTTTTTCCCTCTCCCTTCCCCCTCAAACCCCTATCTCTCTTCTCACAAATAATAAAATAGCTTTTGAAAAACACTTGTACACAACGTATATAGACATTTTGATTCTAATCAGCGTCCCCTAGAGGACACAATGGACAACTATTTATATAGCCTTTTCATTGTACTGAGTACTATAAACAATATCTAGAGATTACTCAGATTTGCCTTAGTTATAGGCAAATACTCTGCCATTTTATTTAAATGTCTTGAATATCCTCAGGTTTTTGTATCCACAACTTCTCCTGGAACAAATCCCTGTGAAAACTGAGGTGTGAGTGTATACATGCACAAGCATAACACACACACACACACACACACACACCACATCCTATTGCTCTGATTTTCTGGAGAAGCCTAACACTAACCACTAACTGTTTCAGGGTTATTCAATACTATAGTATATAGCATTCTCTTCCCTATCAAAGCCAGCTGCCCTGGGATCATGACAATTGCCCTTGTGGGGTATACTTGTCCCTCTCCAACAGTGCCTATGCCCAGACTATCATTCTAAGTATCTGAACACTGACCTACTGACACTGGACATAGACAAGATTTCCCAAAGCCAACTGCAGTGCTCAATGCGTATAGACACTAAATGTTCATGGTAGCCTATGGAAGGACTTCCTCTACAGTGGAGATGACGCCCATGAAAGGATGAAGATAACTGAGATGAACTAACATTTACTATTCTTTCCCTTCCCCATGCTGGGTGTTGGAAGATAAGTGAAATTTATAAAACACTGCAGTGATAAATTCTCTCTCTCCTTCTCTCTCTCTCTCTTTTCTTATTATTATTCACCTTCATCCACTTCTTTCCTCCTCTTCCTAACTTCTTCCTCCTCCTCTTCTTCTTCTCTTATATTAGCCATATTCATCTATTTTATTTTTAGAAAGAGGTTCCCATTCAACAAAATACTACAGCACAATTAAATCTCCAAAGATCACAGGAACAGACTTGCACATGTTTTAAAACTTAAATACTTTAAATACAATATCCACCATATAGAGGACTTTCATTTAAACTCTTTTTTAAAACTTTATATTTAAGTTGGTTTACCAAGTATGAGCTTTCCATATGGCTTATTCATATGTCCTTATTTTGGGTTCATTTTCCCATCTTCTCTCCCTCATCTTCTCCCACCCTGTCCCTGCCTAAACCTTTCTATTCCATGCCCCCCCCCTTTAATTCCATGTCCCATGTGTTCTATTGCCACCCTGAAAAAAATCTCTCTCCTCACCTTTGACCTGTTTCTATATTGCTGTCCTCTATAGATGCTTAATCTGACTTATACCCACTAAAGCAAAATTCAAGAGCCAGGCGTGGTGGCGCACACCTTTAATTCCAGTACTTGGGAGGCGGAGGCAGGGGGATCACCATGAGTTGAAGGCTACCCTGAGAGTACATAGTGAATTCCAGGTCAGCCTGGACTAGAGGTAGACCCTACCTCAAAAAATATTGAAAGCTAGGATCTGCAGATAAGTTTGCACCTTTTATCTCAGTAATCTAATGCCTTAAATTTCCCAGTTTTTTATGGGGAAAAAAGGTCCTTTTCAAAGTTGACATCTGAAGGTAGTAACAATGCAGATCTATCAAATGCCTAGCTTAAAGTCAGATTTTTTTCTCAAAGAGATAGAAGCATTTGTATCTGGGACTACTTTGATGTATGTTTGGTAGGTCAGAGGTTTGTGGTCTGTTCTTACTTGCTGTTTGGATTCAAGTGTTATGTCCATATCCCTTTCTCGTGAGTTTCTCTTATTATTTAGCTGCATGCCTGTCAGCTTTCTCCTCTAGTAAAATCAAGACATTCAATTTCAACTCATCAAGTCATTATATATGCTTCAAAACTGGTTTCTAGATGGAATAAAGAGGAACCTGTTCAAGGTTTGGATGGCTCAGCCCCAAACAGAGATTCAAACAAGTGTTATTATGCAGAATCCAGAAGAAACCTGAAGCATGGGTAGGCATCTTGGGCTTTTGATGGGGGTATGGAATGAAGAAAGATTATGACTGCTCTCAGTGGAAAAATATAATCAGCAATATCAATAAATGTTATGAGAGTACATGAATGATCAGGAATTATTAAATCCATAGTTTGGGTTCAATAAGGAGGCACAGGAGAAGTGATGGAGAAGGAAAAGACCAGAACCTTCATAGAAGGTCTAATAAGTATCCAATTTAGAACCTTAAACTTTATTTTGTCAAGCAGAGTAATTGACTTGTATTACCAATTGAGTGCCTCGTATACAGTAGTTTGGAGGCTTGTTTGCAGTTATTACTTCCCCTTATTGTCAAAATGTCCATATCCCTGTGCCTACGTGTGACCAGGACAGAAGGCATCATCACATGACTGGCCATTTCACTTTGGCTGAGGGACTTGAAAGTGGAAATAGTGACTCTGTCAACCTCAGCATAGGTATCCTTGTGCCTTCATGGATTGGTTCAGACCCATCTCTTGTGTTAGACATGAGAGAAGCATATACCAAGTAACACATGATCACAAAGATGTAACATGGAGTTTACTTGAATCCAATATATGTATGAAGTCAAGCATGGGCAACCCTAGCTGTGGTGGTGTGAGTAGTGTCCCACATGTGTTTGTAATTAAGCCTCATGTTTATTCCCTAGCTGGTAGGACCTGTGGGAGGCGGAGCCTTGCTGGAGGACGTGTGTCACTGGGGAGGTGATTTTTTTTAATGTTTTATTTTTACTTACTTATTTGAGAGAGAGAGAGAGATACAGAAATAGGCAGGTAGAGGGAGGGAAAGAGAGGAGAGAGAAAGAATGGGTGCACCAGGGCCTCCAGCCACTGCAAACGACCTCCAGATGCATGCACCCCCTTGTGCATCTGGCTTATGTGGGTCCTGGGGAGTCGAAGCTAGGTCCTTTGGCTTTGCAGGCAAGTGCCTTAACTTGTGAGCCATCTCTCCAGCCTGGGAGGTGAGATTTTATAAGGCAACTCTGTTTGACAACAGTAACTGGAGCTCGCTCTCTCTCTCTCTCTCTCTCTCTCTCTCTCTCTCTCCTCGCACACAGCTCATGTGTGCAGATGGATGCTAGGCTGTCTGCTCTTCGCATGCTTTCCCCACTCATGATGGAACTTTGGAACTTCTTGAAACTGCAAACTGTTAATAGACCCTTTCTTTCCACATGCTGTTTATGATCTGATGTTTTGTCCCAGCAATGAGAAGGTAACTGCCACACTAGCTGATCCAGGCAGAACTTCCACTGACTCAGAGAACTGTGAGTTAGAGACCCACACCTGTGCATGTAAGCTAGTGACGTTTGGTGATGTCTGTTGCACAGTGTCACCGCAGCAAAAACTGATGGGTCCAAAGTCAAAAGAGGAATGTTAGAGAATCCAGGGCACCAACAGATTCCGCTGGGAATAAACTGAGACCAGAAGATAATACAGAAAATGATTACACAGACTCTAGAGAGTTTTTGTAGGATGACACAGGCTGTGACTCTGTCACACACAACTCCCTAAACTTGTTTATAATACAGTTGTTCTGTTTACCTCACTTCCATAGGGACAGATGTGGAACAAGTTCCCTATCTAGTCCATACCATCCGTATACTGTGAACAATGAGCTTGTGCTTTTATAAGCCACTGAGACCCAGGGCTTGCTTCTTTGCACCATATTTCTCAGACTAATACCAGAAGAGAGCTCCAGGGTTAGTTCAGGAGTTCTAAAATATCATGGACCACAGGGTTTTCCCTCTGTGTATGTTTTCTAATATTTTTTCTCTTTATCTATTTAAGAGAGCAAGAAAGAGGTCAATGAAGAGAAAGAATGGGCACACCAGGGCTTCTAGCCACTGCCAACTCCACATACATGCACCACCTTGTGCATATGGCTTACATGGGTATTGGGGAATTGAACCTGGGTCCTGAGGCTTCACAGGCAAGTGCCTTAAACAATAAGCCATCTCTCCAACACCCCCCATGTATTTTTTTCCATCTTCTATGGGTATCTCCCCTTGAAATTTTCAAGAGGAAGACCAGAACAAGAACTAGGTCCTGTGTTTATGTCTGGATGGAAAAGATATTCAAAGCACAAGTATCTATCTCCCTTTCTAATGGAACATAGTGAGACATGTTCTTCCAACCACAAAGAGGAGGCAGGCAGCCAGCAGGTCCTCTGTAGGAAGGAGGAGACCCTTCCAACAAGGGGGATTTTTTCTAAGTTTTTTTTGTTTTTTTAATTTGAGACAGAGAGAAAAGGAGAGAGAGAGAAAGAGAGAATGAGCATGCCAGGGCCTTTTGTGCATCTGACTTATGTGGGACCTGAAGAATCGAACCTGGGTCCTTGGGCTTTACAGGTAAGTGCCTAAACTGTTAAGCCATCTCTCCCGTCCAGATTTCTCTAAGTTTTAAACCTTTCTCCTATGAGCATTTCCTTCCACAGCTTATAGACATTAATCCCACCCACGATCCCCATTCACAGATGAGAAGCTGCTTTGTGAGCTGATCAGGGTTCACAAGGAGAACACAACGTGTTCAAGATCACCCAGACGGTAGATGGCAGACTTCGAGCCTGAATGCAGGCCTGACTGTCTGTATCAAAGTCTTGCGATGCAGATGCCCTTTATGCCCAGACTTCTGCCTCTCTCCCGGCTTCACTACTTCAAGACAGCCGCCCATTCTGCTACTTAATTCCGCTCTACTAGAAAAGAGGCTCAGAGTACGGACACAACAACAAAGCCCCTCCCTGGGGGGGGGGGGCACTGAAATAGCCAAAAGGAGGCAGATGGTGAGTTTTTAAATGCCAAAGCCCATTCCAGAGAAACAAGCGCCTGCTGTCCCATGACTTATAACACCAAGTAATGCTCAGATTCTCCCGGGCTCTGAAGTAAGCATGCCAAGTCTGTTAGCAATTTTGCAGCTCATAGCATGCTTTGTCAGAGGCTTTCCATTCATTTTCCCTGGAGCTTGCCTGGCCTTTTGAAGGCTTTCTGACTCTGGAAATCCATAGTCCAAGCTCCGGACTCTCAGAGGCTGACAGTCACCTTGATTGCATTGTTCCTGCCCCTGTCTCTCCAAGGAAGGACATCTTGGTTCAACTCAGAAAGCAGCAAGCTGGAAGCTCACTGGGTGGTTGGACAGCAAATCCTTTGTCTTGCTCATCAACAGAGCATTATTTCCTCCTTAATCACCAGCATCCTGGACTCGGAGCCTCTCACTCTCTGGACAGCGGTCTGTCTTGATCTCTCTGGGAGAGGCAACATGCAGCTGTGGGAGAACTTGGTGCCACATTTGTTCATGGTGTTTCAGTTTCTTCAGATTCCCACGTAGATGAGACCCATCCTGGGTGGCCTTCCATGTGGACCAGAGCAGTCTCTCTTCCCAACAAAGCAGCTGTGTTGCCCAGCTGTCTTGAGGATGCAAAGCACCTCCTATTTATTTATATATTTGCTGCAAAATCATCTCAGATTTTTCCACTTTGGAAAGAAAGAGTCTGGCCTTTTCTTTACAGTGTTGATGATGTTATTGTCAAGTCAATGGAGAATTCTCCAATATCCATTATTTCCTCTCTATGAATGACATTATTAAAATATAATGGGGAGTATGAACAGAAGGAGGAAAACTGTATGGTAGGTGGAATTTTTGGTGTGACATTTTCTTACAGGTGTATTATATGTTGATCATAATATGTGCCACAGTGCCCTCCCTTATTATCCTCCGTCTCACTACACTTCACCTGCCAGTGGCTATACCAAGGAAGAGAATGATTCCTGATTCACTCTCCCTAGCAACCTTTACCTGTACTCATGGATGACAGTGGCTTCTTAAGACCTTTCCTCATATATAAGAGAATGTTGACTGGCCCCATAATATGAACCCGCATCCGCTCTGCGTTCATGAATGCAATGGCCTTTTTATGTCCAAACAGCAGAGTTCTGCAGCACCCTTCCCCAATCTCCTGCTATTAAATTCTTTTTGTCCCACCTTCCATGACTCTGAGCCTGGGAGGGGATGATGTATATGTCTCATTTCGGGTCAAGCACTCATCAATCACTTATTTTTATCACTTAACTGTTATGATATTCTGCATTGACCACCTGCTACTGGGTAGGCAGAATTCTAAAGACTGATCTTCAGTGATCCTTGACTTTGTGGAATCTAATTGTGTGAACTTGAAGTGTGGGGGAAACATGTGAACATGATGACAGGTTGTATGGTAAGAAGGAGATTAGAGCTGGAAAGATTTCTCAGTGGTTAAGGTGCTTTCCTGAAAATGACCCAGGTTTGATTCCCCAGTACCCATATAAACCAGATGCACAGATGCACAAGATGGCGCATGCACATGGAGTTCACATGCAGTAGCTGGAGGCCTTGATGCACCCAATCTCTTTCTCTATGTCTCTGTCTCTCTCTCTCTCTCTCTCTCTCTCATTCTCTCTCTCTCACACACACACTGCTTGCAAATAAATGCAATATTTTTAATAGAAGATCAGCCATTTGTGTTTAAATTCATCCCATGAGCCTTTCAAAAGCACATAGGACCCTCTTGATGATAATAGAAGTCAGGAAGCCTTAAGTTTAAGAGACATTCTATGCACAGAGTCCTGCTGACTGTTGTGAGGAGAAAAGCAGCAGCCTTTAAGAACTTCAGTGAGAATGCTCATGGAAAATAGGTGCAATATGCCTCTCTCAGGTCTGAAAAAACACAACAGCTAGCACCCAGCAAGGAAAGGCAGATCTCTGACAACAGCAAGGAAATGAATTCTTCCTATGCTCTGAATAAGCCTAATGATAGAATTGTCCCCAGGGCCTTCAGGTAAAATTGCCATTTCCAGCCATGAATTCTGCCCTGGGATATTCTGACCAAAGAACACAGTCAAGAAATAAATATGATTTATTTATTTATTTATTTATTTATTTATTTATTTATGTTGTAAAGATGGAGTGATTTGTTATGCAGCAATAGAAAATTAGCACCAATTTCAATTTGTGTTATTTTGATCAGAAGTAGCCCCCAAATCCCATATGCTAAAGGCTTGGTCCACAGCCTAGCACTATTAGAAGGCAGTGAAACTTTTATAGGTAGGACCTGGAAGATGTCTTTGTATTACTGGCAGTGTGACCTTGAAGGAGATTTTGGGATCCTATTCTCTTATTTTCCCTTCCCAGTCAGGAGGTGAATAGTTTTGCTCTGCCAATAACACCTGTCTGATGTGCTGCCCAGAACCTCCAAAGCTATGAGCCAAAAAGAACCTTTTTCTGTTTATAAGGTCATCACCTCCAGTGTTTGTCTTAATGATGGAAAGCTGACTCACATGCCAACCAACCTCACCCTACAACCTGTGCATTACAATTTGATGAGAATGGGCTATAGGTTACATAGGCAATGTTCATCACTTTGTACCCAGTCTCCATCATGCACAGTAGATATGAAATGAATCTCATTTGACTACGCAAATGAGGCAGTGATGAGAAGCTCAGGTTAGGCAGAGAAACGTGAGTCCAGATGTGAGCATCTTCACATAGTAGCTCCTCCATCTTGAGTGAGTCTTTTAAGATCTCTGAGATAGAAACAGTTGTCTCATTTTGCAAAACAAAGAAGAGGTGGAGAATAAGAATGGTACATATGTCATGTCATGTCTATATAGCACAACTAACCACTAGCTCCTTTTGAAATTCTCCAGTGGATTTGATATTAGATATCTTGGGCCTTCCTTTTCAGTCTCTTGGAGATCTTTCCTCTCCATTTATCCCTTAAGTGTTGGAGCTCCTTGGGGTTTGGCTCAAAGAACTTATCATGTCTCATTTTCTCCCTGGTTATGAAAGTATCATATAATCTATGGCTTTATCTGAGTATGGTCATAGGTGCCTATAATCGCAGCAATTGGGAGGATGAGGCAGGAGGAGTCCTGAGAGTTCAAGATCAGCCTAGGCTACATATTGAGATACCATTTTAAAAACAAACAAAACCCATGGCTTGAAAAACCATAATATGACCAGTTCTTCTCAAGACTATATTTTACACTGGTCCCCTCATGAGGACCACACTGCCCTATCCATGTATCTAGTTGCTCAAGAGTCTTCTTTGAGTCTTATTTGGTTATCACACTGAAAAGAGATTGGCATTGGATTCATAACCTTTCTTCCCTCACCTGAACTGGCACCAGCTCTAATGTCTTCAGTCTCACTGTAAGCATTCCCTGAACACTTCCTTTTCTCAGTCATGCATGTTCAATCCAATATCAGGGCCTGTCAGTTATAACCCTTAAGCATGGCCTTCATCATCTTTCTAGGCATGGTGATTGTGATAGTTTAGTTCTGTTGTCAACAGTCAGATTAGGAATCCAGAGATATTCACTTGGACAGGTCTCTGAGGTTGCTTCCAGGAAGGATTAACTGAAGGAATAAGCCCTTCCTCCAGAGTGCATAGCCCTTGGTGGGGGGGGGGGGTGGACTGCATAGAATGGAGTTCTGAGAGAATGCAGATTCTTTCCACCTACACAAAATGCTACTCGCTGCTGAGTGTTTTTAATCTGGCTTTCCCTGTGATTTACTTGTACCTGCATCCTGTTTGGCTATCCTTTGTCAGCCTTGGGACCAAGTTTCCCCAGCCTTCCAATGTGAGACCAGTGGCTCTCAAGATTCCTCCAGGCTTTCAGTGTCAGGTTGGGACTGCTGAGGCATCCAGATGTGTGGGCTGAGCAGCTACCGTGTTTGTAGACTCATCCTTCTAAGCCTGAAGACAGCTATTGTTGGACTGCCATAAAATAATCCAATAAATCTCATTTAAATGACAATTTGTCCTGTCAGTCCCAATCCTCTAGGGAACCCTGTCTAATACTGAAACACATACCAGTAATCCCAACACTTAGGAAGAAGGGTGAAGATCACAAGGTATAAGCCAACCTGGGCTTCTAGTAAGACCCTTTTTCCATAAAACAAAGCAAACGTATTCCTCATCTCCCTCTTCAAGCTACCCGCACTGCTGCTATTATCCCAGTCTAAGTCACCATGTTTTTCTTGAAATATGACAGTGAGCCTCCAAACTAGATTCTATAGTCATCCTTTATTCCCTAAAGTCCACTTTGCATACTTTACAGGTAATGTATGGACAGGACAATCTAATGCCACATATCACTTCTCACACTTTTCAAGTCTATATTACCTATAGAATAAATTATTTATCATCGACTAACTCAAGTTAATTTAGTTGTTAATCAAAAAAGCAATGATCAGTTGTTCTTTATAAAACATTTGGAATGTCTTCACAGCCTTGTCTTCTTATTTGGAAATATTTTCATAAATTTTCCCAGAGTTACTTTATTTTTCTATCTGGTGGGCCTATAGATTAGTGATGACCTAACCTGAGCAAGAAGAAAGACAAAGACAGAGCCCAAGACAAGACACAGAGAAAGGTCTGACACTGTTAATGTTCCCACAAGGCTGGTAGGACTTCTCATAGTTGGATTTCTCTTTCTTCTTTTAATAACTTTTCTTCAGGCTAATATGAGTTTGTTTAACTTACAAGCAAATGACACTGCACAGAAAAATAATTCGCCTCTTGCCTTTCCTTCCCTGTCTAATGTAAAACTCTCATCCACCTTTTGGCTTTCAGCACCATCAGGTTTGAGAAATACTGGTGGATTTCCCAAGCTACGGATCCATTTTCCTGAGTTTTTCACAAGCAAGTGGTCTCTTGCCAATAGAAACAAAAATCCCCCAAATCAGTGTTATATTTTTAGCTTTTTATTTGGAAATAACTTCACATTTATAGATAAATTATGGAAATAAAAATATCATTAAAAATGCCCCTCTACAATTTATTCAGATATACCTATTTTTAAACATTTTATTCTATTTGTTCTACCATCAGAATGATTTAGCTATGCATCAAGCTAATTAACTATATCTATTTTTTCTGAACCATATGAATTCAACTTAAGAATATCATAGCCTTTGACTTGGGAATATTTTAGGGGGCATTTCCTAAGAGCACTAATCTTCCACTGTATGACCAAAGAGTTGTCATATGGGATAAATCTAAAGTCAGCAGTTGTTTTTCTCTTGTCTTCACATTGTATTCCAATTCTGTGACTTGAACAGAGAGGTATACCATGTTTTTCCTCTCTCACTCCACTACAAGATCCAATCTAAGGTCAGATACTATATTTATTTCTTATATTTCTTTGATATTTTAAGTTATTTTTATTTTCTATAGTCACTATATGCTGTAGTCACTTTCAAATTGCTGGGACAAAACACCTGACTAGGTGTGGTGGTCCTTTAATCCCAACACTTGGGAGGCAGATGTAGGAGGATCACTGTGAGTTTCAGTCCAGGCCTGGGGCTACAAAGTCAGTCCCACGTCAGCCTGGGCTAGAGAGACACCCTACCTGGGGGTAGGGTGGCAGAGAAAATACCTGACCAAAAGCAGCTGATGGGAGGAGTTTATGTTGGCTTGTAGTCTCCAGAGGAAGCTTCGTGGTAGCAGGGGAAAGCATGGCACTAGCAGAGGCTGAATTTCACTTCTTGCCACAGCAGCTGGAAAAAACGAAGCAAGAGATGAGCTGAGCTTTGGCAAGGGGGAAGCTGGGCTATAACATCCCTAAACCCACTCCCAGAAACAATTCCTCCAGCCTGGCTCCACCTCCCAAACTGCCTCCAGCTTGTGACCAAGAATTCAAAACACATGAGTTTATGAGGGACATCTGATTCAAACCGTGACACTATATGGTGAAAATAATCTTTCAAACTCATTCATTTTATGTAGCTGAAATTTCATGTACTTTGACCAACATTTTCCAAACCTTTCCTTCCTCCATCCCTCAGTGATAACTACTCTGCCTGCATCTTGACAAATAATAAATCTCCCTTCTTTTTTATTTATTTTTCAGAGAGAGAGAGAAGAAAGAAAGAGAGAGAGAGAGAGAGAGAGAGAGAGAGAATAATGGGTGCACCAAGGCTTTCAGCAACTGCAAATGAACTCCAGTCACATGCCACATGCGCCACCTTGTGCATCTGGCTTACCTGGGTACTGGGGGATTGAACCTGGGTCCTTGGGCTTTGCAGGCAAGCACCTTAACTGTTAAGCCATTTCTCCAGCCTTCCCTTTTTCTTTTAACTGCATGGTATTTTATTGCATATATATAACTCACTTTTACTCCTTCACCAATTATGTTAACACAGAATGATTCTATGTCTTCACATATGTATGAGCATACGTAATTAATGTGAACATAGAGGAGCATAGTGCTGGGGGGACGTCCCAGTCAGATTCCCCAGCATCCACACAAATGCTGGAGGAATGTGGTGTCCAGGCAATTATCCCAGCCCTCCAGAGGCAGAGACTGGAGACATCCTTGTCAAGATGGCTAGCCAGATTTGCCAAGTTGGCAAGTTCTAATTTCAAATGGGAGATCTTGACTCAGTAAAGGTAGAGAGTAGGGCTGGAGAGATGGCTTAGCAGTTAAGGTGTTTACCTGCAAAGCCAAAGGACCTTGGTTCAATTCCCTGAGACCCACGTAAGCCAGATATGCAAGGTGGCACATGCATCTGGAGCTCATTTGCAGTTGCTGGAGGCCCTGGCATGCCCATTCTTTCTCTCTCTCTCTCCTGCTGTGTATGTCTGTCTCCCTCTCTCAAACAAATAAATAAATAAACTTTTAATTTAAAAAAAATTAAAAGTATTTAAAAAGAAAAGTGGAGAGTAGCTGATGAAGAGTACACTTACCTGCAAACACATGTGCAAAACATGCAAGCATGAAGACATAAGTGCACACAGACATGCACACCACAAACACATACAAATAAATGCACAAGTAAGCAAAGATAACTCTTGTGTGTACATATTTTCATTGCTTTAGACATATACCCAGAAATGAGACTGCTGGATCAAATGGTAATATTGTTTTGAAAGTCTGAGGATTTTCATCCTGTTTACTGTGATGGCTGCACTAATTTACATTCCCACCAACACTATACAAGGGTCCTTTTTTGGTATAATGTCACAAGCATTAATTTTGCCTTTGACATTTTTAGAAAAATATTTTGTTTACTTGAGAGAAAGAGGCAAATATAAACAGAGAGAATGGGCACACCAGGGCCTCCAGCCACTGCAAAGTTTGAACTGCAGATGCAGGCGCCACCTTGTGCATCTGGCTTATGTGAGTCCTGGGGAATTGAACCTGAGTCCTTAGGCTTCACAGGCAAGTGCCTTAACCACTAAGCAATCTCTCTTGCCCATATTTGACTTCTTTAAATTTGAAACATTTGCACAGGGTTTCTTTGTCTTTCGTTGTCATGAGATTCTGTAAATTTATAGTCTTCCTTTTGTTGTTCCACCAAGTTCCTCTTTTCAGTTTTGCCCAGTATTACATCCTGAAAATATGAAGAGAATATTGGATTGGAAATGTGGCCCTGTGCCAAGATGGCAATACCTGGAGTCCCACACATCCATCTCTCCTCCAGAATTATGGCAGTTCCAATCACCAGTCAACATACAGCCCAGGTGCAATATGATTCCCCAGAGCATGATCACTGGGTTTTAAAATCTCAACTATAGTAGGGTAAGTAGAACCAGACACTTTCAACCGTGCAAATACCTTCTTCCTCATCAAAACTTCTTGCAATATTTACAATGCATTATTACTACCAGATTCAAATGTGCTATGATGGCATAGAATTATAATTTGCCAACTCTAGTACTTCTACAAACTGACCAGTAAAGCCTTTAGTATTCTAATTAGTAAAATTCCTCCTTCCCTATTTATTTATTAATTTGTGTGTGTGTGTGTGTGTGTGTGTGTGTGTGTGTGCGTGCACGCGCGTGCACACATGTTGACCTGTGTAAGCAACTGTGTATGCATGTGTGTCCATATGTATGTGGAGTCCAGAGGACAACCTTGGGCATCGTTCATCTCATATGACACCCACTTATTTCTGAGACAGTTTCTCTCATTGGCCTGGAGCTTGCAAAGTGGGCTAGACCGACTAGCCAGCGAGCTCCAGGGATCCTCCTGTGCCAACCCACCTTGCATTGGAATTACAAGCATGTGCCAAAATGCCTGAATTATTTCATGTTGGTTCTGGGGATCAAATTCGGGTCCTCATGTTTGCAAGGCAAGCACATTACTGACTAAGCTATTAAGATTTTTACCAATTGATGAGCTCTTTTTTCTGGTATTCTGTTATCAATTATTGCACCTATTTTATTTTGATGTTCAGATTGTCCAAGATTTAAACAGTGTTCACCTCTTCAGGATGAAATTTCAATCTGTATAATAGACAAGTACATATGTGTGTGTGTGTGTGTGTGTGTGTGTGTGTGTGTGTGTGTGTGTCTATGTAGTGCTTCCTTACCTGATGTCTAACAAGATGTCTTATCTTTGCATCCACCCTGAAATTAGTAATTTCAATTTTATTTTAAAATTGAAATATTATACATTGAGTTTCTTAAGTGGGATATATATATGTATATATATATATAATCTTTTATCAAAATATTTTAGTGAAACATAAAAGCCAAACAAAGATGTTTCCATGGAAAATTCTACTAATAGCCTATTTCCTCTCCATCCTCTGGATTGGAAGGCAGACTTCAATATGAGTTGAATTCTGCTTATTGAAAATCAATGTATTATTACTTGCATCTTCTGAGAGCCAGTGCTTGGCGGCTTTCCCCAAATTTCCTTATGAACCACAATGCTGGTGATCAACTGATCCAATAATTTGCTCACTTCTTCCAGTTCACAGAGACCAAATATGATCGCTGTTTGAAAAAATGCAAGCTTGTTGGAATCCATTTCTTCATCTACAAGTATAATGATTTTGACTAATTTTACGCAAAAATATTGCCATGTGTGGGCTTCATAAATCTGTCTTCTTTTGTTAGTTGCTACTCTCCCCAGCTGCTTTGAACACAACAGAAAATTGCCAAGTCAAAAAAAAAAAGTTGCCATGTGCTGCAATTTCCTCTTTTGGGCATTTTTAAATTTAGTCATTATATGTATATATCTTATGCTTTAAAATATATTAAACATATCTGAGCCTATGCCTAAGAAACAGTGACTTCCAATTATAAAAAGAGAATGGAGAATTCAGGGAGTTGGGTTTCAGAACTTCAGTTTTCTCTCGGATTTTATGTAACAAGTGTCAGCATCTCATATAATTACATGTGTTAGATTACTTATCTTTAGGACCAAAATGTTAATGGAAAAGCAAAACACTGAGATAACAGTGTGTTTTTACTGAATGGGACTCTGCAGTTCTTTGAAAGATCTGCACTTGAGATGATGTGATGGGTTTAGTGAGAATAACTCAGACAGAGTAATTCAGAAATGCCAATGGCTAACAATTTAAATTGGTCCTAGTTGGTGAGCAGACTTCTGTACCATAATTCTGGCTATGATTTGCTTGACTCAAGTTTCAGGCTCAGATGCAGTGAAATGAAGAGAGGGGCTATTTTAAAAAATAATATCTTCATTGGAATATAATTTGCATGCCCCAGAATGTGTATTATTCAGTAGTTTGTTTATTTGTTTGTTTGTTTGTTTGTTTGTTTGGTATATTTGCAAACCTGTCCATTGATCATTGCTATCTAATCATAGAAATTTTCTTTACCCTCCCAAAAGAATTCCAATAGACTTTAATGTTCACTTCCTTTTGTCCCCTTCCCCTCAACGCCAGCCACCATTAACAAATTCCATGTATGTCGGTCTATTCTGAACAGCTCATGACAACAGGATTAGACAATGCTCCTCCCCCTAGCATCACGATTCCAAAGTTCTTGATGCTACCATGTGTGATATTCTTTGTATGGTCAAATAACACTGCATAGTTTATATACAGTATAGGCTACCGTGCATCATCTGACAGATATTTGGGCTATTTCCTACTATTATCTAATAATGCTTCCATGAATATTCATTTTATCCTCTGAGATTTTCTTATAGCTATCCTAGTAATTATAAAGTGTTCTTATGGCTTTGATTTTCATTCCTTTAATGACTAATGAAGTTGAAGATATTTTTGTTTATTTATGGGTCACTATCATCTTTGAAGGAATGCCCATCAAAGTTGAACTGCCCTTTTTATTGACTTGCAAGAGCTTTTAATATATTCTGGATACAAATACGTTGTGGGACTTGCAAAGTTTTTCATCCCATCTGTGTATTGTCTTTTTGCTGATGTCCTTTGAAGCCTGAAAGCTATTTGTTTTCACGAAACCATATGTATCTATTGTTTTCTTTTGTTGTTGTATTTTCTTGGTATCAAGAGTGAGAAAGAATAGCTTAGCTTTCTGCATTGTCACAAAGACTTCCTCTTCCATATTCTTCTAAGAAGATGCTAATAATTTTAGCCCTTAAATGTATGTGTTTATCTGTGTTAATTTTGGCATATGGTATGGGGCAGGAATCATGCTTCCTTCTTGAGCCTGTGGACATTCACACGACCCAGTGACATTTGTTGAGGAGATGAGTCTTCTACTGTTTTCTGGGTGCTATGACATCCATAATACTGGCACACTCTTTCTTCCTTGCTTACTTCTGTGCTGTGAGTGTACATATGTTTAGTATATGTGGCATAGTGTGCATGTAGTATATATATGCAGATGCATGTAGCCGATATTTGCATAAGCAAAGACCAGAGAACACCAGTTATCCTCCCCTCCATCACACAACCATTTCTGAGGTGGAGTCTCTCACTGATTCTGGATCTTGTCATTCTCACAATCCTTAGTGGCTGTCCAGGCTCTGTTCCCTACAGGACTAGGATCATAAATGTGCGTGACCTTAACTAGCTGTTTATGTGGGTCCTGGGGAAGCAATCTGAGGCTGTCTCAAGCGCCTCCTCAGGCTCTCATGCTTGTGCAAAACTGCTCTTCCTCACTGAATAACTTCTCCAGCCCTTCACTTGCTAATTTCAATAAAGCCAGCTTCTCAGCTGTAAGTTACCCCACAGACAGTCAAAGAGATAAGGAACAGAAGCCTTTAATCCGGCAACCACCAGGATCTGGATTCTGACAGCATCTTGTGGGTGAGCATGGAAACAAGTGCTGCCTCAATGCATCCCAGGGTAGAATAGACCACAGGACAGCAGTACCTTGATGGCAACATGGGAGAGTCCCTGGGCCAGAGAACCCAGCTATGCCATTCCTCGCCCAGAAAATACACATTTCTCTTTCAACCTGCTAAGTTTGGGGATGATTTATAATTGAGCAACTAGTGGCCAATATATACTGCAAGTTTGCTTTTCTATTATTCTATATTTGGTCTACAGTTCCTCAATAAATGTAAAATAATGTCAAAAGAAAACAAAAAAAGAAACATCTTCCTTAATCCTGTGTTTTCAAATCCTTTCTTGCAGTGGTGTCTTTCCATCTCCTCATTGCTATTCAATTATTGGACCATTTTAGCCCTACCCATTACTCCATGGTCTCATTTCCACAGCCTCATCTGGAAGTACAGTGTCTTACCACTAAATTGTACCTTCTTATTCACAAGATCCTTCAATTTCCTGGTGTTAACCAAAACCAGACTTTGCGAACCACATCAATACCTTCTTGAATGGAAGAAAGTCCTGCTCACACCGCCACCCCCTCCCACCAGCACCCTGCTCTGTGCGGCTGCCATTTCCTAATGATGGCACCCTCAGCCAATTATTCAAACTCTTAAGTCCTCACGATCTTATTTTCTTAAATGCAAATAATATCTGTCTCATAGCATTGCTGGAAAAATGTTGAAATGATTCGGGAAAAAAAGTGCCTGACTATTCCCACTCAACACTGTTTTCCAGACTTCTAATAAAGTGACTCAACATGATCCATGTCACTGGGACAAAACATCTGATCAGAAGCAGCCTATGGGAGAAAAAGATTTATTTCAGCTTACGACTTCATAGGGAAGCTTTATCATGCCTGGAAAACCACAGCAGAACAGATAGCAGAGTAGACATCAGCTAGCAGGAAACAGCACAAGTGATCTGGCTTTACCCCATAGGGCTAGACTTCAAGGCTCACCTCCAGAGACACACCTCCTTCAGCAAGGCTCCACCTCTCAAAGGTCTCATGACTTTTCCAAATTGCCACCAGCTGGGGACCAAGTATTCAAACACATGAGACCATGAAAGGAATTTCATTCAAACCACCACAAAGACACATATATTTTTAATGTTCCTCACTTCAGTGTACTCACAGTTGTAGTATAAGCAACATGCGAGCTGACATCTAGTCAACAAAACCAACCACAGTGAAGGTCTTCATATCAGCCCCAGCCCCCACCCCCACCAGAAATCCAGGCTTATAAAGATTCACTGTGAGAAAACAGACCAGTAGAGACCAAAAGAGACATAATCTGTCATTCAAAGTCACTTATATTGACTTTGTCAGAGAAGCCTGGAGGGAAGAAAAAAAAAAATTCTCTTACTTGAAATGTGCTCTATTTTCCTTCCAAGTTCACACAAGCTATTCTTTTATTTATCTCAGTGAGATCATTTGACTTGTGATTTGCTCTCAGAACAGATTTTTAAATTTGCTATATAATTCTACTATACATGAAGGCACTGTTAAACAGAATATCTATAGATCCTTCTCATCTTGAATAACTGAGCATTCATACCCATGGAGGGGGAGCTATCTATATCCCTCTTATCTCACACCTTGGCAAATAGGATTCTGTATTTAGCACCCAAAATTTGGAACAGATATTAGAAATTACCCATGAAATATCTAAATTTTTATTTCTGAATGACATTTCAGACTATTCTGATAGCAGTTGGCATGAACATAGATATCTCCTACCATTGGTATCTGGCTTGGCCCTTCTTTTTCAGTCTATAATGTTGATATCATAACATCTATGCCACTACCAGTTAATAGCTATAAGTAACAGAATCTCCCTTTACAGTAGCCTATCTCATAGTGTCTATCTGTGTATCCATGTTATGAAACTATCCTAATGAGTAAACCAGAAGTGGCTGAATGTAACTCTAAGCCCATGATTTTGTGCCCCTCAGTTTCCACATTATGTTATAAGTGACCATGGAGACAGAGATTAATGCTCAGTTGAGATCTTTACCATCTTTTAAGATGGCATTAGGAAGAAATTTTGATAAATACTGTATAATAATTTTATGCATAAAAATCACATTTATAAACCAATGCTCTAAATAGGTAATAAACTCTGCCCTCCAACCTGTGGCAATGTCTGGAAATAATGTTTTAATGCAAGAGGTGGAGGTGAATCATGAGCAGATAGTGACAAAGGGCTGGGACATTAGTAAACACCCTATAAGGCTGCAGTAGCCCCAGTTATGATTCAATGTGTGTTTTTTCCCATCAAAATTTCTGTTGAAGTTGGGTTACCAATATGGCAATGTTGAAAGAGGCAGCTTTGTGAAAGAATTAATGGCCTTCCTATAATGCTAAACTAGTTCTTATAGACTGGATCAGCTCATTTGAGAGCCATTTTGTATAAAACAAGTCAACTCCCTTTCCATTTTCCTCTTCTGAGTGTGGCCTCTCAAGACTCTCTTATTACCATCTGTCATGTGAAACTACCTGTCATGTTACCACACAGAATGAGTATTTCACTAGATGGCTACTGGATTTTGAATTTCCAGCTTTCATATATACTACCCAAACTAGCCTTTTTTTTTCTTTTATAAATTACCTAGGAAAAGATGTTCTATTATCTCCACAGAAAAATATATTGAAAGTCCCTACAACAAGGAAGGATGTAGACCAATTGTCAATAATGTCAGGGCTAATAAACCATAATCAGGTCCTGCTTTGCCTGATTTGGAGATGGCAGGGTGTGTTGACATTCAAGGATGTGGCCATAGAATTCTCCTGGGAGGAGTGGGAATGCCTGGACCATGCTCAGAAGGTTTGATATGGCTATGTCACAGTCAGCTTCGCACTGCTGGAATATATCTCCAAACCAGGCACAAGTTATGGGAGGAAGGAATTTATTGAAGTTTACAGATCCAGGGGAAGTTCCATAATGGCAGAAGAAGCTGTAAATCCACACAGAGAGAAATACCATCATCAGCACCATAAGTAAACATACTCCAGGAAGCCCAGGCAGAGCTCAAGAACTCTTCATATGTTTAAATGGAATTCAAATTGGACCCCAAACACACCTGAGGGCTGGACTCTAGGATCCACCCACAGTGACATCAAGTTACAAGTGTGAATAAAACTCCTGAATCTATTTGGGGGAACATCCATTCAAACTCGCACAGGGTACATGATGTTTGAGAATTACTGCCATCTGGTCTCCTAGGCTCTGTCTTCTCATTACACCCAAGCACTGCCTCCCACCTGCCACCAAGAGAGCACACAAAATTAGATATGGGAAGTGATATTCGGAAGATACAGAAGCAGGGACCTTGATAATTTCCCTTCAAAGAAAAGTAAAGTAGGGGTAAGTGTAAAGAGAATAAGAAATGATGTTATGAAGGAAATAACCAGTATGAACAAAGTGCTATGAAATATTAACAAAAAGATGTTAAAAGCATAAAAAAATCTTTTTTAAATCTCACTTTATATTAGTGAGCATTAGAGAACCAGCTGCTACTAAAAGGAAATGTCTACCTCAGAACCTGAAACAGTTTTACTCTGAACAGAAATTTGAAAATTCTGAAAAGTGATCTATATTACAATAGGTTAAATCATCAGAAATAGAAATATTTTAAACATAAAGTTGGATTGAATGTTATTTCAATCATTTCTTAAGAAAATAGATATAAAAATAAAGTAAAACATTCTCTAAGTATAATCAAGTTGAGAAGTTCTCTGCCAAAATAATATTATTGTGCCAACAAAAACTAATCACATCTCTTGCCAATTTCTGAGACTTAGATAAATATGAGAAGATTTTTATCGATTTCTTGATGCATGAAGATACCAGGGTGTAGGTATTTATGAAAATCTTACCACATATTTTAAAACTAGGACAGCTTTTGCTGAGATCTTTATATAAAATACTTACCAAAATATCTAGTAAAGAGAATTTGTCAAAACATTGAATCATGGGAAGTCTTTAATAATGGATCAAATCTTAGTACTCCTCAGAGCACTCATTTTCCAGAGAATCAGTAGAAATGTTATAGAGGTGATGTCTTTGATCAATGCTGAATGATGAGACAGGCACTTAGAAGCTGCTTTTGCTAAAGAGCCTTTCTTGACAACTCAATCACCTGGACCCACCAGGTAACTAAAACCAGGATGGGAGACTGACATATATCTCTGCCTTCGTTTTGTGTCTGTACATTGGCTGAGGCACAAAGATAAGTTGCTGTCCTTAACCTTCCTCCTGAGGCACGTTGAACTGCAGAGGAACAAACCTTCTCGGGACATGCCCGTGCGCCTGAGGAGGACAGGCTGCACCCTCAGTTTAACTGATTCACAACATATCAGACTGCCTTGCAGAAGAACCACCTTGCAGAACGGGAGCTGAGACAATGGAGGGTCAATGATGGGCAGGAACACAACTTTCCCAGGACTGCTTAGTTATGCATACCTCTTGTTCTCTATTTAAAACTAAACCTGTGTCAGTGCCCTGAATATGGACTTGGAGGTCACTGTGCCCCTTTATTTATTCCTCTTCCCAATGTGGCTGTAGTGAATAAATCTCCTATTTCTCCTTTTTACTGTTACTTCCCTGTTTAATTGGAGTGTCTGGACAAGTAACTAAGTATAACTTGCCTAGAAATTCAGAAATAACACACCATAGTGTAGTAGTTTGAATCAGATGTCCCACATAAACTCATGTGCTTTCAGTGTCTGGTCCCCAGCTGGTAGAAGTTTGGGAGGTAGGGATTTGCTGGAGGATGTGTGTCACTGGGGTTAGAAGCTGAGGTTTATTAGTCTCTTGTTTTCCAATATTAGTCTGGCTCACGCTCCTACTGCTGTTTGCCACCTGCTGTGACAGAGGTGATGTCCAGTCTCTGCTCAGGCCATGCTTTATACTGTCATCATGAAACTTCCACCCAAGACAGTAAGGCAAAATTAAATCCTTCCTCCCATTAGCTGCTATTGATCAGGTGTTTTATCCCAGCAATGCGAAGGTAACTACAATAGGAAATTGGTACCAGAAGGATGTTGTTGCCACTAGAAACCTGACTGTGAAGCTTTTGCTGGGTTGGAACTTATTTGTGAGGAAAATGTGGAATGATTTGAAACTCTGGACAAGGACATTTCTTTCTGGACTACACTATAAGTAGAGCTTGATGGACCGCTATGGAGAGAATTAAAAGACTTAAATATAGAAAGAACTTTGGTCTGTGAGGCTTGGCTTATGAGAGGAAAGAAAACTGCTGTAACTGGCCTACAGGCAGTCTGTGTATGCTATCCATGTCCTGAGAAAGTGAACAAAGTTAAAATTTAAAATAATGGACTGATGAGTTTGGAAAAATACAGAAGGATATGGCACAGAAAGAAAGGAAAGTGTCTGGCTCAAGACTACAGCCCAGTTTAGATGCAATTGTTTGAAAGATTACCACCAGTGAGATTGGGACAGCTGTTCTTCATTAGGCCTGAAGGAGTATCCTTCTCTGGTACTATGGAAGCAGAACAAATGAAGGATAGAGAGGGCCATTGGATTTATAACATGATACTTTTGAAGTGGCCACTGGGAAATGTGAAGCAGGGTTGTTGGAGTCCCTGCAAGGAGGCTCAGTGGAACCTTGAGGAAGAACTATGGGTTGCAATGAAGAACCCAGGGTTTTGGAGATCCCGGGACTATGGGATGGCTACCAACAAATGCCTCTGGCTTATGACTGGAGTTTTCCCCAAGCTGTAGGCAGCCCAGCTGCAGGGGCAGAATTAGAACCCTGGGCACTTCATCACAAGCCTTAGATGCTACACATGCAACTGCAGGATTTTCTGTTGCTCTGTTTGTTTTAGATCCTGCATTGGTTCAGTCTTATCTTGTTATGCCTTCTTTAGAAGAAGAAATGTTTACTTTGTGCCATTATGTGTATTTGACTTGAGTTTTGGTTTTATAGGCTGTTAAGAGATTGTCTCAGATGAGACCATGTAAATTTAGACAGTATTAGGATTGATAAAAAATAAGCAGATTTTTAAAGTTGGACTGAATATATTTTCACAACTTGAAATGGTCATGAGTATAAGTGGGGGTGGGGGACATGGCCAGGGTGGAATATGGTGGTTTGAATCAGATGTCCCACATAAGCTCATGTGTTGTGAAGGTTTGGTCCAAGCTGGTAGCAATTTGGGAGGTGGAGACTTGCTGAGGAGGTGTCACTGGGGATGGGCTTTAGGGTGTTATGGCCAGCTCCCCCTTACCAGAGATCAGCTAACTCTTCTCCTGCTGTTTTCCACCTGCTGTGGCAGAGGTGACATCCAGCCTCTACTCACTGCTCATGACATGATTTTCCCTGCCATTATAACGCTTCCCCTTGAAACTATAAGCCAAAAAGAATAAATAAAATAAATAGTCTTTCGTGCCATCATCTGCTTTGTTTGGGTGTTTCATTTCAACAACATGAAGTCACCTATAATTGTCCATCTGAATATCCATATTAAGGAGCAGACTTATGAATGTAATGGATGTGGCAAAATGTTTAACCAATCTTTAAAATATATGCAGCATTAAAAAATTATGCTAAAGGAAATTCCCACAAACACAAAGGTCATAAACACAGAAAGCCTATTTTGGTTCATCAAGCCTAAGTAGACGTAACATAGGGTACACTGGAGAAGAACCTGGCCCCTGCAAAGAATGTGAACAATTCTTCAATTTGTGTGCAGACCTTATTCAGAGTAATGAATGTACTAAATCTTTTTTTTTTCTGTCCTTCAAGTCTTTTTGCACATCAGTGAATTCATAGTGGAGAGAAACCCTACACACATAAGGAATGTGGAAACTGATTCATTCAGTGTTCAAACCTCAATCAATACCAAAGAATTCATACTCATTCATACCACAGAGAAAGCATACATGGAAAGAATGTGGCTGGTCCTTTACCAAGTGCTAAGGACTTTGAAAGCTCCCAAGATCCAACACTGAAGTGAAAACTTATGAATATGAAGAATATCACAAGTCCTTGATACAGAGCTCAACTCCTACAGCACATCAAAAATCCATACTGAACGACAAGAGAGAAGGCTCAGCAGTGAAATATACTTCCTGCTCAAGTATGAGGGCATGAGAGGACTGGAAACACCAGAGTTCAATCCCCAGGACCACATGCATAGCCATGTACCTGTAACCCCAATCACACAGGGGAGCAGACACACGAAAATCACCAGAGCACACCAAAAAACAACAACAAAAAAAAAACTGCATGAAAAGTAAGAATCCAGCTTAAATGAGAATGGAAAGAAGGGGCTAGAGAGATTGTTCAGTGGTTAAAGCACTTGCTTGCAAAGCCCAACACCCTGGCTTTGTTTCTCTAGTACTCATGTAAAGCCAGAATGCACAAAGTGGCAAATGCATCTGGAATTCGTTTTCAGTGGAAAGAGGCCCTAGTGTGCCCTTTCTCTCTCACAATCTCTCTCTCTCTCTCTGTTCACATAAATAAATAAACATATTTAAAAGAATGGAGGGGCTAGGGAAATGGGTTGGCGGTTAAGGTGCTTGCCTGCGAAGCCTAACGACCCAGTTTGATTCCTCAGGACCCAAGTAAGCCAGATGCAGAAGGGGGCACATGTGTCTGGAATTCATTGGCAGTGGCTGGAGGCCCTGGTGAATCCATTCTGTCTTTCTCTCTGCCCCCCCCATACATAAATAAATAAATAATATTTTTTTAAAAAAAGAATGGAAAGAAGAACAATGGAGTGGGACACCTGACAGCTGACAGTCAACTCCAGCCACAGCAGGTGAGTGTAGCCAGCAGCAAGGGGAAATACAATGTGTGCACTCCACATACGTTACCCCACACACATACATGCACACACAAAGAGAATCACACTGGGGAGAAAACCTAAAAATGTAAAAATTGCAAATGCCACACCCCTGAAACCATCACAGATTCCATTCAATAAATGTAAAGAATATAGTAGGGCCTTCAGCCCATGCTCAAATCTTAAAAGACAAGAAAACTCATTTAAAGATCAACACTGTGAATGTTAAACCTGGCAAATTCCTTTAAAAAAAATTTTTAAAGCTCACATTTCATTCAGTTAGTTCATATTGGGCAGAAATTCTAAAAACATAAATGTGACAATAGCATATGTCATATATATATATACATATATATGACATATGCTATTATATATATATATGACATATATATGTCATATATATAAAATTTATATGTCATATATATAATTTATATGTATAAATAATTTATTATTTAAATTTATAATTTATAATTATATGAATTTATATAGTTTATATAATTTATTATATATATAATTTGAGAGAGACAGAGACACAGAGAAAGAGTGCGTATGGGCATACCAGGGCTTTCTGACACTGCACACAAACTCCAAACACATGGACCACTTTGTGCATCTGGCTTTACATGGGTACTGGGTAATTGAACTCAGACCTTTAGGCTTTGCAAGCAAGCACCTTTAACAAATGAACACTCTCTACAGCCCAAATAATGGTATTTTTTATGCTGGAATATGTGCATGATGTGTGAAGACACATGCACCCCACACACGTACAGAAGCCAGAGTAGAATGTCCTCCTCGATAGCTGTCCCATGTTATCTCTTTAGACGGAGCCTCTCACTGAACCTGGAGCTATTGTCAACCAGGATGGCTGATCAGTGAGTCTCCACAGTTCTCCTCTCTCCACTCCCCGCAGGATTGGGGTTACAGACTGGCCACACCTGGCTTTTTATATGGGTGCTGGGAATAAAACTCAGGCTACCTTAGGCCCTCATGCTTGCACAACTCTTACTCTTTCCTGTTGAGCTATTGTTCCGATCCCATGGCAACTTTTTTTGTTTTTTTTTTTTTTTTTTTTTTTTGGTTTTTCCAGGTAGGGTCTCACTCTAGCTCAGGCTGACCTGGAATCCACTATGTAGTCTCAGGGTGGCCTCGAACTCACAGCGATCCTCCTACCTCAGCCTCCTGAGTGCTGGGATTAATGATGTGCGCCACCACGCCTGGCCCCATGGCAACAATTTTAACCATGATTCAAAAGTTACTCATCATCAGAGAAATTGCATTAGATAAGCATTATCTATGAAATTAATATCTTTATATGAATATCTACCTTGGGAATCCCCAGTTTGTAGGAAAAGTAACTCTATGCATGTAATAAAGGTGAAGTACTTTATAATCAAGTAACCGCAGATAATCCTGAATAATGCTGAAAGGGACAAGCTCACTAACAATTTAGACCTCATGTCAACCCAGGGCATTATTATTACGTGCTTGCGTCACTGTGCGTCTGGCTTACGTGGACCTGGAGAGTCAAACATGAGTCCTTAGCTTTTGTAGGCAAGTGCCTTAACTGCTAAGCCATCTCTCCAGCCCCTATTAACTGATTTTTATCTTAAAATCAATTTTTGTTAGAGCTTATTTCCAAGAGACTAAATGAAAATGTATATAGATTGTTTTTCATCAGAACTGTGAGAGTCCATTGTATACTAGCAAAGCATTTTTAATTGACTTATTCTAAGGATGGCTAAAGGACAGTGAATAAGAACACATCATAATTTCTGATAATAGTAATTCTGTTAATTTTGGAAACTTGTGAGTTCAGCTGTCGTTTTAACCTTATCTCCTCTCATCCACAGTCAACCCACACTCGATGATGCATATCACAGTCTAACTCCATCTACCCAGGTTCCTCGTCGTTCTCCAAGGCCTGAAAGTCTACAAGAATGGGAACCCTAAAGAGCCCCAGTTTACTCAGTGCCCATTTCCCCTCACCTCTTATTTTATTCTTTCTCCCAAACATTTTCTTCCATGACTGTATTCCTGCACTCTTTGGGGGATCCTTTAGATACACTTACTGGAGGAGCATTCCAACTACCACACTTGACCCGACTTGACTTGAAGAAGCCAGATAGGTCATTGCCCAATCCCTTAATAGCAGTTAGGGCTACTTCTTGGGTGGGGGTGGGGATGGAGGTAGGTTAGAGTGGACAGGTTCCCAAAAGTGAATAGATAACCTTTGGCTAAATGGAGGAATTGTCCTTGGACTTAGAGGGGAATCTAGGTCATTCAACGTTGCCATAGGTGAGACCTCTCAGAAGGGTCTGGCTTACCTTATTCCTGCTCCCTAGGGAGTCCTTCCATCCCCTTCTGAGAAGGCCCTTCCTAGAAAGTTAAGATTTCTGGGAAGATTGCCCTATATCAGATATCCTGACCCCAGGCACATGACATCAGAACTGGACTGAACAAACCAGTCTCCCATGCACAAGGTTCACTTAAAAAACAAACAAACAAAAAAAAAAAACACCAAACCTGAGTCTCAAGGCAGGTTTATCATACCCCCTTCTTATCTCCTCGTGCAAGAGCTCTACCTACATTCCTTTCTTAAGTTCGATCTACCATCTAATAAAATATTTCGGAACCTTAAAATAAATCTAAATACATATGATGTGTTTTGTTCTTAGAATTATAACGGGAATGCAAGTCAATATGAGGTAGGTAGGAATGCTGGGCACCATCCTTCTTTATTAAAATAAAAAGTCTAAATAATTAAAACCATATTACCAGTAAACCATTAAGCATTTTAAAACCTACCTAGGGGCCTGGAGAGATGGGTTAGTGGTTGAGCGCTTGCCTGTGAAGCCTAAGGACCCTAGTTCGAAGCTCGATTCCCCAGGACCCACATTAGCCAGATGCACAAGGGGGCACATGCATCTGGAGTTTGTTTGCAGTGGCTGGAGGCCCTGGCATGCCCATTGTCTCTCTCTCTCTCCCTCCCTCTCTCTGCCTCTCTCTCCCTCTCTCTGCCTCTTTCTCTCTCTGTCACTCTCAAATAAATAAATAAAAATGAACAAAAAAATTAAGAAATAAAATAAAAAACCTAGCTAGACCATTAAATTGCTGATTAATCATGCTACTAGAAATGGTTGCAAGTGTTCAATAATATTTAATACAATAAAAATAAAGAAATATTCACAAACATAAAAATGGGAAGTAGAACAAATTATTCACCAAATAGTTATGTTTATGTCCACATATTAGTGCTACTCTCACTTTTGGTAAGAGAAGTTTCTCTTTTCAGATGGCAATGACTGATGTGGAGGAGTTATAGTTAAGTATCCAGCACTTAGACATCTCTATCACATCCTCCAGTGGCACAGAAAATACAGCAGAAAAGGTGACACAAAGGATGGGGAAGAGCGCTTAGGAATGGTGTCTACCATACACCAAGCTGCCATTGTATTGATGACTTCACAGTGGGCATCGTTACCTACATATGACCTGAATGACACTGGGCCCATGTATTAGTCAGGGTTCTCTAGAGGAACAGAACTGCTAGAATGAATTATTTTAAAAGGGTATTTATTGGATCAGCTTACAGTAATCTAATAGCAGTTGCAGGCCCGAGAATCACCGAACCTGGTAGTTGCTCAGTCCTCGTGGCCAGATGCCTCAGCAGTCCCGACCCGGCACTGCAGATGGTGCAGGAAAGCCTGGAGGCTTCCTGAGGAGCCGCTGGGTTTCAATCCACGGGGGTCTTCAGTTGATGCTGGTCTTTCGTCCGCACTGGTCTTCAATCCACACTGGAAGGTAGCAAGTAGCTCCGGCAGCCAAAGTGGAAGGAAGGCAGGAAGGAAGGAAGGGATATTTATTGAAGCTTAAAGATCCAGGGGAAGTTCCATAATGGCAGAAGAAGCTGGCCTGCCTTCACAGGCCCAAGCAGAGAGAGAGAGAAGTACAAGCCTAAAGGTCAAAAGCCACAGCACACTTCAGGAACTCCAGCTAGGCACACTTTGCATATCTTTAGATTGTAATCTGAAATCCACCACCACACCTTAAGATCCACCCAGTGACACTGCCTCCAGCCAGATGGCTAGAGATGCAAACTACAAACAAATAAACAACTGAATATATTGGGGGCCATCTATTCTATTCAAACCACCACAGCCCAACAACATGAAAATGTCATTGGAGATTAAGGAGTTTAGTGGGGAAAGGTTATGCAATTTTTTTAAATAAAGACTTTCATTTTAAATGTGAAAATTTGCCTTAGGAAAGTTACATGTATTTCATCAACTCACCCACAAATATACTAACTAGACTTTGATCACTACATGCCAAAGGCTGGGCCGAAGAGATGGCTCAGTGGTTAAAGTGATGTGCTTTGCAAACCTGATAGCCTAGGTTCAAGTCTCCAGTACCCATGTAAAGCCAAATGCACAAAATAGCACATGCGTCTAGAATTTATTTGCCAGTGGCAGGTGGTACTGGCACGCCCATTCTCTCTCTCTCTCTCTCTCATAAATTAATAAATAAATATTTTGAAAAAATGCCCCTACTGCTGAAGACACCAAACACTGTTGGCATGGACCATGGAGAGACCTGGTTGGAATCCGGAGGAGAGCCAGTCCCTAGACAATTAGCCCATCTAGTGCTGGAAGGTGCTACATGAGCTACCAGGGGAAAGTGGTCAACATCTATCCAAGCAACTCAAAGTCTAAGAGACTCAGAAGCAAACAACCTGATGTGATGCTTACACAAGTGCAATAGTGGCACACAGCTATGGTGGGTAACCACCTGCTCTTGGACTGGCTAACAGCTCCACTCAGTGGAAAGGAAACCATATATGGAACTGGGAAACAAGTCAGAATCAAATCCAGATAATGATTCTGCTTTCCATGATCAAGCTCCCTAACCTTAGACTATAAGAGTGTCTAAACCCTTTTAATTCTCTCTAAATTAGTAATGGTTATCCCATTTAACTGGTGCTGACTTCATTCTCCATTGGAGAATCTGCTTCTCCTTTTCAGATGGGAGCTGGACCTGAGGAGATGAATGACCCAGTGCACTCCACCCGGCCCAGCTGAAACTACAGAGGAATTGAGGAAATGAGCAAGAGTGCTGCTTTCTTAGTGAATCTGATATCAGCACAAGGGTGATGGAGGTAGATACTTAGGACACTGAACACCTACCAAACCAGAGATCCAGAGGCTCCTGAGTGCCCATCTCTGAAGTAGACTTAAAATGCTCTCAGAGTGGCTCAGGGAATTTTGCAGAAGGGGCAGAAAGATTGTTAGAGCCACAAATTGGGACATTTTGTACAGAGATATTGCCTCCCCTGCCCATAATTCATGACCCACAATCCCCATGGAGCTGACCTGCATCCCCAACGAAGAAGGGCTCTTCAGAAAAGGGACAGGGAGGAGGGAAAAGATAGTACCAACATGTGATGTTTGCATACACAATATGTCCATACCTAATAATAATAAAATGCCTAATTCTGATCTCTTAAATCACTATATGGTAAGAAAAAAAAAAATGATTCTTCATTGCTGGCAATCTGTGTTTTGAACAAGTCACATGTAGTGGGTTGTATAATACTTTCTGAAACAATATAAGTTTGTTTTCATAAAGAAAAGGAAATTGATATAAAAGTACTTAAAATATGGTCACTCCATAATTTGACTATATTAGGAAATGGAAGAAACATATACGATTGCTGTAGGTGGACAGACATTAGACTTAGAACCCATTGTAGACAGACCCTACCTTGTTTCCCTGGTAACGTCAGAAAAAGAAGAATCACTGCTTGCTCCTGACCAGTGAAGGTGGAGCTATCAATCACTCACCTGGTCAAGTGAACCCCCTCTACAGACACAGACATACTGGAGTTGGGAGGAACAGTCAACTCCTTAAAGAGATAATGTACTTATCCCCCCAAGAAGCTCCTCCCTCAAGGAAGTTGTTCACAGATCCTTATTGCCTATCCACTTTACTGAGTCCTAACTCAATAAGCAAGACTTCCTTTTCCCTCCTTTCTTTCTTTTCTTTGGATGCTAGTCAAACTTTTCGGCATACTTGTCCTGACACTTTGAGGCTGTTCCACCTATTTCAAACCTCAAGGTCTTGATCAGGCAAACCCCTTTCTTTTTCTTGTGGGGAGCATTCTCTCACTCTCTCAGGACTTTTGTTCTATGTATTCCTTAATAAAATTACTTTTGCTCTCACCCCGTTGTCTGCATTCTTTGGTTCCTGTTTGGGCAAGACATCAATTCCAGAGCCACTGACTCCAAACAGCCCCAGTGACCATTGAGTTATCTGGCACCTTAGCCACTTGAGTCAAACCCATCACTCTCAAAATCTGCAACAATATCATCTCTAGAAAGGCTCTATAAAGGTCGCCCTAATGTAGAAAAAGCCCAAATAGATATAACCTTTATTGTGGCACAAAATTTGTGACAACAGAATGTGGAACAAATAGCTTGACCACACAATAAGAGTCGTTGCATTTTAAGCAGGTTACAAGACCTGCAGAGCAATGTCCTGATGTGGCCAAGGGTTCCATGGTGACTGTGACCTCATGTATCCATGGGCTCTTAGGAAAATAGAAAAAAAAAAAAAAAAGCTTATTCAATCCTTGGCTCTTTTTGTTTGTTTCTTTGTTCGTTTTTTATACTTTTTTTTAATTGAGCAACAGATACGTTCTATGCTCCAAATCCAGCCCATAGAGAGTGAGCAGGTTCTGTACGCAGTCATTTAAGAATGCAAACTGCCCTACGGTTTCTTGTGACAATTGGCTAGCTTAACCAGATGAAACAGAAAATGCTGCGGCAGATGGAAGTAGGCACTATGCTATCACATCTGAATACAAATGTGTAGACAACTACTGAAGGTAACCTCTTAGGAATCAAGACCAGCAAGTCATTTTTGTGATGCTCATAGCTTCCACAATAGCCCTGCGCTTAGTTAGGTTTAATATTTGACAAACTATCTCATAATCTATCCCAACTGTCAGAGATGCTCGTATTTTTGGAAGGGAGATGCAGAATCAAACAAGTTTAGCTACAAAGCACTTACTGTGCATACTGCACAGGGGACCAGAAATATTGTGATAATGAGTATTTGACATCATTTATTTTTGGGTATTTTCTCCTCTGTGAGTTGACTGTGGTGATTTCCACAGCCCATTACTGTCATGGAAGTAAGGCTGCAGTTCTTAACTGCTTACTTCTTTCCATGAAGTTCTCCCTTACCCCACATGACCAGGTGGGAAGAAGCTTCTATGGATCTTTCCATCAGCTAGGTGAGGGAGAGGAATGGTGTGCCTCCCAGGTAAAGCTGCGCAACACGCTTCTTCGATGCTGGGAAGGTATGAACTAAAGTTCCCGGAAAAGAAAAAGCTGTAACTCTCCTGAAAGGCTATGTCATTGACTAGAATTTTAACGTGGAATATTGGTTTGTTATAAGTCCAGAGCTAAATAATGGTGGGCTATCTTTAAAAAAATATAACTTCATTTAATTAATTAATTTACTTGCTTAAGAGAGAGAAAGAAAGAGGCAGAGAGATAGAGAGAGAGAGAGAGAGAGAGAGATAAAGAGAGAGAGAGAGAGAACATGCCAGGGACTCTAGCCACTGCAAACGAACTCCAGATGCATGAGCCACCTTGTGTATCTGGATTTGTGTGGGTACTGGGGAATCAAACCTGGGTCCTTTGGCTTTGCCAGTAAGTGCTTTAACCACTGAACCATCTCTCCAGCTCTATTGGGATATCTTGAACCCCACAAATAGTCATTGATTGCCCATCTGTGTCTGACCTAACATCCTTGTGACCAATAGATAATCAGGTGAAATCTTTCTGGAGTGCACTAACAGACCACTGCCTTCCACCAACCCAAAGGCCAAGAATGGCATCAGATAGCATCAGAAGCCTATGGTGGAGATTTCCCACTTTGTTCTGCCTGCCTAAATGATGCTTATGCAAATGTATTTGAAAAATGTCTTTGTTCATGACTTTCTTTTGTTCTCTAACTCTAAAACCTTCATGAAATTGCTAACAGGTGGGAACATGGAATTAGGGCAACCTGAATTTGTGTTCCTGGGCCATGCTCACTTATATTTGGCTTCAGAATAAACCATCTCTTATTCCCTTTGAGGTGAGACCTGTGTGACTTACTTTAAGACAGAGAAATAGTAGACAGGCAGTGAGAAGAAGTAAAAACCTTAACCTAGGTCAGCCAGTGCTACATCAAAGATGCTAGTGGTTCTGAGATTGATAAAAAATAAATAAATCTGTTATCCATCTATCAGCCTGTAAGGCCATTTCAACCTGGAAATTAATTAAGACTAATATTTTGTCAGTATGGTAGTTTGATTCGTTCCATAAACTTATATGTAGCCACCTCCCAACTTAAAAAAAAAAAAAACTCTTTCCTTCTAATAATTGTTCACCACTAACATATCCTTAGGAAGGTGAGAAGCGTCATGAGTCTCCTTAACGTTCTCTCCTTCTTGGGCTTCCCAGTTTCGTGAGGCCTGATCACAGGTGTTGTAATTCAAAATGACAGTGGTAGCATCCAACCTATAGGAAACAGCAACACTACTGTACTCTATATCTTTCAGGCAGTTGGAAATATGAATAATCTGAATAGGCTATATTTTTTCATTTTGATGTGGTCCTATTACTCTTAATAATTAAAATTAATTAAATGTGTACATAAATATGCTGTAATATGTCTATATATAAGAAACTTTCCATAAGCACAAAGCAGAACATTTTGTGAGATTCCAATATACTGACTCAAGCGTAGTTGTCTTCAATGGTGAGATCACACTCACTCCCTGCCCTGAGACTGACTCCAGAGGTGATGATTTGAGCAGAAGATATGACTTGAAGTTGACTAGTGTCCTACTTATACTAAACCTGCCTGATGGACATAGCCCACGCTGCTCTCTCCTGTGCTATAGGATGTCAGGAGCTGCTTTGACATTCCTATGTTCTCAGCTATAATTTTGGTCTTTTCACCAAAGCAGTTTTATTTCCTGACAGGCACTACAGCTTATGCAAGCCAAGGCTATTGGGAAAATATTCCAAGTGCACAGGTTCTGTGGTTGGTGGAAAACAGGCATTCATGGAAAAGGGACTGGAACCAAGGTCTCTTCCGATTGCTATTTTGGAACTTCTGGTTTTCCTGTGGAATTCCAAGTCGGTGGTGATTGCAAAACCAAAAAGAGCAAACAGAATATTAGAAACGGAAAGGACCAGGAGGAGTCTGTTTAGAAAACAGATAAATACAAATTGTGTTTTATAGGTCTTCATTTTTAAATCAGAAGAAATGTGTAATGTTGGGCAGTCTGAGTCATGTCATGGAATGTCTGCGTTTTCCCTTTGTTGTAAATCAGTCTCCCTGCGTCTTTGATCAGACCCCTTAGAAAAGCTTCACATCTGGGTCCTTTGGACACAGGACATGTTCTGACATGTAGAAGTTTATCTTGAGTAGCCCATGGCAGCTAGCGCCACCTAGCTTCTCCATGCCCTCAATTCAACGACTTTCCCAAATGTTAGCTGAGTCCTCCATCAGGACCAAATGTCAAATGAGCCCTTCATCCGGGCACATCACCCACCCACCTCACACGTTCTGAATGGAGGAGGGTGGAATGGAGTCAGAGCAGCCTAACTGTTCTGAGCAGCTGTCAGAGGGTAAGACATCACCATTCTGCAAAAGTTTAGGTAGGATTGGCACAAATTCTCAATGTGTAGTTTGCTCGCCTTTATGTGACAAATGTTTTTTCTTATACAAAGCAGTTACATGATATGCAAAGAACTGGCTTCTGAATTTTAGCTATGAGGTTCTTAATTGAGAGAATCTCTAGAAGAATCTTTTCAAGGCTCATGCTTAGGAACTGCCTCCCAGTAAAGAGGATCACAATGTGTCACCCCATGACATGCCACTCTGACATGGGGTTGATTTTTGTGCTGAAAGCAATTGAGAAAAAGGAACACAGAGCTCTCTGCCCTCCCCCATCTGTCCAGTCACCGAGCAGAAGTACCCTTTCATGAAGATGTCTCCACACACCAGGAGGAGGCAAGTAACCTCGTCACCAGAGGTGGAGACCACCTCAAGGTAAGTCTGTATTGTACAACCCCTGCTTCATAGTTTTCCTTTCTGAAGTTTCAGTTACCAGCAGACAGCTATAGCCCAAAACACTAAATGGAAAATTCTAGAAATAAATGATTCAAAAGTTCAACATATGAGTGTGTTAGTCAACTTTCTGTCACGATGACAAAATATCTGTAACATACAACTTAGAAGGAGGAAATTCAATTATATTGGTACAGAGTTTCAGAGGTTTCAGTTCATAAATAATTGCTTCCATTATTTCTGTCTGTGGTGAGGGAGAATATATTGGCAGGGGGCACACAATAGTGCAATGTTACTCACCTCATGGTAGCTAGGAAGCAGAAAAGGGGAAAGAGAGAGAGCAAAAGAGAGAGAAGACATGACTAGGGTTACAATGTACCCCCAGGACACATACCAATTAGGCCCCTCCTCTAAATAGCCAGCCTATTAAGTTATGAGTTCATTAAAGGACTAACCTATAGAAACTTCATGATCCATTTACCTGTTATTGTCCAACCTGTGAACATTGATGCACTGAGGACCAAGTTTTCAATACATGAGGCTTTGCAGAATATTTCATATGCAAACTAGAGCACACACTATTCTGCTTAGTGTGAAGAAATCTTATAGCATCCTCTCCTCTACAGACTGAGACATGAATGGTCCTTTGTCCAAAGTACCTACACTGTATACTCTACATATTGCATACACTGCAAACCAGTCACTCAGTAGCTGTCTCTGTCATAAGAGTTATCTGTCATCTGTTGGAGTTATCTGTTATCTGTTGGAATGCTCTTAGGCTAATAGCCCTTATTTTATTTAACAGTAGCTCCAAAGCACAAAAGCAATAATGCTGGCAAGTACCTTACAAATTGTCTATTTTATTACTATTGTTAACTTCCTCTTGTTCCCAATTTATAAATTAAACTGAATCATGGGCATGTATACATAGAAAAAAAGTCACATATAGCATTCAACACTATTCTTGATGTCAGGTGTCCACTGGCTGTTTCAGAATGTATCTTCCATGGCTAAGGGAGAATTACTATTCAAACCTTCATTTGCCACTAATTCTCCTCCATACATCAACCTACAGTTTACCACACCTACAGCCACTCCCATTTACCTAGCCAGAATGTATATACCTTTGTTAAAATTATATGTAAGTCCCCAAGTGTAACTCCTTTTCTACCCTTTTTACTTCTTTTCTGTGAAGCTCTTGCACACGTAAAAAAGAATATATATGTGTGTGTACATATATATATGTGTGTGTGTGTATGTGTATGTATATATATTACAATGTACCTGATTTTCTTTTCTTATTCTACCATTGGTCAGTTTAATTTGCAGTTTTGAGCCATAGAAAATAAAAGAATAAAGGAAAAGTCTTCATTCCATCCCACTTAGGTACACATGAACAACTTATTACTACTCATTAAAAAAAGATATCTAGGGAAAGTGGTATGAGGTAAGCTGCCCCTTGTCTTTCTGATGTCAACTTTGAAAACACTGTTATTTGTTTTTGAGAGAGAGAGAGAATGGATATGCCAGATGCAAACGAACTCCAGGCACATGCACCATTTTGTGTATCTGGCTTTATGTGGATACTTGGAAATTGAACCCAGATCAACAGGATTGGCAAGCAAGTGCCTTTAACCACTGAGAAATTTCCCCAGCCCTGATATTGATTGTGAGTGGGAGTTATGATTTCACCTTCTGGAAAGGTAACAGAGATCTCACCTGAAGCACCATGATTTTCCATGTTTGTGATAGTGGACTGTGATGATGTGAGAAAGTGAAAGACACAAAATCATGAGTGTCTGTGTGGTGGTTTGACTCAGGTGTCCCCCATAAACTTAGGTGTTCTGAATGCTAGTCTCCCCAGCTGATGGCAATTGGAAATTAAAGCCTCCTGGAGGCAGTGTATTGTTGGGGGTGGGCTTATGGGTGTTATAGAGCCAGTTTCCCCTTGCCAGTGTGTGGCATGCTCACCTGTTTTTGTTGTCCACCTTATGTGGGCCAGGGGTTGATGTGCACCCTCTGCTCATGCCATCATTTTCTCCTGCCATCGTGGAGCTTCCCCTCAAGCCTATAAGCCAAAATAAACCATTTTTTTCCACAAGCTGCTCTTAGTTGGGTGATTTCTACCAGCAATGCAAACCTGATTGCAACAGTCTGAGATATCTATCACAGGCTCATGTACTGGAGTACTTGGTCCTCAAATGGGGACACTTGTTTTGAGAGGTCATGGAACCTATCTATCTAGCAGAAACAGGTTGCTAGGAGTGGGCCTTGAAGGTGCTATATCTGCATCTGGTTTTATCCTAAGCTTTCTGCTTCCTGGTCCTTTGAGCTATAAACTAGCTGCAGCACAGGCTCTCACTGGCCATCAGAGCTGCTACGGCAGCTGTGATTTGCCCACTCTGATGCACCGTATGCCCTGTTAGATTTCCAGAAAGCTCTCTCTTCAGCCCACTGTCTTCCGCACAGGTGTGCCTAGGACCAGATAATCCCTATCAGTTGTTAAGGAAATTGACTTAAGCCTTACCTTCCCAGGGCCTGGATAAGGAATGAGACCTTGTCTCAGCTGCCACTTGTTTTCCTGGGTGAGCATGTGGAAATATAGACTTCATTTCCCTGGAAGAGTTTCTATGGGCATTCCAGAAACTCCTAAGATACAGACATGGACAAGTGATGCCCACTTCCCCTTACTCAGTGATCCAAGGCTCCCTTCATCTTTACCTCCAGTCCTGCTGTTTTCTCCTATCGTTGAATAAAGCCTTGGGGCCAAGAAACTGTCTGGCTCCATTCTCTCTCGCTAATCACACACATTATACCCTCTAAACCTGAGCCAAAATGAGCCTCTGTGCATGAAGTTGTGTACATCAGTTATACTTTCGCAGCAACACCGTTCTTTGGCATGCAAATGATTTTCCCACTTATTAAGACAAAAGCAAATGTACGTGCTAATGAGATAGACATGCTTGCTAATTTTTACATTAAGAATTAACATGAGGGCTAGAGAAATGACTTAGTGGTTAAGGCACTTGCCTGCAAAGCCTAAGGACCCATGTTTGGCTCTCCAGAGCCCACATAAGCCAAATGCACTAAGGTGAGGTAAACACAAGGTCGCAAATGCCTACTAGGTGGCACAAGTGTCTAGAGTTCAATTTCAGTGGCTGAGGCCCTGGTGCATCAATTCTCTCTCTCTCTCTCCCTCTGTCTTCCTCTTTCTGTCTCTCTAAAAATAAAATATTTTTTAAAAAGAATTAACTGGGGCTGGAGAGATGGATCAGTGGTTAACATGGCCTGGGTTTAATTCCCCAGTAACCATCTAAAGCCAGATATACAAAGTGGCACATGTGTCTGCCATTCATTTAGAGTGGTAAGATGCCCTGACACACTAATTCATTCTCGCTCTCTCTCCTCTCCCTTCCTCCTTCCTTTTCTCTCTCTCTCTCCTTTCATCCTTATGAATAAATCCATAAAAATATTTTTAAATAATTAACTCAGCTAAATATCTGATATTGCAAGAGGGAGCACAGCATCCACATTCTTTTTAAAGTTGATCAATATTTTGATTTTATAATCATCAATTGAGGACAATATTTCACATAAATATATAGTATAAATGGTAGTAGTACACTTAGGGGCATTTTAGAAACTGCCAAAAATTTGGTCTTAATCCTAAACCAAAATTCATTTAACAACTTTTTTTAAGTGAAATTCAAGTCAGCCACTCAAATTGAATTTTTTTTAAATCAAACATTCTAACACAACAGAATCCAAAGATATACTAATTTTGTCCTTAGATGCTCATGAATGATGTTAAGAACGTATTAACATATTTGTTTTCCACATATAAACTTTTGTGTTTTCCTATGAGCAGAAAAGTTTGCATGTACAGTAAAACACCTGCAATATGTAATAAGAATCTGGACTCTGACCTGAGTTGTGGCATGATGACATGGTTAGTATCATGGGTACACATTGTGTGTGCAGGACCAAGGCTGGAATGAAGCTGTGTGATGTCACATGGGCAAACCCTGCCAGAAAACTCAGATTTACGGCACATTTGATTTTGAATTAATTTTTGGTGGTTGCAGGTTCAGAAACCTTTTACTTTTGTGTAATTTTTCTCAACCTCCACATTCATTTACACAGCCCATTTGGGATCATACCTCCAGGTTGAGAAACTATGCTCTAGTGACATGGCCCTTGTGCAAGCATCAGCTATGGGACAGGACCCTGAGACGTGAGAACATTCCAGCTCTTGTGTAACCCAAGGACACTGAGATTTCCTAGCCTGTGGCAACTGCTGGTGGTGTAGTTACCTGCATTACTGAGACAAAACATCCAACCAAAAGCAGCTGATGTGGGGAAAGGGTTTATTTGTGCTTACAATCTTGAAACTTCATGATGGCAGGGGAAAGCATGGCACAAGCAGAGGCTGGGCATCACTTATTGTGACCTTAGGTGAAAAAAAAAAAGGCAGCAACAGAGTGAGCTGAATTCTGGCAAAGGGGTGTTAGTTGTGATACCACCACACCTGTCCCCCCCCCCACACACCACACCTCCTCCAGCAACGCCCCACCTCCCAAATTGTCACCAGCATGCAAAACAGATGAGTTTATGGTGGACATGTGACTGAAACCACCACAACTGGCATCATAGCTTCCAGGCAGGTGTACATATTGGGATGTCTCTGCCTTTGACAGCAACTGATGTCAGAGACTTCGCCCTAAGAACTTCACAGGTTTCTGAAATTCATCTGACAACCAGGACCTGCTATGTCATGTTTCTTCTTTGTAGTTGCAATTGGGAGAGGAAACAAATCACTCTTACAAGCCAAAAATATCTTGTCCTTCCACTTAAATCTGTCTAAATTCATATAGGCTAGTCCGGCAGGCAAAAGGCTACTGCGTAGGCTCTCCCTTAAAACAGCAGTCATAGAAAAAGAGTGAAAACAAGTTGTAGGAAACTAATGGGGCTACCAGCAGTCTCCAGTTCTGAGATAGTCCTTTCTCACTGACCCAGAAGCAAAGATGAAAGTCCAAGGAAAGCCCATGGTATTTCCATTCAAGGTTCCACAGAGCTTTTGGATTCCATGAATAATTCACATGGAGATCTGAGATCTACAGATCTTAAGTAGGCAGAAGAGGAATGATGACGAGTTTCATACCAGCAGTTGCTGATAGTAAAATGCAGTGCAAAACATGTTGTTGTAATAATCATGTTGTAGATGATGTTCAGCCTACAATTTAATGTGATTTCACTATATTTCACAAGATGTTGAGTTAGCATAGTGAATCAAAAGACCCAGTTATGCTCTGGCATAGACCTTTTGAATCCTGCCTGAGAAAAATGAATAAGGATCCTCTTAATAGAGAATCTTGAACAAAGTCACATTTATAATTAAATATTTTAATGCATTAAATGATTCGAAATAAAATTTCTAAAGGATTAACAAAATGGTTTTATTTTTGAAAAATCTATTCTTAAATCTTAGAGAAATTTTGGGCTGTTACCCATAGTACAATGATTGGTGACAACTGAAAAAATATATATATTCCTTCCCAGAAGCTGAGAAGATAACTATATTTGTGAAGATGGTCTGAAGAGATGTAATTAAGAATCTCACAATGAGGTTATTTCACATGCCAGTGGTTCCAAGTCCAATAACAGCATGCTTGTAAGAAAAGGAAGAGACACAGACATGCCTACTGAGACCATGTAAAGACAGACACAGTTGCCTGGGGCCTGCACACACCAGCAGCCACTAAAGCCAGAGAAGCATGGATTCTTCTCTCCTATCTGTAGAGTAAGCTTGATTTCAGTTCTGTGGACTTGAGAACTATGAGTAGTTAAATTTCTTTCTTAAGATCCTTATTTATTTATTTATTAGACACAAAGAGAGAGAGAGCAAATAGGCATACCAGGGCCTCTAGCCACTACAAACAAACTCCGGACACATGCACCACCATGTGCATCTGGCTTATGTGGGACCTGGAGATTCGACCCTGGGTCTTTACTCTTTGCAGGCAAATACCTTACCGCTAAGCTCTAAATTCCTTTCTTTAATCCACCAAATGTGTGTGAATTTCTTACAACAGACCTAGGAAAACAATGGACTTAAATATCGCATCAGAGAAGCTGAATTAAAAAGAATAAATGTTTTAAAGAGCAATTCTTTCTCACTGATTGGAGCAGGAAGGCCTTCCTCCTATTCTCTCGTCACATGCACCAGTACAGAAATGGCAACAGGCAAGCATATAGCTTCTTAAGTAGCCAAAGTGAGGCTGTGTAAGAATCAAAGATAGCATAGAAGAAGGCATCCAGACACTGTTCCCCACACATTTTGTTCTCTAACACAACCGTGCCTTTCACAACGTTGTTTCCTCAGACTGAGGTGATCATTCCTGTCCAGGAAGCCCCTAGAAATACGCTTCAGACATAAAGAAGGCATTGTCACCTCTTCCGTAATTCTACCTTCTACACCATCATGCATTCAAACTCACAAGCGTGCACACACACACGAGAGCACACACGCTCTCGTGGACACTACAACACTTCTTACTCACCTCTAGTTTGTAAAGTTATCTCTCAAACTAAGTGGTGAGGGTTATAAGTATGTCAGTGTGATCCATTTACCCTCAATCCCTCCATATGTGATCTTTATTTTTTTTAATTTATTTATTTATTTATTTGACAGAGGAAGAAGGAGAGAGAGAGGGAGAGAGAGAGAGAGAGAGAGAGAGAGAGAGAGAATCGTGCACCGGAGCCTCCAGCCACTGCAAACAAACTCCAGAAGCGTGTGCCTCCTTGTGCCTCTGCCTAACGTGGGTCCTGGGGAATTGAGCCTGGGTCCTTTGGCTTTTCAGGCAAATGCCTTAACCACTAAGCCATCCCTCCAGCCCCAGATGTGATCTTTAAACCACTCAGTGGTCTACTCTGGATCTTCTTGAGACAGGACAGCTAGGCTCTTGTTCCTGGCATCATGAACAAGACCTAGGAAGAGGAAGCTGCCAGCTTTTCCAAGGCCTAGATGTCACAGTCCCAGAAAATCTTCCTCTTTCATTCTACTGGTCACAACAAACTGAAAGACCATCTCTGAGCCAAGGGATGGGAAATATCTCCTACCTCAGTGTAGTGAGCTATAGGCATGTAAGGAAACTGTTGCTTGTCATATGTGAAGATCCCAGCCCCATCTCTTACTAGCATGATCTGGACCACAGGTACCTCACCTTTATACTCAATATGCTCTTCATAGAGCTATAGGAACAGAAACACTGTGTACTTAATCAGACTACTGAAGAATAAAGAATGTACTACAATGTGCCTAGCATGACTCAGTATACATAGTAGCTGTCTAACACATGATAAATACTTGTCTTCTCACAAGAAGTGATGCAATAAGGCTGGAGAGATGGCTTAGCTGTTAAGGCACTTGTCTGCAAAGCCAAAGGACCCAAGTTTGATTCCCCAGCACCCACGTAAGCCAGATGCACAAGGTGGCACGTGTGTCTGGAGATTGTTTGCAGCAGCTGGAGGCCCTGGTGTGTCCATATTCTCTCTCTCTCTCTCTCTCTCTCTCTTTTTTGCTCTTTCTCAAATAAATAAATGAAAATCTCCCCCCCCCCCAAAAAAAAAACATTTTAAAATATGTGATGCATTAGAAAACAGTAAGCCAACTGTGTGTGGTAGTGCAAACCTGTAATCCCTGCCACTAGGGAAGCTGAGACAGGAGGATTGAGAATTTGAGGCCAGCCTGTGCTACACAAAGAGTTCCAATGAGGCTGGAAGGTGAATGAAGGGAAGGTGGTATAAAGGGAGAGAAAAAAGCAGAAAGGGAGAGGAAAGAAAGGAGGGAGTGAAGGATGAAGATAAAGAATGGGGAAATTTTTCTCTTTTTCAGATAGATGTAGATCCTAAGGAGACAGCCACCCCATCATACCTCCAAAGGGCCCCAGCTGAAACTAAGAAAAAATGGCGAAACAAGCAAGGGGGCTGTTTTCCTGATGAACCGGATACCAGCACAAGGGGGAAGGAGATCAACACAGAGAAAAATCAACTCCTACCAAATCAGAGAGCCAGAGCCTCAGAGGCCCCAACACCTCATCACTGAAGCAGACCAAAAATGAACCCAACATGGCTCAGGGAAATTTTGCAGAAGAGGGGGTGGAAAGAATGTCAGAGCCATATGTTGGGTCATGATCTGCAGAGACATTTAGCTTACCCATAACTGTGGGCTAACTCCACAATGCATGACCCATATACCTCAACAAGGAGGGGCCAAGGGGAGGGGGTAGGTCATGGATGAGCCTAATAATGGTACCAAACTGACTGTATTTGCTGAATACAAAATCAACTAATAAAGAGAATGGGTAAAATTAATACTATAAATAAGATTAAAGAAAGAAGGATCCGTGCAGCCACTGACACCAAAGGCACTAAACACTCAGTCATGTGGACATGATCATGGTCAAGAAATAATGCAAAGGCATCCAGGGCAAAGGCATCTGGTGATTGGCAAAACAAGTGTACAACAGAATGAAAGGTGAAATCTAAGCTGAGACAGGAAGGAAATAAAGATCTGAATGAACAGCAAGAAAGGGGAGACGTGCAAAGGTCACAAGAAGTCCAAAGGACAGGTAAAATCAAAGCTCCTACAAGAGTCATGCAGGGACTGAAGATAGAAAGAGGAAATTCTAGGTTTCTGAACTCGAGAAATTTGACAGCATGGCCCAAGTCCTAGCCATTCAAGCTCTTGTAAAGGAGGCCATCGCAAATGGTTCAGCCATCAAGATAAATGACCAGGGTAATGGATGAGTTAGCCACATGCAATTGACATTAAACTGACCAAGTATTTAACACTGATCAGAGTATACCTAAGGACTCAACAATTGGTAGATGCTATTATATCTATTATTATAAATGATTGTGGCAGCTTTAACAGCTGAAAAAAAACATACAAACCTATATGCACAGTCTTAGAAAGTAACTATCATCTTACAAAAGTGGTATGTCAGAGTACTGTCTCCAAAGATAGCCCGTATTCAAGTTCTAGTGTGGGAAACAACAGAGAGAGCACAGGATGTCAGATATAACTCTGCTTTACATCGTGTTGATTTATATATCAGATGCTTTATCTTTACCCATTTGTTGCTTATATGTCTTATCAGAAAAATTTTAAAGTGGGGAAATTTCAGGATTTGGGAGCCCCTCTGATCTGGAAGTGGACCAGGAGGAGGAGGTAATAAATTATATGCATAATCAGCCATGCACATGTGTTCTACAGCACTAGGAATCTAAACAGATAACAGTAAATAAGAAGGGAGTAGCATTTCAACCATTTCTGCTGGATCTAGTACAAATCAGTCTCATTGAAAAAATATTTAATATATATTTCCATATAGATACTTGCACACCCATGTTCATACCTACTCTATTTACAGTAGCAAGGAAATGAAACCAGCCTAGATGGTCATTAATTAATGATTGGATCATTAAAATGTAGTACATCTACAGAATGATATTTTATTCCTCTATAAATAGTAGTAAAATTATGAAACTTTCAAGGAAACTAGATGGAACTGGACAAGATTATACTAAGGCACCAAAATCATGTGTCCCCTCTCATATGTGGATCTTAACTTTTAATATTTCTATGTAGGTAAATAGAAGATTCAAGAGTGAGTGTGGCCTATGAAACTTGATATACCACAAAAAGGGAGCAAAAGGTGTAGAGAAAGGGTGGGTGGGCAAATGGTCTCTTGTAACATGAAGACGGCAGTGCAGCTGAGGTGGGGAGAAGTCTCCAGGGAGGGTTGGGGAAAAGAAACAAAAAATATTTGTCTGAAAAATTGTTAACATGAAAATTTCTTTGAATGCTAATAATTTTTCTAAAACTTATTTATTCAGAATTATCTACTACAGTATATTATATAACACAAAACCATTTAGGATGGGTTTGATTAAATACCTTAAATTTTCTTAACTCCCTAAAATTTTAATAGAGGGATTTTAAAAATCCATTTTTCCCCTTGCTTTTCATCTAATTCTATCATTTGAAAGTGTCTGGTAATGAACACATGAACAAGAGGTGGACATCATTTACCCATAAGTGTTTTGTGCTCTTGGCTGGACAACTGATTCCCATAACCTGACCCTAAAAGAGGCAAGAGGGTTGAAACCAAATATTTATGATACATCCTCCCACTCCATCTGATAAGACAAGTAACTCAGTGATGTGCATTCCCATGAAATACCCAGCCTAGGAACGGTCTTACATAAGTGACACAAAGCTTTGGTGTAACAGTCAAAACAAGGAAGGCAGGGGGGCTGGGTGTGATTCAGTTTACTAACTCTGTACCTTGGGAAACCATGAATTTCTTGTGAGTAAGCCCTGCCCAAGATAATGAAAGTATAAAAATATATTTACACAATAGTCATTGAAGTTGAGTGTTTTCATCTTGTTTTCTAGTCTACTGGCTAAACAGGAAGTTTTTTGCAGGATGCTCCAATATCCTCTGTTCAGAGGAACTTTAGCACTTAGCTTTCCTTTTCTCCCACGACACACTTAATGTTTCCGCTCCAGGTCCTGAATTCAGCCACAGATTTCCTGCAGGCAGCTCCTTAGCTCTTTCTGAGGGTTAGTCACAAGAAGGCTTTGTAGATAGACTCACCTCTTACTGATGTGCCCTGAAGGAAGTCACACTAGGAGAGTTCATGAAACTTTGCACAATAGGATAGCAGACGATTGCTGGAAGTTGGTGCTTAAGATCCCTTCTGGTCATGAGGAGAAAACTGAAGGATTCATTGCACTTCACTGTGAGGGGAGGCTCTTCCAGGCCTTCTCTTGGTACCTGAGAATCGTTCCAAGGACTAATTACTATCACCATCTGAACGTAAGGGTGAAAATAAATCAAGGCAATGGGAACTGGCCATGTTGTGTTTTCCAGGGTGACGATACCAACAGTTCCCAATTTTCCTTTAAGCCAAATTCCTACTTTCAGGTGAGGTTTTGCAATCCTGAGTCAGCATGGCATGGTGATGGCAAATACAGACTTCAGAATCCCAGTGCTGACGCCATCACCTTCAGAGAAACATGCCCATTCCTATGAATCTCTATTTTAGCTTCTTCTTCTTCCAAATGGGAATCGTGATTATATTGGGCTGAAACCTACAAATGATTTATTTTATAAATTAAAACTTACATGTCTTTTGGTGATGATTAAGGAGTTAATACTTATAAAGTGTCAGGCAGACTGCTGGTGAAAATATAACCAAATGATTAAATCTTTGTTATTATCATGTCATTTTCTTTCAATTTGTAATTCTTAAACTTACAATGTATGTATCACTTAATAACAGAATCCTGGAGGATGGGACTATTTCCTCTGTTCACTTCTGCATTCATTCCTGAGATAATTCTCGATAATAGCACAAAATCAATAAATATTTGCTATATGAATAATGAACCAGCCAGAAAATCCTGAGCTATTCCCTCTCTTTCCTCCCTCCTCTATCTCACTCTCTCTCTCCCTCTATCTCCTTTCCCTTCTCTTCACTCTCTCTCTGTCTCTCCCTCCTCCCGTCCCTCCCCTACTTGTTGAAGAAGAAACTTTCCAAATTAGCCCTGGTAGAGAAGGGCATTCTCAAGATGACAGAATAATCCATTTCTGACCAAATGACACGAGAAATACAAGAAATGACTTTTGCCAACAAATCTATTTGTAATTTTGAATCACCAGCTGAAGAGATATTGACAACTTTAAGAAACAAAATTAACACATGGATCAAGAATTTTTTACTTACCAATTATAGAGTCATTAAAGAAGAGTATAGAACTGGAGAGATGCTTAAAGTAGTTAACTGCTTCTTACTCAAACATGAGGGCTTGAGGGGCCCTGAGACCAGCCATGTTCAATTCCCTAGCACCCACGCAAACAGTTGGGTATAACCACCCATAACTGTAATCCCTCCCCTGTGGGAAGCAGAGACCAAAGTGGCAGCTCCAGGATCAATAAGAGACTCTGAAGGAATCAGGCAGAAGGGTGACGGAGGGTGTACCCACGGAGTTCTCTTCTGGCCTCTACATCTGCACATACACATATGCATACACCACATATATACCACACGCACACCACACATATGAGGATGCAAAAATAAACAAATAAATATTTAAGACTAGAATATTGAGCCTAATGCAATGTTCATGAATAGCATGAAGACTGTGAGTATAGGAGATAAGTCAGCAAATTCTGAGCTACATTGCCTGGTTTCTAGTCCCTTTCATATTGACTTTGAGATGCTGAGAGAGCTACAGCATTGTATTAGATGAGCAAGTACCCACTGCTATGAATGGGAAACACAAACAATGTCACATTTTGCTGCTCACATGGTGTTTTAGAAAGATAACATCTACTCCAAACAGAGTCTTTTGGAAAGCCACCATCATCAAATCTGTTTCTTCTTCTTCTTTATTTTACCCCTTTGATCCCATTTGCATCATTTCCTTTCGAATAGTGTCAGTTCTGAGGCATCAAAAGTTTTATTCATCAGAAAATAGGCTCTCCACAGAAAATGAGGCGTGGTTGGTCACACTCATGTGTTCAAAAATTAAAAAAAGTCATCAACCGCAAAGCTTTTTGATGATGTCCAACAGAAATGTTAAAACTGCCTCATTTCTTCCCCATCTTCCTGCTTCAGAAAAGATTCTCATGAGACTCTCGGGAGAATACGGACAAACAGACTTGGAAGGGAGCTGAGCAGGCACTTATGTCAGGAGGATGTTGTTTATACTTCAGATCCTGTTTTCATCCTGGATGAAGTGCTTGCTGTTACCAGGTGCTTCTCCTGTTATCAGCTCCCCCTCCGGGCTCAGCCCACTGGAAGCAGCTTCCGGCAGCCTGTGTGTGAAACTAAACACTATGGAACAGGAGGGTGCCTGTCAAAGGTTATCGTCCACCTGCTTACAGTTCCCATATGGACCAAGGTTGATGCTGGTTTGGTGAGGCCATTTAAGTCATGTGCCAGCCATAGGTCACAGAAAAGAAACAAGAGTTCTTGCTGAAGGAGAGCTCAGAGAGAAAAAGAAAAAAGAAAAAGAAAAAACACATGGCAGGAGCAGGACACCTGAGAAAAGAGAAGTCCTAGAGTTAGATGCTGCAGACACCAATTAAAGTGAAATAGCCAGCCTTCCCGGGGAAAGCAGTGAACAGATGAGTATGCAATGGCCTGTAAATTGTTTTCCTCATGGTCGATTGTCATGTTGCTCCCAAGAATTAGGAAGGTTTAACTACTCCAGGGTGAGTTACTTTATAATTCTCTACTCCAAAGGAAAAACACTGTCTCTCCTCCTCGAGGAACAAAGCAACCTCCAAAAACAGATGTGATGGATCAATTTTACTATAACATCCAATCACAATTCATAAGATTATCAGAACTCAGGGATGCTTAACTATGGGCTGAACCCTCTTGACTAAGCCGTGCGTGTCTTAGAGCCAAAATGGAGTATAATCTCTGCCCAGTTCTACTCCTACTGGGTGGTAGTCAACGGGTAAGCAGAGCTCACAGAAGTAGACCTATGTGCAGGTTGGAAGGCCTGCTGAAGTCCTCGTAGACATTTCAATGCCTGTCAACAAATGAGCATCCTGTCTCCATAGGCTGTGTACCTAAGGAAATGAACACCAAGGTTGTATCCTCTGAGTTATCAGTTACTGACGGTAAAAGCGAAGACCTGACTTAGGAGTAGGGAAAATATCACCCATGACACTTCCTCTAAGTCAGGCTTAACTTCCTCTTAACTACTCATGACTTCCTTCCAGACACAATCTCCAGTCACAACACTTTGGTTCCCAAACAGACCCAGTCGACCCTAACCAACTCACTGATTTCAAGAACAAATCACAAATGGTCATCACTGTCGGAGCAAACTGCAAAATGCCGACAGTCTTTTTCCCTTGCTGACAAATTAGGGGGAAATCAGGAAGAGGAATGTTGTATGAAAGGATATGATTTCTTAGAATCGTTATTGTGGGAAGTTCTTAAAGATATCAGAAAATAATGATTTGTAAAATATGTAGAACTGCTTTTAAACTGAATCAAGTGTTCTAGATTCATGCAAAAAAAAAAAAACGAAAAAATAAGCTGGACATGTTGGCACACACCTTTAATCTCAGCACTTGGGAGGCAGAGATAGGAGGATTGCCATGAGTTCAAGGCCACCCTGAGACTACATAGTGAATTCCAGGTCAGCTTGGACCAGAGTGAGACTCTACCTGGAAAAACAAAGCAAAAAGAAGAAGAAGAAGAAGAAGAAGAAGAAGAAGAAGGAGAAGGAGAAGGAGAAGGAGAAGGAGAAGGAGAAGGAGAAGGAGAAGGAGAAGGAGAAGGAGAAGGAGAAGGAGAAGGAGAAGGAGAAGAAGAAAAGAGAAAAGAAAGAAAGAAAAGAAAATATAGCTTTTCCGAATCCACAAGGATAAACATTTCCAGTACAGAGATTAAAAAACTAAGAACTTCCTAAACCAAAAGACAATTTAGAACTCTTCCTATTTAGTTGAAAAGGTAAGTATGAAAGGTAGAAAGGTAGAGCTATGTTTTCCATAAAGACATTTAAGGGCTGGGGAGATGGCTCAGTGGGGAGAGTGCTTGCTGCACAAGCATGAGGACCTGAGTTCAATCCCCAGCATCCACTTAAAAAAAAAAAAGCTGTAGCTGGACGTGGCTGCACACACTTATAACTCCAGGTGGAAGGGGGTGAAAGAGACCCATGGATTGCTAGGGCTCCATGGTCAGCCAGCCTAACCCAAATGCAGGGATCACCAGGTTCAGTGAGAGCCTGTCTCGAGGGAATAGGGTGGAAGATCGATAGAGGAGGACACCTCTTCTCTTCCTCTGGCCTTCAGGTAAGCACGCCCGCGGCACATGCATTTGCACACACATGTGCACACATCGCACCATACCCTAAAATCATTAAGGATACTTAAAAATCCCAAAAGTAGTTGTCAAGACTAGTCAATGGATCCAACTGGGAAACTGAGGCAAGGAGGCACTGGTACTTCTGATGCAGTGTCTGATACTATGAACTCTCTTTTAGCCTTTGTTTAGGGGGAAAAGTCCTTTAAACTTCTATAAACAATAATGGTTAATAGAATGAGATATGTGTCCAGGCTGCTCTATAACATAGCCACTCAAGCAGTTGTTCAGGGCAATTCTCCTGCCTTTTCTACTCCTACAGCCGATCCTATAATTATCTCAGTGAATCCTACCCTTCAAGCAGCTTTCTGGATATTTTTCTTCATGGCAGAAATGACTTCCAGAGTGGATTCTGTTGTCCTTGTTTATGATGGCGGATGGTGCATGGAGTGAGGGAGTTGGCTTTTTATTTTGATTATAAGTGGGCTTGGAAAACTACTCAGTAACAAGTAAACAGAATGCCACGGTCACCATCATAATACTTTAAGAAGAAAACAGCTCAGTGAGAAAGAAGTTAATAAATTTTTGACATTCCAAGGTGTGAAAGGAAGCAATCTGACGTCTGAATGCCAGAAAAAGAACAGTTTCTTGGCCCACAATGTTCATACAGGCCGAGGTCACCTAGAAAGTTATCAAAACTCAAAAATACATGAAATAAAATGCTATTTCCAATGATATCCTGTATCCCAAAGCTGCAAGCAAGCATGAGTATTTTCTCTTCCTTGTTTGAAAGTCTGTAGTAATATTATGCTGGACATTGGCAAGTAATGAAGTTATAGAATGATTCCCAAACAAATACATTACCCAAAATATATAACAGAGGCCACACAAGGAAAATTCAGGGAAGGTTATTTACTCAAAGATATAAAAATGAAAAATCATTACGCAGAAAAAAAATGAGATTATCTACAAGGGAGATTCCTGCTAATGTTCTACTGGAGCAAAAGAAGAGAAAGATAGACTTTTGCCTTAAGAGTCAAGTGTTCCTCTGGTAAGTAATTTACATCTCTATGGGAGATGGTGATTCTGAGATGTTAAACTTTTATTAACTAAAACCCCAGCTTACTAAATCATTCCCGGTTCAAATAAGATTTCTCCCAATTAGAAGAGAGCTCGTACCCTGGAACCCGACTGCTAGGAATGTCTTTCTTAATTAAGTCTCTGGTCCTTATATCACTGGCTGTATACCTTCCATTGCTCTGCACACAGACATCCATCATGGAAAAGTGCTTCAAAATTCATAATAGAAAAAATGAGCTGTCCTGGAAATGTACTTTCTTCATAAAGAGGTGAAAATTATAACTTCATTATTTCATGCAAGTAATGAAACGTGAAGGAGGGCAGACCATGAAGCAACAATACCTTCCTGGTGAACTGTCTCCGTTTCATCCCAGGCTTTGCAACATACAGCTAAAGCTTTGGGCACACGCATGCACGGTGCATGGCTGGTGGTTCAGAAGGTTGGATTGTTTCTTTAAAAAAAATGAACTTTTCCTTGATTAGATAGCCCTAGAAATAATAAGAAAATTTTAAAAAGGCCTTTTTTTTTTTTTTTTTACCTGTAGTCATTACCTAATTTTTGCTGGAAAAAAAAAAACACCCCACCAAAGCAGCTTATGGGAGGAAAGGCTTAGTCAGTAACTGACTGAATTCAGTGAGGATAGAAATGTTCACAAAGGTAGAGAGACAGGAAAGGTTAGTGGCAGAAGCGTTGCCAACCCTCTGAAAAAATTAACAGTAGAAACAATTGGCTGAATTACAAGATCACAAATGTGTACCCCATTATTGATGAGGATGCTGAGTGCATGTGTATCCCTTGCTTCCCTGTTTCTTCTATTCTACATTGATTTTATATTTGCATATTTCACAGTCAGGAAGACAAACTATAATTTTCAAGCCTCAAGTACACCTAGCATTTTTCCAACTTGCCACAAAATCTCACGTTTTCTTCTGTCATTGAAAAGTGAACCTCCTACCCAACAGAGATACATTTTCACATGATTTCATGTCATAAGCAATGTTTCTTACTTTCTGTCAACATTGATTGTTTGATCAACTGATTGATGATTGATAATTGATATGTGTAGGACTTGGTATAGAACCCAGGGTCTCAGACATGCTAGACTAACACTCCTCTGTTGAGCTATAGCACCAGCCCTGCCTTTAAACTTTCTTAAATTATTATTTTTTAATTAAGAAAGGAAGTGAGTCTACCCAGATGTTTGAGCTCAGGAACCGTGATCAAAAGAAGGTTAAAGTTTTCTTCTTATTTCATCCCCTTGAGCATGTTGTAGTGCCTTTGAAGGACCAGCTGTGGGTTCCATGCAGCAGCTCTGGGGCTCTGGTCAGTGTGCACAATGAAGACCCGCTCCTGAGGAGCCGGGGTTTTCAGGACCCAGGGACCGAGCCTTCCACCCGCTTCCCAGCCTCTTCTGGGCTGGCCTTTCCTGCAGGCAGAAGGAAGGAAATGGCTGACAACTTTCTCGTCTTTTAGAAGGTGGACTTTATTTCCAGCTCCCAGGTCAAAAGGTGGCGGAAAGAAAACAAAACCACTAAGAGATAAAGGCTAAAAATAATCTCCTCTGAGGTGATTCAGCCCAGTTGGGGACCCTGAAGACAGCAACAAGGCGAGGATGTGCGTAGGGCGAGATCTGCGTCATCCTTAGCAGGTGGCCGTGACCAGAATCGAATGCCTGGATGGGAGGAAGGGGCTCTGCAAACAGGTGTGCTGGAGGGAAGGCGTGGGGAAAGAGAGGAAAGAGCCTCGGACACAGGCCCGGCCAGGAGCCCAGACACTTTCCCAGCAGGTCAGCTCTGGGAGAGCCCACGGCTTGGGATCGGAAGGAGCTAAATTTGATTTGAGGTTTTGTGGTCTGGGTGAAGCCCTTTGAGTTCTAAAATAGACCTGGATGTGTTGAGGGATGGGCTGTCTTTCTCTTTGAGTTGTCACTTTAGAAGAAACAAATCTATGATTCATAGATGAACGCCCAATAAACAGGAGTTGTCGATGGGAGATTTCCTATGCTATAGGAAGCAACTGGGAAAATGTGTCTTAAAAATCCCACGAAACACATCCGCTGTGGACTTTGATGATGTGTGTAATGATGGTTTGCTTTATTTATGTAACTCATAAATTGCGTTTTTTGCACCATTTTAATGTAGGTGTATAACCATCGTAGGAAATAGATAAGGCAGTTACTACTATTAACCATATTTTACAAGTTAGAAACTGAAATAAAGTAAGTTAAAAGATTGCATTGTAAAAAAAAATGTATTGTTTTCCTTTATAGGCTGAGTTGTAACAATACACACACACACACACACACACACACACACACACATGCACACACACACCTCAGAAAAATTATTTCTCAAACCATACAACTGGGCAGACCTCTAAGTGGGAAAGCTAGTATTAGATGCCAAGGAGCATAATGTAGAAAGTGACAATGAACACAAGAAAAATGGGAAAGAGGGCAGGAACCATCATTTTGCTCCGCCCTGCCCCAGCTCCACTGAGGGCCCTCCTTAGTGGAATTGCTGGTACACACACATACCATGCAAAGTTTCTACTTATTAAAAAAACAACTTGCACACTTAGGACTCTTAAATAGCACTAGATCATTTTGACATGGTTCATATTATATCCAAGGACCTAGAGATTTGTAAGCGAAGTAATTAATTATCTATATCCTTGAAAAAGAAGAGTTGGGTCAGCAGTAAAGGCACTTGCCTTCAAAGCCTAATGACCCAGGTACAATTCCCCAGTATCTACATAAAGCCAGATGCACAAAGTGGCTCTACATAAAGCCAGATGCACAAAGTGGCACATACATCTGGGTTTTTGTTTGCAGATGCTAGAGGCCATGGTGTGCCCATTTTCTTTCTTTCTCTCTCTCTCTCTCTCTCTCTCTCTCTCTCTCTCTCTCTCCTTGCAAATAAATAAATTAAATAAAAATTTTATTAAGAAATATGAGGGGTGTCTTTGATTGACACGCAAATTAGAATGGCATGGCTGGAAGTTGGAAGAGAGTCAGTCCCCAGACAGTCAGCGCGACTAGTGCCAGAAGGTGCTACATGGGCGACTGGGGGAAAATGACCAATATCTGTCAAAGCAACGCATGGTCTAACCTACTTAGCAGCAAATAACTTGTTGTGATGCCCACACAAGTGCAGTGGTGGCACACAGCCATGGTGGGGAACCAACTGCTCTCAATTCAGCTAACTGATCCCCTCACTGGTATGGGACCCATAGCTGAAGCTGGGAAACAAGTCAGAACCATATCCAAACATAAGCCCACTCTCCAATATCAAGCTACCATCAATTGTGGGCTACAAGAGGGCCTACACCTATTAAATTCTCTATAAAAAAGGGGGGGTTATCTCATTTGTCCTGATGCTAACTTACTCTCTGTTGGAGAATCTGCTTCTCTTTTTCAGATAGATGTAGATCCTAAGGAGAGAGCCACCCCATCATACCTCAAAATGGCCCCGGCTGAAACTAAGAAAAATTGGAGAAACAAGCAAGGGGGCTGTTTTCCTGATGAACCGGATACCAGCAGAAGGGGGAAGGAGATCAGCACAGAGAAAAATCAACTCCTACCAAATCAGAGAGCCAGAGCCTCAGAGGTCCCCAACACCTCATCACTGAAGCAGACCAAAAATGAACCCAACATGGCTCAGGGAAATTTTGCGGAAGAGGGGGCAGAAAGAATGTCAGAGCCACATGTTGGGTCATGATCTGCAGAGACATTTAGCTTACCCATAACTGTGGGCTAACTCCACAATGCATGACCCATATACCTCAACAAGGAGGGGCCAAGGGGAGGGGGTAGGTCACAGATGAGCCTAATAATGGTACCAAACTGACTGTATTTGCTGAATACAAAACTAACTAATAAAGAAAAAAATTTAAAAAAAAGAAATATGAGGGGCTGGAGAAATGGCTTAGCCATTAAGGCACTTGCCTGCAAAGTCAAAGGATCCAGGTTCAATTCCCCAGTATGCACGTAAGCCACATGTACAAGGTGGCACATGCATGTGCAGTTTGTAGTGGGTGGAGGCCCTGACATGCATACTCTCTCACCCACTGCCCCCTTCCTCTCCCTCTTTCTCTCTTGAATAAATAAATAAATAAAATATGAAAAAGAGTCTAGCCTAAATGGATTTTATAACAATCTATGTCCCAAAGGGTTCTGAGCAGCACTTGCCTACTGAGGTAGTCTGCTTGCCTACTCAGTACCTTCACCTGAACACCCATCAACTATGAAAGATTCCATAGGCACAAAGTGAGATCAGTCATTCTGTTGTACCCTCCGTATTTGATGATGCCATCATTTTCCCAGCCTCCTAGATGCAAATGGGATCCAATTTCCTCACTTTCTTTGCCTTCTGCTTTCCATATACCTTCTTGCTTCAAACATTGAAGCCATTCTTGTATGTATGTCTTCTTTCATACACTGTACTGTCTGATGTTCTTCCATCCAGACAAATGTACTAATTTCTTCCATCTTCTCACTGCCTTTTAGGTGGATTCTAGCTCCAATGGATCTCACACTATTTTAGCCTGCCTTTCCTTAACTTTGACCTAATTCATTATAAGCCTTGCCTGTCCAATGTCCTCTGCCTACCACTCAATAAAATATAAACTTCTTGGCCATGACATCTTAGACTATCCATGGACTCCAGTTGTATATTAAGGAAATCTCCAAACTAACAACAAGAAAAAAGTTTTCCCCTAAATATGCTTGATCGCCCAGTGTGTTCTCCAAATTCCTACAGCTCACATCTTTACTACTGAATTACATTCTCCAAGGGCTCCATGTAGGCACCCTCTGCTTCCCAACTCAGAACCATGAAACATCCCATCCTTTCCCCCTTCCACCACTGGACTTGGTACTTCCCTTATACCATTCATTACAGGGGTCTTTCATTAATGTGGCTTTGTGTATTTCTTAATAGACTGAAAACTTCCAAGGAAATGATATCCTATTCAACTTCATATCTCAAAGACTGTTTAGCAACCCTTTTATGTAGATGATACTAATAAATATCAATTGTGTCGAATGAGAAGGATCAGTACCTGTCATGTTATTATAGGATGTAATAACACCTGGCCATTTATAATTCTAAGGGGATTATGGTGAGAGCAATAGCTACCGTTTACTAAGCCTGTGTTATATACTAAGGACATTGAGCTTTTTCTATATTTCAACAGCCATTTAGGATTTGTTAGGTTCACATTTTATACACTGGAAAGCAAGGCTTTGTAATCTCTTCAAAGTTTACACAGGTAGAAAGCAAAATGGACCGAATCAGTTATCTAATCCATGACTATGGTCCTAACCACCATGTTATACCACAACTGACACCACATTGTGTTATTCAGCTTTCTGATACTATGATAAATCATGGTTCAGAACGCCTCGTCCACAATCATCAGGCAGACTTGTAGCTTTAGACCTTTAGTAAGCAATGTTTAGCAATGGTGGGATCATGGAGTAGAGCTGTTCTCAGGAGAAGAAGGAATGGGCTAGAGAGATGGCTTCATGGTTAAAATGCTTGCCTGTGAAACCTAATGACCCAGGTTCAATTCCGCAGTATCCAAGTAAGCCAGATGCACAAAGTGGCACATGAATCTGGAGTTTGTTTTCAGTGGCTAGAGGCCCTGGCATGCCCATTCTCTCTCTCTCTCTCTCTCTCTCTCTCTCTCTCTCTCTCATAAATAAATAAAAATATTTTTTAAAAAGAAAAGAAGGAACAAGAGTTTGATCATATTTTGGTGAAAATGGTAACGTCTTTATGGTGACTATAACATCCATGGTAGCTTTCTGCTACAGTTAGGATTTTGTTCCCCAAAGACCCATGTGCCAGAAACTTGGTCCCTAGGCTGGCATAAGCCTTTGCCCAGTGCCAGGATATGAGAAAGAGGACATAAACTGAAGCACAAGATGAGAACAGGGGTCCACAAACACGAAGCCAAGAGAGAGGCAGAACCCAGAGACAATGGGAGTCGAAGCCAACACATAGTGAAGATGTGGTCCACACCTAGGATGCCCAAAAGCATTTGGAAGGACAGGCATGACATCTGGGGATGCTAAAAGTAGATACAGGAATGAAGCAAAAAAAAATCTGATGTGTAACGGGTCCAGAACACAGGCAAGAGGAATGGGCAAGGAGTTGATCTCAAGCCACCCCAAGGTCAGAGCTTTAGAACTGCCAGTATTTCTGGGAACACAGGACATGATCAGGAATATTATCTGATTTGGGATTTTTAGGTAGAGATAAATGGAAAGTCCTACTGACAGAGGAGGATGGGGGTAGGGTAGCCTGACAGCTTTGATAATTTATTTTCTATCCCCCGAAGGATGTGGAACCATCATAAGCATTGAAAATATTTTAAAAAAAGAAAAATGGTTAATTACCTGATAGATGACAGAGCTATGCTTGTTTTCTTCTTGTAAACACAAAGTAAATCATACCTACTCACATCCCCTGCTCAGCCTAGCTCAATAAACCAAAAGGCTCTCCAGAAAGGCCAGTTCCTTTACACAGTATGGAGTCGAGCCCCGACAGGAGGTAAAAGGTCTGTTTCCTAAGCCCGAGTAACTGGAAATGCTATACCTTTCTGCCAGGGACTAAGCTAAGATTCCCTGGCTATTGGGGAGCTATATAAGTATTTCCCAAGATGTTATGATTTTAAGTCAATCAGGAAGCTAGCATGAGAACAATTTACTCTCAGAAAGATCCCCTGCAAATAGCAACTAGCCATACTTCAAAAACACATCTCCTGTCCTAGATAAGAAAATGTGCCATATGGTGCTGGAGAGATGGTTCAGCAGTTAAGGTGCTTGCTGGATTCCCCAGTACTCAGGTAAAGCCAGATGCACAAAGTGGTGCATGCATGTGGAATTTATTTGCAGCAGCCAGAGGCCCTGGCACACCCATTCTCTCTCTCTGTCTCTCTCTCTTTCTCTCTCTCTGTCTCTCTCTCTTTCTCTCTCTCCTTGCATGTAAATAAATAAAATATTTTTCAAAGAAAGAAAGTATGCTATACTTCATTATCAAATTTCCCATAAAGCCCAAATTATCTCTGTTAGTTGTGTCAAAATTTAAAGCCAATGACTGCACCCTCTTTTATCTCTGAAATTCTCAAGTGAGTTAGACTAGACAAACCAGATAAGCTACCATTAGAAATTGACAGAGTTTATCGTTAGCAAATTTTCCCTCTACACATTGCTCTCAATACCCTGAAATGAATTTAAAAAAAAAAAAAGCAATTCCTATTTATAAGAGAGAGTGTGTGTGTGTGTCTGTGTGTGTATGGGAGCACCAGGGCCTCTTGCCACTGCAAACAAATTCCAGATGCATATGCCAATTTGTGTATCTGATTTTATGTGGGTGCTTGGGAATCAAACCTTGGCCAGCAGGCTTTGTAGGCAAGTACCTTTGACAGTTGAACCATCTTCCCAGCTCTGAACTGAATTCTGTATTCAATTTTAAATGGAATCAGTAACTAAAGTCATGACAGTCAAAGTATTGTTTGTTATTTATAAAACACTTAATATTTTATTTTATGATAAGGTAGGTTTAAAACCCTAAATTAGATGTCTTCTGTATGGGCCAGTCTATACCACTTTCAATATCTTCCACTTGGTCTTAGACAAGTTTTTCATTCCTGGATAAATATGATAATAATGAGATGAAATTGCAAAAGCCATCAAGAAGAAAAATATTTTTTACCTAGGGTACATCTTAATCCATTCTTCATTTTCATGTACATTATGAGCAAATCACTCTACTCTTTAAATGAATTTGTTCATTTAAAAATATTTTTATTTATTTATTTTCAAGAAGAGAGAGATACAGACATGGTGAGAAAGACAGACACAGAGGCAGAGAGAGAGAAAGGGAAGAGAGAGAATGGGCATGCCAGGGCTTCCAGCCCCTGCAAATTCCACACACATGCACCTCCTTGTGCATCTGGCTTTACATGGGTACTGGAGAATCAAACCTGAGTTGTTGGGCTTTGTAGGCAAGTACCATCTCTCCAGCCCAAATTTGTTCTTTTAATGATAATAGGAGTAAAATTGATCTTTTAAGTGGTGGATCAGACAGTATATACATACTATAGCCAGTATAAGACAAAGCTTATTCACAGAACAAGAAGACAATACAGTCATTGAAAGCACAAATGAATACCAACTCATAATGCTTAGCCATAAACTAATGCAAAAATGTTAACTTTGTATAATCAATTCCACTAATTTCCTGAAAACTGAGAAGTAGTACAAGCATTTGTCTCAGAGAAGGTTCTCATAAAATCTAAAATATACATTAAAAATTATTTTTGCTTTCTTTCACTCATAACAAAAGGAGAGGAAAAGCATAAAAATGTTAATGCAAGCTTTCTGTGGAATAACTACAAGCGATTAGTTGTACCCAAATTCTTCAACACAGCAGAAGAGAGATTTGCCTGCAGGGATAGGTAGAAGAAACAGCATGGTTTTCGTATATTTATTCATGCAAATGTACATTTAAAAAAAATGTATTTATAATCCTAATTCTGCTGGTTGGACATTCTTTTCCAATGTTTTAGTTAGTTAGTTAGTTAGTTAGTTAGTTAGTTAGTTAGTTAGTTAGTTAATTGAGGGAGGAAACGGGAGAGAGAGAGAGAGAGAAAGAGGCAGATAGAGAATGGGTGTGCCAGGGCCTCCAGTCACTGCAAACAAACTCCATACTCATGCACCACCTTGTGCATGTGGCTTTGCATAGGTACTGGGGAATCAAACCTGGGTCCTTAGGTTTGGCAGGAAAGTACCTTAACCACATGGCCATTTCTCCAACCCTGGTTAGGCATTCTTGAAATATCATTCCTCCTGTCTCTGCTGAGGCAGAAATTAAGTAAAAACAAGGACCTCAAATTCATAATATTATTCATATACAAACACAATTGCACACAGAGATATTGCATACATTGTATAGAATATAATGCAACAATTTAAAATACAAAGTATATCTATATGTACCAAGGTGGAAAGAGCCTCGAGAGATATTGGACATGTTATAATTATTAGTTGATGCTTGAACTGTGATCATTAACAGAAATCCCAAATTTCCAAAAAGCAGAGACCACCTATAAGAATAAGCAGATCTAATAAGAATGTTGGGATTATGTGTCCTCACCAACCAAGGTCTCAGGTTTACTTGTAAGCTTTTACAATCAAAAGTCCTGATGCACTCCTTGTGTACATGCGCTCCCTCCTATGACTTTCCCTCAATAGTTTCTGCTGAGTCATGGTCACAGCACTCAGTTTTGACCAATAAACAACGCACCAGGCACCCATGGTGGGCATAGGCATGGAGTCTATATGTGACTGTCTTGCTTGTAAATTTCCCTTTTGCACTTACTACTGGCTTTTAATTTAATTAAATTGAATTATTTTTTGCTGTGTATATGTGTTCATGCATATGAATGTGGGCACAGACATACCATAGCACATATGGATGTCAGAGAACAACATTCTGGTGTTAATCCTTGCCTTCCAACTCATTCGAGGATCTCTCAAGCTGGTCCATTAGCTTCCAGAAAATTTTCTGTCTCTGCCTCCCATCTCACCGTCAGCATGTTGGGATCACAGAAGCCCGCTGCAGCTTTCAAATTATTTATTTATTCATTTACAAGCAGAAAGAGACAGGGAGACAAAGAGAGAGAGAAAGACAGAGACAGAATGGGTACACCAGGGCCTCTATCCACTGCAAACTCCAGATGCATGTGCCACTTTGTGCATCCAGCTTTATGTGGGTACTGAGGAATTGAACCTGGGTTGTTAGGCTTTGCAGGCAAGTGCCTTAACCACTGAGTCATCTCTCCAGCCTGGCTTTCGACTTTTTACATGGGGTCTGGAGATCCAAACATGGGGACTCAGGCTTGAGAGTGGCAAGTGCTTTATCCACTGAGCCACCCCCTCTAGCCTTCCTCTAGCTGTTCAAATGCTGCTCCTGTTCGTTTGCATTGTTTGTGACAAGGTTTCACTGCATAGCCCAAGCTGGCTTGGAATCTATGGTCCTCCTGTGAGTCCTGGGATTACAGGTAGGCACCACCATGCTATAATTGATTTTCTGTTTGTTTGTTTGTTTGGTGTGTGTGTGTGTGTGTGTGTGTGATTTTTTTTTTTTTTGTGAGGCGTTTTTCAGGGGGAGGGCGGCATACTTATGATTAAAGCCAGGACTGTACATACTACATAAGCATTCCTGCACTGAGCTACAACCCAAAGCCTGAAATGCATTTTTTTATTAGTTTTGTACTCAATGAATACAGTCAAGTTGGTACCATTGTTAGCCTACTCCCTGTCCTTCCCCCTCTCCCTTGCCCCTCCTTGTTGGGGTATATGGGTCATGCATTGTGGGGTTAGCCCTCAGTTATGGGTAGGAGGAAATGTCTGCATGTCGCGACTCAACGTGTGGCTCTGACATTCTTTCCGCACCCTCTTCCACAAATTTCCCTGAGCCATGTTGGGTTCATTTCAGGTCTGCTTCAGCGATGAGGTCTTGGGAGCCTCTGTGTCTCTGGATATCTGATTTGGTAGTAGTTGATTGTTTTCTGTGTCGACCTCCATTTTTAATCCATAGTGTCAAATGGCTCTTAGTTTTGTCATTTTAACCAACTGCCCTCCGACCTTTGGAAGGAACATTCATTTCTGTCCGTCACCGCAGTGTTTTTTGCTCATGCTGCAGGCTCTTGTCTGTTCAACGACATCCCCAGGGTCCCTTTCCTCTCTGAAGTTTCCTGTGGCACCTACATCTTTTTTTTTAGGGAAACTGACAAATCTTTTGTAGATTTCCAAAGCACTTAAGAAAGCATCACAGTTCATAAAGTCACATTAAATTCAAACACAATAACAAAAAATGTAGGACACTTTTTTTTTCCCTCCAGTTCACTGGGCTTCCCCAAAGTGGATTGAGAGTACCAGCAACAAATGCCGATCCTTGAAGTGAGCTGATAATGCAAACTTCGCAGAGAACCCCGTGAGTCCAGCACTTGCTGAGGACAGCGCCACAGTCACAAAATTAATGATCTCCTTGAACTTTTCATCCCCAAACATCCTACAGCACTTCACCGTTTTAAGATATCAAGAAATGCTTGCCCTCTGCTACTGAGTGTTCCAGGAGAACACAAATGGCCCTGAAACTGGAAAATTACAAATATGCAAACCAGCTCTTGAAATTCCCCTTTGCACTGGATTGGAGCCAGGAAACCAGCTTCCACTTCCAGCCATGCTTGAAAGATGTCTGGGGAATTTTCTAACCCAAGATCCACAAGACTTTTTCACGTTGCCTTGCAGGATGCTGACATTGTATGAGAGAGCGCTAGGCCACACGTTGGCATTTTTATCTTTTCTATTTGTTTAAACGTGTCAGGAGAACCAACTGCATCTTTCACTGAATATTATGAAGCAACAAGGATTGAGCACATTTATGAAAAAGCAAAGATTTTAATTATAAGCATAAGGAGTTGCTGTGGTAGTCCATGCCTGTAATACTGGCAACTCTGGAGGCTACAACCGTAGGATCACTGTGAGTTATAGGCATAACCCTATACAGGTCCTGTCTCTCTCTCTTTCTCTCTCTCCTTGCATGTAAATAAATAAAATATTTTTCAAAGAAAGAAAGTATGCTATACTTCATTATCAAATTTCCCATAAAGCCCAAATTATCTCTGTTAGTTGTGTCAAAATTTAAAGCCAATGACTGCACCCTCTTTTATCTCTGAAATTCTCAAGTGAGTTAGACTAGACAAACCAGATAAGCTACCATTAGAAATTGACAGAGTTTATCGTTAGCAAATTTTCCCTCTACACATTGCTCTCAATACCCTGAAATGAATTTAAAAAAAAAAAGCAATTCCTATTTATAAGAGAGAGTGTGTGTGTGTGTCTGTGTGTGTATGGGAGCACCAGGGCCTCTTGCCACTGCAAACAAATTCCAGATGCATATGCCAATTTGTGTATCTGATTTTATGTGGGTGCTTGGGAATCAAACCTTGGCCAGCAGGCTTTGTAAGCAAGTACCTTTGACAGTTGAACCATCTTCCCAGCTCTGAACTGAATTCTGTATTCAATTTTAAATGGAATCAGTAACTAAAGTCATGACAGTCAAAGTATTGTTTGTTATTTATAAAACACTTAATATTTTATTTTATGATAAGGTAGGTTTAAAACCCTAAATTAGATGTCTTCTGTATGGGCCAGTCTATACCACTTTCAATATCTTCCACTTGGTCTTAGACAAGTTTTTCATTCCTGGATAAATATGATAATAATGAGATGAAATTGCAAAAGCCATCAAGAAGAAAAATATTTTTTACCTAGGGTACATCTTAATCCATTCTTCATTTTCATGTACATTATGAGCAAATCACTCTACTCTTTAAATGAATTTGTTCATTTAAAAATATTTTTATTTATTTATTTTCAAGAAGAGAGAGATACAGACATGGTGAGAAAGACAGACACAGAGGCAGAGAGAGAGAAAGGGAAGAGAGAGAATGGGCATGCCAGGGCTTCCAGCCCCTGCAAATTCCACACGCATGCACCTCCTTGTGCATCTGGCTTTACATGGGTACTGGAGAATCAAACCTGAGTTGTTGGGCTTTGTAGGCAAGTACCATCTCTCCAGCCCAAATTTGTTCTTTTAATGATAATAGGAGTAAAATTGATCTTTTAAGTGGTGGATCAGACAGTATATACATACTATAGCCAGTATAAGACAAAGCTTATTCACAGAACAAGAAGACAATACAGTCATTGAAAGCACAAATGAATACCAACTCATAATGCTTAGCCATAAACTAATGCAAAAATGTTAACTTTGTATAATCAATTCCACTAATTTCCTGAAAACTGAGAAGTAGTACAAGCATTTGTCTCAGAGAAGGTTCTCATAAAATCTAAAATATACATTAAAAATTATTTTTGCTTTCTTTCACTCATAACAAAAGGAGAGGAAAAGCATAAAAATGTTAATGCAAGCTTTCTGTGGAATAACTACAAGCGATTAGTTGTACCCAAATTCTTCAACACAGCAGAAGAGAGATTTGCCTGCAGGGATAGGTAGAAGAAACAGCATGGTTTTCGTATATTTATTCATGCAAATGTACATTAAAAAAAATGTATTTATAATCCTAATTCTGCTGGTTGGACATTCTTTTCCAATGTTTTAGTTAGTTAGTTAGTTAGTTAGTTAGTTAGTTAATTGAGGGAGGAAACGGGAGAGAGAGAGAGAGAGAAAGAGGCAGATAGAGAATGGGTGTGCTAGGGCCTCCAGTCACTGCAAACAAACTCCATACTCATGCACCACCTTGTGCATGTGGCTTTGCATAGGTACTGGGGAATCAAACCTGGGTCCTTAGGTTTGGCACATGGCCATTTCTCCAACCCTGGTTAGGCATTCTTGAAATGTCATTCCTCCTGTCTCTGCTGAGGCAGAAATTAAGTAAAAACAAGGACCTCAAATTCATCATATTATTCATATACAAACACAATTGCACACAGAGATATTGCATACATTGTATAGAATATAATGCAACAATTTAAAATACAAAGTATATCTATATGTACCAAGGTGGAAAGAGCCTCGAGAGATATTGGACATGTTATAATTTTTAGTTGATGCTTGAACTGTGATCATTAACAGAAATCCCAAATTTCCAAAAAGCAGAGACCACCTATAAGAATAAGCAGATCTAATAAGAATGTTGGGATTATGTGTCCTCACCAACCAAGGTCTCAGGTTTACTTGTAAGCTTTTACAATCAAAAGTCCTGATGCACTCCTTGTGTACATGCGCTCCCTCCTATGACTTTCCCTCAATAGTTTCTGCTGAGTCATGGTCACAGCACTCAGTTTTGACCAATAAACAACGCACCAGGCACCCATGGTGGGCATAGGCATGGAGTCTATATGTGACTGTCTTGCTTGTAAATTTCCCTTTTGCACTTACTACTGGCTTTTAATTTAATTAAATTGAATTATTTTTTGCTGTGTATATGTGTTCATGCATATGAATGTGGGCACAGACATACCATAGCACATATGGATGTCAGAGAACAACATTCTGGTGTTAATCCTTGCCTTCCAACTCATTCGAGGATCTCTCAAGCTGGTCCATTAGCTTCCAGAAAATTTTCTGTCTCTGCCTCCCATCTCACCGTCAGCATGTTGGGATCACAGAAGCCCTGCTGCAGCTTTCAAATTATTTATTTATTCATTTACAAGCAGAAAGAGACAGGGAGACAAAGAGAGAGAGAAAGACAGAGACAGAATGGGTACACCAGGGCCTCTATCCACTGCAAACTCCAGATGCATGTGCCACTTTGTGCATCCAGCTTTATGTGGGTACTGAGGAATTGAACCTGGGTTGTTAGGCTTTGCAGGCAAGTGCCTTAACCACTGAGTCATCTCTCCAGCCTGGCTTTCGACTTTTTACATGGGGTCTGGAGATCCAAACATGGGGACTCAGGCTTGAGAGTGGCAAGTGCTTTATCCACTGAGCCACCCCCTCTAGCCTTCCTCTAGCTGTTCAAATGCTGCTCCTGTTCGTTTGCATTGTTTGTGACAAGGTTTCACTGCATAGCCCAAGCTGGCTTGGAATCTATGGTCCTCCTGTGAGTCCTGGGATTACAGGTAGGCACCACCATGCTATAATTGATTTTCTGTTTGTTTCTTTGTTTGTTTGTTTGGTGTGTGTGTGTGTGTGTGTGTGTGTGTGTGATTTTTTTTTTTTTTTTTGGTGAGGCGTTTTTCAGGGGGAGGGCGGCATACTTATGATTAAAGCCAGGACTGTACATACTACATAAGCATTCCTGCACTGAGCTACAACCCAAAGCCTGAAATGCATTTTTTTTATTAGTTTTGTACTCAATGAATACAGTCAAGTTGGTACCATTGTTAGCCTACTCCCTGTCCATCCCCCTCTCCCTTGCCCCTCCTTGTTGGGGTATATGGGTCATGCATTGTGGGGTTAGCCCTCAGTTATGGGTAGGAGGAAATGTCTGCATGTCGCGACTCAACGTGTGGCTCTGACATTCTTTCCGCACCCTCTTCCACAAATTTCCCTGAGCCATGTTGGGTTCATTTCAGGTCTGCTTCAGCGATGAGGTCTTGGGAGCCTCTGTGTCTCTGGATATCTGATTTGGTAGTAGTTGATTGTTTTCTGTGTCGACCTCCATTTTTAATCCATAGTGTCAAATGGCTCTTAGTTTTGTCATTTTAACCAACTGCCCTCCGACCTTTGGAAGAACATTCATTTCTGTCCGTCACCGCAGTGTTTTTTGCTCATGCTGCAGGCTCTTGTCTGTTCAACGACATCCCCAGGGTCCCTTTCCTCTCTGAAGTTTCCTGTGGCACCTACATCTTTTTTTTTAGGGAAACTGACAAATCTTTTGTAGATTTCCAAAGCACTTAAGCAAGCATCACAGTTCATAAAGTCACATTAAATTCAAACACAATAACAAAAAATGTAGGACACTTTTTTTTTCCCTCCAGTTCACTGGGCTTCCCCAAAGTGGATTGAGAGTACCAGCAACAAATGCCGATCCTTGAAGTGAGCTGATAATGCAAACTTCGCAGAGAACCCCGTGAGTCCAGCACTTGCTGAGGACAGCGCCACAGTCACAAAATTAATGATCTCCTTGAACTTTTCATCCCCAAACATCCTACAGCACTTCACCGTTTTAAGATATCAAGAAATGCTTGCCCTCTGCTACTGAGTGTTCCAGGAGAACACAAATGGCCCTGAAACTGGAAAATTACAAATATGCAAACCAGCTCTTGAAATTCCCCTTTGCACTGGATTGGAGCCAGGAAACCAGCTTCCACTTCCAGCCATGCTTGAAAGATGTCTGGGGAATTTTCTAACCCAAGATCCACAAGACTTTTTCACGTTGCCTTGCAGGATGCTGACATTGTATGAGAGAGCGCTAGGCCACACGTTGGCATTTTTATCTTTTCTATTTGTTTAAACGTGTCAGTAGAACCAACTGCATCTTTCACTGAATATTATGAAGCAACAAGGATTGAGCACATTTATGAAAAAGCAAAGATTTTAATTATAAGCATAAGGAGTTGCATGTGGTAGTCCATGCCTGTAATACTGGCAACTCTGGAGGCTACAACCGTAGGATCACTGTGAGTTATAGGCATAACCCTATACAGGTCCTGAAACTGAACATCATTCAAACACAAGTATAATCTTGAATCATCAGTCAATCTGATCCCCTGCTATGCATGGTCCTTTCCATAGAAAAGAAAACATTTGGTCAACTGTAAAAAGCTTTGCAAGGGTGGTGAGATGGCTTAGCAGTTAAGGTGCTTACCTGTGAAGCCTAAGGACCCAGGTTTGATTCCCCAGTACCCACATAAGCCAGCTGCACAAGGGGCTACGTGTGTCTGGCGTGCCCATTTTCTCTCTCTCTCTCTCTCTCTCTCTCTCTCTCTCCAATAGATAAATAAATAAATAAATAAATATTTTTTAAAAAGCTTTGCAAATGTAACATGCCATTTGAATGGCTATTATGAAAGGGCTAACAAGGACTTTGACTTAAGACTATTGCATAGCACTCCATGCAGTGTTGGCAGATATTCATGATGTTTTAAAAAAATGTATTACTCATTGTTATTACTATGAATAATTAGTGTAACAGCTGCCTGTGAGTCAAACACTCATCTTTTGATAAGGACTTACCAGGAAGAACTTCCAAGCTCCTCAGCCTCCTTCCTCTCCCCACCTCCCTGGAGCCCCAGAGCCTCACTGGATGACTTAAGGAGTGCACGTGTCCATAGGACAGCAAGTGTGCAAGGCAGCACGTGTAAACACTGTGATCTTTCAGGAACGTGTACCAAACACGATGGTGAGGAAGGGGTAAGGCCGAGTGTCAGAGCTAACTTCCAAAGAGGATATCCCACCTGGAGAGAAGCCAGCTTCCGCCTCTTTGAATAAAGCAAGGAGACATGACCTTTCTTTTAAGTGATAACAATGCCCTGGGCAAGACCACTTCTCTTGGGCTTCTGCCTCCAACCTGTCCCTAAGTCATTTGGTAACAAGTGAATTCAGCAATAAAATAAGTGAATGCAGAATAGCAGAATTAAACAGCTGAACCATTCTTGTAAAAACAAAAATCCACCTTTAAGTATTTCCTTTAACACCAATGGTTATGTTCTAGGAAAGTAAAACCCTGAGCAGTCTTAGACGTCGCTGCTGTAAAAAACAATGTGGGTAAGACCTTTCTGTATCTTGATCATTTTAGTAACAAAATGCTTTCAACATATGTTTCACCTTCCACATAGAAACTCCACTTTTAAGAATTTATCCTAAATAAGTATTTGTTATGCCATAAAAGTATAGCTAAGAGAAATTTTATTTTAAAACACAATTTATAAAAAAAGGGAAAAAAATGAGGGATGGAGAGATTGCTCAGCAGTTAAGGCACTTGTTTGCAAAGCCTAACAATTAAGGTTTGATTCTCCTGTACCCATGTAAAGCCAGATGCACAAAGTGGTGCATGTGTCTGGTGTTCATTCACAGCAGCTGGAGGCCCTGGCATACCTATTCTCATTCTCTCTCTGTCTCTCCAAATAAATAAATAAAAATATTTAGAAAATAAAAAAGGCAAACTACCTTCTATATCCAACAGCTATGGCCCAATAACAAAAACTACAGTCATATGATCATATATTCCCAAGTTTTTATTTCTGTTTGTATTTTATTGTTTTATTTGTTCTTGTTGGTTAGGAAGAAGGTTTCACTAGGTAGCTCAGACTGGCCTTGAACTTGCTAGATAGCTTATGATGACTTTTAAATTCATGATCCTCCAGCCTCAGCCTCCTACGTGCTTGTAGTACAGTCAGGCATCTGTATTGACTATTTCCCAATTAAAAGATGGCTTTGCCTGTTAAGAGGGACAAAACCAAAAGTGTTCTCGTGTTTGTAAATTTTATCTTTTAGCCTTGACTGTGTAGAAGAGTGAATTATGTAGGCACCATGCACACACGTCCAAAAATGTCAGCAGACATTACCACTGAATGCTAGCATTGCTTTCGTAACTTTAAAAACATTTTAAAGTGCAACTCAGAGAAGTAGAAGCTGGTATGCAATTTGGTGCGATTTGGCTATAGTTGGTACTGACTTTTTTTCTTTTTTCCTTGTTTTTATTTACATGTTTGGCATTCATAGATCAGGCCATTTGGATGAGCTTAACTTTAGGAAAAAGGAGATATCTCTCTGATAGTGTATTTCTACACTATCCTGTTTTGCACTTCTTCCCTGATGACCTAATGAAGCAACTCTCCAAACAGTGGGTAAGGAAAACCGGAGGACAGAGAGTCTAAAAACCACAGCTCTCTGCAGCCTGCAGAGGAAGGGAGCTGAGCAGCCCCTGGTAAACACAGCAAATGTTCCAGACTGGTGGGCAGTCACCACACATCCCTCTGATGCCATAATTGTACTTCTATATACCATTCCTTGTGTAGATCCTAGCTCAGCCATTCCTGTGGGGTCATGGGCATAATTCTTTTAAAATACACACACACCAAGGATGAAATCACCTGGTCATTTTCCACACCAGCACATGTCATCATGCTGACAATAAGCACCCAGCCTCCAGTTACCTTCCCATTATGCAGCTGAACACCCTTCTCTCTTCAAAACCTCAGTTCTGGTGAGGATGAGGATGAACTCTTCTAACCTGTTGTTTCCTTCTTTGACATCATTTTTCCTTTAAGGTCATTTCCAAAAGAAGAAAGGCAAATATATGTTTCAAATCACCTGTGGCAGCATCTTAAATGATTTTGTTTCTTAAAGAAGAAGGAGGAAGAGGGGGTGGGTAGAAGAAGAATGGAAGAAAGGAAAGTGGAAAAAAAAAAGAGGAGGGAAGAACAACAGAGGGGAGAAAAGGAAAAAGAGTCTTCTTGACGTTTTTGGTACTTTTTCTTCTAAAGTTCTTTAGAGAGGTTTTTTGTTTGGGTTTTCAGTGCCTATTTTGTTTGTGTTTCTAATTTACAGGATTTCAATGCACCTGGTGGAAGATTTGCTTATGTAAGCCTGTGCTGAGGGTGGCTACTCATCAAAATGCAAAGAGGAAGGAGTTCGGGAAGATGACTCAGGCCTGCTGCCCAAGGGTCTGAGACCCCCTGAGATTCCCCAAGGTATCCTCTGTATTCTACAGCCCCTGGTCAGTTCTTGAATAGACATAAAGACCTCAGTAATACACTTAATCCAGATCCATATGATGTCTTTACTAATGAGTTAACTCATTTCAATAGCCTTTTGCTCCTGGAGACAGGGATGTCACAAGATAAAATGGGAGGTGGCCTGGGAGATGGCTCAGCAGTTAAAGGCACTTTCTTGCAGAGCCTGCTGGTCTGGGTTCAGTTCCCTGGTGCACAGGTAAAGTCAGATGTACAACGTGGGGTATGTATTTGGAGTTTATCTGCCGTGGCAAAAGGGATGTGCATGAGTTCAAAGCGTGTGCCTTAAATGGTACATGAGTTCAAAGTGTGGTGCCTTAAATGTGTATATGAGTTTAAAGTGTGTGCCTTAAACTGGTTCCTTAGACTAGCAGAGGTCGGTTGGGATCTGAAATATTGTGGTAACACTTGCTTCCTCTTGATTGCCTAAAGGTCCCTGCCTTTCCTCCCTGCCCCTCACTCTCCATTGAGTTTGCTCAGACCAAGAGAACAGTCATTTTCAAGCTACAAATTCATTTGTGAGAATTGTCTAAAGACTTCAAGGACTCAGGGGACTTTTGAAGTCACCAATAGTGGGGCTTGTGCAGGGAGAATAGTAGTTAAGCCTACGTGCCGAAGTGTGGTTGGAAGCACATGCATGGGCTGGCTAGCAGGCAGGAAAGCACAGGGTCAGTCCCAAGCTCTTTCATGTCACTTCCATTAGCCAGCTGACCAGTCATTCTGAGCTTTGACTTTCTCACCTATAAAAATGGAAGGAGGGCTGGAGAGATGGCTTAGCAGTTAAGCGCTTGCCTGTGAAGCCTAAGGACCCTGGTTAGAGGCTCGTTTCCCCAGGACCCACGTTAGCCAGATGCACAAGGGGGCGTATGCATCTGGAGCTCATTTGCAGTGGCTGGAGGCCCTGGCGTGCCTATTCTCTCTCTCTCTCTGTCTCCCTCCCTCTCTCTCTCTCTCTCTCTCTCTCTCTCTCTCTCTCTCTGCCTCTTTCTCTCTCTGTCTGTTGCTCTCAAATAAATAAAAATAAACTAAAAAAATTTTTTTAAAAAGATGCATACCAGCCTGAGTTCAATTCTCCACCATTCCCGTAAATCCACAGGCAAAGTGGTGAATGTATCTGTCATCCCCAAACACCTGCAGCAATAGCAGATAGACCCAGGGGCAACCGGAAGTTAGTAGGCCAGCTAGACTAGATACGTAGCTGCAAAAACATTTATAAGGAAGAGCCTGTCTCATGAAAAATGGAAGGAGAGCACAAACACCCTGAGGTTGTCCTCTGACCTCCACACGTGTGCTGTGGCATGCACACACCCACACATGCACACATATTTTTTAAAAAATGGAAGGAAGTAATGTCCATGTCTCACACTAGTTAAGAGAATAAAATGAAATAACATGATAATTTGGGTATCAATGATTAACTACTAAGACAGTCACATACCACTCATGTATCACAATAGTTTGTAACTGCCAAGTTAATCACAATCTTTCCATGTGGCAAGCACAGAGCTAAGTGTACATTAGTTTACTGATCTTCAAAATGGACCTACTGCATTCTCTACATCATGAATATACAGAAACTAAGACACAGAGAGGTTAAGAAATCTACCCAAGCCGTACAACTTCACACCCAGAAAGTCTGACAATAAGACCCAGATTCGAACGGTACCCTAGATTTCACTTGCGTTTTTATACTGCTACTATAAAGAGACTACAGGCAATCGTGGCTTCCTCTGCAAGAGTCTATTTCCTATTTTAAGATTTACCCTATGGTTATGACCCCCACCCCACCCCGCCGCTGAATGTAGGGAATGCTTCATAGGTAGGGGAAAAAGAAGAATTTACACTTTGTGCCCCTAGGAAGCAGTATGAACAAGTCAGGTTTGCACCCTCCTTGAGAACCAATTATCCATGTCTCATGGATGCAATTTCCGTAGGGTTATAGTTTCCCCACACACCTCAGCCGGACCCACTGCATTTGTGCTGGCCTTTAAAGTTGCTCAAATCTCCAGCTCTTCTGTTCTTTCATTTCAGTCCTGCCAGACTGCAGAATGCTCTTGCTTCAGCCCAGGAAGAGATCTAGTGTGTTGTGCTGCCACCTTACGGCCACGTCGAGTTTTCTCCAAGTGGTAACCCGGATTAAAATTTGCCCGTGGAAACTCATGGGTTTAATTCAGAGGTTAAGTGAGCTTTCTTTCTCTTATCAATGGAAATGTGAAACAGGCGTCTGCACCGTCATGCCTACTTCTTGTGGGGCGCAAATTGTACAGTAGTGACTAAATTTTCAACTGACTTTTAAGTAGATCCTTTTATAAAATTATTTTTTATTAGTTTAAAAGAATTAAGTTGCATTATGGTATTTCCATACCAGTGATTCCCCTTCCCCTTCCCCTCTCCCATTTTGTCCCCTTCCCCAAGTTAGCATCCTTTCTGCTTTCTTGTCACCTGTTCCTTGTACCCCACCCCCCCTTTGTCACCTCTCCTGGTCACATTGAAAGTTAAGATCCACATATGAGAGAGAATGAGCACTTTTTATCTTCCTGAACTTGGGTCACCTCAGTATAATTTTCCCCCAATTCCCTCCGTTTCTCTTTACATCTGAGTAAAGTACCACTGTGCATACCCGAGCCACATTCTCCCTGTCCCGCCGAGCGTCAGTGGGAGGCCACTTAGGTTGACTCCACTCCTAGCTATTGCAAATACAGCAACAATGAAATGGCTGAGCAAATATATCTAAAATAGAGTCCTTAGTGCAGTCCAGTAGTGACATAGCTGAGGTCATACAAACAAATAAAAATTAAAAAAAAAAAAAAAACGTGCTCAGTAGTACTAAAGAAATGCTACAGATTGTAACCAGAGCTGACAGAGTGACCAGAAATGGAAAAATAGAACCAACAACACACACACACACAGAGAGAAGAGACACACACACACACACACACACACACACACACACACACACATATATAGTCACTAAATATGTGAATTGGTCAAAAACGTGCCTAGAAATTTTCAAGGTACATATTTTCTGAAGTTTAAATAACACAATTTGCACTTAACTTTGCCAAAGCCAGATCCCCTTTGCAGGCAAAAGACAGTCGTGGTCACCCTGGTCTAAATGATGCGCAGAGCTGTCTACACCCAGGGCGTACACGTAAAGCCTCTGACACTGAGAGAACAAGCATAGGTCTTCCAGCATGAGAACAATGTATATGTCAGTTACTGATGCATGATGAGGAAATCTGCAAAGCTGAGAACCTGGGGTGTAATTGTTTGTGTGGTATATTTGAATTTCATTCAGCATTGTTTGATAAGGAAGAAGTCTTGCTTCTTTATCCCTAGCTCCATGAAAAAGCTGCATATAGGCACCCTGATGCATTTATAATTGCTCACAGCTGGCACACAGGTGTGAGTTTATATTACAAGAATCTGGGGCTGGAGAGATGGCTTAGTGGTTAAAGGCACTTCCTTGTAAAGCCTGATGGCATGGATTCAGTCCCCCAATACCAATGAAAGCCAGACACACAAAATGGCACATGCATTTGGAGTTTGTTTGCAGTAGCAAGAAGCCCTGGTGCTCTCATTCTCATTCTCTCTCTCTATCTCTCATAAATAAGTAAAACATTTTTTTTTGAAAAAAAGAATCTCAGCCGGGCGTGGTGGTGCACACCTTTAATCCCAGCACTCGGGAGGCAGAGATAGGAGGATCGCGTGAGTTCAAGGCCACCCTGAGACTCTATAGTGAATTCCAGGTCAGCCTGGGCTAGAGTGAGACCCTACCTCGAAAAAAAAAAAAAAAAAGAATCTCTACTGCAGTAAATTATTTGAAACCAGAATAATTACCAAAGGTAATTTTACAATTTAAGATGCATGCAGCTTGCTGATGAAAACTATAGGGAGATGAAGAACATGATTCTGCTGGGAGGGGGAAGGAAAAGAAAAAGAACTTTGCCCAATGGGCTGAATCATTGGCAAAGGTTATCAACTACTAGATGTATACCTGGCCATGACCTTGGATGAAGAACTGAAGAAATGATCAATCATTTCTAAACTGTCTAGAAGCCATGACATGAAATATCATCTCCCCTTGGAATCTTTGCTAACATGCAAAGGGTAGCGCAGCAGTCTGCTGTGTCTGCTCCTGCAAGGAAAGTGGAAATTCATGTTATAGGCCCATGCACATTATGCATCTTAAAATATTTCCATCTGTTTCCGAAGTTTCCATACGAGAATGCCCAAAAGTCTTTTACGGATTAATAAGGCAGTCAATGGAGAGTCTAGATGGAGCTTTTCCCAACTGCGTCTTCCCACCTCTCGCTGCTTGCTACCCCCCACACACACCTAGGAAACGGGTGGCATCATTTAACTCTGAATGAGCTTGCTACATGCACGCGAAAGACATTAACCTTACATTTCCTATAACTTCCTCTGGCTGTGAGAGACATCTGTTGACTAAATGCCAGGCCATCTAGGACTTAGAAGAGAGCTATTTTCCTGAGGACAGGACTCTATCCTTAGGTGGCTGAGCCACTTCTCAGACCACCACTGGTTGCAGCCCAAAATTTTCTGATATGATGCTATAAACTATTGCCATTTTATGGAAATCACTGTAACCAATTAAATGAGTAGAAGGGTGTAAGCATGCCACTCTTATCTGTGGAGGGACTGCCAATGCATGCCTGAAACCATGTGTAATATCAAACCCTCTAATATGCTTCTTCCTACGTGTATGGTGGAATATCTTAATTAATAAATTAGCCTGTGGTGGTTGAAATCAGATGTCCCTCGTAAAAATCATGTATTTTGCATGCTTGATCCCCAGCTGTTGACAGTTCGGAAGGTGCAGCCTTGCTGGAGGTGTGTGGTTGGGGCTGGGCCTAGGGGTATTTTAGCAGGTTCCTACTTGCCAGAGCTCAGCTCCCTCTCTTGCTGCTGTTTTCCACCTGCTGTGGTAGAGGTGATGTCCACCCTCTGCTCACACCATGCTTTTCCCTGCCATCATGAAGCTTCCCCTTGAGACTGTAAGCCAAAATAAATCCTTCCTCCCATCAGCAGCTTTTGGTCAGGTGTTCTGTCTCAGCAATGGGAAGAACGAAGGCTCACTGAGGTTAACCAATTATTACTATTCATATTAACAAAGAATAAGACAATATACTACAATAAAAGTTTTATAACTAACACTGCTCAGAAGAGCATTTTAAAAAATGGGATTTTTTTGCTTCTGAAATTTCATATTCAATATTTTTGGACCACAGTTTACCATGAAAAAGTAAAACCACAGAAAGAAGAAGCAGGTATAAGGAAGGGCCACATGTTATTAATCACGAGGCACGATTGCATTTCTGAATGACGGTGGATTTGTCTTTGACATGGCTCTCAAAGAAAGAGTTCCTCAGAGCTGGGGGGGGAAGGCTCAGCAAATAAGAGATCTTACAGAACAAGCATGAGAGTGTGAGAGGGTCCTAGTCTCCTTAATGTCAATTCCCCGACACCAATGTAAACTGCTGAGTATAGCTACATACACCTGTAACCCAAGTCCTGGAGGTAATAGAGACTGGAAAATCAGTGGAGCTCACTGGTCAGCCAGTCTGACTGACTGGGTTCAGTGAGAGAACAAACGGATCAGTAGAGGAGGACCCAGGACATTCTCCTCTGGCCTTCACACACATGCTAATAGGGCACACCCATCTACACATACACCCAAAATAAAAATGAACCAATTCCTCTTTTGTATTCTTGTGAATGAGAGAATAAGAGTAGATCACAAGCTACTCAGCAACGGGGCCTGATGTTTTTCACTTTCCACTCAAATGACCTAGAATTGCCTTCTACAAGCTCTGTGTTCCAAAGAGCTAAGCCATTTGGAAGATGATGGCTCCCATCTTACATGTCGTAAGGAGTGTCTGGGTTCCTGAAGATGATGAATACATCCCAAGAGATCTCCTCTTCCCAAGCCTCTTGACCCACTTTTGCCTTGTGGTGACTGCACAACTCTATTCCCTCCAACTGGGAAATACGTTTTTTGGGTTTTTTTTCTTTCCCCCACGGCATCAACTCAACATTATGGACTTAGGATGAGTCAACCTCTGACCTTTTAGCCAACTAGTCAGCAGACCCTTGTACCTTCTGGTTCAGTCTCAGCCTTCAGATTGTTTGAAACACTTGGATTTGGCTCAATTGTGCACACCTGCACATTCAGTCAATAAAATCCAAGTGCTATTGTAATGCCACAGCTAGATTTTCTGGAATATGTTCAGTCCCAGAGCTACTAGGAACCTTTCCTTTACATGTGCTTGTCTAATATTTGTTAAGAAAGGCTTATATGTGATCACAAAATGATATTAAAGAAATTACCAGGCTGGAGGGATGGCTTAGCAGTTGTGTTTGCCCGAGTTCAATTCCCCAGTCCCACGTTAGCCAGATGCACAAGGGGGCGCATGCGTCTGGAGTTCCTTTGCAGTGGCTAGCAGGCCCTGGAGCACCCATTCTCTCTCTCTCTCTCTCTCTCTCTCTCTCTCTCTCTCTCTCTCTCTCTCCCTCTTGCCCTGTCAAATAAATAAATAAATGAAAACATAAAAAAAAGAAATTACCCCATCATAATTATGGAGTAGATACTAAAAATACTAAACTGTTGATACTGAAAGACAATGACACATCAAACTCTTCTAAGTACTCTTATTAGGTCTTATTATTTTAGCTTAAGGAGGGGTAAGTTGAGGCACAGAGAAATTAATCATGTGCTCAAGATCACACTGCTGGTAGTACCTACAGACAGAAATCTCTACAACCCCTGTGCCACTAGACCAATGAGCTCTCTTCCTGGTTCCTTAACTGGTATAAGCCCCACCTCCAGCTCAAATACTTCTCAGTCACTCCATTGCTTCAAAATAATTATCCATCCACTCCTGTTCACACGATTCAGTCATGTTGTCAGCATGACCCAATCATACTTCTGCTCACATTATTCCTGAGAAAGTATTCAGTGAACCGTGGATATTTTTCACATGCAAATACAATAACAAATAAAATAAAACTCACTAGCTCCCTTATTTTTTTTTTTGAGAAATTCCTTACCAAAATGAAGATAATTCACGTTCTTTATGCTTTTTTTTCTAACTGGCAATCAGGTATCCTTGATCTTGGCTTGTGTTTGGAAAGGATGGAACCAGACCTAATCTGTTTATGATTATGAGCTCAAGTTTAGGGAATCAGGCCCCTGGCTAATCAGCATTTCTGTTTATCTCCAACAGGTGACTCATTGGATTCCAGTGAACTATTCTAAAAGCGAATCAGCTCAAGGAGAGGATGAACCATCCAAATATCACTGTCTGACTACAGAGACCCATTGCGACACTTTATGGGGGAAGCTGTGAACTGTGCAGAAGTTTTCTGAAGCACACAGTGTCACTGGCTTGACCTTCCAAGCTGCCAAATTGGAGTGGCCAAAGGAGATGGCACACTCCTTCTAAACATTTCAGCGGCTGTTGAAAAGGTCGAATGGTTTAGCAAGTTCTTGTCTAAGAACTCTGCCTCCCAGTTCTCAGGGTCACCCGGCTCAGAGGAAAACCAAAGACTTTTTGCTGAGCTGACTACTCAAGCAAATAGGATTAGGTTCAAAGTCAACCACTTGTACATCCCTGGAGGACAGAGACACCACTTGCCAAGGAAGTTTTTGATTGCCAGTGCAAGAAAAACCCAGAAACCCAATGGGAGTACATGGAGGTGCAGAGATGCTGAGAAATCACTGAAGTTGGGAGGAGTGGAAGAAGTACTCTTTGAGGTCCTGCTCTGAGCCTCTGGGTCCATCTCTTGGACCTCGTTTACTATGAAGCCTCCACAACGCACAGGGATGTTGTGTATCCCTAAAGCAGATTTCCAAGTGGAATCTATAACAGTTTTATCTACAACTAGGACACATGTGTTCAAAGACAAGGGGCAGCACTGCTTTCTATCTCAGTACTCTTTTCTCAATAGTCATGCAGTGGAAAAGAAAGGAAGGAAGGGGAGGGATGGAAAAGGGAGGCAAAGAAAGGGGAGGAGAGGAAAGGGAAGGGGAGGAGAGGAGAGGGGAAGGGAGGGGAAAGAAGGAAGGAAGGAAGGAAGGAAGGAAGGAAGGAAGGAAGGAAGGAAGGAAGGAAGGGGAAGGGAAGGGAAGCACACTGTACTTCACCGGACACTAGGGTGTTTCTACATTTCAATAGTTTAACACACATATCCCTCTGTCCAATATACTCATTATACTTTATAAATGAGATGATTGCTTCCAGAAACTTCTTCTGTTTACATACCAAGTTTGCAGTGACATTTGATATCTGACCAAAGAATGTTTAAAATTGGATAAGATAAATACATCAATGCTCTTAAAGTATAGCTTGTATATGAACCACTTGGGGACGCAGTTGAACTCCATGCTCTGCTTAGCATTGCTGATGTGTTCTGAGTGATAAGGAGATGATGGTGATGTTGTAGCATTGATAGACAAGGACATGAAGGTCAAACTATAGGGCAGAGCAGAGCTTTGATACGAATAAAGCTGTGCTGTGTATAGACAGGGTTCTTAAAGCAAATGGCTATTGTAAATGGCATTTGTTTTGCTTGTCTGTCTGTTTGTTGCAGGGTCCTACCTCTAACTATGGTAAGACTTACGTGGTCTTACGTGCATGCCACATTTCATGTTTACCCATTACTGGTAACTTAGTATTACTGGTGCATTTTTAATTGATAAATTGTGATGATGCACATTGAATGAATTGAACAATGTTAAAGTATATTAGTTTTAAAATCTTTTGCTCTGTAGAGGCAGACTCCATCTCCCTGTCCCCATGCCCTGTGTTTATCTTTTAGAGACTTTTTCATGTTGTCCTCTAAGGACATTCCTCAAAGACAGCCCTCATGTTTCCCTTTGCACCGGCAACGCACCACGGGGACCATTGGGATATTGTGGTGGTTTGAATAGAATAGATGGCCCCCAATATATTCAGTTGTTTATTTGTTTGTAGTTTGCATCTCTAGCCATCTGGCTGGAGGCAATGCCATTGTGTGGATCTTAAGGTGTGGTGGTGGATTTGAGATTACAATCTAAAGATATGCAAAGTGTGCCTAGCTGGAGTTCCTGAAGTGTGCTTTGTGGCTTTTGACCTTTAGGCTTGTACTGCTCTCTCTCTGCTTGGGCCTGTGAAGGCAGGCCAGTTTCTTCTGCCATTATGGAACTTCCCCTGGATCTGTAAGCTTCAATAAATCCCTTCCTCCATAACTGTGCCTGGTCTGGAAGTTCATCTCAGTGAACCTGAAGCTGTCTGCTACAGATATCATCATGCGGGCAGAACCCAGTGCTGCAAATCCCTACTTCTGATTTATCTCCAGACTAGTCTAGTACCTTATACCACTGTAAAGCTAGATCTGGGGCAGGGTGGAGGGGGTGGGGACACAGCATGGAGGGAGAGGGCTATGCTCAAACAAGGAAGTAAAATCTTACAGAAGTTCAGCCCTGAGGAAAACAGGTCCTTTGGTTCATCCTAACTTCTTTAAAATACTCAGTCTACTATAATGATGTATGAATATGATTATTTACCAAAGTACTATCAAAATTTCCACCAATAGTGGATCAGTTAAATGTATATAATTATGTATATTTATATAGTAAAAACTATGGTGATTGCTAAAAAATAATAATAGTAATGAACCTGACAAAATAACCATAGTGAAAGTTGGAAATTAAAGCAAATGTGGTGGTCATTCTTCATTGTGAAGATGATAGGGTTTACAATCGTTATGTAAACACACCTCTAGATGTGTCAATGAAGGTGTTTCCAGAAAGGCTGAGCAGAGCAGGGAAAACCCACCCTGAATGTTAGTGGCACCTCCACATGAGCTGGGGTCCTGGATTGAATCCAAAGAAAAAAGAGAGCTAAGGAAAGAATTCATCCCACTCTGCTTTCTGTCTGTGGATGCAATGTGACCAGCTAATGCCATGGCTTCCTTCCACAATGGAAGGTGCCCTCAACCTGTGAGCCGAAATAAACCTTCCTTTCTTGAGTTACTTTTACAAGTAAATTTCCACAGCAATAAGAACTATCATAACAGCTAACAATAGCATAATATTTGTTAAGTTTTATAAGTGTGTGTGTGTGTTCTAGGAGGGAAACAAGAAATAATATATTTTTTAAATGCATGAACAATTAACTCAGAATTGGAGATAGTGTTTATTTTCTTGCCTGTATTTTCTGTTTTCTCAAAGCAAATTATTTTTAAAATACAAAACAGCTATTTCCATTTGAGGGAAAAACACCTACTCAGCAAGTATTTCTGAGCAATGACCATCTGGGGTGGTGGGGAAGTGCAGACAGGAATTTTGTGAGTCATTTATGTCAATGTTTAAGCCTCTGCTGTCATTTTATTTCCAATTTTGGCTTGTGACTTTCAGGCAGGGATGGCTAGCTTACCCTCAATCAGATAACATTATTTTTAACACATTTATTTGGGGGGGGGGGCTGCAGTGAACACATGCCACGGTGCATGTTACATTGTGGATCATAATTAGGTAGAAACTAATTTCATTATTAATTTTAATACGTGTTCCCACCGTCTTTTACCCACTGATTTAAAAAGAAAAAAGTACAAGAGGAATTTTAAAGTGACTAGTATAGTGTAATTGTGTTTTAAAGATGCATGCTGTGAAACACAACTTCCTATATTCACAGTGCAAACCATATTTTAGGATTCAACTGAAGCCCTTCTGACTGGGCCTCTTGGGTTTCTAATTCTGGAGAAGGCTAATTGTCATGGAATAATTCTGACTATCCCATGGTAGTCAGCTTGTGAGGAGTCCACCCTAGTTACCAGATAGAGAGACCAGATGGAGAGTTAGCCTCCAGATATCACATCCATACCGAGAAACAACCCCTGAGTACCTTTGCCATGCTCCCAATTGCCTTTTTCCATCTTCTACTTATCTTTTTGTATGTGTGGATATGCACACATATACATATGTTTGTATATGTGTGGGTGCATCAGTGTACAGAGGTGCACACATGTGTGTGCATGTGAAAGCCAGAGTTCAACGTCAGGTGTCTTCACCTTGTTTGTTGAGGTAGCTGACAAAGTGTGTCCTCGCCTCATTTTCTGAGGTAGGGCCTCACACTGAACCTAAGGCTCACTAGTTTGGCCTTACCTCAGGAAATAAGGTAAAGACCATGTCAGCCTTCTCAGCGCTGGGATCAGCGGTGTGAATCACGATGCATTGCTTTCACGTGGGCGCTAGGATTCTGAATTCGGGTTCTCGTGCTTGTTTGGCAAGAACTTTACCAATTGAGCCCTTTCACCAGCCCTGATTCACAGTTTTCTACAAAATCCCGAGTGGGTAGGCAGCCACTCTGATGGTCCAATTCATACCAGGCAACATGAGAAGTGTGAACAAAAAAAGGCTTATGCTCACTAAAAGCAAAAAAAAAAAAAAAAAAAAAAACACCTTTCAGATCTGATGATTTTATAAAACATGAAGGCAAAGAGTGGCTGTGGAGGGGCTGGAAAGATGGCTCAATTGCTCATGGTCTCTTAGTTGTAAAGCTCCCTGGGTTTGATTCCCCAGTTCCCAGGTAAAGTCAGGTGCACAAAGTAGTGCATGCATCTGAAGTTGGTTTGCAGTGGTAAAAGGCCCTGGAACATTCTCTCTCTCTCTCTCTCTCTCTCTCTCTCTCTCTCTCATAAATGAATGAATAAATGGCTGTGGAGAAAAAAATTGAGACCTGCTTATCATCTCCCTCTGCATACAATTCCACCACTTGCAGGAACTCCAAATTAAATTCATGTCCCAGGGAAGGCCTACCATGCAGAGTCATGAAGAATTAGAGAAATCTTAATAGAGCCTAGAAGGAAAAAACACTGCAAAGTCCATATGACTGCTTCATTATCAAAGAACCATCTGGGTGCTGTAATGTGTACAGGAAGCACCATGCATGCTCCTCCTTGGGATCTTGTCCCAGAAACGTATAAATCTGCTGAGATGCCAGGAATGTTGAAGGAAGTCTGCTCCAGATTCAGCAGTGACACCTTGTTTGAGCACGAAACAAGGCGGAAGTGAAATGAAGGTATCCTCATACCATAAGTAATTAGCTCAAACTGAATGCTAAGGTCCAGTCATTCTTCAAGCTACATTAATGCCATTATGTCTTGGCTTATAGGACACATAAGTGAACTTGGCAAACCCAGCCATATTTACATGTCCCTACATCCATCTCTTCTTTCTCTGAGTATCTGGATCGTGGTATTGCCAAATCTTATACATCAAATTTCCTAATATTCCACCTATTGTTTCAGGAAACACTTGAATGACTAGTTGAGTTCATGGTCCAGTCTCAGGAACAAACAGAAGGCAAACTCAAGTCAGTCTTAATCTTTTCATTGAAGCTAGCTGGGCTCATCCTCACCACAACACGTCTGCTTTTAGTCCTGGGATTGTGGCCTTCCCTTCTAAACTAGACTGTCTATAAGCATATGGAGTCTAGAGACTGGAGAGGTGTCTCAGCAGTAAAGGGCACTGGCTTGCAAAACTTGAGGACTTGGGTTCAATTCCCAGTGCCCACAAAGACAGATGCCCAACGTGGTGAATGCATCTGGAGTTTGTTTACAGTGGCAAGAAGCCCTGGTGTGCCCATTCTCTTTCTCCTCTTTCTCTCTCTCCATCCCTACAATTGCAAGTAAATAAAAATATTAAAAAATTGTGAAAAGAATATTGAGTCTAAAGTGCATGAAGGGGCTGGAGAGATGGCTCATTAAAGGCACTTATAGGGCTGGAGAGATGGCTTAGTGGTTAAGCGCTTGCCTGTGAAGCCTAAAGACCCCAGTTCGAGGCTCAATTCCCCAGGACCCAAGTTATCCAGAGGCACAAGGGGGCACATGCGTCTGGAGTTTGTTTGCAATGGCTGGAGGCGCTGGTGCGCCCATTCTCTCTCTATCTGCCTCCTTCTCTCTCTGTTGCTCTCAAATAAATAAATAAACAAAAATAATTTTTAAAGGCAATTAAAAAGCCTTATGGTCTGGGCCAATTCCCCAGTACCTATAAATCCACAGGCACCAAGTGGCACATGTGCCTGAACTTTGTTGGGAGTGGCAGGAGGCTCTGGTGCATCTATACCCTGCCGTGTGTGTGTGTGTGTGTGTGTGTGTGTGTGTGTGTGTGTGTGTATCTGCCTCTTTCTTTCAATCTCTCTCTCTCTCTTTCAAATAAATACATAAAAAATTTTTTAAAACAAAGTGTATCAAGGGTGGAATGATTTCTCACATGTTATCAGGATGGCATTGTTCTATTGATAGGTTTTGTTCTGTTCTGTCTTGAGAGTGGGGTGGTAGAGATGGGAGAAGAATGCAGGAAGTAAAGAAGGAGAAGTCACAAAGTCTATACTTTCACCTGGAAGGTATTGTTTGGATATGACTGTTTGCTGTGCTGGGACTCAAACCTAGACTCTTGTCCATACTACACAGGTCTATGACACTGAACTACATCTACAATCTACCTGGAGAGTCTTTCACACATAAACAGAGCATTTCTGGAACATGAACAAGACCCACTCCACTTTTTAAATGTCTTTTATTGGTTGTACATTTTCTTATGAGATCAACACACCAGTTATTTAAAGGACCCATTGCTCCTCAAGGCAGATGTGATTTGTCCCAGCCATGAAAGCATAGCTAGCTCCTGGACAGAAAGAGGAGGGTGAGTGCTTGCTTCTTGTTGTTCCATCATGGTGGCCATCTTCTCTACCTTTAATTTGTTTTCTGAGACAGTTCATAGATTGAAACGACATTGAACACAGCACACACAGTGTGAAGTCTCACATACAAACACGTTCATGTTTTACAGAATAGATAAAGTGTGGACAACTTGTTCCTTTCTCCTCAGCAACAGTCTGGGACTGAAGCCCATCCTGAGAGAGAAGTCAACACCAACCCTTCTCCTCAGCAGAAGAGTTCAAGTTTAACTTAGTCTTCCAGCTTCATCTTCCTCTTGAAGTGGAGCCACATGAGCTCTAGAAACGGCTATTTGGCCCCGATCTTTGACATTTTCTCAGCCAAAAGTACAGGTTCAAAGAAATATGTCATAACATATCAGAAGCTTATTCTCACCTTCATGACCTCTCGCGTCAGGATGGAGGAGGGAAATGACAAGAGTTACACGTTGCACAAGATGTTACAATAGGAAATGTCATCACAGCATCAACTAGGCAGTTATAAGGCAAAATGCCCCCATCTTTGGCAATTATTGTAACCCCTGGTTTACTGACAGATAGAAGCCAGTCATGTAGACTGTTATGTATCCCTCATCAATGGTATTTATACAAAAGATGAATTTCTCAAGAATCGGACCCAGGAAAGTTGACTTTTCCAAATATCATGGGCTATTTTAGTGCCTTGATTTCAGAATTTGGAGAGAACATTAGTGGTTATGATATGCTATTAAGTTCAAAATGAAAGAAAAATACACATACAACCTGGACAACAGGAAAACTAAACCAAAATAAGAATGTATGTGGCCACCACAGCCAATAGTAAAGATGACATACTGCCCTCCAAAACAGGGTTTTTGTTTGTTTGTTTTGTTGTTTCTTTGCTTTTTTTAAAAAATTTTTTTGAGGTATGGTCTCACTCTAACCCAGGCTGACCTAGAATATACTATGTAGTCTCAGGGTGACCTTGAACCCACAGTGATCCTCCTACTTCTGCCTTCTGAGTGCTAGGATTAAAGGTGTGCACCACCATGCCGGGCAAAGCAGGCATTCTTAAAATGTGATCCTATGGCATATAGAAGTTATCATTTGACATTCCCAGCTTCCCTTTTTCCCACACAATGTTGAAGGAAGTTTTTTTTTTTTGCCATAAAGTGACAAAGATTTGGGGGTTTTGCCTACAGAAAGCTGCTCCAGCCACTTCCATGCAGAAAATCACAAAGTGAATGCCCTTAGCTCCTTCGTGTGTGCAGCTTACACGTGAAAAGCTCCCAGAGGCAGACCTTCAATTTAACATTCTCCTCAAAGGCATGGAAATATTCCACATGCTTCCGGATGTGCTCCCTTCTAAAGAATTCCTGCCTCGTTCATAAAGATCCCATGTCCTGCAAAGAGCTGATCCGGGTCAAGGAAGACTGGCATGTGGCATGTGTCCAGAAGAATGAAGAAGTCGGTGCAGGGATCCACAAAATAGTGCTCATTCTTCTACTCCAAACTCCCTACACATTACACTTAAGGGCTGGAGAAAGGACTGCTGAAGGCAGGAGGGGTATCCCTCTCTCATTTCCTTTCAGAACATTTCAGGTACCAAGAAAAGGGAGCAGTCTTCTAGTTAACATATGAGCTTATGTCATATGGATATAAAGGCATGTTTCCATTGACCCAAGACCTTTCTTTACAATTAACACAGGACCAAAATAAAATTGGGGTGCACTATAGTAAAACAGTCATGCATACAGATAAAATGCATCTCTTATGAAATTCACGGAATGTAAGAAAAGCTGGAGGTTTGTTTTTTATTTCCTACCAAAAACTTGGTTAGCAAAGGGAAATCCCATTTTCATTTATGAGACTGTGACACAAAGGAACCTGAGGGGAGCCTTCCATTTCATTAAAAATCCGCAAAATTCATTTCCACAGAGAAATTCTACCTAGGGCCTCATCTACATTTTCACAAAGCAAACTGAAATTTATTCAGATATTAAAATTTTAAAAAAATGAAACTAAATCTCTGCTGTCTCTTTTAGATACAAATGACCCAATTTGGTGGTTCTGCATAGTAGAAAATATGTTCTTATTATGTAAGTTATTTACAGAAAGAAAACATGTTCCTCTAAAAATACTCATTATTTTATTAAAACCACACTTCATTTCATATAGAAAGTTACTCTACTCAGAAAATAAATTTTAGACTAATGAGTAAATCAGACACAGGGGGTCATACAAGAGATAAATTATATAAATGTTCTTGATCATACTTCCTGAAATGGCTTCAATACAGATGGCATGAAAAGTCCACAAATTGTTGCTCAATGTAAATTTCGGAAACAATTTCCAAGATGGCTTCTGTGAAACCCAGGCTGCTAAATTACCCATCACCAGAATCCGACACCAGCTTTTACATGTGCATAGAAGGCATCTGATATGGTACAGCTGGTGTTGAAGCATTCCCTCACGAGCAGTTCCTAACAGACATGACATTGGAGGTTTCCTCATCTAACAGGTGGACCAGATATCCACTACCTTTGTCCACTTATAACAGCTCTGAGAAGCCCAGCCAGAAGTTCCTCTGTCGGCTGAGTCTGAGATCATGCTCAGTCCATGGCAAAACTTCCTGAAGAGCATGACCTTTTCCCCACAGACGCATAAACAAAAGGTATAAGCCCCTCTTCTGCAAACCTAGAGAGTTTTCAGAACTCACCAAGAGCCTTGAGGGGGTTTGAAAGTAAAATGCCCCTATAGTATCTGTAAGTAAGGCTCACACTTAATCTTCAAGTAGTAGCCCTATTGGGGAAGACTATGGAGCCTTTTGGGGGTGGAGCTTTGCTGGAGGAGGTATGTCATTGGGGGTGGGCTTTATAATGTTATAGCTCAGCCCTACTTGCCACACTGAGGTCTCCCTCCCTCCCTCCCTCTCTCTCTCTCTCCCTCTCTCTCTCACATTCTTCCCTGTTGCTGTGGAGATGTGATGCCAGACTGTCTCCGCCTACCATGTTTCTTCTGGCATGATGAAACTTTCCAGAGGAATTGTGAGGTAGCCATAAGCCCTTTCCTTTCTAACGCTGCTTTTGTCCCAGCAATGAGAAGGTAACTGCTATAAGCCCATTTGTGCCACTTTACCAATGACAGGGGGAGCATGGGTCAGTCATTCTCAACTGCTTTGGTAGATAACCCACTTAAGGGTCTGTGCTGCACACCACTGCATGTCGACTTCACATATTTACTCTGAAATGATTTCTGCTTAGAAGTAAGATGGTCCTCTTTACTTGCTGTCCCATTTCTCCTGACCTTTTTAGCACACTGAATACAGCAAAAGCCAGGGATTTTCAGACATGGTTGGCTATGGAGGCAATGTAGAGTTCTCAAGCAATCATTTCATTCCAAGGCCACAGAGACTTAGAATTAAAGGGAACAAGACTACCAGCTAAATATTCTGACTACAGGTTGGTAGAAGGTCAGATGGGCAAGCTGAACTGTCCCACACTCTCAAACATCCCGGGTACCTCGTGAATCCACAGCTGTCCCTCACCAATAACTTTTCGAACTACTGAACACACAATAGCCAACAACTTGGGATAACAAGAAAATTGAACATCTCCTTCTTTCCTATACTTCACTACTTCTGAGAATTCAAAAACAGTTTTACATGTTAGGCATTAGAATTATAAATCCAGCCGGATTAACTTCTTTATGCCTACGTTTCTTCAATCTGTTTGCCACCAGAGCTAAAGACAAGGGAGCCTGGGGTTCGTATTCAGATGTCTATTGAAACAGTAGCTGATTCGACAAGCTGAATAATCTCTAAGTGAGGAACCTGGCTTAGTCTCTCTACTTGTTGAATTCTGTGAGGGATGCTATCAGTTTAAAATGGCAACGCTTTGGGATCATTAACACTAGAGAAACAAAAGAAAATGGTCTGAGGTTTAAATTAACACTATTGTCTGAATCTTCTGTATTTCTTTTTGTTTTAATATTTTATTTTATTTATTTGACAGGGAAAGAGGGAGAAAGAGAGAGGGAGGGAGGGAGAGAATGGGCATGCCAGGGCCTCCAGCCACTGCAAACGAATTCCAGATGCATGTGTCCCCTTGTGCATCTGGCTTACGTGGGTCCTGGGGAATCAAACCTGGATCCCTTGGCTTCGCAGGCAAATGCCTTAACCACTAAACCATCTCTCCAGCCCTCTTCTATATTTCTTAATGGAAGCCACCACACAGGTTTGGCTGTTTCCTCCCAGGAGCTCTTCTCCAAAGATCACCCACATAGAATAAGGCTGCACATAAGCTCATGGGTGTACCTGCATGCCAGCATCTTTTCCCAGCTGGCACCTCCAGGGCTCCAAACTAGCACTGCTCATCAGCACTGCTGCTTGCATTCTTCTCTTCTCCCAGCCCCAACCGTGGCTTCTTGTCACCGTTATACCTTCAACTCCCAAGCCCCAGTAACAATCCCTGAAAACTGTGGCCTGCCCTGCTTCGCTGAACTATCTAGCAGGCTGCTAGATGGTTAGTCATGACCAAATAATGCTAGTCAATCATTTCTGATCACAATAGGATATTACTTAAGGGAATTCAGTAATGCTTGATCCAGTTGCTCTTGTGTGTGTATATGGGGTGTTCATGTGTGTATGACTGCACGTGTGTGTGCAGGTGCATGCAAATATACGTGCAGGTACATGTGGAAGTCATTGCAGGTGTGTTATTCCTCAGGAACACCATCTACATTTTGAAGATAAGTTCTGTCATTAGCCTGACACTTTACAAGGAGACCAGACTGGCTGCCCACTAAACTTCAGGGGTCTGCCTGTCTCAATCTCCCCAGCATTGGGATTACAGACACATATCATCACACCTAAATGTTTATTGTAGGTTCTGAGAATTGAACTCAGGTCCTCATGCTTGTGAGGCAAACACTTTATTGAATGAGCTATCTCCCCAACTCCCAGACGCCCTTCTTTTTTTAAGACCAAATGGAAACTATCAAAAGAATGAGGGGCTGGAGAGATGGCTTACCGGTTAAGCGCTTGCCTGTGAAGCCTAAGAACCCTAGTTCGAGGCTCGACTCCCCAGGACCCACGTTAGCCAGATGCACAAGGGGGCGCACGTGTCTGGAGTTCAATTGCAGTGGCTGGAGGCCCTGGCGCGCCCACTCTCTCTCCCTCTCTCTATCTGCCTCTTTCTCTCTCTGTCTGTCGCTCTCAAATAAATAAATAAAAATAACAAAAAAAAGAATGAGAATTTTGCTAAAATAGTTCTGTTATTGGGCTGGAGACATGGCTTAGTGGTTAAGGTGCTAGCCAATGAAGCTTTAAGTACCCAGGTTTGATTCTCATGTACCTACATAAGCCAGATGTACAAGGTAGCACATGCATCCAGAGTTCATTTGCAGTGGCTAGAAGCCCTTGTGTGCCCATTCTCTCTCTCTCTCTCTCTCTCCCCCTGTTTCTCTCAAATTAATAAAGAAAATAGTTTTTTAAAATTTTCTCATATATGTTCTAGAACTGGAAGAATGTATTTCATTTATCCAAACTGGTTCACAACTTGATGTTTTGATTTTTGAGAAGTGTAAATGCCTACATCAGTTCTTTTCAATGGAAGTACTCAGTCAGCCCAGTTTATCCATGACATGCCAAAAAACAATAAGAGAAGCAAATGCATGAGGAAAAACATGAGAAACTGCTTGATTCGAGATCTAAGTTCTATTTCACACAGTGAAAGCACAAATAAGGATACAACACTTGTCCCTCCTTGTGCCAACTCAATCTTCAGCCCATCAAAGCCTCATTTCTTAAAAGAGACCCTGAACCTCAAAGGCAAAATATGAACTGAGGAAAACATAGATCATATCAAGATGAATTGTCCACAAGAGAAAAACTCTGTCTGTATTAAAAACTGTTAGAAAATATACTATGCAGATCTTTCAAACTCTAACTGCTTACTCCCAAGAATCAAGTGCACAATACTCATGTTCAAATGAAAACACCTGTGATGACAAGATCAAGAGTCCCAACAACAGGCTGAGTATCTGTAAATTCTATTAGCAGGTTGTGTTACACAATAATACAGGTTCCTTACAAACTTCCCTTGCAGGCATGGTGGCTCACATTTGTAACCCTAGCACTCAGGAGACTGAGACAGGTAGATCACCATGCATTCACAGCAAGTCTGGGCTACCTAGTGAGTTGAGGACAGCCTGAATTGCAGAGTAACACCCAGTCTCAAGAAAGAAAGGAAGGAAGGAAGGAAGGGAGGGAGGGAAAAAAAGAAGAAAGAAGGGAGGGAGGGAAAGAAGGAGGAAGGGAAAAGAAAAGAAGAGAAAAGGAGATAAAAAGAGAAAAAAACCCTACTACAAAATTCTTGATGTGTCTCTACATAGGCTAGAATCCCCGTCACTTCTGGAAGGAAGAGGAAGCTAGAGGAATTATGTTTAAAGGGAGTGTTGGGATCAGGAACTGAAAAGATTAACCCCAACTAAAGCCTTGATTCCAAAGGCTGCTTTAGAAAATCTGCAATGGCATGATGATATTTGCATAGCTGCAAATAGCAGTGCTCTAAACCTCAGGAAAAGGACACATCTTCCTGGTAGTTACCATGAGCAGGTGGTGAGTGATGGATGTACTTCCCCTGGGAGGACAATTGCATTTTGAATGTTCTGGAACTCAGGTTTTTCTGTTTCTCATATGTGAAGCAAAAAATGAAAACTTTCATTCAAGTAAATAGCCAGATCAAATCCTTCAAAATGCCTTCTTAAGGATTCTCCATGTGTCATTCTATCGGTGACATGTCTGTCTGATCATATAGTGGGAACGTGTTTCTGAGTTATAAAGGCTCTGTCCTGGGAGACTAGGAAGGAGAAATCATCATCCATAAAGCAAAGCCTTCATATACCAACAGAGGTAAGGGTGGTGGCTCTATGGGGAACCAGAAGTTTGGCCTGGGATGGCAACCAAGAAGACTCACATTAAAAAAAAGACATTTTGCACAGATCCTTTGAAACAGAAATTTAATGACACTTAAAAAACAAGAGATTCCCCCCTGTCCCCACAACTCAGAGCCAGAACACTAAGCAGCATGCATGAGAGTTGATCACAGGGAGAACTTGGGAGTTTTAAGGCTACCTGAGAACAAGAATTTGAGTATAAACTATTCTTTCTTGCTTTCTAAAAAAAAGGGGGGGTGAGATGGATGCATTGGAAAATATTAGACACTGTCTCTGTCTTCTCCTGGAGGAAGTCTGGACTCCCAAGTCCCAGTGCAGTTCTGGTAGTAAGGAGTCGATGCAGTTCATGTCTGGGTTTATGCTTTTCCTTGCATCCATGTAACACCACAAAGAGAAAGAAAATGCAAAGAAGAGAAGAGCCAAAGATACTATTAATATCTAAGAGAATGTGTCTTTTATTTTCAAACTATGTTGGTAACTACATATGAATGGCAAAAGTAAGTACTGATGAGTCTATAGAAAATTGTTCCATCTGCTCAATTCTGATAGTAAATAACATGAAGAAATTAACAGACAACTTTCCAGGGACTCAAAATTCCCCATCCTCTCTGGTTCCATTTTCCTATGTCCCTCTTCCTAACATGTTTCAATAGCAGATGAGCTAAACATTGATGAAATTGAAAAACTCTATTCAAATAGTCAATTGAAATATTATGTTTAATTGTCTAACAGCCAAATCATGTCCTATGAGACAAACATCTGGTCTGGTGTTTGTTTTTATAAATAAAGTTTTGTTGGAACATAAGCACCATGCTTATTCATTCATGTATTGTTTACTGATGTATTATTATTACAATAGCAGAGTTGAGAAGATGCAACAAAATGTCTAGGAAACACAAAGCCAAAGATACTGATGATCTGACTTTATGTAAAAAGCATACCCTGGTACAGGGAATTACAGGCCAGCTCCAAGGGAAAAGAAAAAAGAAGAAGACAAAGAAGAAAGAGAAACAGGAGAAATTTGAGGTTAGGTTTTGTCTCACTCTCTCCAGGGCTCTTCAATTCAGGTGCTCCCCCTAAGGTCCTCTTGAGGGTTCCACCTTTTAGTCTGACTTCCAGGATATAGGATTCTATGGTACCAGTTTAATTTGGGTTGTTTTGTGTACAACCCTATCCTTCCCCTTCCCCCAGGCCCTACCCTCCCTATTGTCCAAGCCTCATGATGCTATTTAATTATGGCAGCAACTTGGGCTGATCCAGGTTTGGAACTGCAGATGAGTGATATCAGTGACAGTTGTCTTTCTGTGATTGTGTCAGTTCAGTTAAAATGATCTGTTTCAAGTTCGACCACTTTTCTACACATTTTAATGTGTCATTTTTTTCTTACTGCTGAATAGAATTCCATCATGTAGATATACCACATCTTGGTTATCCGTTCATCCAATGTTGGGCACCTGGGTTGCTTCCAGTTTTTAGCTATTATGAATTGAGCAGCTATAAATATGGTTGAGCAAATATTTCTGAACTGAGATGTAGAGCTTTTGGGGTAAATGCACAGTAAGGGTATAGCAGGGTATGCTGGTAACTCTATATTCATCCTTTTCAGGAGTCTCCAAATTAATTTCCACAGTGGTTGTACCAGCTTACATTCCCACCAACAGTGAATGAGTGTTCCTATTTCTCCACAGCCTCACCAACATTTGTTTTCATTTGATTTTTTAATGTTTGCTATCCTTACTGGGATAAGATGGAATCTTACAGTTGTTTTAATTTGCATTTCCCTAATGGTTAAGGATGTTGAACATTTTCTTAAGTGTGTGTTAGCCATTTGTAATTCTTCCTCTGGGAACTCCCTATTTAGTTCTCTGCCCCACTTTTGAAGTGAGTTGTTTGATTTTTTTTTTATTGTTTAGATTTTTTTTTGAGTTCTTTGTAGATTCTAGATATTAGGTTTCTGTCAGTGCAATAGCTTTTCTCCCATTCAAAGATTTTCTCCCATTCAGTGGGTAATCTATTGGCTGTGCCTATGGTATGTTTCTCTATGCAAAAGCATTTTAGTTTCATGAGCTCCAATTAGATGAGTGCTTGTTTAATTTCCTTGGCTACTGGGTTTTGTTCAGGAAGTCTTTTTCCAGTCCTATAACATGGAGAGTGATTCCTGTTTTTTCTTCCAGTAGTTGAAGAGTTTCAGGTCTTACATTAAGGTATCTAATCCATTTGGCCTGTAATTCCCTGTGCCAGGATGTACCAGGTCTACATCCACAATGTGCTGTTGATCAGAGAGACATACTAGATCTCCCAAAACAAACAAGACAAGTTCTGTCAGAGCACTTGATTACCCACCAGACCTTATGGTGGTAAGACCTTACTGCTGAAGACACCAAACACTGTTGGAATGGATCATGGAGAGATCTGGTTGGAATCTGGAGGAGATCCAGTCCCCAAACAATTAGCCCATCTAGTGCTGGAAGGTACTACATGAGCTACCAGGAGAAAGTGGTCAACATCTGTCCAAGCAACTCAAAGTCTAAGCAATTCTGAAGCAAACAACCTGACGTGATGCTTACTAAACAAGTGCAACAGTAGCACATATCCATGGTGGATAACCAGCTGCTATTGGATTGCCTAACAGATCTGCTCAGTGGAAAGGAAACCATATCTGGAACTGGAAAACAAGTCAGAATCATATCCAGATAATTATTCTGCTTACTTATTGTGAAGCTCCCACTAACTTTAGACTATAATAGGGTCTAAACCCTTTTAATTCTCTCTAATTAATAATGGTTATCCCAGTTAACTGGTGCTGACTTCATTCTCCATTGGAGAATCTGCTTCTCTTTTCAAACGGGAGCTGGACATGAGGAGATAAATGAGCCAGCTCACTCCACCCCGGCCCCAGCTGAAACCACAGAGGAATTGGGGAAATGAGCAAGAGTACTGCTTTCTTAGTGAGTCTGATATCAGCACAAGGGTGATGGAGGAAGAGACTTAGGACACTCAACACCTACCAAACCAGAGATCCAGATGCTCCTAAGTGCCCATCACTGAAGTAGATTTAAATGCTCCCATCATGGTTCAGGGAATTTTGTGGAAGAGGGGGGCAGAAAGATTGTTAGAGCTACAAGTTGGGACATTTTGCACAGAGACATTGCCTCTCCCCCCACCTAATGTATGACCCACAATCCCCATGGGATTGACCCTGCATCCCCAATGAGGAAGCCCTCTTCAGAAAAGGGGCAGAGAGGAGGGAAAGGATGATACCAACATGTGATGTTTACATACAAAATATGTCCATATCTAATAATAAGAATAAGTAAATAAATAAAATTTAAAAAGCATACCAACTCTAATCTAAGATGTCATAGTCCATATCCTAGAGTTATTGACCTATGAAGTCTATAAACTGTAATCACTCCCCCAATAAAGCTTTTCAACAGATCTGAAAGGAATTTTAATTTAATTTTTATTTAATCAAAGCTAAAATAAAAAATCAGAGTATCTTTTAGATATTTTAGCCCAGAACATTTAACTGTGCTGAAGCATATACATAGCTCAAAAAAGGAAGGCCATGACACCCCAAGGAAAAAAATAGCTTTTGCCTATTCATCATATCAGATGGATGGTTTCTACTTTCTAGATGTTACTCAGACATTTTACCATCTTGATATCAATATTTTCAGGAGTTTAATTAAAAACTGTACCTTCCATTTAAAAAGTAAAAGAAATAAGCACCATGAAGGTGACATTTATTCAGGTTATCTTTTCACTTGCTATTTCAATCTAAGTAGATTCCTTGAGCCAGCAAATCCCTTTAAAGTCAGAAACAGATGTTAAGAAGGCAAAATCCCAGCACACTAGCAACTTAATTCATTTCACTAGGTCTGAACACCAGCTCTGATGAATTATATCGATACACAAATCTTACTTTCAAGGTCAAGTTTACTTTCAAGTTACAGTCAGGAAGGTTATTTGTAGGAAATTAGGGACTAGATATCCATTGTACTTTCCTGGCAAAAAAATACTTTTTAGACAACTTTGGTAGAAACAAAGTGCTTCCCCCTTTTGTCAACAAAAACTTTAAAAATAAATGTGTGTGAGTGAATGTGTGCACGTCATGCCACAGTGCATGTGGAGACTAGAGGACAACCTTGGGTGTTGGGCATCACCTTCCACCTTATTTGAGGAAGGGTCTCTTGATGTCCGCAGGTACATTCAACAATGACTGCACTAGGATTACAGACTCTGGAGCTGCAGCATCTGGTGTGACAGACCTGGTGAGCCGATCTCAGATCACTGTGCTTGAGCGGCAAGAGCTGTTTACCCACTGAGCCATCTCCCCAGCCTAGAAAAGGCATTTTTAGGATTAAACTACAAAATGGCAGCACAGCTCTTCCTCCCTCTGACTATATTCCAAAGACACTAAATCAAGCTTATTTGGAGACATCAAGGACATTGCTAGTTTAGTACACTGGCCTCTTCTAATGCCAGGATTTATATTTTTCCTATATGTGCTCTGACATCTGGTGGTGTGGAAACTGACAAATACAAAGACTGATGGGATTTCACTAAAGGGTAAATTAGCCAAAGGGAGGCAAAAATAAAACAACGTCAAGAAAACAAAGAATGAAATCATATGGAAGACTGAGTGACCAAGAATTCAATCTTGAAGGTCACTGACCATGGACAGTGCAAACTTCCATATAGCATACACCCAGAGCCCCCAAGCCTTATGTTGCTATAATGCACAGCCAGGGTAAGATACAGTAAATTGTTAACAGAAAGCACAACATCTGCGGGGCACAGCTCAAACTACTACAGTGAGGCAGCCTGAGATTCATTATTTAATACACAGAAAACTCTTTAAAGTCTTTGAGTATGCTGACCTAATGACATCATGAGAAAAGTTACTAAGAACCAATGGCACCACCAAAAAAGAAAGATGGGAAACCTCTTGTATGGAATTTCTTATTAGCGCTGGGGGATATAAAACCAATTTTGAGCAATATTTATACATACTTATTTCCATTTCAGATGACCTGACTGCTCAATTCATCAAATCATTTTGACTCAGTGCGACCAAATATAGTCTTTAGAATAATGGGTCATTGCTAATACATGTATATATATTCTCCATCCTTGTGAGTTTTCCTCCTATAAGGAGCCTTTGGGGAGACCTACATTTATTCCATCAAGGGTGGCTTTTCTTAAAGACACAAACACACATTATTAGCCAGGCATGGTGGCACATGCCTTTAATCCCAGCACTTGGAAGACAGAGGTAGGAGGATCATCGTGAGTTTGAGGCCACCCTGAGACTACATAATGAATTCCAGGTCAGCCTGGGCTAGATTGAGACCCTACCTCAGAAAACAACAACAACAACAAAAAAACCACAAACCTACTTTTAGAGGTGTGCATGAAGCGTCACATTTGGAATTATCTAATTATCTTCTGACCCAAACCCTGTGATAGTAAAACTTCAGCTCTGAGGGCAGATTAGATTCCTAGAAGTTACCAAACATAATTTGGTATTAAATCTGATAAACCAAGAAGATGAACCAAACTAGAAAATAGCTACTAAAGATTTGGGGTGGGGGAGATTAAAAAAAGTAACAAAAAACCCTAAAACTTAAAGCAGAATCCTAAAACAATTATTATGTACATGGAGGAGGGGAGGAATTTTTGAAAGACAAGAAGCCAAATTTAACTCTCAAGGTGACTTCTAAAAGACATTATATAATTATCTTAAAAATCATTCACTTTATATTTGGACACATCTCTTAAACATATGCATATGGTATATCCCAGCCATTGATTACTTTTAAGTTTGATTTACAGCATGTTTGGATCCATTATGAATATACACACACACACATATATATATGTAATATATATATATATATATATATATATATATATATATATACATATATATATATATATATTCTAAACACATATATGGAGAGACTTGTAAATTAAGGTTTCATTGTGGACATTTCTATGTCAAATCAAATACGTTTGGACAAATATGCATGATGTCTATGTAGAGTTATGCCAACTGATAGGAATAGGGTTAATATTCAGATGGTCTGTGATGGTACACAAATATTTTGAGTATCGTCCCTGGTTATAGATGTCTTTTTCTTATATATATACTTTATAGTTTTTTTTTTATTTTTACCTTTTTGCCTCCAGGACTGGGGATCACACTGCAAACCTTGTGTTCTACCACAATGTCCCATTCACAGGGGCTGATTATTTTTTAAGTCGCTTGTTTAGGATATACACATACTTCTCCAGAAACAAAACTGTACTCCAACATTAGACCCATAATGCTAACAAACTACACATAGAATATAGTTTCTCTGGGGAAAAAAAAAAAGTGTTTTGAGTTTGCGAATCGCTATCCTACAAACATGCCTCTTCTGTGGGAGCCCATTGGTAAAGATGGGAAAGGGACAGAGCTCTTCCTTCTCCTTTCAATCACTTGTTACAGTAATGGTGAGTTAACGTATTCTTTAAGGCAGTTCTCCTAAGAGTTGCTAATCTCATGTTCTCAATCCCATGCACATCAGAATCACATGAAATTGTACTTAAAAATTTTTAAGTTCCAATTCCCAGGTACCACCATCTTGGGTTGATGAAAGTCAAGTTTCTGGGGTTAAGACTGCAACGCTGACAGTGGTCACAAGCTCCACAATGATTCCACAGTGCATTCATGATGAGATCCAACGCCTCTTCCCCAGCTGTGATGGTTTAGTGAGTTCAGGCCCTCGGCTCATGACTTCACAGGCGTCCATATGAAAAAAAGCATTCTCTGTGAAGAATATTTCGAAGTAGATATACAAGTAGGAGAATCTGACCCAAACCAGAAAGTGAGCTATGTTGTATCTTCTAACAAAAACTATAATAGGATGACACCAGAGTTTTGTTTTCCTCACTGCTTTCTGTTTACATGAGATGTGTGACTAGGGCAGGAACACAGATTTAGGAAGGTGGGTGAGAAATTGGATGGCCACAATCAAAAGAATAATACCTCCTTTCTGGCTAGAAATAAATGGAAACAGGTGTATCTTAAAGACAGAGGGAACTGATGCTTAAAGAAAAAGTACCTCTTGGAACAGAGTAAAAAGAAAAGTTTAGAAATGTCAACTTCACTCTGGGCAAAGGTCCTCTGCAAGAGTCATGAACAAGATTGAAAAGTTACAGAGAAGGCCGGGCGTGGTGACACACGCCTTTAATCCCAGCTCTCGGGAGGCAGAGGTAGGAGGATTTCCGTGAGTTCAAGGCTACCCTGAGACTACATAGTGAATTCCAGGTCAGCCTGGGCTAGAATGAGACCCTACCTCAAAAAATAAAAAACAAACAAACAAACAAAAGATGCAGAGAAAAATACATTATTGAACTTCAAAATCCAAAGGGGGAGGAAGGAAGAATTCCAAGAAGCATTCCCCTACATGTTTGGTGACTTCAAGGATGGGAAAGAGTGTGTGTGGGGGGGTTTCCTTTCTTCTTTTTAATCAACATGCTCTGAATTCCAATAGCAGCCTCCTAAAACATAAAGTCCCAAAACAATGATTCCTGGTTATTATAGTTTGTCTTTATTTTCTCTGCCAATCAGATCACTCGACTCTTCAGGAAAGTAGAGCCTCAAGCTAGCAAATGTGTGGCTGTCTAGCCACAAGAAAAGACTTTCGTTTTCCATCAACCTACTAGGACCTTAGGGGAAGCTGCTATGGGCTACAGAAGGATGATGTACCAACTAAGCCTGTAAAAAATTGGTAGTTGATTCCTACAAAGCCATTCAACATTCCCCACGATCTTTTCATTCCCTTGAAAGCCCACTGACTGTTCTTCTACCATAGCTCTTCCACAAAGAGTAATGTGACTTCACTGATCATAGAAGAAAGGAAGAAAGATGGAGAAGACAAGAATTACACAGGCCGTCCTTAAGGTGGAGGACAGGAGCCACTGTGGAAAGACAAACGCAGAAGGCACCGTTTCTCTCTGTATTTTACCATATCTCCCTTCATGACAAACAGATGTCTTCCTGACTAAATGTAGGTGTTCATAGAAGTACTTGGCAGGACTTGATTGACCAAATACACACACACACACACACACGCATGCATGCGTGCACGCACACACACACACACACACACAGAGGTAAATATAAAAATCACATCACAAATCATTTTCCACTAATACCATACATGCCAAGAGGACTGTTGCTTTTTTTCTTTTTCATTTACTCTTTGAGGTGTAACACAAGTGACTTTCATGTTTTCCAGAATTAGGGGAAGAGCAGGATTCTTTGACATGTCATGAAAAGATGCAGTGATCACCCCAGGATTGAGTCAAAGTGTGGGGCCATGGCGGCAGTCACACCTGCAACACACACTTCACAAGAGCTTCTTACTGAGGTTATTTTTATAATATTCTTAAAGATGCATATTAAATAATTTCTTCTGGACCACAGACATAATTGAACTTAAAAAATAAAAGCCCTATAAATATTGTCAACCCAGCTTTGTCTCCTGTATTTCCTTCTTGCACAAAGTGGAGATCTTTCCAACCAAGCGCTTACACATAAATATTAAAATAATAAATGAGATGAACTACAAGTCTACTTACAATTTCATCACTACTGTAGCACCTTTTTTGCCAGGGCCAACGCATTCATTTTATAAAGAACATGAGAAATCTGAGAGGCTTAAGGACTCATATGACACATCATTAAATATTTAATCACCTTTTTAAGTCCTAAGCCTTTATCATATTTCATCCATCTAGAGAGTTCATTTTATACTAGTTTCCAAGGCCCCCTTAGGAGAGGAAAAAGAAAAGAACATAGGGAGAGAAGACTCTCGAAGAGGCAAGGGTCAGTTATCTCAAAGATGACTTTCTTTTGGCGCTGTAGTGAACTCACTTCACCCCGTTAAACCCACCAATCCACAGTAGGGTCCACCAATTAAGTCCATTGTTTTTAGTCTCCAAGAATCACTTTTACAAAAGATGCCACATCTGTTGCTTTGGATTCATGCTCAGTGAAAAATGGATGTTGCTAAGAAAGAAAAGAGAAATACATGGTATTAATACTTGTCATTGATTATATATGAGGTTAACAAATTAATAGATCTGTTCAGTAAATGGTTCAATGTCCCTATCAGGGCAAGATGGATTTCTCCTATTTCTAGCAAAGTCATCCACATAGTTAATGTTGTACATATTTCAAGATATCTATTTGGTGCCTCACATTTTGATAGCTCTTGGTTTCCAATACAAAGAGCCTACTGCTTAAGAACATATGTAATAACACAATGTAGATTCATCTATAATAAAATGCAAAGATTGGCAGAGATCATCTGAAGCTCAGACTCACAAATAGCCCTGCCTCCTACAAAGTAATTTTAGACTGTCACAGCAGTAAAATTATCAGAAATTTCATAGTATTGATACTTTCATGTCACAGGAAAAGGGTGGTAAAACAAGGTATCAACTTTGTTGAACAGTAAATTATCAACACATCACCATTGACTTTGAAGAGATGGTTGGGATTAAAACCATTAAGGCCATTGTTCTATGTAACACCCACAGTTAAGAGTTACACTAAGTCTCCTTGACCAAGAGTAGATGCATTTGAAAAATAATATTGATGGCCAAACTATAGTATGGGGGAAAGAATTCCAAGTTGGAGAGTGAGGCTTGAAAAAGAAAAAGTGGTCTCTACATATAGAGTTCAGATTAAGTGAACCTTAAAAAAAGGAAAAGTGTCTCACACCTTGTGGGAGGAAGGGCAAGGTATAATGCAAGGGGCCACACATTTCAAAACAAGTGAGAAGTCCATTAAGCCATTTTCTGTGCATCTAGACAATTCTTCTGAATGGCTCATTTGGGTTAAAGTCAGTGCCAGAACATTTCTTCCGCCTCTAACTAGAAAGACATATGTCAGATTACAACACACTGGCCTTACCGTGGGAACAGAAACCAAACACACAAGACCAAAAAGTAAATTCCTTCAGGTAGAATTTAGTGACTTGTACTCCAGTCACCCACTGTGCCCCTGTCTCCAGTTAAGAGGTATTATTTTCAATGGCTAGTTGAACAGTTCATTGAGAGCATTTTCTCACGCAGACCTAAAGATGACTCACTCTGTTTCCCAGAGGAGAGATTTCGCTTACAACCATACCCTGCCTCACTGTAGGTTTTCTAATTCTATTTGTTTTAAACCTGACAGTAGAGGGCTGGATGAGTCAGCACTGTGGGGAACTAAATGTCCACCCATGGAAGTTTTAGGGAACCATGCAACGGAGGAGTAGGACAAAGAAATAGAACCCAAAGGAAAGTAGGTGGTCACCATTGAGGATAGTGATTCAGAAAACAAAAAGAAGCTCTTTTGTATTTGCCCATCAGAAGATATGAGCTGGATGCTGGCCAGAGGCCTTATGTCTGTGATATGACTGAAGTTCCAAGATACACCCTGGGCCTCCTCATCTGCCAAAGAGCAGTAAGTACCACATTCAATTACTAACCTAACCACTTATACAACACACTTACCAAGTGATTTACCATCATGGTTATTACCTTCCCCACATCCTCCTGACATTTGGAGATCTTTTTAATGTACTCAAAAAGCTTTTTACTATCAACACAGGACATGCCAAACCCCAAATTGTCTTGATCATTGCTTCCACTGTCTGACAAACCCACCTTGCTTCTTCCTCTGCTGTTTCCAGCCAGTGAAATGGAGCTCAAATTTGAATAAATTGAACAACCTGATATGAAATCCTTAATTAAAAAAAAAAACGTCCAGGCCAGGCCATTGTGGCATAAAACTTTAATCCCAGCACTTGGGAGCCAGAGGTAGAAGGATCACTGTGAGTTTGAGGCCATCCTGAGACTACAGAGTGAATTCCTGGGCTAGTATGAGACCCTACCTCAAAAAACCAAAAAGAAAAAAAATATCTTCAAGCCTTTCAGTTCATTCCCAAGCTGAGAATATGCTGTGAAGGTGAGAGGGAGGTGGGGGGGGTAAGAAAACAGGCATGAAGGTGGGAGAGAGAGAGGAAAACAGGCAGGTATGTCACAATGCGAAGTGTGAGCAGCCTTCTTGTGTGGCTTTTGCTTATAAATTTTCATGTCTTTATTTGTGTGCGTCTATGGGCAGGATGGAGTGGTTGGGCTTGTTCACATGTGCCATGCATGTACCACTTTGCATATGGTTTATATGGGTGCTGGAAAATCGGCCCTGGGTTGACAGGCTTTGCAAGCAAGAGTTCTTAACCACTGGGCCATCTTCTCAGGTCCTTGTGTGGGACTGGAGGCTGAAGAAAGTTGGAAAATGCTCCATCCCTTCTGTTAACAATAAACTAGAAGTAGGAGGATGGCAATCTGGAAATGGGCAAGAGGCTCTACATATCATCCCATGCCATAGTCTCAGGGTGGGTTTCCCGAAGCGGAGCTGAGGACAAGGAAGGAGGGCTCTGAACCACTTGGAGTCACTGTGGTGCCAGATGGAAGCATAGAGATCCACAGACCCCCTGCTACGAGTGGAGGGCAGGCCACAATCGCCAACAGGTCTCTAATACGATCCCATGCACACGTCACACTGCCATTCAAATTTAGAACTTTCTAAGATATTTGCAAAATATAATCACTCCACACTGAATGACCTGGTCACCATTTCTAGAGCTGATCACTGCAGGTAGGAATCAGAAACTACAAAGTCTAGCCTATTGTGCGATATTTCAAATAAAGATTTATTGGAACATAGCCACATCTTCTTTCTCTTTCACATGTGGAATGTGGCTACTTTGAGGCTACATTGTCTAGTCCAGGCATAACAGCAACTGCATAGCCCATAAAGCCTCAAATACTGCTAGACCTTTATGAAAACCGTTGTCGAATATCTGCTGTAGAAATCTTACACGACAGAAGCTTGCGAGGACTGGAACATGAGAGGGACAGAAAGCATGAACATCCCTCAACCTGAGTGAGGGAGGAAACCACTTGGGATTTCTGTAAGCGCTCATCTCTGGGCCAAAGCCTACATAACAATGTCCTTTATCTGGAAAAGTAATCTTGCCTTCCTAGCCCTGCACAAATTCCTATAATGAAGACAGCACTCACCCAGCACCAGCACGTGTTACCCAGTGCTGAAATCTCATAGTTTGGACTTAGACTTTCCATTTGAAACCTCCATTCTACAGGAAAGCAAGGAAAAGGCAAGTCCATTTCCAATGCCACAAAAAGTATTGCCATTAAAAGAGTATGGGGGTGGGTTGTACACAACAGTTATATGAATGCAAAAGTAATCACAGGATTTGTTCAAAAGTAATAGAAAGGTGGAATTCAACATCAGCATCAATGTATATTAAACATTTTTCAAATATTTCCTGATGAAATTTTTGATGAGATTACTCAGAAGGAAGAAAGTATGTTCTGTATCCGAAATAGCTTGAAAGATATAGAAAAGTATTAAAAACAGAGACTTGGATATTCCATGCTCCATAGGACCCTACAGAAATCACTCTATGTCTTCTGTACTTTGTATAAAATTAACTTTCAAATCGCCTAAAGGTCACCTAGGCATACCCCAAAAAGGACTATCACACTTGGAAAAGCCTTTAACTGGCCATTTAAAAAATGCCACTAGAGCCTGGTGTGGTGGCACACACCATTAATCCCAGCACTCAGGAGACAGAGGTAGGAGGATTGTCATGAGTTTGAGGCCACCCTGAGACTACATAGTTAATTCCAGGTCAGCCTGGACTGGAGTGAGACCCTACCTCGAAAGAAACCAAAAAAAAAAAAAAAAAAATGACAGTAATCAGGGAGCTCATGTTCAACATAACCATGTAAAATGCCAAGATGCCTCAATCACTGTACACCTCTGTTCTTCAACTGTAAGTTTGAGTGGAATAAAGCTGTTGAGTGCAAAGCATTTCATGCTGCTTCTTTGTTTGTTTTAGTGCTTTATTTCTAGTTGACAATTTTATACATGTGTATAATGTATTGGACTATATTCCCTTCCCATTACCTTCTCTTGACCCCACCACCCTTCTTCTGAGCATTACTTTGATCTCTCTCTCTTCCTCTAGTGTGTGGGCATTCCCCACTGAGCTTGTGTGCAGGCTGCAGAGATGGCTTAGCAGTCAAGGCGCTTGCCTGCAAAGCCTAAAGATGCCAGTTCAATTTCCAGTGCCCATTAAAGGCAGATGCACAAGGTGACACATGCATCTGGAGTTGGTGTGGCATGGCTACAGGCCCTGGAACACCCATTCTATCTACCTCTCTTCTATGTCTCTCTGGAAAAAAAACATTTTAATTTTTTTTAAAAAGAATAGCCTGGTGGGCATAGATAGGGAATTATTTACCAGAACATATGGGTCCTACCAATAGCTACACTACTACCTAAAAATTCCTCTAGCTACCCCAGTTACCATTAGCTGCCAGGCCTCATAGCCTCCTCCATCATCCATGACAGAATGTTGATGGGTCCAGTATTGTCTGGGTCTTGGACAGGTAAAGAGAGCTACTGTGAGGTCATGAACACAACAACAGCCATGGCATGCCTGGATGATGGTGCTCCACAGCACTCCTCCCCATCCTCTGGCTCTGACATTCTTTCCATCCCCGCTTCTGTACATGGTGGTGACCACCGGGGCGAGTCAAATCTCATTAAACTACTGAGAATAAGTGATACTAGAATGCTCAACACTAAATTCATGCTGCACATTTAAAGGGAAACCCAAAGAGTTGACATAAATCCAAAACATCCAATTAGAAAATGGTCTAGACTTAAATCAGATCTTACCACAATCATGGAAACTATTGATCCTGCCTGTTAATCCTTCTCTAATTCTTGTTCACAGCATTTCTAAATGTGTTGCTCTTTTTCCTCAACACCCCAATGTAGTATTTTATTAAGAGACGACCAGAGTGTATACTTCTTATGATCTACCAATCAGGATTAGACAGTGCAAGTGTGGCTAGCATATGACAGGAGCAAACTTGTCACGCCTGCTGCTGACTACTCTAGGAGTCTCAGTGTTTGCTCTTTTCTCTTTAGAAGTTGGACATGATCATTCCTCTCCCTGCTGCTGCTAAAATTAAAACCTTGATCACTGAGACAAATCTAGGGAGAAGGAAAACATAAATTCTCACATGGCTTATATTGTATACTTCTCCAAAATGTATTCATCTCATCTCATGATTAATATGTACTTAGGCAGACCAAAGCATTGCCAAGCTAAAGTCATTGTTATCTGTAACTAGCTCAAAATGCTGGTTGCCACAATTTAAGAGAGACTATTTTAAAACAACAATGGTGAGGTTTTATTTTCATACGCTTTCACTGATAGAACAGATGATAAATTCTAAATGTAGGGACAGCACAGCATAACTTGTATTAATACTGTTGTATTATTCCACCAAACTGAACACCAGAAGGAGAAAAGTCGTGATTATTTCCTCCCCTTCCACCCACTAGAAAGTCATCTCATTCATCCTAGGTATTTTATTTTAAAACTGAACAGCCATATGGTACATAAATTTAATCTCAGTGAGATCTCTAAGATCATGCTTTCTTAAATTTTATATTAGTAACTTGTGATATCGACTATCTGCCATCTTTGAAAACATACAGTTCATACACTGAAAATATACATTTCAAAGGTATAACTTGTTCTATCTCATAGTGGGTTTATCAGGCTGGAAAACAATGCTAATATTGGTGATATATTCCAATCTTATATTGAAAAGGATGAATGATAATGAAGGACACTTCACTCTATGTTGAGTTCAACTTCTGTCTCCCTTATCTCGATGGAGCAACTCTTTCCAAATGGCTGCTTAATCATAATCCTAGTCATGGCCACTTAATCATAATCCTAGTCATGGCCACATTACTTGCTGTGAGAGTACTAACACACACTGTCATGAGTACTCACCATAAGCTCTGGATACGTGGGCCGTTCTTTGGAATTCTTCTTCAAGCTTAAAGGAAAAAAAAAGTTAATCACATTAAAATGTTTCATTTCACTATTTTTCTCTAAACACAGATTTTTGAACCTTGTTTTCTGAAGTTTTATTTTGTTATTTACCATTTTTCATTAAATTAGGATTTCAGAACCAGTATAAAACTGGCCATAATCAGTTTCTAAAATGTACAGAATATATGAACCTCCTTTTAATATGAACTTCTAACAATTATAAATTATGTTTCAGTTATCCTGGGATTATCTTAATAGAAAGAACAGTGTTTGGGCATGGGACATGGGGGTAAGGGAGTGTTTATTTTCCTTTAATAATTTGACATTTAGACTAACTTTTCAGACCCACAACCATACTTGAAGTCCCATATCTACTTTCCTTCAAGGTAGGTTTTATCTATCTCCACAAGCAAATAAATCAATATTTCGTATAGTACATTTATTATCTCTTCACTGTCTTCAGCTATTTGGTTCTCTCTGTTTGTAGTTCCCTTGAATATATACTTTGTTTCACATGTTCCCAAACAAACCTGCCTGAGAGAAACCATAAACCTATAACGTTACCAAGGTAACTCTACATGTTTATTGTATCTTTATGGATAAAAGAGAACAGCACATTCAGTCAGTTAACAATTACTCTTCTTAGAAATACTTTGTGGTCATTCACTACAGTCAAGTGGTTGTTCAGTTCTCTGTATACCCAGACATTTAATAGCATCTGATACCAGAGACAATCCTCATAAAAGTTCAAGATGAAACAGACCAGCCCATCACTCCTGTCCTCAATACATCCCTATCATCTTTCCACCTCCGGCCTTAAAATAAAAATAAAAAGAAAGAAACAGTTTATTTGGAGTCAGAAGCTCAAGTTATAAAATGTAGAAAAGGCTGGTTTTGAAAACTATGATTTGCAAGGCAATCAACAGACACCTACACCCACAGGGCCACAACGTCTTACATGAATAGAAAGGGAATTGTGACTAGAGTTGAAGACAGCAAAACGTGACAGATAATTAGGTTGTTTGATTTGTGCTAATGAAACATTCTGAGCAAGTGAGACCTAGTGTGCGTGACACGCGTTCTGCATGCTCCCACATAAGGTAATTGTCGTGAAGGGAACAAGGTCCAGGAGCCACTGAGATACTCCAAGCGACTGTGACTTTAAGCAAAATGAAAATTTAAAAAAATAGAAAAGAAAATAGGAAGCTTTTGAACCAAAACAACTTAAAAGCAGCCTACCAGTTTATTCCAGGCCATGCTGTGGGTAGAAGCCAGAGAACCTGAGACAGGGTTCAGGTAGATGTTAGGACAGAAGTTTCAACCTGGAACTGAGGGCAGACCTACAGCCTAGTGACCTCAGGGACCAGACAACCTATGAGAGAAAGTTCATCTCAACTGAAGATAAAAATAAAGAGTACATTAGAAAGAGGAATTATCAACTGCTGTGTGTGACTGATATGGGGATGTGTGCCTGAGCGAAATGAATGGAACGTGGGACTCATGTACCTATATCATGAGATTTAATGTTGGTGATTCTCAGTTGGTTCATTCACACCCAGGGACATTTGTCAATGCCTGGAGGAAGGCATTTCTGGTTGTCACAAACAACTAGCAGGGCTATCATCAGCACCTCATCAGAGGAGGCCAAGAGTTTGATAAGCATCCTACCTTGCGTAGGCTGGTCCTCCTCCGCAAAGACAGCCCAGTCTACAATGTCACAGTGCAAAGATCAAGAAACGCTGGACTGGGGCTGGAGAGATGGCTTAGTGGTTAAGGTGCTTGCCTGCAAAACCTAGGGACCCAGGTTTGATTTCCCAGTACCCACATAAGCCAGACACACAAGTGGCACATGCATCTGGAGCTTGTTTGCAATGGCTAGAGGCCCTGGCATGCCCATTCTCTTCCTCTCCCTGTATCGGCCTCTTTTTTTCTCTTAAATAAATAAATAAATAAATAAATAAAATATTTATTTTAAAAACAAAGAAATGGTGGGCTGCTAGGGAGATGGCTTAGTGGTTAAAGGTACTTGCTTGAAAGGCCTATCTGCCCAGGATCAATTTCCAGCACCCACGTAAAGCCAAATCACAAGAAACCCTGGGCTACGTGCTACACAGAATCCCTCTTTATTGTGACATCCTATCTCCTTCTCTGAGATGGAACTCATTTCTCAGAATCATCAACAGTTGGTTCATAAGACATTTGAGCACATTCGCATAGTTGCCAACTCCTGCCTCCTGATTCTCTCCTCTATCTTTCAATAAGCACATATTTTTCTAAATTCAAGAGTTTGTTCTTGCAAAAAGAAGCACAGAAAACATGAATGTGACCTGAGGGCATTGCTGGATTATACAGATTTAGACTTTTTACTATTTTTTTTAGGGGATTTTCTTTTTTTGAGGTATGTTCTCACTCTAGTTCAGGCTGACCTGGAATTCACTCTATAGTCTCAGGATGGCCTTGAACTCACGACGATCCTCCTACCTCTGCCTCCTGAGTGCTGGGATAAAAGGCGTGTGCCACCACACCCGGCTGATTTTTTACTTTTTAAAATAGTGTACAAAATCCCTAAGTTTCCAGGTATTGTTCAAAACAAACCAAAACACAGAAATTCTTTCCAATAGATTAATCAATCCAACTTGCTAAATCAGTAACAAGATACACAAATGCAATATTAAATCTCTACTCATTATTCTGGGGAGTAACGTTCAGTCTGAAACACTAGCACCTTGGTTTACTCTTCCATGACTATCTGTTTTTGGTCAAAAGCAGAATCAAGGCAATCATTAGCAAGGTGAAAAAAAAAAACAACTCATTTCTCAATTAGTTAAAACAGTGGGTTCTTTTTACCAACCAAGGACCGCTCTGCTATTGTTGAATTTTGACCCTGTATACATTACATAATGAAATGACTCTTCCCAATAGGTAGAGAGGATTAAAAATTTAATCTCAATCAATATATATATCCCTCTCCTCCCCCCACCCTTTCCCTCTCATTGTTATTGCCACATTGTGGATGGAACCCAGAGCGTAGCACGTTAAGCAAGCACTCTACCATTGATCCATGGACCCAACCCAGGTTTCCAATTTTTAATTGGAAGTGATTTTGAAACAAGATGATTTATCTTAACTTCCAGAACAGATTTCAAAAATTTCTCCAGAAACGTTTCTCTTTTTCTTAATCTACATTTTAAAAAAATATGCCAAGTCAATCCATTATAAAGTGTTTAAGGTTCCTGAAACCTTGGGGGTTACTGGCTCCTAATTTGAATAGAAAGTTGAGCTAAAACCTCTACTACAGAGTAATGATTTAAAAAAAGAAAGAAAGAGAAAGACTTAGCACCATAGCCAGGTATGTTAGTACACATGTGTATTTCCTAGCACTCATGAGGCTGAGGCAGGAGGATTTAGAAGTTAAAAGCCAGCCTGAGCTATATAGTGAGTTTTAGGACAGCATGAGTAATAAATAGAGTGAGAACTTGCTTCAAAAGACAAGGAAGAAAGGAAGGAGGGAGAGAGGAAAGAAGCAAAAGAGAGAGAAGGGAAGAAAGGAGAGGTAGAAAAAAAGAGGAGAAAAAAGATACACCAATGAAAAACAATTCATTGGTCTAATATAACTTATATAACCCATTTCTATCTTTTAAATCAAGTACACTTTGAAACAGTCACTAAGAATAGCAAAGTACCCAAGATAATGTCCAGAGGAAAAAAGCAAATTTTCCATGTTTAATAGGAAGTGCTTGAAATTCAGTATAAAATAACAACATTGGAGTTCAAAGTTACACCAATTTCTTTTTGGATTTAAGTCAGACTTTTGAATTTTCAAGTGGCTTGTCATTTTCAAGCATGCAATTAGCTAACTGCCCTAATTCCTGTTCCAAATGCCACAACACACGCTCCTGACCATAGCTGACACTAGAAAACGGCTTCCTGCTGTCTTGAGAATTGCTAGCTTAAAGTATGGGCTGACCATAGGATTTCTGCCTAGTTGAATCCCCCCCTAATCACTTCCAAGAAGGGCTATTTGTTGCGTTCACAGGACCAACACACTGTGGACTTCTCATTTGTCAAAAGCTAAACAAATATCCACTGCCTCTTTCACTGGTCTTTTCTGGAAAAAGAAATAGGAGGCTGTACTTGATTGACTAGCTATTGTGAGTCAGACATTATCGTCATCTGGATGGCTCCCAACGCTCTCCAGTATGTCAATGGGCTGGACAGAAAGGGCACCAGACCTCTTAAGTGGATTGAGAGGGGGAGTAAATAAACAAACACAAATCTAGCTACTTCAGCAGTGGGTAGTTGATTCCCAGGCACTTCCTTCAATGAACATAAAGGGAAAAGTTGAAGTGAAGAATATATGGCTGTTGTGAATGCTGCAGCTCCGGGAGAGAGGCAAGAAAGACGCTGAGCTCTGAGCTTAGAACTCCCCGGGGCTGACTTTCAAGCCTTAGGCTCTTGTCCATGTTTAGCAAAGGACTGAAAAACACAGACTCAGAGAAAAGGAAGTTATGGAGAATTTATCAAGGCAGAGTGGAAACAGGAGAGAGGTAAAAAAGCATAAATGGCCTAAGCCAAAGGGATTCCTCCCTTCTGAGCAAGCACAACTGGGAGGGGAGAAGAAAAAGACTGAAGGAGACTCTCTCACCCACTCGGAGGAGGCTCCATTGATATATATTAGGCATTGAATTAAATGAGCCATATTGCCAGGTTCAGTTTTATAGAAAGGACTCTCGATTGCTTGATGAGCACCCAGGAAGGAACCTGATTCAGAAAGTGCCTGCCCACAGGTATAAACCCTGGAAAGTTAGGAAGCTACTGTGGCTGCTTACAACTGTCTTGGATAACACTGAATCAGACTTGATTTCTAGTCTCACTGGGACAGGCATCTTTGGCTTAGTCCCTAGCTAACTTACACACACACACACACACACACACACACACACACCTACTTTGCTCCTAGTTCATATCAATTTCTTCTTCTGAGAGGAAACTCTAACTGTACGCATGCTGCTAATCCATATCACCAAGAATCCATTTTTCTCAGTAAAATCCTTTGTTAACCCTTCAGCACAACTAGAATGTAGGGTAACGAGATGGCTCAGTCATTAAAGGTTCTTGTTTGCAAAGCCTTCTGGCCTGGGTCGATGCAAAAAATGGCACAAATGCCTGGCGTTTGTTTGCAGTAGCAAAAGGCCCTGGCATGTCCACATGCACACACATGTACAAATAAATAAAAACTGTTTTTATGTTAGGTGCAGAAGCTATATCCTACTCTTCAGCAAGACTAAGGCGTTCCCAATAACAGCATTTTCTTCTATTTTTTTAAGTAGCAAGCTAAACTTCTTTTTTTATATTTTTATTTATATATTTATTTATAAATGGAGAGAAACAGACACAGAGAGAGAATGGACACACCGAGGCCTCTAGCTGCTGCAATCAAACTCCAGATGCATATGCCACTTTGTGCATCTGGTTTTACACAGGTCTGGGGACTCACACCTGGGTCGTCAGGCTTTGCAGGAAAGCACCTTAATCACTGAGCCCTCTCTCCATCCCCCAGATTTTTCTTTACACCCCCACTCCTGATCAAATTTAAAACTATCAATAGTAAAACAAGTGAAATAGCAATTCTTATTACTAAGTGGAGGCAAGTACCCATTTATTAATATATATGACAAACAATTTTTCTTCTGTAGAGTTCTAAAGCAGTCACAAGATACAAAGAGGATAAAGAAATGAGTACAATTTTCAGCTCAGATGGTTTCAAAATATCTTAAAGTTCATCCTGAGATGGGGAGCAAAGAAAAATACTTTGGTGGTTTATGGTGGGTGTAAACATGATTGACCTGAGAACAGCAGACTGTCCTTTATAAAATCCAACTGGGGATAAGTAAGAATGCTCATAAAAGTCAGAATCAATGCTCCTCTGAGGGTACTCAATTCCAATACCCACAGAAGTGACTCAGTCCTTTACAACATCCATATGTCTGTGGACCAGACTCCAAAAGAGGTATCCCATTGAAAATTTTAAGATCTGTCTGCTGATGACTTCCAAAGTGAAGTCATTTGAGTTCTGTTTCTATTGTTATTATTTTAGCAATTCCCATAAGCAAATCAAACTGACTTGCCAAATGCAGAAAATGACACTGAATGACCAGACTTCATGGAAGGAACAGTTCTAGTAAAACTGAATTGTATCAATAGCTCAGAACAGTTCAATGAATACTCTATGATAGTTGGGACTAAAGTTCAGAAAAATAAAAGAGGAGACCTCAGAGGGACAGCCCTAGAGAAACATGAGGTTTGTGGGAGAGAGGGGAGGCACACTGTGGTCAGTATAGAAAGAAAAATAATACTGGCACCTAGAACTCCACACATCTGTATACACGTACGCATGCGTCTGTCACATTCAGGGCTTCCCCACAGAGGACAGAGCCAGGCAGTTTCTTGGGCAGAAGGTTTTATTTAATAGTAAGCAAGAGAGTGGTGGGGTTTGGAACAAGGGGAAAGAGGCCTCTGAACCAGTTAGTTGAGGGAATAAAGGTTTTTAAACCTTTTGGGAGAAGAGAATGAAAGGGTGTCTGGAAGAGGAGGATCGATGGGAGCCTGCAGTAGCCAGGTTGGCTGGACCGCCTATTGAAATGTTTTGGGCAAGCAAGACTGAATTTCCTGTCTATTCTAGAATTAACAGGTGGTGGCTGGGAGGAAGTTTTCCCCTCCCTCCTCAGGGACAGAATGGTGTAGTCAATCGCAGTAATAGTAAGTAGGGATTCTAAGATCCTGGGCTTAATCTGGACATACAGGGATAGATGGGAGAAGATGACACTAAAATTTCAATTACTGTAACAGGGTTAGCTGCAGAAACCAGGCTCAGAGCGAACATGGCCCAGACACAGGGGAGGTGAGGGAGGGAATATATTGAGAGCTCTCTGAATCTTATATATTAAAATTAGAAGACATTTATTATTAACTCAAGGGGTTTTTATGTGTTTGTTTGTGTTTGTTTAGTTTAAGTGTTGGAAATGGGATCCAGGACTTATCATATGCATGCTAGGCAAGTGCTCTTCCACTGAGCTACACTCACAGCCCTACCATTTTCATATTTAAAACTGTTGCGTCTCAAAGCTCTCTACCCATCCCCACTCTCCTCTACCACATGGTCATGCTAACTCTGAGACTGCCTCCTGGTATGGTCATTTTAATCACCTCTGGTACAAGAGGAGGGCAGGCCACCTTCTCCCAACTTCTATCTCTGCACACCACCCTAGGGCTATCTTTCATGGGAAATTTCTCTCCTCTCCATAAAACCATTTCCCTGGACCTCACTCACCTTCTCTTTCAGCTCTCCTACTCCTGCATACTCCCTCCTCCATTCTCCTCTTCCTCTTCCTCCTCCTTTTCTCTTCTTCCTCCTTTTCTTTCTCCCTCCTCCCTCTTTCCCTTTCATTCATACACCCCCTTTCTGTCCCTTCTTTCTCTCCTTGTCCCCCTTATCCCTCTCCCTTGTTACAATAAAGTATTAGATCCAAGAAATTGTCCATGTTGGTTCTCCATTGCAAACCCTGAAGTCTAACAAATATATTTGTAAAAAGTTTTAATGCTCAGATGTTTGGGGGGGGATTCTAAATAAGAGGGAAAAGTAGTTTGATAAAATAAACATAAAATAATAGAACGGCATTTTTAAACAAATTGTAGAAGACTGGAAACACTCAGAACAGAAAGCTGTGGGCAACATGTTCATAGAACTTACTTCCCATGTAAGGTCTCCCAGGCATATGAGAAACTATGTCTGATCTTTACAAAGGATAACTTGCAAACATATGAAAAAAATACTAATATTGGGTCTCTGCAAGGGTGGAGCTTAGGGAACAATACTTCTGAAAACTTGTCTGAGGTCGATAAATGAGAACCCAGAGCTAAGGACCACTGAGTTAAACCATGGATTCACAACAGAAGACAGCATTCTCGTACTTTACACACCAGCGCTGTTCTTACCAACCTTTCCTGAAATATGCAGACTGCTGGGAGGAAGGGGCACAGGTGGGAGAAAGGAAATAGGAAGGAAGCCTGAAGATGCTTCCTTAGATAAATTCCTTCCTTGTGAGTACCCTCCTGAGAACTCGCGGTGTGAATAATCCAAGATGACTCACCCCTTTTCCTATGTGACCTTTAAACGTTTGAGGATAATGGGGGAGGTGAGGATTAAAATAAAATAACAACAAAAAAATAAGTTATTGAATTCAGAAGGCAAAATCATGACCCCATTTCACCCTTATAGATGTACCAACTCATCCAGCACAATCACTCAAGAAAGACAGATGGACATACCTCATGGTCCCAGAAACCAAATTACATTGTTCTAGAGCTAAATATCCCAGACCTCTCTCGACTTTCAACAAAAACAAACCACTGTAGGTCAGCGTTGTAAATCATTAAGGAAAAGCACCAGGGCGAGAAAGGGCTGAGGACCAACTGAAGTTCAAGAGGCCTCAATTTCACAAGCAACCCATGTCATGTGTCCCCTCAAAAAAGTTATATTCAAAGCATTTCTTCCAAGGAGAAATAAGGCCATGCAAGTCTTGCTTCATCTTTCTCTGTACCTCAGAAAGCCTCCAGAGGTCTAGCCCATCCTATAGCAGCAAGTGGTCAGAGCAGCTGACTCCTCTCCAAGGCTAACAGTTGGGATACTATCAGCTCTGAACTCCCTTCCCTCTCTCAGTTTCCATCTCCTTTTCAGCTCTTATAATCTAAGTTCATTTTGTGCTTTATACTTAATGTCCTCTTTCCAGCTACACTTGCAATGGACATGGCTATTATAAGAGTCCCAGAGCTCTCTCCTTCTCCAAGGCCCCTCCTCTCTCCTGGCCATGCTCAAGGCTAAGTCTGGGATTTTGGAAATAATGACTGATTTGGAGGCTAAAGTGGGGTGGTTTTCCCCCAAGCCTGTGAGCCCCAACCTGTGGGACCTTTTCCATTTTAGCACGGAATCAAGAAAGCGAATCTCAAGAAGGGTAAATTGCGAATTATCAAGTGTATTTGGGGAGATATCATGAATTATGAGATTTATTGTAGGGGAATTAAGAACCAGGGAGGAGACTAGCAGAAAGACTCAAGCCAGAGGAGAATGCTCCTCATTGTCTGGCTGGAAAGGAAGCGGGGAGATGGAGACATTTGTCATCACAGAGAAGGTAAGGCTCTGGAGGAGGCCCACACACCCACATATGGAAGGCAAAGCCTCAGACCAGAGAGGATGAAGAAATAGTGGAGGACTCAGATCAAAGAACCATAATGCATGTAACAAAATGAGAAAGCACCCCAAAGCAAGAATCAAGGCAAGCAGGAAAATACCCAAGCCCAAATAAGTGTTACCCCCTTGACAGTCAGGCTGAGAAGAGGAAAGACAGACATACACAATAGTCCTGAGGAGAAATCGCAGGAAGAACACAGGGTTTGTCCATATGATTAAGCTCCTTCATATAGATCAGGCATCCAATTAGGGTGAGCCTTGTTTTCAGGCTAGGTGTGTAAGGAGAGACATGATTGGTACGTGGACTCCAGGGCTGAAGGAGCCAAGACCTGATTGGTTCATGGACTCAAGGGCTGACTCAAGAGAGAAGAAGCAGGAAGTTCCTGCTGGGGCGTATTGCTGTCAGCCATCTTAGCTGAAACTGTATCAGAAACAGGCCCTCGTCCTGCTAGAGCAGGCAGGTGACATCTCCTTATCCTCTTTGGGCCTCTGTCCCTACCTAACTACCTATACAAAGCTGTCTTGCTACTGTTTCTCCTTCAGAACCACCTCCTGTTATAACTGAGGATACTTCTGGGGTGAAAAGAGAGAGTGCCACCTCTCCTCAGCCCCCATGTCAGCACATCACTGAAGGCCCCACCCTCTCAAGCCAGTTTATTCTTTCCTCCTCTTCCCACAACTCTTAAAACCTTCTCTATCTCTCTCCCTCCCTCTTTGGCTCTTTTGTATTGGTGAATGCTCTCTCTTTGTCTTTCTTTCCCTCCCCCCCTCCACCCTTTCTCTCTTCCTTTCCCTCGCTCCCTTTTCTCCTCACCCAGAGTTCCAGTGCTTTCCCTCCCGCCATGGCTTCAGCTCCCACCAGTATCTTCTGCCATTAAAAATAAAATCTTGGAGAAACACACACACACCACTTATCTTGGTTCTTCTATCTCAACCTTAGACCCCGAGGACTAGCTAATCTTGTCCAGTGGCATCACGGACATGGTGTACGCAGAAACTGCATTACCATCTGGACAGTACGATCCCCTCCGACTCCATGATCACAACGGTCATTTCCATGAACACAAAAAGCTTATCACTTTAGTATTGTCCTTTCCATGTTTCTCCTCCAACTTTCTTTGGGTTTACTTCCCAAACTCCCAAAACTTTCTACAGTGTTTCTCATGGGAAAGTTGATCTATGGTTATCAATAATTATGGAGAAGCCAACATTCTGGAAGACTTCCAGATATCTACACAGTGCTCTTGAACTCCCACTGTCTTCTCACTCAAAATAAATCTGCACGTATGCCCACCTCTATACCCCCACCAGGTCTTAACTGTCACCCTTCTCTTTATCAGTATCACTAGCAAGTGGCTTTCAGCACTGACAGCACTGTCTTGCTTTTGTCACACTATACTTTATATTCCTTCTGGTGGGAATACCTTTCCTGCCCTACTCCCCTTTAACTTGGAAAATATCCCTTATCTGCATAGTTCAGGATTTATCTCTGCCAGAAAAAAAAAATTTATATTTTTCTCCAAATACCCATATATATCTCCATCTCTGGTCTGGCTATAGTGTCATTCTATACTATAATGTTAATGAATTTTCCTTCTCAATTTGAAGCTCAAAAGTAAACTAAAAGTGGCTAGAGACAGAAATGTGCTTGAGCCTGCAGGGGAAGAAGCTGATTTTTTTTTCCCCCTTGTCTGTCTAAGGAAAGTCTCACAGCCTCACTTTGCTGGAAGCCAGAAATGTTACAAGGGTCTGGCCTTGCTTATCTCTTCTTCCCTAATGGTGTTCCCCCTTCTCTAGAAAAGAGAATAACCCCCTTCTAAGAAGGATCATTCCCTTTCCTAGAAATGCAAATGCATCTATTCCTTTTCCTAGCAATCTGGCGGTGCCTGGACACCTGAAGTAGGGGTTACGGTTAAGTTTAGGGTTAGGGTTAAAGTTAGCTAGACTGCCCATCCAAGTAAACTCCTATAAAGACCCCAATCAGGACTTCTGTATGGGATGGGCTGTCCCATTTCCAGGACCTCCCCCCCGCCACACCCACTGCCTTATTTCCTTCTCTTAAGCTTTAGAAGAAAATCTTTCTAAACTTCATCCTCAGGTCTGTGGATTTCATTCATCAAAACTGACAAGACAAGAACCTACGGGCCACAGGCTCAGTGGAAGTGTCGTGTGACTGTAAGCACTCAGCACTCTAACTCTTGAAATATCACCCACCCAAGAGCCGAGAAAAGCTCTGTGGCTATCAACCCTAAATTCAAATTCCCTTATCACTAAGACACAGCCGTCATCTTCTCCATCTCCACATCTCCAGCATGAAGGACATACGCCACTAGATGTTTCTGGAATGGACGTGTGTGTAATGAATCATGAGAGGGGGAATCCGTGAGAACCCATCGTGGTCATTAGCACTGTGCAGGTGGGGGGGGGGGGGGTCCTCTTACCACTGTGAGGTAAAGTCAGCGAAGTCTGCGGAGAACTTGTCTGCGGGGAGCTGGGGCGACGGCTCTTCTACCACTTGCTTGAGCTGCTGAAAGGGAGTTCCCCACGAATCATAGGGAAACCGAAGGATGGCCAGCTCAATCTACAAGAGAGAGAGGCAACAGGAAGACAACGCTTTCCAAAGGGCTCCAGGGGGCTAGGAAGATAGCTCAGCAGTTAAAGGTACTCACTTGCAAAACCTTTTGGCCTGGGTTCAATCCCCAAGCCACTCACATAAACATAACATAGAAAGTGGAGCAATTCTCTGCCCCCTCCCTCCCTCCCTGCCTCCCTCTCTCTCTCTCACACACACACATGCAAGTAAATAAAAACAAAATTTTAAAGTCAGCCTCCTCAAGGAAACAGCTGTGCTTCTTTCTAGGAGAACCAGAAGTGAAGCTCAAGTCTAATTAGTTGGGGGAAAACCTAATAACCATCTAGTGACTTTCCACAAAATTTCAGCTAGGTGCTTTGAAATATTCTTACTAGAGACAACCATCTGAGCCTACCTAAAAGTGAATCCCTTGATAAAACATAACATGCTGTTTTATAAAAATCTTAAGCCAACATTAAACGTCAAGACCTTGAAGCAACCACATTTTCAAAGGTTTGTTCTGAGAAGCAATGGTTTATGCTAAGACCGCAGAGGTGTACCTCTGCTGCCCCCTGCCGGTCTCCTGGTGAACTGGAAAATTTATTTAAAAAAAAAAAACAAGTAGCCTAGGACCAAATGACTGATCTTTTTTTGGACATGAGTAAAGGCCACTCTGCTGTCACAGGATCACGTGTGTTCTGGGCAGGGACATGGAATAACTCACAGGATTTAATCAGCTGCTATTCCTGGGAAGGAGCCAGGACCACAGTAGATAATTCCAGACCCTGGTGATACATTGAAAATTTACGATGACCAAAGTTATGAATCAAGTACAATTAACTGCAGGGCTGTCCTGGGGAGATCATCCAATTTGTTATAATGGTTTTAGGATAGAATCTAACCTCGGTGGTCAAATCTCTACCATACAAATATCCATTCGTATAACACAGCCCTATGGGGGCCCACGCACGTTTAGCATTCTCTGTGCAACTTAAACCTCTAGTCTTGACTATAATTTAATTTAAACTAAAAGGAGTATATTAAGACCCTCTTTATCAGACAGACAGTCCATGGCACTATATCAGTTACTCAAGGACATGCAACTCGTCAGAGGCAAAGTAAAGAGAAAAATATATAGGATGGCTAGTATACCACACTGCAAGCAACTAGAACCCAAAAGTCACCCGTGCTGCCAGGCAGGAAAGAATACCCAAGTGCAGCACGGAGAGTATTTGCTTCTGGGTCCTAAAGCCTACCCCATACAGCTTCATGATCCAAACCTCATAACCCAAGATGACGAGCATACGGTACCATGGTAATGCCCAGACTCCAGATGTCAGACTTCACACTGTAGCCCTTCTGGTTGAGCTCCGGGTTTATTCTTTCGGGCTGGGAAGGAGACAGACAACTTAGAAACTGGAGGAACAACTGAGATGACATTTATAGCTTAATAAAGATCTTTGGGGTGGAGATAGCACCAGTTGCCAAGTGAGTTATTTTACACTGGTAACATGCCTCCGGGGCCAAAGAGTAACTACAATACAACATGTTGTCTCCATGGGGTTTGCCTTCTTTATGCCGATCTTTTCTCAGAGACAGTAATGGATCCAGGTCCCTTCACAACAAGATTAATTTTTTTTCCTGAAGTAGAAACAGGGTGCATGTTCCAAGGCTACTCTGCTAAAATCAACCTTGTTTACAAAAAGAAAAAGAAAAAGAAAAAGACAACATCTGGGCTGGGGAGATGACTCAGCAGTTAAGGTGCTTGCTTGCAAGCCTGATGGCCTGGGTTCAATTCCCTAGGACCCATGTAAAGCCAGATGCACAAAGTGGTACATGCGTCTGGAGTTAGTTTGCAGTGACAGGAGGCTCTGGCATGCCTATTCATATTCTCTCTCTCTATCTCTCTCTCCTCTCTCCACCTCCTTCTCCTTACAAATAAATAAATAAAAAGATTTTTACAAAATGACCATATCCTAGAACTCAGTCCAAAGAATCAATAAGAGTTCTTAGGAAACTTTCTGGTGTTACTAGACGTAAGGGACTTGTAGGCAAGCATAGACAAGAAGCTTTCTGTTCCAAACACAAGTCCATTCCCAAGTCTCCAGGTCTCTGCTAATGGCCACAGAGTTAAAGTACAAGCTGTGAGGTGTTCTCACACAGCTCCCTTGGGTGGGTAGTTTAGGTTCTACTTTGTATTCCATCCTTAGCAAACTTGCAATTCAGTGTGAAATATATATATATAGGCTACATGTATTACTTATATGTGTTTTCAAATAATATGTCACTTGATTTGATTCTTAAAGGTAATATATATGCTATGGTCTGAATGATTGCATACCTGCTTAATCCACATATTAACCTAATCCCACGTGTGATGCCAATAGGAGGTGGTGCCTTTGTGACAGGAACGGGTCTTTAAGGAAGAGTATAATGGGGTTAGAGCCCTTACAAAAGAAGCCCTAGAGAGATTCCTCGTCCCCTCTACCAGGTAAAGACACAACAAAAAGGTGTCATCTATGTTCCAGAGAAGAAGCCCTCGCCAGACAGTGGACCTGCCAGCATCTTGATCTTGAATTTTCCAGCTTGCAAAACCCGGAGAAATAAATGTTTGCTGTTGACAAGCTATCTGACGGGTGGTATTTTGTTATATGAGCCCCAAAAGGATGAAGCCAGCGCCTCAAGATTTCAGACTGGAAAAGTTTAGGAAAGCAACATGGATATATCTTGAATCTTAAGCACATTTCAATTTTCCATATTTATCCATCATCCCTGTATCCTGGTCTTGTTGGGGAGCAGGTACAATCTCAGCAGCCACCCCCTGGTGCTGTACTTACAGCCATGTATGGTTTGCAACCTGCGTCAATCGTCTTAGCCACAGAGTCCACCAGGTAGCCACTGATTCCAAAATCGCACATCTTCACTTGGCCCAGAGTATTAATGAGCACATTAGAAGGCTTGACGTCTGGATGCAAAAACAGAACTCATTGATCCAGCCTGCTTGGAGATTCCCTTCTCTGCCACTAGAGGGTGCTGAACTTCTCCCAACCCTCACCCCAGGCCGGCAGCCACATAGGGCTCCTTAACATTCAACTTGATTTCTCTTCATGGCATGTGTGTGTCTTGCAAGATGGTGAATCTTCAAACGTGAAGACCTGTTCCCACTACGTATTTTATCATTCCCACTGAGCTCGTGCATGTCGTAAGAACTTAAAATCACTATTTCAGAAGCAAATGTCCCATTCAAAATGATCGCTTGCACATTTAGGGTAAGAGTAAGACTGTAACGCAATGATATGCCCGACATGGCCACTGTGGTCTGTTTTTATTGAAATCTCATACAAGAGATATCATGGATTCATATAGTGTAACATGTTATATACCCAGACATTCCAGATCATGGCATGGTCATGGGAGAAGGTGAATCAATTACTGAACACAGTTTAAATGAATCATTCAGGCTACAGAGATGTCGCCTACCCATCCATATGCCCCAAAAGACAAGCCATTGTTCTCTCTAGATAATGGGATTGGAAATCAGCTAATTTTTCTCCATTAGTGACTCTTTTCTCAAAGGATACATATAGAGTAGGCACTTTAAAAGATTCATTTTAACATTTTTATTTTAGCCAGGTATGTGGCACACACTTAGGAGCTAGAGGCAGGAAGATCAGAAATTTAAGGCCATCCTTAGCTACGTAGTGAATTTGAGACCAACTTGGGCTGTGTGAGACTGTATCTCCAAAAAATAAAATAAAATAAACATTAAGTTATATCTCTATATTTTTTTCTTAACCTGATACAATAAATTTCACTTTGTCATTTTTATGCCATATATCTAATAAAAATTGAATATTTCAGAATTCTTAAATAAGCATTTAAAGTCATGTCCATGATTCTAGGAATGCATGTTCTTTTTCCTATCTATATCTTCACCTTTTTCTCATCTCACAGACTCTTGCTTCTCCAGTTTTCAATATTAACAATTAATAATAACAAGAAGAAGTAAAGAAGGAGGAAGAGGAGTCACTGACACCACCTCTGGCATTTCACATTATTTCCATAGACTTCAAGAATTACCCAAAACACAAGTTTCTGCCAGCTACTAGCACTATGTACTACTTTTTCTCAAAAAAAAAGAAAAGAAACACCTAGCTTGTTTCTCTTTTGTGAGGTGCTTTTGCTGACTACAATCTCCCTAGTAGTGGTCATCAGTTCCCATTTTCCTTACAATTTTTCCATATTTGGTACTCTCTAATCTCTAAGTCATTTTAATAATTTTATATTAATCTTGTTGTATTATTGAGGATACTTATGTCAAGTTTACAAAGAATTTTGTCAGATAACTCAGGACATCTTTTACAGTGCTATATTAGAAATGTGTTAAAAATGGACTGGAAGGATGGCTTGGAGGTTAAGGCACTTGCTTGCAAGGCCTAACAGCCCCAGGCTCAATTCCCCAGTATACACATAAAGGCAGATGCACAAAGTGGCACATGCATCTGGAGTTCATTTGCAGCGGGTGGAGGCCCTGGTGTGCCCATTCTCTCTGTCTCTCTTCTATCTCTCTCTGCTTGCAAATAAATAAATAAATAAATAAATAAATAAATAAATAAATAAAATATTTTTTAAAAGAGAGAAAAAATAAAGAAGGGCATGTAAAGATCTTTTAAGAGATAAATGGATGGAGAATGGGATGTGAAAAGATGGGTGACTAGACAGACCAGGGGAAGAAATAATGGATGAGGAGATAACAAGCCAAGTAAAAAGACAGGAAAAAGGAAGGGAAGAAAGAGACAGATCATTTTCCCCTGCCTCCTGCAGCCTTGGCTACATTCCAGAGCTTTTCAGATTTTGATGTGCCCAAGCAGAACCACCCATGGGTCGTATTAAAATGCAGGTTCTAACAGATCATATGCTTACGTCCTTGCAATCACATTGAGCATGGTGGCCAACGCGAGATGAACTTTTCTCGTGTCCTCTACCATTCTCAGTGACGCGTTTTCACAGCCCTGCTTGGTAGCAAGCATCTAATATTCAATGCGGGTATCACAGAAGCCCATGCCTTCTCTTGCTGACAGCCAACACAAAACAACTCCTGCTCCAGTCTGGATCCTAAGTGTGCACCAAAAGCCTATCTGTGAAAGGGTCAGTCCCCAGCCTGGGACTATCAAGATAGGCTGGAACCTTTACGAGGAGCGGCCTAGTGGGAAATAATGGGCCCCTGGTGGGTATACTCTTGAAGGGAATTGCTGTGATGCCCTGCTCTCATCCCCTCTCATTCACTCCTGAATGAAGTTCATTTGCAACATGTCCCCTGCCCCACCCTCTGCTAACAGGGCCAAACCACCATTGACTGAAACCCGTAAGATGGTAATCTAAAATGAAATTCCCTCTTTATCCATTGATTGTCTAAGGTATTTTGTTATAGCAACAAAAAACTGACATAACTACTTATAGTTACTCTATAGTCCCAAAGAAAACCCCTTTGTTGCCACTCTGATCCAATTCTACCCTTATATAGAGGAGAAGGAGAGAGGAAGGAAGGCTCTGGGCAAAAGAAACAAAATTATTAAAATGAGCAACCAAGAGTGTTCCAGGGACACTTACCTCGGTGAATGACGGAGAGCTTACTGTGCAAATGTTCTAACGCTTTTACAATCTGCAAGAGCAACGCAGAGTAGGTTTATTTACCCCGACTGAATCCTTAATATAGCCAGGTTTATTATCCCCCACTTAAAGAAACTGAGAAACCTATTTCCTCAAATAGTGGTATCTCCATGGTCAAAGAAGTTTGCTCATAAAGCCTTCTGGCCAGGTACTCCAATTTCTCAGCACTCATCTTAAAGTTACACACACACACACACACACACACACACACACACAATGGTACATGCATCTGGCATTTGTTTGAATGGTAAAAGGCCCTGGGATACCCATACCCTCCATCACACACATGTAAATTTTATATATATGTATATATGTATAAAAATAATGGAATGGCAGTCACAGTAAATGAATGCTTTGCTTGGAGACCTTTACCAAAACCTACTCAGTGGCAAAATCTTCTACACAGGGCTCAGTAAGTAAACCATTTATTATCTTCCTTCCAACTCAGGTAAATTCAACTCAGAAATGAGAGTTGGATGGCAGGTCAGGATGCAAAAACACACAAAGCCGGGGTTCCTCCCATTCTTGGGTCCATATTGTACTCACAGAAACTGCAATCTTGCCTAAGATGTCCTCTGGAATCGTCTGGCCCTTATCAATAACTTGTTTGTAGAATTTATCTAGTGAGGTATCCATGAGCTCCATGCAGATCCATACATCGCCCTGGGGAGAAGTGAACTCGGAGGGTAAGGAGGATAGAACAGGAAAGAGGCACGATAGATCCTGGCCTTCCTGAAGGACAATTCTTTATTTTCATGCTTTGTTGAGACAGGCTGGCATCAAACTCACTAGCGGAAAATGGCTTTAAACTTTAAACTTCTGATCCTCCCAAGTTCCGGGAGGATCACATGTGCGCCACCATACTGTTTTAGGGAGTGAACTTGAGTCTTCATGTACCTTAGACAAGCACTCTACCCATTGTGCCGTATCCCCAGTCCCCAAAGGGCTATTTCTTGCTTAAGCTTTTCTTTGGGGGTGAGGGGAGAAGGGACAGTTTCCCTTCAAAATCCCAAAGTAATTTATAAACAGGCAAGCTCATCTCCCAAGAGCAACCCAGCAGAGAGCAAGGACATTTATATAATCGGCATTTAGTTTATAGTCTCTGCTAATACAAGTCTAAGTCACTGTTCTCATCACTTACCTCTCGGAAGAGTGCACCATAAAAGGTGACAGTAAACGGACAGTCCACGGTCCTCATGGAAACATCCAAATCCATCAGGAGCCGTTTCTGCTCCTGGCTATTGACGGTGGCTCGGATCCTCTGAGTGAGGGATGGATGGAGAAACATAGGGTTACTACCCTGAGGAGGAGTCAGTTACAAAGGCAGGGGTCTGAGGCCCTCTGTCCTGACAACAGCACACGTCTCCCTGCTAACAAGAGCCTTCCACGCATCATGCCTGAGTGCTGGCTATTCCTAGTAACGAGAAAGAATGAAGATAGTCATGTGATTTCCTGACTAGTCCTGAGTTAGAAGGGAACTGATTGTGTATCTCAGAGAATGAGCAAATGTGTGGGAAGGCATTTTCACATTATAAAAACAGTCTGGTTCACTGTGTTTTGTCTGTTCCATACAGTAAAGTGACAATATTAATTATTTTGATGTTTATTTGGGGTCCTAAGAAGAAAAAGACCTAGCCAGTCATGGTGTCACATGCCTTGATTCCCAGCACCTGGAAGGCAGAGGTAGGAGGATTGCCATGAGTTTGAGGACACCCTGAGACTACATAGTGAATTCCAGGTCAACCTGGGCTAGATTGAGACCCTACCTTGAAAAAAAAAAGAGGAGGAGGAGAAAGGAGGGAGGAAGAGAAGGAAGAGGGGAAGAAAAAGACTAAAAGCCTCTTTCTGAAGTCACATGAGAGTACCATAGCTATTGTTGGTTTTATGTGTCCCTGGGGAATTGGTTCCAGGACTAACCAAGGCACCAAAATCTATAGATGCTCATGTCTCTTGAATTATTTGCAGATATCTTCCCATACACTTAGATCACCTCTAGATTTCTGACAATATCTAATATGATTTAAATGCTATAGAGATGGAATATAGATAAATGTATCATTTAGAGAATGATAACAAGAATGGAAAGTCTGAACAAGTCTGGTACAATTATTTTTCAAAACCACAGGTGTGTGCTCATGTGTGTGTGGGCACAAGCCGCATGTTGATGTCCAAGGTCAAGCCTGGGAATCAGTCCTTGCCTCCCACCCCAACTGCAGCAGCATCTCTCCTTCTCTGTTGCTGCAATCACTACATTCACCAAGCTAGCTGGTCTACAAGCTGCCAGGAAAATCTCCCATCTCCGCCTTCCTTCTCACTGTAGGGGCAATGGCATTACCGGTATCTGTCATAGCATCTAGTTTTTTTTTTTTTTTTTTTGAGGCAAGCCCAACAGACTGGAATTGTTGTTAATGTGAGAACGAGAAAGAAGTGGTGCACTAGGGCCTCAACCACTGTAATCGAACTTCAGACACGCTCCACCTTGAGTGCACGGGCGACCTGTGTGCTGGCGTCGGCTTGTGCTTGCGTCACCTTGTGTGTCTGGCTTATAAAGGGACCTGGATATTCGAACATGGGTCCTTAGGTTCCTCAGGCAAGCACCTTAACCACTAAGCCATCTCTCCAGTCCAACATCCAGCTTTCATGTAGCTTCTGTGGAAGCAAACTCAGGAGCTCACACTTAACAGCAGGTGCTTTATTCACTGAGCCATCTTGCCAGAGCCTCGATATTTTTGATCCACAGTTGGTTGATTCCACACATGCAAAAACCCATGACTAAAAAAAAAAAAAAAACTGGGCCTGAACAGCAGTTATACAAGCTGGTACAGATGTACAAAACAGAAGGAAGCCGTGAGAAATGAACCCACTCTCTCCTAACCAGTGCTTCTGAGAGAAGAAAACCTTGTCATACCAGCAGATAGAATATTCCAGAAGCAAGATTATGCCATTAACTGACAAGAAAACATAGTTGCACTAGGTCTTCACACCATTGCCTATTTCACTCACAGTCAGGAAGAACGCACTGGAACATTTGCAGGACGAGGAGAAAGGGTCTCCATTCTCCAACAACAAAGGATCAAGTCTGCAGCCATCCCTAACCTGGGTCTACTGACCAGAGAAGTCAGTTCTCAAAGATCCATGGGGCTGAGGTAATGACTCAGTTGGTTAAGTGCTTGCCAGACAAGCTGGAGGACCGGAATTCAGACCCCTAGCACCCATGTAAAAGCCTGGCGGACCTGGAGGACACATGTAATTCCAGTGCCTGGGAGGCAGAGACAAGGGATCCTGGGACAAACTATGTAGCTGCCCTAGCAAAATTGGTAAGCTCTGGGTTCAAGTGAAAGACCTGCCCCAGAAAATAGGGTGGAGAATAAATGAGGAAGACACCCAATATCAACCTCTGGCCTCCACGTGCATGTGCACCTATAACTGCACACACATGTGTGCCCTCACACATACCAACAGTCATGTACACACATTAACTCATGAAAAAAAAAAAAAAGACAGAGAAATAAAGACAAACAGAAAAGATTCTCCCTGCATCTAGTCAAGACATGCAGTTTTAACTCCAAATTGTTGGTCATAACTCAAAAGCTATGCAAATTTGCTGAACATACATTCTGCCCTCCTTTTTCCACAAAGGGAGACAACTGTCTCGTTCAAATCGAATTTCTTGATTCTCAGGGACATTTCTTTTTCTTTACATGTGTGTGTACATGGCCATGTGTGTGGGTGCATGTGCACATAGGTATGTGGCTAAGTGTGTGCTTGTATTTGCACATGTGTGGAGGACAGAGAACAAACTCAAAAATGTTGTCCATCTTTCCTTTACTTTGACAGGATCTCTCCTTGGCTGGAGCTCACCAATGAGGCGAGAATGGCCGGCCAGCAACTTCCAGGGACCACCCTGTCTCCACCTCCCCTCAGGGGCAGTCATGTAAAATAGGCGACGTTTGTTTAGGTGGGCACTGAAAATACAGAACAAGATAATGACGGCAGTTTTACTTTGGACCTGGCATTGAGGTTAGAGAGCACTGTTCATTCTTTCAAGTGTGACTGATGGCATGGTAAGTGCAAAACCAGTTCAAGGTTGGGAACAAAACAGACCTACACAGGAAATAACTGAAATGTAGGGACGCTGTGACGGCTCTGTGGTCACGTGCACCTCCTGCACAAGCATGAGGGCCTGAGACTGCCCAGCCTCCAGCAGCTACGTAAACTGCTGAGTGTGGTCAAGAACACCCGTAACCCAGGCTAGCAGGGGGCGCAGAGGCCAGAGACGAGCCTGGGCTTGTGGAAAAAAAAAAAAAAAAAAAGCAAGCTCTGGCATCACAAAGAGCCTCTGCATCAAAGTTAAGATAATCCCAGCACTCGGGAGGCAGAGGTAGGAGGAATGCCATGAGTTCGAGGCCACCCTGAGACTCCATAGTGAATTCCAGGTCAGCCTGGGCTAGAGTGAGACCCTACCTCGAAAAAAAAAAAAAAAAAAAAAAAAAAAAAAAAAAAGACAGGGGCAGATGAGCGATGGAACGGGGCATTCTGCTTGAGCCACACCACAGGCAGGTACCCCAACATCCAGCCACAAGCAAGAACATGGGGCACCACAAGGGCACAAACATGCACATACACTACCCACATCACTTCACGCACACATAAACACAAGCAAGAAAAAAAGAAAAGAAAATCACTAAAAAGTACACACGCACACACACTGAGAGAGCATCTTCCCCACATGTTCCCTACAAACAATTCTGCTTTTCCACTCATGTTACTCTGTGAGAAAGGCTTTTCCAGTGGAGATGGACAAACATTCCCTGCAGACGTGAAACAATTGAGGAAACATCAACTCTACCTTGACAGCCATGATCTGCTCGCTGGGGACGTGCCGCATCTTCTCCACCACCCCATATGCACCTCGGCCCAGCTCCACTATAGGCTCCAGGTCATCAGCCTTCACCTCAAAATTCTGCGCGGGGGAAAATAATCATGGCATTGACTTTGTTTTCCTCTGTCTGGTTTCCCCCAGTGTACTTAGGGAGACAGCAGGGACACGAGTCTTTCTAAGTGCCACTAAAAGCAAGAAGCACCGGGATAGGCTTTGGCTGCAGTGGTAGGCCACCTGCTTATCTCCAGCAACTGCATCCAACTCAGCCTTCAAAGGATGAAGAAGGGGTTGGAGAGATGGTTATGTGGTTAAAGGCACTTGCTTACAAAGTCTGAGGCCCAGTACCCAAGTAAGCTATATGCACAAAGTGGCACAAGCATCTGGAGTTCATTCACAGTGGCAAGACGGCCTGGTATGCCTGTCCCCCCCCCCCCCCCCGTTTCTCTCTCTCTCTCCTTGCAAATAAATACATTTTTAGAAAGAAGGATGCAGATGAAGCCATCTATACTGGTGTTCCTCCCATATTCTATTACAGACTCAGAACTAGTACGTCTATGTGGCTTTGTAAAAAACTACCCTCTCAAAACAGCTGTCTAGGGCTGGAGAGATGGCTTAGCGGTTAAGCGCTTGCCTGTGAAGCCTAAGCACCTCGGTTCAAGGCTCGATTTCCCAGGACCCACGTTAGCCAGATGCACGTGGGGGCGCAAACGTCTGGAGTTCGTTTGCAGTGGCTGGAGGCCCTGGTGCACCCATTGTCTTTCTCTCTCTCTTTCTCTGCCTCCTTCTCGCTGTCTGTCGCTCTCAAACAAGTAAATAAAAATAAACAAAAACAATTTAAAAAAAAAAAAAACAGCTGTCTACTCTCCTTAACTGCCTTTCATTATCCCCGCAAGAGCCTGATTTCAACTCACAATTAAAGATACCAAAAAAAATTCCCTTTAAATTGAAACTGTTTGGGCCCATTTCCTGTCAGTCTGTGATAGGAAGTATTTTTATTTTCAGGATTAATTTTGGAAGCATATTATAAAATGGTCAAGAAATTAGCCAGGAAGTATGACTTTTCTCACCTGATTTCCAATAGAAATGCAAGCCTTGGAGTCTAAATCTCGAGGTGGTCTAAGAAAGAAAAAGAGCGAAAGAAATTTAGTCAATGTCATTCTGAAATCATGCAACTAGAGAGATTTTTCCCCCTTACAAAGCAGGTGTAAGATTGCAAGTGAAGTAAAACAGAGCAGTATGAACAGTGTGGAATTAGGAATAAAATGCATCTGGGTTTCAACCACATCATCTCTTTGAGCCTCCATTTCTTCTTTCCCATGGGGATATTAGTATATATGCTTTATGGAGTGGGAAGGAGTATTCAATATATATATGCCAAATGAATGCATATGGTAAATATAGAATAAACAGGAGCTATATAGTGTATGTTTGATGGGACACAGCTTGTTAAATTGTGGGTCACAATCCAATATAAACACACAACCACCAAACATGAACTCAAGTATATGATGAATCTAAGGTGCTTCTGGCAGTGTTCGTCCATACTGCACCCAGTGACATCACCGCAGACTCGGTACTTGGCAGTGAGCACACGTGAGTCCACACAGCACGAACACTGTCTGACTGATACCTCAGTTCACATTCAACACTACAGTATGCATTTCATTGCAGCATGTCATAATCTCATGATGGGGAATCAAACCATTCACATTTTCCTACCGTTGTGTCTCAGCATATGAGGTGGTTTGAAGCAGGTAGCCCCCACAAACTCATGTGTTTTCACTGCTTGGTCCCCAGCTGATGGCAGTTAGGGAGGTGGAGTCTTGCTGGGAGAGGTGCTTAATGGGGATGGGCTTATGGGTGTTACAGCCAGCTCCTCTCTGTCAGCGTTTGGCTCAACTCTTCTGCTGCTATTTCCCACCTGCTGTGGCAGAAGTGATGTCCAGCCTCTGCTCATGCCCTGCTTTCCCAGCCGTCACGAAGCTTCCCCTCAAGACTGACAGCCAAACCAAAATGTTTCCTTCTATCCGCTACTTTTGGTCCAGTGCTTTGTCCCAGCAACATGAAGGTAGCTGAAACTGAAAATCTGTACCAGGAAAGTGGGGTCATTGAGGCCAAAAACCCTCTTCTACCAATTTTCTGAAGTGGTCCTGAACCTATTTTTACCATTTTGTACTCCATATATATGCAAAGTGGTATTTTCAGCAATAACAACCATAAAATGCCAATCAACTGAGAAAGACACTCAAGATGCTTTTTGTCCTGCAGAATCAAATATTCAGCCGAGGTTTAATGCTTTATGTAAAAATAAACAGGCACATGCATCTCATTAGCATGTGAATTTTATGTGTTCTTTAATGAATAGCAAAATTAGGACTGGGGGTTTAAGTTAATGACACAGTGCATGCATTAGGCCATAGGTTCAATCCCCAGTACTCCAAAAATAAACCTCACAATAAATGACAAAACTGTATGTATGCCAAAGAATTATTTCAAATTATATAAATTTCTTTATGACTTATTATAACAATTAGTTTTTATTCCTCTTTTAAGTACCTATATACCTAGGATCACGTACAAGTTTCTTGAGCAAGGTTTAAGATGCCCTGATTTAGACGATAATGTCACGGTAATAAACTTAGATCTTTTTTTTGCCTAAAAGCACTAAAATATCCAATGTATTCACCAATTTCTTTGTTATTTTTTAAAGAAACAACTGGCACATGGTCCTGTTAACTCACTAAATTTATAGAACATAAGGATTCCAAGTAAGCACACACACACAGACACCCAACCTTGATAGCTGAAAAAGGAGGTTCAAAGGGGTGAAATAACTTGCCCAGGTCACAGTGGACTCAGCTCTCCTGATTCCATCTCAGTGTTCCCTCTGTTTTACCAGGCCGTCTAACCAAATCCAGTGATATTCCCTCTGCACATAGTGAACATGCTACCCAGGGGTCGTGTCAGGACCCAGAGGCTTGCTGACCCTGTGTTTCTGCAGGGCTCTGCTTGTGTACTTAGTTCTGTTACCTGCGTGTTCTCAGTGAGTAGCCATCTACTGAAGAGAAAAGCATATGGCTTTGGCTCTGTGCCTAGCTAGGAGCCGAGAAAGGCATTTTCTTAGACAAATGCACCACAACTCTCATGACAAGAAAAAGGAGGAGACGCCAAGAAAAATCGGCTTAGCATGATCAAAGAATGGAGAACAGAGGACAAAGACAAGAAACCCTGGTGCTGCCTTACAAAGGGTGACTTTTCCAGCAACTCACAACTCCTTGGATGCCCTTTCCTGCCAGAAAAGTAAAAAGGGAAGTGGAAGGAAGGGCAGAAGAAATAAAAATGAAAGAAGAAAGAAAATAATCACTTGCTAAATGATCATTTTTTCCAGTGTCTCTCCCTTCTGGTGTGATAATAAGGATGAATTAGAAATGAAAACATACATATAGGCATCTGTATATGATCTGAATGGCAAGCCTTCCCTCATCTCTAAATTTCCTTGAAGAGGAGGGTGCTAAGAATCAACTGAAACAAATTGTTTGTGAAAATATAAGAATGAATGATATCTAAAGCGCTGTGTGTCAACTAAAAAAAAAGAAAAAGAAGGGCTGGAGAGATGGCTTAGCGGTTAAGCGCTTGCCTGTGAAGCCTAAGGACCCCGGTTCGAGGCTCAATTCTCCAGGACCCACGTTAGCCAGATGCAAAAGGGGGCGCACACGTCTGGAGTTCATTGCAGTGGCTGGAGGCCCTGGCGCATCCATTCTCTCTCTCTCTCTCTGCCTCTTTCTCTCTGTCTGTCACTCTCAAATAAATTAATTAAATAAACAAAAAAATGCTCTTTAAAAAGATAAAATTTAAAAAAAGAAAAAGAAAAATCTCCTCGATATGCACATACCACTTAGAGCTTTTCTAGCCTAACTTCTGATCTGGGACTGGGAAGGAAGGAGAGCAAAACAGACTGACAAAACACACACACACCTGGCAGGGGTATTTGTGTGTAATTGTGTTTCTAAGCAGAAAAGATTTCCAGAAGAATAAAATTTCTCAGTGTTACAACGTCCAAAAGCTGCTTTTATTTAGTCATCACAATGTGTTTATGCTCACTGCAACAGCTCTTTGAAACAAAGACAAACATAACTGAAAACACATAACTAATACAAATAACAATAATAAGAGCCAAATCCTTTACCATTAGTTATTCAGCACTCAGCCCAGTGCCGGCGGTGGGGGGGGGGGGAGAGAGGAGGGCTGGCAGAAAAGCTCAGTAATTACGGCACTTGCCTGCAAATTCTAATGACCCAGGTTCAATTCCCCAGTACCCACATAAAACTAGATGCACAAAGTAGCTCATGCATCTGCAGTTCCTTTACAGTGGACAGAGGCCTTAATGCGCCCATCTCTGTCTCTCTTCTCTCTCTGCTTACAAATATTTTTTTTTTTTAGTGTGAGGGAAATGAGATAAGTCAGTAATTATTTGGGGCTTATCCAAATGAAGGCATTGGATAAGGTTATCTTCCAGATCTAACATTTTACATTCTACACCACAGCTTGGCAAATAGCCTCTGGCCCAGCTACAGAGGATATAAGTAAATTTAAGTAATCATATAAAAAGAAACAAACAACAGGGACCGGGAAGACGACTCAGTCTGAAAATTGCTTGCCACACAAGCGTGAAGACCTGAGTTCACATTCCCAGATCTTCTATAAAGAAAAAAAAAAAAAAAAGGCTGGGAACAACATACTTGTAATTCCAACACTGGAGATGCAGAGACAGGAGGATCACTAGCTTTTCTAGCTGAATCAGGGAGCTCTGGGTTCAGTGAGAATCCTTGTCACAAAAAATAAGGCCAAGGGGCTACAGAGGCTGCTCAGCGGTTGGGGACACTTGCTTACAGGGCCAGATGGCCCTGGTTCAAATTCCCAATGCCTGCTTGAGGCTGAATGCATAGGGTGGCATACGTGTCTGGAGCTCATTTGTAGTGGTAGGAGATCCTGAAATGCCCATTCTCTCTCTCTCTATTTTTCTCTCTCTATGTCTCTCTCATGCATACACACATACATAAATATTTTTCAAAAGAAAGTGGAAAGCGATTAAGAAAGACACACAATGTCAACCTCCAGCCTCAACATACACATGCACACACATCACACACCTTGTGCCCATGCACATGCGTGCAGACACATGCATGCATGCATCACATACATATGTGACCATACACATACACACAAACACACATGCATGCATCCCACACACATGCTCCCATACACATACACACATGCATGCATCCCACACATAGGTGTCCATACACATGGAGACACATACATGTATGCATATATCCCACACATATGCTCCCATACACATACATGCATGCATGTATCCCACACATATGTACCCGTACACATACACACATTTTGCATACCCCACACATACAAAAGAAGGAAAAAAAGAAAGAATGGAAGGAAGAAAGGGAGGGAGAGAGGGAAAGGGAAGAGAAGGGGGAAGGGAAGAAGGAAGGAAGGAACGAAGGAATGAAGGAACGAAGGAAGGGAAAGAAGGAGGGAAGGGACACCAAGGAAAGGAAAGACATGACAAATTCCACTGTGGCACTTCAGCGTAAAATATTTAGTATCTGACTTTTTCCAAGAAGTTTGCTCTCCCTGACTCTATATTTTACCGAATTTTTCCTCAACCTGATAGGAGGGCATGGCTCCACATTAAGACAAACGAAATCCAGAAATGTCTGGTGGTTTTCTGCAGTTCTGTCACCAGAGTTGAAACTAAACCTCAAATCACCAGAATCTCAGCCTCGACCTCAGGAGGGAGAGGAAGAGGAAGGAAGCAGGACAAGTGGACAACATCCTTTTCCTGCTCCCAGGATGCCCATCCAAGTCCAGCCAGTCACCCAGGCCTCCTCCAATGAAAATGATTCATCCACCCAAGCCTCCCGCCTCTGGATTCGTCAATTGTGCCAAAAGCACCAATGGAAGGGGCCAAGACTGGCAGCTGGGGTTGGATTAGTGCACACTGTGCTCTCTCTGTCCAGGGCTGGGCGAACTCCTCGGCCTGAGGGCTTGATGCTCTGCAGGAGGTTTACACCGTGGGTGGATGCTCTTGTCAATTATTCAAAACTTCAGTCCTCTGGGGAGAGAACCAGGCTAATTACAAAATTCTTTCCCTGGAAAACCGAGGGCATTCCAAAGGTCACCTACCGCTTGTATTTTATATAAACAGCCAGCCTTGGTCTATTTTCATAATTATTTATTTATAATTAGATGAGCAATCAGTCCATTGGTTACTATTGCAAGTACTATTCATTGATTTAAACATTTCTGTTAAACACCCACTTGAGCCACAGAACGTTCTAGACCGTTTATGCAAAATAGCCACTTCAAATTTATAACTCCAACAGGTGTTTTATTTCTATTTTCATGAGGAGAAAAGGCATTCAGTGATTTAAAGTCATTTAATGCAGTGATGACATTAGAACCCAGATGATGACCTCTCAGCTATACAAGAAGAGACCCTTCACTACCAGCCAAGCCCACTCTGGCCATGGTCTCTTTCTAATATGAGTCTAATAGCATAACTCCATCTCTGATATTCCTAGGTTTATATACCAGTCATCTACTTAAAAGGTATACTACCATAATAACTGGGGCTGGGAAGATGGCTCAGTCAAGAAAGTGCTTGTTGTGCACGCATAAGGACCTGAGTTCAGAACCCAGCATGCTCCCACCTAAATGCCAGGCACGGTGGCAAATATGTACAATCCCACCACTGGGGAGGCAGAGACACGAGAATCCCTTAGGGTCTGCTGGCTAACTAACCAAATCAGGGAGTTCTGGGTTCAGTAAGAGACATGGTCTCAAAAAATAAAGTGGTGGGGCTGGAGAGGTGGCTTAGCGGTGAAGAACTTTGCACAAAGCATCTGACCCTTATACAGTTATGATGTGTCATTCTTCAAGAGACAAGAATAATGACCTTCTTCCCAGTCTCTTGGGAGTGTCAAATGAAATTATATGCCCGCTCCATGGGAGGGAATACATACCTGGTACTGAAAACCTAGCCAAAAGCCTATGGTGGGGGAAGTCATGAGCCCTAGGGGAGTAATGCCTGCTATTGTGTGGCTAAATGCATGTTATGCTCCCAACTGCCCTATAAGCACTTTTCTTAATGTTCATACACATATATTAATGCTACTCTCACTTTTCTTTAGAGAAGCCTCTCTTTTCAGATGGTGGTGACCTCTGGGATGGCTCAAAAGTCACCATAGTGCTGAGAAGTGACATTGGGGAGTGTTCAGCACTGAGACATCTCTATCACACTTTTCAAAGCCCAGGAGCCATTGCAGAAGAGAATGTAAGAGCCAAAGGAAGGGTAGGAGTGCTTACAATGCAATCTTCCAGACACAAAAGTGACGTGGATATCCATTACCTCACAGTGCCTGATGCTACCTACACAATACCCTCATAATAGGAGGAAAAGATGATAACATCAAAATAAAAGAAAGACTGATTGAGAGGGGGAGGGGATGGAATGGAAGGTGGCTTTGTGAAGAGCAAAGTGGGGAGAGGATTTTCATGGTTTATTGTCTATAATTATGGAAGTTGTCAATAAAGAAAAATTTAAAAAGGAAATGATATGACCAATCAAGGGAGGGATAGCTCAAAAAATGTGAGGTAAAGACACCCTGATATTAGTGACTAAAATCTACTTTGCAAGCAGTGGGTTCGTACCCACTGACCTAGAGAAGAGACTGCAGTGCAGTAGAAAGAGGCCATAAATGGTAAGAAAAGCCAAGCCAACCTTTAAACATTGCCACAGAAAATATACAACATGGAAGCTACATCTTTAAAGGAGTAAATTTAAGTCTTGGTGTTAAAATAATAGTAGAAAGACTTTTCGCTAAACTGGTCACATGCCTGGGTTTATGCAGCGGAGCCGGAAGTACAGTAAGGCATACTCTACCCGGACAGGCAAGCTGCAAGCCGCTTCTGCCCTGGCCTGGGTTTTTGCTCATTTGTTTGTACAGTAAATTAACATGCATGTAGGAAAGGGTAAAGAATAAAATTTTAAAGGAAAGAAATATAAGACAGGTGAGAGATTGACATAGAATATATTATTATTGTTGTTGTTATCATTATTAATTGTGGGTTTTTTTCTTCTTCAAGATAGGGTCTCATCTAGCCCAAAATGACCTGGAACTCATGCTGGCGTCAAACTCATGACAATCCTCCAACCTCAGCCTCCCGAGTGCTGGGATTAAATGGGTACACGACTATACCCAAGGCTTTTAAAAATTATTTTTATACCAATTATTGGGATATAAATTTGAGCCTTCCATGCTAGGCCAGTGACTGTATCATTCACCTGCACTCCCATGCACAATATAAGACTGTATCTTAAAGAAAATAGATAAGGGGCTAGAGATATGGCTTAGCATTCAACGTGCTTGCCTGCAAATCCTAAAGACCCAGGTGTGATTTCCTAGTACCCAGGTAAGCCAGATGCGCAAGGTGGCACATGCATCTGGAGTTCTTTTGCAGTGGCTGGAGGCCCTGGCAGGCATTTTCTTTCTTTCTTTTCTTTTCTTTTCTTTTCTTTTCTTTTCTTTTCTTTTCTTTTCTTTTCTTTTCTTTTCTTTTCTTTCTTTCTTTCTTTCTTTCTTTCTTTCTTTCTTTCTTTCTTTCCTCCTTTCCTTCCTTCCTTCCTGGCTTGCTTTCTCTCTCTCTGCTTGAAAATAAATAAATAAATAAAATATTTGTTAAGAACTATAGCAAACCCAATCTAACAGTGTATAAATATATTTCAGCCCAACGGGGCTTATTTTTAGTAGGCAAAGTGAGTTCAACATTTAACAGACAGTGTAATCAACCACGTCAATACAACAGAGTGGAAAAGCCTTATGATCTTACCAATTTATGCAGAAAACATTAAACACCCTCAGGGCATGATGTTGCACACCTTTAATTCCAGCACTCAGGAGTCAGAGGTAGGAGGATCATCATGACTTCAAGAGCCACCCTGGAGCTATTGATACTTACAACACTTTGAATGAGCCTCAAGGAAATTAGACTGAATGAAAACCAATCATTCTCAAAAAAGAGACACAGGGCTGGGGAGGTGGCTCAATGCCTAAAGAGCTTGGCTTGCAAGCATGAGGACCCAAGTTCCAACCCTCAATACTCACATAAATCCGGGGTGTGGTGGCACAGTGCTGGAGACTGGGAAACAGGAGGCTTTCTGGAGCTCACTGGTCAGCCAGCATAGCCTAATATGGTAAATTCTAGGCCAATATGAGACTCGGTCTCAAAAAGAGATAAGCAGGCCAGGTGTAGTGACGCACACCTTTAATCCCAGCACTCAGCAGGCTAAATAGGAGGATCACTGTGAGTTCAAGAGTTGCCTGAGAGTATGTAGTGAATTGCATGCAGGTCAGCCTGGGCTAGAGTAAAACCCTGCCTCTACCTCAAAAAACACACAGAGGGAGAGGGAAAGAGAGAGAGAAACGGAATACCTGAGGATGACACCTAGGGTTGTCTTCTGGCCTCCACACATATGAATACACATAAACATGCACACAAATATACACATGCAAAAACGAGATATCTAACAATCATGAAATAAGAAAATGGCAATGGAGAACAGACCAGTGGTTGACAGAATTAGAGTAGGGTACGCGGGGAAGAGGTAGGGTTAGCTTTTAGGAAATATCATGTAAGAGATTTACATTGTTCCTGTAGTTGAGGACCTTGATTACGGTTGTAGTTACTTCAAACAGTAGACAAAAATAATAAGATCACAAGATTACACACTAGAAAAACCGTATAGAGCTACACCCCCACATATACACACACACACACACACACACATGTCTAGTCAATCAAATAAGTTCTACAGTTTACACCAATATTATTTCCCTGATTTGGACAATATTCTACAGTTGTATAAGGTACTAACATGAAATGTTGCAGGATGAATCAAAGGAACTGAATATTTCCTTTTAAAAAATATTTATCACTGGGAGAGGTGGTGCACATCTTTAATCTCAACCCTTGTGAGGCAGAGGTAGGAGGATCAGTCATGAGTTCGAGGCCACACTGAGACTACATAGTGAATTCCAGGTCAGCCTAGATTAGAGTGAAACCTTACCTTGAAAAACGAAAAAAACAAAACAAAGCAAAATTATTGCCTGGCGTAGTGGCGGATGCCTTTAATCCCAGCACTTGGGAGGCTGAGGTAGGAGGATCACTGTGAGTTCGAGGTCAGCCTGACACTACATAGTGAATTCCAGGTCAGCATGGGTTAGAACAAGACCCTACTTCGTAAAACATATATATTTGATAAAGATAATGAATGGGCACACAGGACATCCTGCCACTACAAACGAACTCCAAACACATGCACCACTTTGTGCATCTGGCTTTTTGTGTGGGCACTAGGGAATCAAAACCCAGCTGTCAGGCTTTGCAAGCAAGTGCCTTTAGTTGCTGAACCATCTCCCAGTTTCTTTACAACCTCCTATGCATATATAACTATTTCAAAGTAAAAGTCTTTAAAGTCTATCCCATGAAGTACTGTACAGGTAACATGAGTAGGCCAAATATTTGGCTGGAAGCTGTCTACAAAGAGACAAAAAGAAGTATCATTGTATATTGTATAGTAGGGAACCCCGACTGCTCAGAGGAACACCCTCCCAACAAAGCCTGACCTGACAGCACTTGTGGAAAGAATTTCATCCTATTCATCCTATAGCGCCTCATGAAAGGGGCATTCCCACTTGCCGTGAGCCCCTCCAGAAATCACCCCATCACGGAAACCATCCCTCTGCTTTGCTCTGTTCTTCCATATCCATTCGTGCAGAGACCCAGGGCCCCAGCCAACTCTAGAACAACGTCATTTTCATGACCTCATCCCCACACCAGGGGAGGCTCTTCCAGATAGGATGAATCAGAGCTAAGGTTAAGCACCCTTCACAAAAAGGGGTTCTGTAGACATGAGCAAAAACTTAAAAACCTAGCCTTCCACTGAGATGCACTCTCCACCCTTCTCTGCTACTCTAGCTCTTCTGTTATGGTTTGTAGCCTCAGATTCCTCCTGAGCACATGTGTTGGCATTTGAGCCTCCAGATGGATGGAAGACCCACCTGTCCCCACAGAGACACAAGAAAGAGTTTTATTAGGCTGCCAAGATGGCTGAGAGGTTAAAGTCTTCCTGCCTGGGTTCAATTCCCCAGGACCTACCTAAAGCCAGATGCACAAAGTAGAGCATGAATCTGGAGTTCGTTTCCAGTGGCTGGAGGCACTGGTGTGCCCATACTCACTATCTCTATCTGACTCTTTCTCCCTATGTTTCTTTCAAATAAATTAATTAAAATATTTTTTTAAAAAGAAGGTGGATTTCAGGACTGGAGAGATTGCTTAGTGGTTAAGGTGCTTGCCTGCAAAGCCTAAACACTTAGGTTCAATTCCTAAGTACCCATGAGAGCCAGATGTATAAGGTGGCGCATGTGTTTGGAGTTCATTTTTGCAGTGGCTAGAGGTCCTAATGAGCCCATTCTTTCTCTATGTGTGTCTCAAATAAACAAATGAATAAAAGGAGGCTTACAGAGAACATGTCCCACTCCACCAGAACATGAGCAAACTGAGAGCTTTAGGCCAACCTCAGCCAATACAGAACACATCTTGCCTTCTACGTATGTAGACAGGATGTAGCTGTCACCATGTGGATCCTCATCAAATGTCATCCCTCCAGCTCCACTTAACTTCATAACAGTGGCTTTCACAGAGATCCATCTATTCATTCAGATCTATAGGAAAAAGTCAGGAAACTTTCTGGCCTTATCCAGGATCTCAACTGCCAAACGCTTGGTACAGTTAGTTCTTCCTCAACCAACGAGACACTTGACTTCCTAGCTTCCCATTAATACAGACCAACTGACAGACTGTGATTATTTCCGGTCCGAGGAAAGTGAGCCAATGACTTCCCTCTGTAAAGGGCTTTTTTTGCTCACAAGTCCAAAGGTGAGCCCCGCTACAGATACAAGAAGCACAGATGTTTAGGTCAGGGTGTTCCTCTTGCCGACTTACGTGGAACTGGCCTGAGGTTGTTCAAATGCTTCTTTCGGGATTTTAAGGCCAGGGTTTCGCTTCTTGCCTATGGGGAAGACACAAGGCAAAAGTTAGAGGCTGGGCACAGCAAGGGCACCGAGGCAGACCGCTGGCAAGTGGGAAGAGTCTGGGGCACACACTCACACCCCCAGCTCAGAACACAACTTGCTTCTCAGCAGTTATGAGTGACAAATGACAAAATCCAAAGCCCCAGGGAGCAGTGCTCCTCAAATGTGGGCTGGAGTCAGGAGTGGCATTACCTACAGCCCAGGGCGATGATGCCAGGCAGAGCACTTGCTAGCTAGCATGTGCAAGGTGCTGGGTTCTATCTCCAGCAATGAAAAAAAAAAGTCTCAATTTTTAAGAAGATACAGCCTTCCTCCCGGCTGAGACTTTGTCATCCCAATTTCTTTGGTGATGGCAGGTGATTTTGGTTATAGTTGTTTTTATTTTTTTTGCACATGTATGTGGTATGGATGTGCATGTATATGTATGCTTGCACATGTCTAGGTGCACACACGTGTGCACCAGTGCACACAAACACAAAGCCAAATGTCTGGTGTCTTAATCAACTGCTCTTCACCCTACTTTCTTTTGAGATAGGGTCACACGCTGAACCTACAGCTTACTGATTCAGTCAGGCTAGCCAGCCAGTGAGACCCAGGGATTCTGTCGCCACCTCCCCGGGTTGGACACCACCATGTTGGCATTTTACATGGATTTTGGGGATTTGAACTCAGGTCCTCATGATTGCATGGCAAGCACCTTACCCACGGAGCCATCATACCCCCAGGCTTTAAATATATATATATATAACATATATATATTAGTTATTAACATATAATTGGGTTTCATTGTTTTCAAAGCACTTTTTTATTTTCTTCGTCTTCCCTCCTCTCTCTTTTTTGTGCCCTCCCCCCAACTTAGCCTCACTTCTGCTTTCACTCCACACGTTTCCTTTTCCCTTCCCCCTTCTCACTACCTCACGTCCTCACGCTCTCATGGTCTCCTCTCTCAAATCATAGCCCATACTTGGTCTCCCATCCCCTTATTTGCATACATACAAGCATTAAAAAGTCACGTCTGAGCTATTAGGACACACTTTTGAGAGAGAACATGTGATTTTTGTCTTTCTGAGCTTGAGTTACCTCACTTAGTATAATTCTTTCCAATATACCATTTTCCTGAAAAATTCATAACAATTATTTTTTACAGCTGAATAAAACCCCAATGTGTATATATGCACCACATTTTCATAATTTTTTCTCCTTTTTACTTGCATAAAATATAGTTATCACCGTGATACCAGTATCCTGCAATTTTCTAAACTGGTCTATAAACAGTTGTTTGACTTAAGGGCAGAAAGAGAAAAAAAGAGAAAACTTTTCAACTGTCCTGCCCTGTCTCATTCCTCAGACACCTGCCTGAGACAAGTTGTAAAACCAAAGAGAGATCATTTTAAAACCAATACTTATTTATATTTGCTTTGTTCCAAAAAGGATTATGATACCACATGCATGGAGGTTATCACTTCCTCATAGGCCAGATGGGAGTATAACCTGATGTTTTTCATCCCTGGGCTGAAACTACAATAGAGCTTGGCTCAAGTTCTTCTGTTGACAAGTCAAAGAGGAAAAAACTGAGAAATGCCAGCTCAGGAAGCAGATTGGAGTCTGGAGCTTCCTCCTGCATGTGGGTCCTGGGTCTCTTGCAGTTGGCAAGGGAAACCAAAGCAAGGTTGGGGATGAGGCCCTCAGTTCTTCTTTCTTTCTCAGCCCTGCTCTGCGCTGCAAGTGGCCGTATCAAACATGATACAAGCCCTGGGTAGATGCTAAAGCGACAAAGAAATTTAGCACAAAAACAGCACGCGAAGCATAAGAGGCTTGCTCTGTAGCCACAGAGCAACGATGACCTCCTCAGAACCTGTGCCCAGGGCCCCTGGTGCTCGTGCTGGAGTTCTCTGCACCAGTCTACGATGGTAGAAGTGGAGCTACGGCCAGATACTGTGGGGTGGGGAAACACGGAATTTTACTTTCAAAATAACCAGTTTATTTTATCTGATTCTTGCATTTACCAAGTGACCACCAAACTGGCTTTCAATCACACTCTCAATTTCCTCAACCAAGAAATACAAAAGTAGCATCAATATCTACCTCTTTGGACCAATGTGAGAATCAAAACAGATAAGATACAGGAAAAACACTGGGACCTCAAAAGTACTTTTTAATTTTTATTATATAAAGAAACAATTTATAATCTCATTTTTAAATATTAAGAAATTCATGAACAAATCTGTCTGTGTTATCGGAACCCATATTACCTCTGCCTCCCAGTGCTGAGATTAAAGGCGTGCGCCATCACGCCTGGCTACTGAGAGCTTTTTACTGAACACGAGGAATGCTACTTGGTACTGTACCTGATTGTGAGAATCCATACACAATGATGGCTTAATTTTAGGAAGTATAACACATGGATTTCAGCCACAAAGGTAAGGAATACAATTTGAAATGGATAGGCCAGGAAAAATTGGATGGAGATTCAACTTGTTCAGATAGCTACACACATTTTCCAGTACAAATTCCCAAAAAGCACAACCTTATTGGGCTCTCAAATAAAACCAAATAAAAGCAAAATACAGTATGCCTGAGAAAGGAGATTCTTGGTGGTCATTTAAACAAACCATAGCAGAAATTATTCTTAAATTCCAACATATCTCTCTTCTTCAATTCTAACTCTGTTCCTATATGACAAGTTTCAAGGAAAACCACTGTTTTTTGTTGAGAAAAAGAAAACTTTGAAAGCATTTAGCACTGCAATTAGTTAATTAGAAGCAATTCTTAGCAGTAATGAATTATTACATGGTAACATATTGGATTATCAAAGCATCTATTCAAGGAAAGAGGTAGAAGGAGAGAACAAGAGAGAGGGAGAGAGAAAAAGACCGAGGGAGAAAGAAGAGAGAACAGGAGGGGAGGGGAGGGGAGGGAAGGGGAGAGGGAGACGGATGGGAAGAAGGAAAGGAGAGAAGCAAGGCAGAGAGAGGGAAAAGGTAAATGGAGTAAAATAGCAAAGCAATAACAAAGCTCTCCAAGTGGAAGAAGAGAGCCTTGGTTCTCACCTTAACTTAACGGTACCCTATTCCCTACCCCATTATTGATACCACCCAAGGGAAAGACACCTTCCTGCCTCCAGATCTGACCCCTGACTATACAGAAGTAGGGGATTTGCATAGTATTCAAAGTTTTCATAAGTGTAAAAATCTCAAAACACCCCAAATCCTGACAGCAAGATGGGGAAAATGCTTCCAGGAGATAGAAAGCCTCGTTGCTTTCCACTGTTAGAAAACAACCTCCCTTCCCCTCAAGTACATCAAATAACCCAAAACTCATGAACACACCCCAGCCTGCCAGAACTCACTTGCTCAGCTCCAAAAGAGTCAGCAATGAGGTTTTCAGAGTTCCACGGAAAGGCCAGAAGATGAAACCCCCACAGAAACCATCCTTTACTAAGCTGTAAGACCACACACTTCAGCTTGGAAGAACAGAACGGAGCAGACTCCACCTCCTGCTCACGTCTGGATGGCAAAACCTCACTGTTCCCAGGAAAGCACAGCTCGGGGGACGGGGGTGGGTGGGTGGGGGGAATGGGTCCATTGGATACCCGAGAAGGATATTGATCATTAACCAAGCCTGAAATTATAAACCTATGAAGTAATTCTGGACAGGAAAATATTCTCTAGCCTTTCTATAAATGCCTCTTTCAATTCTTAAAAGAAAGGAAAATACTAGATGGTTGGTTTCCAGCTGTGTTTATTTCAGGGCAATCAGTTGTTTTCCCACCCCCACCTCAGAAAAAGGCACCAACAATATTACACTAACATTTAAACACTGTGTTGAAAAAAGAGTATAGTAAAATAAAGTGAAAAAAATAAAGTTAGATGGCCAACTATGTGAATAGACTTCTTTCTCCCTTGGTGTTCTAAAGCAAAAGTGAAAAAATAAAAAGTCAGAAAATGGGCTGTACATTAGGTGGCATGCATGCTAGCCTTCTCAGAATTCTCTACATTTCCGGTCTGTCTTTTTCTTGATCCAAACTGCAAAAGGGAAGCCTGTCAGCCTGACTGGGCGCATGCAGCCTGAATTACCTCAGCCCATGTGGGTCACACCCAGGCCTCTGAAAATAGTGTGCTCCCGGCACACACACACACACACACACACACACACACACACACATTTGCAAAACGCATCGGCAACCAAAGCTGGGTGACTTGGGGCAAAATGGCACTGAGGAGAGAAAGAGAGAGGCACACACACACACACACACACAGAGAGAGAGAGAGAGAGAGAGAGACTCACTTTGCTAATAGAAACTATTTACCAGGTCCCAGCAATGCTCACTAGCTTTGAGGGTAGGGGAAATGAAGGAGTACATGAGAGACCTTGCCCAACACCCACTTGGAGAGGGTTAGCCCAAAGGCCTTCTCTGGGGTGCCTTATTACATAAACTAGAAGGTCGTACTCCAATGCCAACCCAAACAGCACGAGAACCCCACACTGACAGTTTGAGAGCAAGATGCTGAGGATTTGTGACTACTGACATCTTCACCAAAGGGGGTTGGTTCTTCCAGAGCCAAATTTATTTTAAAAATCTGTTTCCCAATATGAATGGAACTTCCAGCCAAGTCACTGGCAACCTGGAGGCCTTGGCTGCCCTCTCCTTACAGCTTGCATCTGAGCTTAAATTCCAAGTGTATTTGGCAGTAAAACTGGCGAAAGAAGTGTCATTAGATGTTATTAAATTATAAGGATCATAAGGAGGGAATTAAATGGATTCAGAGGAGCAGTCATGGAGAAAAGAACAGGGACCCTTCATGCCTCCCCAACACTGGATCTCACACATCCCCAAGACTCCAAGCAGAATGCAAAATTTGGACGGAATTACACCACATTCATAGGGGGAAAAAGTTGAAAAGCTCATTTTAAAACTCTTCAGTGGGGCTGGAGAGATAGTTCAGTGGTTAAGGTGTGTCCCTGAAAAGCCTAATGACCAGGGTTTGATTCCCCAGGACCCACGCAAAGCTGGTAAACAAAGTGGTGCATGCATCTGGAGTTTGTCTGCAGCGGCTAGAGGCCCTGGCATGTCCATTCTAGAGAGAATGCTTGCAAATAGATAAATAAATAAATATTTTTTTAAGTCTGTGGTGACTCTGATTTTTTAAGAGCACTAACTCTCTTGGGAGCTTTACCTGTACACTGTACTGTCCCCTCTAACCTCTTGTGCAGGAGAATTTAACCTCTGAATTCAGAACACTTACCACAACCCCCAGCAAACCTTCCCAGACCTTCCCAACATAGATCTTCATAACCATCATTTCTTTTATTCCTTCCTTTCAATTGTTATTTTATTGCTGCATTTATTTATTTTGCATCTATTTATTACTTTTATTATCTGCCTTCCCCACAAGAATATAAGGACAGCAGCAATTCTGTCCAGTACCTACACACTATAAAATATTTGTTGACTAAATAGCTGTTCTTTTCTTAGCCATTTTGCCCAACTGCATGGAAAGCAATAGAGGGTGGAGGAGAGAGAGAGAGGAAAAAAAAACAAGACGGGAGAGAGGAAGATAGAGATGAAAGAAAATCCTCAGGTGAGGCAGAAATACTACCATGTAAGCATCAATAAAATGGCCCTTCGTAGCTGCTGCAAGAAAAGTTCTGTGCCAGGGTGGGATACCTTGCAGTGAACTGTTGGTCAGGAAGGCCTCTGGCACCCACCCCCACCCCCAAAAAATTACAGGTTATTGCCAAGGCTTTTAAGACCCTTGCTGACACTCCACATGCTTGGGCTGCAGGACACTCAAAACTCAAGCTGTATGAGAGCTGGAAGCCTCCTCCCTGGTGGTTGGCTGCTGGGATACTGGGAAGAGCTAGGCAACCTGTGGGGGCTGGGGGAGTCAACAACGGTCTCAGCAGGCGTGCGCCCTGCAAGCTATACGGCTAGACAGCCAGGCCAAGTGTAACAACAACTGGTGCAAGTTGGCACGACTGTTATGGGGGAAACAAACTGTTCTCTGATTGGACTTGCGTTCCTCTCCCCTGCCTGATACTGAAAACCTAACAAAAAGCCTATGACTGGGGAGGTCATAAGCCCTAGAGGGGGAGACTACCACCGCTGTTTGGATAAATGAACATATAATGCCCATCAAACTCTCCTGTAAATACTTATGTTTATGACAATATGCTAATGCTACTCGCACTTTTGGTTGGAGAAGCTTCTCTTTTCAGATATAGATGGCCACTGGGGCGACTCAAAACTCAACATAATGCTAAGAAAAAGGGACAGTGGAGTGTTCAGCACTAGATGAGACACCTCTGTCACATCCTCCAAGGTTCAAGGACCACTGCAAAGGAGGTGGTAGAAAGAATGTAAGAGCCAAAGAAAGGGGACAAGTGCTTTGCAAGACTGTCTTCCAGACATGAAGTGGCCTAGATATTCATGACCTCACAATGCTACCTACATAAGACCTGCGTAATAGGAGTTGGGGGAATGATAATATAAAATAGAAGAGAAACTAATTGGGAAAAGGAAAGGATTCAGTGGAGGAGGGACTCGGAAAGTGGAAAAGGGAGAGTGAGAGGCATCATCATATATTGTCTATATGTACGGAGGTTGTCAATAAAAAGTTAAACAATAAAATAGCATTTCAAATCCCAGCTATGCTACATATGTACAATATGACTTAAAGAGGATTCCTTATGGGAAATTCAGTCCCAACATCTGCACCCTGGAGCTGATGGACAACCTCACAGGCCCCAGACAGATTTAACTGCTACAGCCCACGGGAAGAATTCTCACAGCGTCAGCCGTCTGACGAGTGCCCCATAAACACTTCCTCCTCTCCCTTCTACACCAGCGCTCATGTTTTAAATATGAGGTAAGCAGAAGGCCCCTGTTATAAGCATCCTCTATCTCCCAATGTCATCCTCTGTTCTTCCTCCCTTATGCTATTTATGCTAAAATTATATTCGCAATCAGCTCATCCATCTTGAACCATACGCTCAGTGTTCCCACAGACTATGGGAAGGACTCCAACTTTACAGACTAAGGATTTCTGGGAGTGCAACCTCAGAACTCATATATATGTGTGTATATATATATATACATACATACATACATATATATATATATGTCATATACATGTACATAGTATGTTTTCATTAATTCAATTAATCCTCTTCTATTACCTTTTCTTGTCCCTCTCACCACTTTCCCAGCCATTAAAAACCCTTCTTCTTCCAACTAGCCCCTCTTCTACTTTGATATCTCTTTCTTTTTTATTGTTCTCCTCCATCATATAGGACAGAATGTTGATGGGCTCATATTATGCAAGTCTTATGCAGGTGACAACAGCCGCTGTGAGACCATGAATGCACCAGCCACTTCATGTCTGGAAGACAGTGTTAAAAAACACTCCTCCCCATCCTCTGGCTCTGACATGCTTTGAACCCCTCTTCCCGAGTGTTACCCGAGCCTTGGAGAGTGTGGTAGAGTGGTCTCATTTAGCAGTAGGTACATTAACAGTCACTTTATCCTCAGCACTCTGACAAGTTTTGAGTCTACCCAGGAGTCAACACCGTCTGCAAAAGGAAGCTCCTTTGGCCAATGGTGACAGCAGCCTAATCTATGGGCATAAACATAAATACAGAGAAGGCAATTTGATTTGGAAAAAAAAAAATGAGGACCAAGAGTCAGTAGAGGACAGAGAGTCACTGGTCCTGTCAGAAATACACCAGGATGTGCAGAGCCTGGAAAGGATTTTCTTACAGCTTCATGTGACTGCAGCTCTTCTCTTAGAACTGGCACAGCTGAAGAATGCTTTGTTTTGGGCTGTTTTTTTTTTTTTTTTCTTTTTTCAGGTTAGCAATCTGGTGCTGACTACATGCTCTTGAAAGAGCTTTTACCTACAAGTAAATTGCAGCCCAGGGCCTCTGCATGCGTTCTAGACCCCGTCAGAAGGGGAAGCAGGCAGCGGCTCTGTGGGGAATCCCCACCGCCCAGCTCCACGCAGCTCTTTCCTTATTCACGCACTGTTCCATTCATGAGTCGGTATCCAAAGGAAATGTAGTCATAGGGGTGTTAAAAACAGAACTTTAAAATAAAAGAATATGGAAACAGATTGCAAAGAAATGTAGGGATGCAGCTGAGCTTCTCGAAATGTACACGGAGTTTTGATTGGGCTTAAAAAGACTTCATTTTCAGAGACAAATACTGAAATGTTTGTGACTGAAATAATATGCTTCTAGGATTTGCTTCAAAGTAATATGGGGGACGGGGTGAATAGAAAGATGGAGCTCTCAAGGAAGTAAGGTTAGACATGAGTTCTAAGTGCTGAAGCCTGGTGACAGCAGCCCATTTAGATTGTCTGCCTTAGAGTGTGTTTGAAATTTATCAAAATGTAAAGATTTTTAAACAGCAATGAAATTACAAAATCTTTTTTTAAGAAGCCTGAGGTTCCCCCAACTTAGGAGAAATAAATTTCCTTTTCCCTGGAGGTCAAGGTCACTTTCTCAGACCTATGATTGAACCCAGGACAGAACATCATGTATGCTAAGCAAGCGCTCAGACTCTGAGCTACACATCTTCCCCAAAGATCACACTTTAAGGAGCACTGTGATCATTTCCCTTCTGATCAAGGAAATCTATAGGGTGAGCAACTTTTTTCCCCCCTTGGTCAGAAGGGAAGTGATCACAATGCTCATTTAAAGTGTGGTCTTTGTTAACTGGGCGTACGGCACACGCCTTTAATCAGAGCACTGGGGAGGCAGAGGTAGGAGGATCGCTGTGAGTTCGAGGCCACCCTGAGACAACATAGTGAATTCCAGGTAAGCCTGAGCTAGATCAAGACCTACTTTGAACCCACCCCCGAAAAAAATTCTTTTTTAAATATTTTATTTATTTATTTATTGAACACAGACAAAGAGATTGAGAAAGAGGCAGATAGAGAGAATGAGTGAGCCAGGGCCTCCAACCACTCAAATGAACTCCAGAGACATGTGCTACCTTATGCGTCTGGCTTACGTGGATGCTGGGGAATCGAACCTGGGTCCTTAGACTTCAAAGGCAAAAGCCTTAACCACTAAGCCATCTCTCCAGCAGGTAAGTAAGGCAGATGCACAAGGTAGCACATGCATCTGGAGTTCGTTTGCAGTGGTTAGAGGCCATGGTATGGATCTTTGGGTTTTCGGTTTCCAGGCAAGGTCTATTCAGTCTCTCTTCTGACCTGCTACTGGTTTGGCTCTTTAAAGTCTCCCAAAGATTGGTGTACTGAAAGCTTTGTCTCCAGTTTTCGGCACTGTTGGAAGGTAGTTAAACCTTTCAGAGATGAGATCTACTGGAAGGAATCTAGATGTGGGGGGTTTGAGTGTAAAATGTCCCCCATAGCCTCGTGCGTTTGAATGTTTAATCCCCAGTGAGGGGAACAGTTTGGGAAGGTTGTGGAGCCTTTGGAATGTGGCCCTTGTTAAAGGAGGTATGTCACTGGGGGGTGGGCCTTGGGGGTGCTAGATTACTTACTGCACTTGGCTCATTCTTCCTTCCTGCTGATGTGCAGATGTGACGCCAGCTACCTGTGCCTGCTATGCTTTCCCCACCGTGATGAAACTTCCTCTCCAAACTGTAAGCCAGGGCCTGGAGAAATTGCTTAGTGGTTATGGCTCTTGCCTATGAATCCTAAGGACCTATGTTCAAATCCCCAGGACCCATGTAAGCCAGATGCACAAGGTGGTGCATGCGTTTGCGTTTGTTTGCAGTGGCTGGGACCCCAGCTATGCCAATTCTCTCTCCATCTGCCTCTTTCTTGTTCTCTTGTTCTTTTTTAAATAAATAAATAAAATATTTAAAAATAAACTGTAAGCCAAAAGTAAATGTTTTCCTTCCAAAAGCTGCTTCTGGTTGGGTATTTTGGCCCAACAACGAGAAAGTAGCTGATCTTCTACATTAGGTCATGAGGGCATATCCCTGAAGGAGATATTTGGGGCCCTGGCCTCTTCCTCTTTCTCTCTCTCTTGGCTTTCTGGACTTCACAAGGTGAGCAATACTTCCCAGTGACCATGGACCAAACCTTCAGAAACAGTGAGTCAAAATGCATTCTCACTCCTTGTAGGTTCACTGTCTTGGGTCCTTTCTCACAGCAATAGAAAGCTAACACGTGGCTCCATCTAATTTCTCCCAAGGTGCATTCCACCATGATGAAGTCCATCTTTACAAAGGCTCTGAAATTCATCTCTGTAAGACTGTTTATTGTTACCTTACATAATGCCTTCCTTATAGAGACTCAGGAAAAACGTATGTGTCATCAGTAATGTCAACAGTCCACTTTTCCTGTGTAGTTAGTTGATCCATCCTTGCCTATGTATAAAGTGAATGATACTGCTCCATACATGCTCTACCCTGGGTTAATTGGTTTAAATGCTTTGGGCTCACTGAGACTCATAGCCATTTACCAGTTAAGTATTGTATAAAGTTATATGGTTCCAGTTGATTCTGTTTTATCTATTCTTTTTACAATATTTTACTTATGTATTTTCAAGTAGAAATAGATAGAAGAGAGACAGAGAGAGAGAATGGGCATGCCAGGGCCTCCAGCCACTGAAAATGAACTCCAGATGCATCCACCACTCTGTGCACATGGTTTTATGTGGGTACTGGGGAATTGAACCCAGGTTGTTAGGCTTTGCAGGTAAGCACCTTAACCACTGAGACATTTCTCTAGCCCCTTATCTATTCTTTAATGCCATCTTACTATAGAACATCTTAAATCTATGATAAAGTTTAAAAAAACAGCTATATTCAATCCTTATTACACCATCCCCAACTACAGAACATATCAGCACATGGTCAAATTTGTTTCATCTATATTCCACACACATCCCCCAAATATCAAGTCAATTCACCTTTAGGTGTTTTACCAAATACGTCTAAAGAAACTACTTTAAAAAAATAACCACAATACCATTATCACACCTCTACAAATATTTTTTAAATATCTGCTTGGTGTCTAAAATTTTAATTGTCTCAGAAATATTTCAAGTATTCTATGTTGTTTATATAAAACTAGATCAAAATTAAGTCTATGCCTTATGAATGATCGATGAATTTCTTAGTTCTTTTTTAATCTAAGGACTCTCATTTAATTTTGCTTCCCCTGCCTTACAGCTTTATGCAAGTTTTTTTTTTTTTTTTTTATTAAAACACACACACACAGGTTAGGTTGGGGAAATGGTACAGTGGGTAAGATGTTTGGTGCTCAAGCGTAAGGACTGGAGTTCCTATCCCTGGCATCCACATACATGCACATTGGTGGGCTGCCTGTAATTCCAGCACTGTGGAAGTAGAGACAGGTCTCCCGAGCAAGCTGACTAGCTACACGAGCCCAGTCAATGAGCTCTGGGTTCATGTGAAAGACCCCATCTCAATAAATAGTGGAGAGCAACTGAAGAAGATGCCAGCAACAATCTGACCTCCACATGCATGTGTATGCGGAGAGAGAGAGAGACAGAGACAGAAGAAATTATTAAAATTACAGTCATGGGCTGAAGAGATGGCTTATTGGTTAAGGTGTCTGCCTGCGTAGCCTAAAGACCCCTGGTTCCATTCCCCAGGACCCATGTTAGCCAGATACACGAGGGGACTGGAATTCGTTTCCAGTGGCTGGAGGCCCTGGCATGCCCGTTCTCTCTATCTCTGCCTCTTCCTCTCTCTCTCTCTCTCAAATAAATAAACAAAATATTTTTAAAAAACATGCAGGCATGAGCTGAGGAGATGGCTCAGTGGTCAAAGGCATATGCATGCTTGCAATACCTACCAGCCAGTTTCAATTCCCCAGCTACCCACATAAAGCGACAAGGGCAAGAGTCCCTGGCATACATACACACAATAAAATTAAAAAAAAAAACTAAAAAAACATATAGGTCATTTGTCTTCCCTCTGGAGTCTGCTATTTGTATTTCTTGTTGGTGATTGACATATGCCTCTAATGGTGAGAACTTGAGCAGATTCAAGTTCAATGATTTTGTTTAGTGAGACTACTTTACCATTAAAGTAAATGGTCTCATTTACTATAAAGTTATGGTCAAATTGCTAAATTCTATACTATCTAGCAAAGCTATATTGACCTCTTAACTGAAAAAAGAAATGAACAAGCAAACACTCAAGAGCATTTGGCAATGAACAAATGTTCTCATTTATGTCAATGTGCCATGTAAACAGGAATACCTCATTTTTCTTCACGTGCATAAAGACAGTATGTTTGTGGTGGAGTGTGTATAGTTATGTGGGATGTGTGGTATTTACATGCATGTATACAGATGTGCACACTCATGCATGTGCATGCAGAGGCCAGAGGCTTGTGTGAGGCATCCTTCTGGTATCATTCATCCACATATTTCCTTGAGAGGGGGGTCTCTCAACCGAGAGCTGCTATCTACCAGTGAGACCCAGTAATTCTCTGGCTGAGGTTAAAGATGTGTGAGGCCGCCCCCAGATTTTCATGCTGTTTCTGTAGAGTAAACTTGGTGGTCTCCAGCCTGAGAGACCCTCATGGTTAAGTAGCAAGTGCTCTTAACCATTGAGCCATCTTCTCAGCCCAGAAGAACCTCACTTTAAGCACACTTCAAAAGAGTACTTAATGAGGGGCTGGAGAGATAGATCAGTGGTTAAGGCACTTGCCTGCAAAGCCTAAGGATCCCTGCTCAATTCCCCAGCACCCACATAAAGCCAGATACACAATGTGGCACTTGCATCTGGAGTTCACTTGCAGTGGATAGAGGCCCTGGTGCACCAATTCTCCTTCTCTCTCTCTCTCATAAATAAATTTTAAAATGAATCAGAAATTTTTAAGGAAAATACTTAAGGAAGCTAAATGCTTTTTATATGTCTCCTGATAGCATTGTTTTGTTTTGTTTTGTTTGAGAACTGCCTGTTCAAGTCATTTGCCCATATTTTTACCAGGCTATTACTATTACTGGTTTATTTGTCCCTTGGTAGCCAGTGTTGGAACACACGTGCACACACATGTGAGCACATTTGGATTTTCCTTTTCTTTGTTATGACAAATTTAAACTTTAACATTCCATCATGGATGATGGAGGAGGTCACAGCCCTCTCCATCCCTCCCTAAGGATTACCAGCAGTTGCTACAGGAGTGAGAAATGCTCCCTGCAGTGCTATAGCCACTGTTAGCTGCACAAGCTTTGGTAAACAACCCCCCGGCTGCCCATGCAGGCAACCCCAGCTAAACTCAGTGGTTCACACGAATACACACACGTTTTCATAAGGAAGCAACATTCTTTCTTCTTCATCAGTGACTACATAGTCATCCCAATTCCACCTGCTAATCCTGTAATCTAGGCTGGAGCAGAGAAGGGGGAACCGCTGACCTCTTTCCAAGTCTGTCTAACACACCGCCAAATGGGAGGGAAAATTATAAGGAAGACATGAAACTCCTTCTGCAGGCCTTTGGCACATTCTGAAATGCCTTACGGTCCCTGCCACTGAGAAACAAGGGGGTGACGGTCCCTGCCACCGAGAAACAAGGGGGTGACGGTCCCTGCCACCGAGAAACAAGGGGGTGAAGAAACACTGGCCAAAAATCACGGCAGCATTCTTTGCCTGTCATTCAGCCTCTCCAGCTAGAAAACTCCAATCTCCTTGTTGGCCCTTGATTTCTTTAAAGAAAAGCCAGACATTGGTGAGAGCAGTAGTTTTGAAGCACAGAAAGCAAAAAGACCATGGTGACTTCTGCCTTCTGTTTTTACTACATATTTCCCTGGTTTAGGGCATCCCACACTCATGACCCTTTTTCCTTACCAGTTCATGACAGTTAATTAAAAAGCAAAGACTAAGAAATAGCTCCCGGGAAACCATAAAATTTAAATATGAGATTTTCCGAGAAGAGAAAGCAAATCTATAAAAATGAACGACTTGTTTTCAGTGTAGGGTTTTTTTCTTTTCTTTTTTTTTTTTCTTTTTTTTGCCAGTGTGCTTGTACTTCAGTGCTGCCTCAAATTCACCGGAAAATTCCATGGTGTTATAGAAAGTCTGAAGCCCTCAGTTTTTCCTCCTGAATAAACCATCGTCACTGAAATTAACAAATATTGCTTCAGGCAACGCCATATGTCATTGTGTCAAAAAGTGGAGTTCTCTAGTCATGGGTAATATGTCTTGAAATTATATCAGGCAGTCACCTTTAAACATATAATGAGTTCATCTCCAAGACTGAACACAATAAAAAAGTACATAAATTCCATCAGCAGCAGAACAATGTTCCACTCCCTATGTGACCCCTGGACTGTGAGTGAAGAGTCTAGATTGATTGAGTGAGCGACTGAGTGATGTGCTCTGTAGTGTCTCTTGCTGTTCCCTGCGTGTTCCCAAGATGCTTTTATTGTCTAACTGAAAATACAGTGAGTTTGTAGTGATCCCTGGCACAATAAGGTTGTTAAAAGACCTTCTTTACCTTGTAGGGTTTTATTGGATTGATTTCAACTGAATGTGAGGAATGGAATTTTTTTTTTGCATCTTTATTACTGAGGAACAATATAATTGACTAAGGGAAGAATGCCACATATATACATATACATGCATAGAAATGATCAGATGGCATAAAGACCCAACAAGGTTATAAATGAGAGCAAGTTAACATGACCCTATGAAAAAGGGGCTCATTGGAAAGGGCTAATTAGCTTAGTTGTGAGAACTTGAAAAACCTTTAAATCTATGCCTTATCCTTTGTGTGTGTGTGGGTGGGTGGGTAATGTGGATGTGTGTGGAGGGGTGTATGCATGTGTAAGTGCCCTTGAAGTGCTGCATATACTTGCCTGACTGCAGAGACCAGAAGTGGAAGATTGGCTGATCTGCTCCATCACTCTTCCAACAGTTTTATTTTGAGCCAGTCTCCCTTCCCAAAACCCAGAGCTTCATGAGCTCTGAAGATTCTGGGGTCTCTGCTACTCTGGGGTTAGAGGCATGCATGGCCACACTCAGTTGTTTCACATGGGGTCTGCAGATTTGAACTGGGGCAGTCTCGGGTCCCCTTAAGCCTTCATGCCTGCACATAAAGTTCACTTAACCACTGAGCCATCTCTCCAGCCCTAAGCCTTATCACTAAAATGGGAAAAGCAACATCTGTGAGATGTTTAAGCAACTAAGCAACTGATAGACTTGTTGGGTAAGTGAATCAGCTACACTGCTCATGAGAAAAATAATAACAATAAAATTGAATTTATATATGGATCATATGCAAGACACAGTCTTCAGTATTTCACATGACTGATATATCTAATGATCACAAAAACTGAATGAGGCACTAGTTTTAATATGTCAAGGACTGTGTCCAAATACACAGACCTTGTCCAGCTAGGAGCAGTCCGTCAGCTTTCACACATAATACAATTACATTAATGCTTGAGCCAAAGTTGATTTTCATTACAAGTCTACGTCCACACACTTGTGGAAGGATGGCTACTGCATTGTGTCAGGGCTATATATAAATGCTGGGATCCAGAGAAAAATGTCTTGGATAAAATCCACCGTCCAGCCTTTCTGCTCATATGACAGGCTTCTCCACATAACACGTGCAGGTTATAAAGTTGTTTACCAAGAATTGTGAGGACATGACCTAAGTCTGCCAAGGGCTCTAGACTCAAGAAGCTCTGTCATGAGCTTTTAACCTTACTGGGCTTAGTTTCTCTGATGCTAAAATGAAAAACCATGGTCAGCTAATTTTCTCAGTAAATGATCCTCAGGTATATAAAAGAAGTGCTGTATCAGCTTCATAGATAAGCTCATAAAGTTTTCTACTCTCTGATGTAAACAGGGCATGATCAACTTCTTGCTCTGCCTGCTGCAATGGAGAGAATTCATACCTGATACTGGAAAGGTCAGAGACCCTGGGGTGGGGGTGGGGGAAGAAAATGCTTTCTACTCTTAGATAGTTCTGTGATGTGGTGACAAACTCTACAGTGTTTCCCTGAGAAGTCATTTGATGAAACAGAAAACCCTAGTCCCTACCTGACATAAATTACATTAGCAGGAGGGTTAAGAGTCAAGTGACTACTCGAAAAGCTGTGACTGTGAGACGCTGTGTCGTAGGGATGCTCATATACTGCGTGGTGAGAACATCTCCCAAGATCAAGGCAAAGGGCTCTTAGTCTCTTCATGGGTTCACGAGCTGCTTTATCCTGACAGTGATACCTAACCTGGAACTTCCCCTTTCCCAAGAGAGGAGTTAACTATCACAAACCAGGGGTCTTTGAGATTCCTTTGACTTTCAAAATGAAATGAATGCATAAAGCCAAATCTATTCCAGGGATGGTCTCACCCTCCCAGGGCATTTTCTGCGTAGTAAGAACTACTTCGTGTCTCCTCATATCAATGGTGGTATTTTTCCTCCAATGAATTTTTCCATCTCCAGTGCTTAAAAAAAATAAACAAAGCCTTTCACCAAATAACAATCTCACTGCTTCCAGCCCCAGCCAGGCTGTGCCTGCTTGTGATGGTGGGTTCCTAATCTATGCCTAGGAAACATTTGAGAGAATTGCTTTCCACTTTGAGGTAGTTTCTCTTTCACATGCCAAATGGATCCAGGTGTGATACATTTTACATTTAATTTTAACACAAGGCTCTTGACTTTATCATATCAACCTAAATAAAATTTTTAAAAAGTTGGCCGGGCGTGATAGCACACACCTTTAATCCCAGCACTTGGGATGCAGAGGTAGGAGGATTGCTGAGAATTCAAGGCCATCCTGAGACTACATAGTGAGTTCCAGGTCAGCCTGGACTAGTGTGAAACCCTACCTCGAAAAACAAAAACAAAAAAAAAATTTAAAAAAAGTTAACCAGGCATGGTGGCACACGCCTTTAATGACAGCACTCTGGAGACAGAGGTAGAAGGACCGCCATAAGTTCAAGGGCACGCTGAGACTACATAGTGAATTCCAGGTCAGCTTGGGCTAGAATGAGACCCTACCTCCAAAATCCAAAAAAAGAAAAAAACAAGTTTACATTAATTAAAACCCTGCAGTCTCCTAAAAAAATGTTATGAGAAAGAACAGAACATACTAATGAAGGAAAAAAATAAGGATCTAAGGAAGGTTTATATGCTTATTTTTTATTCATGTTGGTATGTTGCAGTTATTGTTAACTGATAGGAAATTTAAGCAATAGTCAAGGGAAGAAAAGAAGCCACTGGGACAAAAGTTCTAAAGAGGCCAGAGACTTGAGTCACAATAGCCAAGTTAAGGAACCTACCCAAATATCCATCAACAGATGAACAGATAAAGAAAATGTAGCAAATCTACAGAGTGGAGTATTATTCAGTGATCAAGAAGAATGAAATCAGGTCATTTGCCAGGAAATAGATGGAACTGGAGATCCTATTATGCAAAGTAGGCCAGACTCAGTAGACAAATACAATGCTTCCTCTCATATGCATAATTTATTTTTTTATTTTTTTTAATATTTTAATTTTTATTTATTTATTCGAGAGAGGGAAAGAGGCAGAGAGAGAGAGAGGCAGAGACACAGAGAGAGAGAGAGAATGGGTGAGCCAGGGCTTCCAGCCACTGCAAATGAACTCCAGATGCATGTGCCACCTTGTGTAGCTGGTTTATGTGGGTCCTGGGGAATCGAACCAAGGTCCTTTGGCTTTGCAGGCAAGTGCCTTAACCATAAGCCATCACTCCAGCCCCATAATTTAGGTTTTTATAAACATGAGGACCAGGCATGGTAGTGTACATCTATAATTCTAACATTTGGGAAACAGAGGCAGGAGTATCAAGCATTGAGGCTGGCTTCCGATATATAGTGAGTTCGTCAGCCTAAGCTACCTGAGATCCTGACTCAAAAATAAATAATAAATAAAACAAATGAAATGAAAGTAGGGTGGGGGACTGTAGCGGGAGGAGGGACAAGACATGAGGGTGAGTATAGACAAAGTATATTGGATACATAAGTGAAACTTAGTTTGCACAATGAAAAATAAGATATACAAAAAAAAAATAAAGTTAAAACAGAAAGAGGGCTGAGAGGGGCACAGCAAGGATGGGTAGTGTGCCACTGAACGTTGTAGGACCAAGATGACAGTGCAGAGAGGTAGTGTACAAGAAAGCATTCTTTAAACAAGAAGGAACTAGGCACAAAGGGAGAGAGCGCTTTCAGTGTGCTGTGAAGGGAAGTGGAGAGAGACACTGAGTATGAACACATTTAACGGTCTGTCCTGCCCAAATTCCCCATGGCGTCCAAATCTCAAAGGTCTCAGATGGATACATGATACATTTAGAGGATGTTGTGTGGGGAGTGCATGTGTATAAGCATGTTTGCTTGTGTGTAAATGCACACGTGTGGGTGGTGGTATGTTCACGTGTGCGTGGAGGCTGGGGTCAACTTTGGGTCTCTTCTTCAGTTGCTCTTCACCTTATTTATAAAGACAGGCTCTCTCATTGAGCCCAGAGCTCACCGGTTTGGCTAATCTAGCTAGCCTGCTTACCCTGCAGGGGACCCACCTATCTCTGCTTCCCAAGCACTAGGATTACAGACACATACCACCAAGCCCAGCATCTATGTGGGTTCTGAGGGGTCAGGATGCAGGTCCTCATACTTAAACAGCAAGTGCCTTACCAGTTGAGCTATCCCCCAAGCCTCACTGAAGGAGTTTTGACCTCAGAGTTGTAAATGCGAAGGTTTAAAACATGGTCCTCAGCTACCTTTGCACTCCTATTTTTACCCTAATAATTTTATTATATTGTACTTCATTTATTCACTAATTTAACATAAAACTCACCAACTTAAATCATATAATTTAATGGTTTCAGTATATCGTACAGTTGTGCAATCAATCTGAGAACATTTTGAAAGGAATACTGTATCATCTATCAGCATCAATTATTTCCTTCCATCATCATCCCACCTCCTGGCCACAGATAACACTATTCGGCTTTCTGTCCCTTGGATTTGTGTATTTTGGATATGTCATACAACGACATTCTATCCAGGGCCCTTATGACCTTTTTCCTCCACTTAGCGTGGCATTTTCAAGATTTGTTCTCATCACATCACAGCACCTATCCAGACTTCTTCCTTTCTGTTGCTATTACTGTCTCACTGTAAGTATGGACATCTGACACTTCTCTTCTCTGTGCACCAGCACATGGACATCTGAAATGTTCCTATTCTTCAGCTACCAGGAATTAAGCTGCTATGTACATTTATGTACAAATTTTGTGTAAAGTGTTTTATTCTCTTGAGTACATGGCTAGGAGTGAAACTGCTCTTCCCAACAGTAACATGTGTATCTTTCATGAGACTGTCACAAGTCACAATGGTTTTCAAAGCAGCAGTTCCATTTTATATTTCTGCCAAGAGTGTTTAGGGTTCCAGCAAACTTTGAAAACATAAACAGTACATTTAAAATGTATTTAAACATCGGGACTGGAGAGATTACTTAGTGGGCTAAGGCACTTGCCTATGATGCCTAAGGACCCAGGTCCTATTCCCCAGTACCCACCAGGTGCACAAGTTGGCACATGCGTCTGGAGTTCATTTGCAGTGGCGGGAGGCCCTGATGCACCCCTTCTCTCTCTACATATATACCTCTCTCTCTCTCTCTCTCTCTCTCTCTCTCTGTGTGTGTGTGTGTGTGTGTGTGTGTGTGTGTCCCTCAAATAAATAAATAAAACAATTTAAAAAATTTTAAAAACATAAACAAAATGCAAAGCCACAAAAGCCTGAATATATTAAATTCTAGAATGCTAAAGGATTGAAAACAAGTAGCATGTGGTGAGTCCAAAGGTCCCAACATCTACAGATCCTAGGTTTGTTTTCTGAGTCTTATGTTAAATAGAAAGTTGGTGACTGCTTACGTACTCTGGACTTGATTTTTTTTTGGCTAAATATCCTGGGATCAGACTAGTCAACTCTGTAGAACTAACTGAAATCTGTTTTCTAAAGCCAACCTACGCTAAGTACTTTAGTTAATTGAGATCTCATATCCAACCTACAAAAATAAACTATTTCCTAAAATAAAGTTAAAAAATAAGATTTGTGTGGCTGGGCGAGCAGCGCATGCCTTTAATCCCAGCACTTGGGAGACAGAGGTAGGAAGATCACCATAAGTTCTAGGTCACCCTGCGACTACATAGTGAATTCCAGGTCAGCCTGGACTAGAGTAAGACCCTGCCTCGAAAAACAAAAAAAAAACAAATAAATAAAATAATAAGATTTGAGCCAAGTGAGGTGGTGCACGCCTTTAATCCCAGCACTTGGGAGGCAGAGGTAGGAGGATAACCATGACTTCGAGGCCACCCTGAGACTACATAGTGAATTCCAGGTCAGCCTGGGCTAGAGAAAAACCCTACCTCGAAAAAAATAATAATAATAAGATTTGTATCTGCCTTGAGAAATACATCCAAAAGACTTGAAGAAAAGGCTATGCCCTATTGTTTCCTCATAATATCCAATGAAGAAGTCTTAACCATCAGTATTTTATTTGGAGACATGTTTGAATGGGGAGTGAATTTAAAATATAACTGGTGTCCTTACAAGGAAAAGAAATATGGATATGAAAGGGGAGGAGAGACATAGACAAGACAAGTATCTATAGCCAAGGACAGAGGTCTCATAGCAAACTAACATTCCCAGCACCTTGATCTCTGACTTCTACCCTCCAGACTTGTTAGAATATAAATTTCTGTTGTAAAATTAACCCAATATATCATACTCTGTAATAGCAGCTCTAATAAACTAATACCTACCTTTCAAAAAAAATAAAATGTTAGCCAGGTGTGGTGACATACACCTTTAATCCCAGCACTTGGGAGGCAGAGGTAGGAGGATCACCCGCCTGAGTTCAAGGCCACCCTGAGACTACATAATGAATTCCAGGTCAGCCTGGACCAGAGTGAAACCCTACCTCAAAAAAAAAAAAAAAAATAGACACACACACACAATGTCAATGTGTCTGTAGCAGCAATAGTTACAATAGCCAAATGTGGACACAATCCAAGTAGCTACTGAGGGACAAATGGGTAAACAAACTAGAAGTTATATATAACACAGAAGATCATTCAGCCTGAGGAAGAAAGGAAAAATCTCACAAGCTATAATATGGATGAGTCTTGGGAGAAGGTATGCTTAATGAAATAAACTAATCGCAAAATAGCAAATACAGTCTGATTCCATTTACACAAGGTGGAGTCGTGAGCATTTCAGAGACGGAGAGTGGAATGATAGCTTCCAGATTCAGAAGCAGGCTATTTTTTTGTTCCTCGAATGCTTTCTTTAAATAATATTTATTGATTTGCTTATGTGCTTATCTGACAGAGAAGTAGAAAGAAATAATGGTTGAGCCAGGGCCACCTGCTGCTGCATACTCCAGATGCATATGCCACTTTGTACATCTGGCTTTATGTAAGTACTGGGGACTTGAACCCAGGCTGTCAGGCTTTATCATCAAGCACTTTTTAACCACTGAGCCATCTCTCCAGCCTCATTTTTTTTCTCAACTTCTAATGGCCAGTATTCCCATCTAGAAAGCCTGAGCTGGAAGGAGTATGTTTCTTTTTTCTCACAAATGGAAACTTTATAATCACCATTGCTATTATTTAATTATCATATTATATAGGCACATTGCTATTTGTGTATATTATATAGTATATTAAAATACTATTTAAATTCATTTAGTTTCTCTTATAACTTCCCATCTCAAGTTTGATTAGATGAATTTACCTTTCATTAAGCATTTTTAAATATTTATTTGTTTGTATGTGTGTGTATATGGTATGTATAGATGTGTCAAGGTCTCTTTCTACTGCAAACTAATACTCATCTAACTTTATGGTCACTTCCTCAGCCCCCCCAAACAAGCATTTTGTTTGTTGAGCTACTGTGGTGATAAAAGTTTCCTTTGGAGGATTACTTGAGTCATTCCCACCGTCTTCTCCCCTATCAGTGTCTGTATCCTTGACTCTTCCTGTGGCCTCTCATTTCAAGATCCAAAAGAATGAAGAATGAAATGGAATTTTTCCAAACATGCCCAGCAGCTCCAGTGAAAGATGCCAAGACAGCTTCCTTCTTCTATGCCAAAGACTACATGCTCTGAAGTTAAACGCATTAATCTTTCTTCCCATATTACCTCCGTATCCAAAACCTCTTGGACCAAAAGCTTTGCTCACAGAAAAATCTGAAACCAGTACTGCCCCAGTGAGCAAGACTGCAAAAAGTCATGTTCTCCAAGTGTGCCAAGTTGCAAACAAGTTAGGGCTGGTAGGAAGAACGGAATGTCCCATAAAAAAGAGGAGGGGCATGGAGGTAGCCACAAGGAGTAAGGACTGGGGCCGTAGTACTGCATGTGCTGAGAATGAAAATGAAAGTAACATGAAGGAGCTAAGCAGGAGAAATGCAAAATTCTAGGGATTGATGCTGGTCGTTTGGAATGCTATTTCTCAAGAACAAAAGCCCCAGGATTGCCAAACGATTGGAAAATATACTTTTATTTCTTAACTTGTATAAAAAATATGAAAATATTCAACGCAGGAATATCAGACTAATTCTCCATAGCCTTCTCTTTGGCGTATACACAGCCAAGCAATGGTACAGCTGGGGAGACAGTATTGAAAGAAAAAGTGCATCTCTGTGGCTGAGCTTCCCAGATAGTGTCATGGTAAATCAAAATTTGTTGCATAAGCCTCCCAAGAAATTGCCTAAATTCTGTGGTGGTACTGACACTCTGTTACAGTTAATAATACTTGGAATAAGTAGGCCATTCACCGAGGCTAAGACATTTCTCTAATGAAATAAAGAGCTATGCCATTAGAGTTGCCTTTTTCATTGAAGATTGCTTCCTGTCCTAGACATTCTGCCAGAGGCTGCAGTCCCTGGTCACTCTAGGCTTCCTTCTGAGGATTTGCACAATCACATTATTTTTCAGTGAATTGAATGATTGTGCAAGCACAGGCCAAAACACAGCTGGATCTGACCTAGGAAGGGAAATGGAAACACACACATTGGACATGGATATCAGCTCAAACCAGCAGTCTTAAGCTTCAGGATTGAATAGATTGTTCTTCTCAAGAAGCTAGGAAGCAGCCTAGCTGGGCCTTTCCAGCTGGAAATGGCACAAGGAGGGGAAGTGTCATACCAAAGTGGCCACATTGGCCAACGGTGCCACCAGGAAGGAAACCTGAAGAAAGAACTGCATTTGTCCTCACTCCAAATATCTACACCATCCTTATGATGTTCTAGCAGTGGGCTAGGAAAGAAAAAATTATGATGAGCCTCCGACTCCTGCCCATACCCAGCACTGGTACATGGCTTCTAGAATGATTAAGGGAAATTGTGATGTCTACAAAGTTGGCAGAAAGGACAAGTGCATGGGCTGGATGAGCTGTAAGTATAGGGGGAGAAGAAAACAAGGTGGCCTCTTTGACTGGATCATAAGTCTCTCAAAAAGGATGCTTACATCTCCTTTCAAACTGCCCACCAGCTATAATTCAGACTCTACACATGCATTCAAATGCTTATACCAGTTCTGTTGTCTTCTCCTTCCACCACAGACTCATGAGTTTGAACATTTGATAGTGATGTTCAGGAAAGTTGTATAAGCCTGGAACATGAGGCCTAGCTGGCAGATAGATGATATAGGACCACAGGGATGAAACCTGGGGCTTCCACTTCTTTCTGCAGCTCTGTGCTACTAGGTTCACCCAGATGTGAGGAGTCCCAGCTGCCATGCCTTCCAAACCATGAAACTATATATCAAAATAAATTTGCCCATTAGGATGTTTGTTTAAGAGGTATTAATTTGGTCATGGTGATGAAACAGTAACTAATCCCTTATTCCGTAAGGAATAAGCAAGAGGCAGCCTTGTGGAAGTCTTTGAATTTCCCTGAACCCAATCATCTTTAATTGGGACTCTACTCTCTTAGTGAGGCTGAACCTACAACCTGCAATATCTTTATTTATTCTTTCTCTCTGCAAAACACACACACATATGCATGCATGAACATAAACACACACACACACACACACACACACACACACACACACACACACACCGCTGGCATCTAGCTATGAAGAGCCTTTCTTTCTCTATTTTGGTCCCATGTCTTCTTCCTATAAACCAACCCCTCATCTCCTATCTATTTCCCTTACCCTTGGCCTAAGAGACATCTGCTGCTTTGCATGGACAGGGGGTAGATTACTAACATTAATACTAAGCCCAAAGCAAGGAACTTGCCGATATCACCACAGCTAACCTCTCAGTTACATAATAAGTTGTTGCTATCCCCAGTGTACAGATGAGAAAATGAACTTTAGAATGGGCAGGTCAGTAAACCACAGTATTACAAGATAAGAGTGGAGCCAGGTGTATCTTGTTCAAGGCCTACATTTTCCTCATTGGAATATTTGGAGTGCTATGTGTGCATGGGACATAATCTATGTGCCCTTCCCAGTTTTTCTCCACCCATCTTCTACTTCAGTTCCAAAAATAGCTTTCCAGTCCAGTCTAAGTTTTGATCAGCTTCCAAACAGTTGTGATTAGACAAGACTTCATCTCTGGCTGTACCAGATAACCTCTTCTGTGTCTAGGTTCTTGTTCTCAGAGTTCTCTGACACCTGCCAGAATCTGTAGGGCTCCTAAGTGTGTGGGACCCTCTGTGATTGATGAACAATAATGGACAGGAGCTGAGGAATAGCCTCATTAGTCTCCTGGACACACAGATCTGAGAAACATTTCATGAGTCTCTGAAAAGATCTCATGGTAACAAATGCCCTGCCCCTAAAAGTAACCCATTCTTTCCTGTCTCAACCCCCTTATCCCTCCTACTTCTTGGAACCACACTTACAAATAAGCCTATTACATGCTCCATCTCATGCTCTGTGGCAACACACTATGCTGTTGGATAGAAAAATTAGCAGATAGCAGAAATACAGTCCAAAGGCAGAGTGAACTCAGCTGCAATCTGAAAAAATTTGCCCTGTCGTTCAAGCCATATGATTCAGCAGATCCAAAGATGCTTGGTAGAAAGATTGACTCACTAGTGGGTATCGGCTGGCTTCCTCTCTGTCCTTCAAAGCTCACACAGTAAATCCACAAAAGGAACATTGCAGGTGGTACAAATGGAGGCTGTGCATGAGTCCAGCTCGATGGGCTCCCTCTTACCAATTAACTGGCTATTGTCTTTGCCCAGTGTGCAACCACACAAGAGCAAAGGGACAAATCAATATAAATGGCACCTTTGAGATGATGGAGATCCACAATCCCCTTTCCACCTGAGAGAGGTGAGAGAAATCCGTGCTTATTGGAAATGATGCTTAGTCTTAGTGCAAGCGTCTCCACCCAAGGTATCCCGTCTAACCATCACTGTGGTGGTTTGAGCCAGATGACCCCCATAAGCTCATGTCCTCCTAATGTGGTTCCCAGCTGGTGACAATTTGAGAGGTGGAGGTTTGCTGGAGGAGGGGTATCACTGGGTGTGAATCTTGAGGTTTATTAGTCCCCAGTCAGTGCTAGCTCAAGTTCACTGCCCTTCTGTTTGCCACCTACTGTTACAAGAAGTAATATCCGGCCTCTGCTCTACTGTCTTTTCCCTGTCTTCATGAATCTTTCCCTTGAGACAGCAAGCCAGAATGAGCCCTGTCCTCTTATTGGTTGCTTTTGGTTGAGTTTTTGTCCCTGAAATAAGAAGGTAAATAAAACAACCATTATATGAGGACATACACACACCCATACCCACACACAGAGACACACACACACCTTTATAAATGTAATTAGGGATACATCTGATACAAACTGAGGAATCCACATACTTGTTTGTTTGTTTGTTTGTTTGTTTTTGTTTTTGTTTTTTAAGGTAGGGTCTCACCGTAGCTCAGGCTGACCTGGAATTCACTGTGTAGTCTCAGGGTGGCCTCAAACTCACGGTGATCCTCCTACCTCTGCCATCATGACTTTAATCTGGGATTAAAGGCATGCGCCACCAAGCCCGGCTTCCCCATACTTTTTATAGAAATCATGAGTTCAAATTAACATGCCAATTTCCATACACCTCATAGGGTGTTTCTTTTTTTAATTTTGTTTTTCCTTTACTCATTTTCTCAGTCTTATACTACATCAAAACCAGTTTTAAGATGGCAATGTCCTCACTGGATACATGGTTTTCTTTTGAAGAGTGATAAAACCTGGCCCCACCGATAGGCCCTAGGAGGATTGTCCCTGTGTCATAGGCCCATATATTCATGCCTAAAGCAATTTCAAAGAAAAAGAAAGAGGAGGAGATGACAACGATGACATGGGTCCATCATGATTAATTCAGACTACTTATCCTCGCCACTAAGACCACTCTTGGGGCTGAGAGATTAAGTACATCAACAAATGGGAGAGGCAATACACCAAAGACAGAGAGAGGAGAGAGGGAGACTGACTAATACATTCATAGCACCAGGGTAAATACTAACAGTCCCACTGAGGAGGGTCCCCAGTAGATTGGGGGCAGAGAAGCGGGGTTATGAGGATAACACAAAGAGAATGGGACCAACACATGACTTGTTCATACAGTAAAATTCAGAATATAAATAAATAAATAAATAAAAAGAAACACGGTTTCAAAGGGAAAGGACGAAAGGAAGAGTGACTAGGAGCATCAGCAATGGGGAAGCACTTCTTAAATGATATGTAAATATTCTTCCTGTGGGGGGGGGGGGTGGAGTATGTGCAGAGAGAGTGTTCTCCACTGTCATCATCTCCTTAGAGCACTCTGTGACCCAAGAAAAGTTTAGAACCATTTTCATCTCAGCTTACCAGTCCTTGGTCTTAAATGTACAGGGAATGAGGGAATTCCAGGAACACAATCGCGAGTTCAGAACGTGCACGGGCTCTCCCAGTCTCCTTGACTGTACTCCTGCTTCTAAGGCAGGGATCAGATCAAGGCCTTGGTCCAAACACACATGCTGGTCTCGGTTGGAGTCTCCACACATTGGCTCCAAGAGACTGACTTTTCAAACTTCTAAAGTAATTAAGAGGCACTAAATCCTTGGTGAATTAGACATGCTGTCTTTTAAACTCTCATTCTTTACAGAAAAGGGGACAGAGTAAGAGTCCCTGGAGGAATAAAGGAAACAGAAGTGCAAACTGCTCTAAAGAAGAAAGAGATCTGTGGCTCAGAAGGCAAAGAGCAAGTGTCAGGGCAGCTTGTCAATGTCAGCGTGCTCTTGGGATTTTATTCCGTTTCTCCCAAAGGCCGCATTCTGGGCCTCAGAAGTTTCGCCACCATCTGGAGCAGCTGTGGTAATAGAAAGAGATCAACTTGTCCAGAGCTTAAATCCATGCAGGGTCCATCAACAGGTCTATTTATCTATCTGAAAAAAAAAATGGGCACAAAGGCAACTAGTGCGGCCATTATGCACAGTGGGGGAAGGGGCACTCCAAAGCGTGTACCCTGGGATGGGGCTCTTAAATCTTGGCCAGGCAGACAACTGCTATGCTAACAGAGGTGAAATTATGAATCTGGGTTTCACTTAACACCTCAAAGGGTAACATGATGAGCATCCAAACCAGATAGGTTTTTAAAAAATAAATTTTATTATTTATTTTAGAGAGATGGGCAAATAGAAAGAGAGGGAATGGGCTCACCAGGGCCTCGAGGCATTGCAAACAAACACCAGATGCACGAGCCACCTTTCACATCTGGCATTACACGGGCAGCGGGAATTGAACTCGGGCACTTCGTCTTTGCAGGCAAGTGACATAACCACTGAGCCATCTCCCCGGCCCCACAGATAGCTTTTGAAAGTAGAGAAAGAGGGGCTGAAGAGATGGCTTAGCGGTTAAGCACTTGCCTGTGAAGCCTAAGGACCCTGGTTCGAGGCTGGATTCCCCAGGACCCACTTTAGCTAGATGCACAAGGGGGCACACGCGTCTGGAGTTTGTTTGCAGTGGCTGAAGGCCCTGGCGTGCCCATTCTCTCCCTCTCTCTCTCTCTCTCTCTCTCTCTCTGTCTCTGCCTCTTTCTCTCTCTGTCTGTCTCTCTCAAATAAATAAATAAAAAATAAACAAAAATTAAGAAAAAAAGAAAGTAGAGAAAGACATTGCAGGGGTAGAGGCATAGCTCAGTCACATAGCATTTGCTTAGCATGTAGAGGCCCTGGGTTCGATCCCCAATATCATTAAAAAATAGGGTGGGGAGGGATTAAAAAGAATAAGAATTAAAACAAGACAAGAACTGAGAAGCAGAGCGCTCCCTGTCAGTCAGACATGCAGTGCCCTGTCCCAGAAGTTCGCATTTTACAGTACTATACCTTCAGCTGTGGAGATGGCTCAGTGGTTAAAGGCACTTGCTTGCAAAGCCTGGCAGCTGGAGTTCAATTCCCCAATTCCCATGTAAAGCCAGATGCATAAAGTGGCACACACAACTGGAGCTGTCAATGTAGTGGCAAGAGGCCCTGGTGTGCACTCTCTTCTCTCTTTCTCAAAATAAATAAATAAAAATATCTGTAAATTGTACTCTGCTCTGGTCTCTTTTCATTCATGCAGCAACTTGTGTGTGTCCAACACTATATTAAATATCATCTATAATATAAAGGATAATTATAAGTAAAACAACGTATTAAACCTACTGTAACATATCAGGCCACATGTTCTTTCCGCATAAGGAGCCATCTCTCTTTACCACTCTGGCTACCCTCAGCAAGAGCCATTTGGCTCACCTTGAAATCAAAATTGGTATGTGTGCTCTCAGCTAAGGCAATAGGAGCATTGGTTTACATGTTTTGGTTTTTAACTCTTTGATTCAGAAGATGTCCGAATGACTCACTGATCTATTTCGGTCTTGAAAATTAAGCTCCATTCAGAGAGTCCTCCTGCAGGCACACAGAGGAGAAGAGAGTGGTGCCCTCCTCCTCATAAGCTACTGGCGCATTGGGCAGAGGTGGGGGGAGAATCAAAGAGGTCTAACGGGGGCGAGCGGGCATGCCTTAAAAATACCTTGAGCAACAATCACATTCTGCGTGGCTAGGCAGCTCCACCTCCTCTCCTGACCAATGTACACACACATTCGAATCCTCTTGGCTAAAAAAGCTAAGAAGTATTTCAAATTTAAGACTCCCAATTACTTGTACTGGTCAGCACTAAAGAAGAGAAAAGACTACTTAGCACTGATACTCAAAGAATCACGTATCACTTGTAAAAACAAGTATCATAGATGCCTTGAATTCAAAAAGTGAAACACTCCAGTGTGGTGGCGCATGCCTCTAATCCCAGCACTCGGGACACAGAGGTAGGAGGATCACCATGAGTTCAAGGCCACCCTAAGACTACATAGTGAATTCTGGGTCAGCCTGAGCTACAATGAGACCCTGCCTACAGAAAAGAAAAAAGAAAAGAAAAGAAAAAAGAAAAGTGAAACACTATGCTGGGTATGGTAGCACATGCTTGTATTCCCAGCACCTGAGATCCTGAAGCAGGATCATGTAGAGTTGTGAGGTCAGCTTGGGCTATAGAGAGAGATTAGGGCCACCCTGGGTTACATAGCAAGACACTGTCTCAAAAAGAAGAAAGAAGAAGGAGGAGGAGGAGGAGAAGGAGAAAATATGTGTTGTAAAATTTTAAAAATAAAAAAAATATGAAAGATATTCAATATTCAATTTTCACCACCTAGGCAAAACTGATCTTAATATTTTGGCATGTTACTGTGTTGCAAACAAATCTTTTTGATTACACAGATCTTCTTCTGTGTCCTCATTCAATTATCACCATATTGTGTATAAAATTTTAGTATTGTTTTTATCCCTTATTTTATTGTGAATATTTTCTACAGACATTAATCCTCTTTCTATATACTTTTTTTCAGTTGCAAAATATTCCAAGGTACTACAAGTGCTGATTGTGAAGACATATGCTTATTTTGCTTGCTCAGTGACCAATCACATTGCAGACAAGCATCATTAGGAACACGTGTGAGATATATTTGGTGGTTTTAAAAGAGTGAGCTAGAGAACTATCCACCAAGCCACGCAGCCTTACACAACTTAGAATCAAGTCATTTCAAAAGTGTCCTGCTCTGGAATGAAGAAAGAAGCCAAAATCTAGGCTGCTCTCCTCTATAGTAAATCAGACTTGCTAGACCCTGCAGCCCCAGAGGAAAGAGATGAGCATCATGTTCAAAGCACACAAAATCATGGATCTGAACATTCCTTTCAGCTTTCTACAGTTTTTGCCTCATGCCAATGACAGATGATACAAAATGAATAGACCGTAATCTTCCAAGGACTTCACGGCTCTCAGATGGATTCATATTCTACTCTGACATGAATGCTTGAGACCGCTGAAAAGTGAGTATTCAAAATGGGAAGAAACTGCTGCTTGCCTTGCCCTGCCTGGCCAAGGGACACAGGCACTGATTACACTCCCCAACCATGGGTACTGAATAGGCCACGCAGGGTCTGGATGGCAGAGACTACCAGGGAGAACCAGGACCTACCCGTAAGACAAGAGGAGAGAGTGGACTGCCCAGCAGGAGTCATGTCTCTCACATCTTCCAGGGCCCCGGAAATGTCGCAGAGGAAGTGGAGGATGAAATATGAGTGCTGCTCCCACTGCTAGCCTGAGACCCTCCTCCAAAATCTTTGTTTTGGTTTGGGGAGACCCATACCAAAACCTATAGAACCCTAAAACATTAAGTGGATGTTGGTTGAATGTAGAAACTTGCGGTGAATGAATATTACAGCATACAACCTCTCTGAAGGCATTGCCACACCAAGCATGGTCTCCTTAACGTAGTCCTCTCGGGACAATTCTTTCTCTGGGTTTTTCTTCCACCTCACTCCCTTACACTGGATTGTTCTATATTTCACTCCTAACTTTGGGATTACTTAAGCATCCTTCTTTTATTAGTACATTGCACACTGCTATAGCTATAAATTCCAAATTCAGACGATGGCCCTAGGTAAAACTTTCAGCCACTTCTCTGCCATTCCCTCTCGCACATGTCAGGCAGTCAAATACATGCAAAATGCAACTCTCAGTTTTGTTTTGTTCTTGTCAAAACTCGGTCAAACTCGTCCTATCAGTAGATGATGACCTCTACCCACTGGCTCAAGCCCACCAGGCTTAATCTGTTCTCTCTTGGTGCAATTAGTGTCTCACTGCTGGTACAAAACATACCTCACAAAACAGCATATGAAGCTTACAGTCTTGAGGGGATGTTTCACCCACAAAGCAGGGGCTGGCCATCCTATCTTGCCACAGTAGCTGGGTGGTTGCAGCAAGAACAGGGCTACCTCTGAAAAGAGTGAGCTGGGCTATGACACCCCAAAACCACCCACCCCCAGTAGCACACCTCCTCCAGCAAGGCTCCACTTCCCAAATGGCCACCAGCTAGGTGTTTATTATGAGGCTTAATCACAAACACATGAGGCTATGGGGGACATTTTGCATTCAAACCACCATACCTTTTTGTGCCATTTTGTCTATTCCAATAGGAGATCACACTAATTTTGTCTGAAAAATTATCTCAAACATGCCCATTTTTCCCCACTTTACTTGACAATGCTTTAAGCTACACCACCATGGCCTCTCATGTGGACTTCTATAACATCCTCCCACTTGGTCTCCATACTTTTGTTTCTTTCATCCTCTCTGCCCACTGCACAATAAAACTGGATAAAGCTGCTCTTATGCTTAAAACGTCTCAATGGCTTCCCATGGAACTTAGGGTGAAATGCCCTCCTTCTTATATGCTCGTATGTGCTATAAGGACCTGTGTGATATGATTCTTTCCAATTTCTTGAATGATTCTCTATCAGGAGCTCTATGTACTAATCATATACCTCAGTTCTTTTTGTAATTTTTTATTGACAACTTCCATAACTATAGACAATAAACCATGATAATTCCTCCCCCCCCCCACTTTCCCCTTTGCAACTTCACTCTCCATCCTATGCCCTCCCCCTCTCAATCAGTCTCTATTTTATTTTGATGTCATTATCTTTTCCTCCTGTTATGAGGGTCTCGTGTAGGTAGTGCCAGGCACTGTGAGGTCATGGATATCCAGGCCATTCCGTGTCTGGAAGAGTGCATCGTAAGCAGTCCAACCCTTCCTTTTGCTTTTACATTCTTTTCTCTCAGTTCTTTCATTATCACTATTATTTTAATCTTTATATGAGAGCAGAGAGAGAGAATGAATATGGTCATACCAGGGTCTCTTGCAACTGTGAAGGAACTTCAGATGCATGTACCACTTTGTGCATCTGGCTTTATGTGGGTACTAGGGAATTGAACCCTGGCCAGCAACCTTTGCAAGCAAGTGTGTTTAACTGCTGAGCCTCTCCCCAGCTCCCTTTTCAGTTCTTTTAATCCAATAAGTTCTGACATATCTCGGAGTCTTTCTGTAAACTGTTAACCCTGCTCGGTACATTCATGACTCTGTTTCTTTCCATTCTAAGCACTTCTTTTCCTTCAGGTCTCAGCTTAAAACCCCCAATCAATAAGAGTCTTGTTATCAACCCTGTGCAAAGTATGTCTGCCTCATCCTCCATCCCAGACCCTTGTTTGTTTCCTTTGTAACATAACAGTTTATAAACATGATACTTATTTCTTGTGTATATGGCTTTAATGAACTTTGGCACTTGGAAATAAGCTCTGTGGGAGCATAAATAGTGGTTAGTTCACTCTTTTCTTCTCAGTCCTGAAAAGAGTGACTGACCAAAAAAATGGTTGCTTAATTCCTTCTGCTGGCAGAGGGGGAGGGGGTCAAAACCGAGGAGAGACTGGACACAGGGAAATAGATGGGGAGGACCTGGCAAGGGACCCAGATGAGAGAAGTAAAGAGCCCCACCTTGATCAGAAACAGAGGGGTTAGGAGGAGGAACACTGAGTTATACCAGAAGGGTCTTTGTGAAAGCAAAGAACTGCTGGGAGTGCTAGCTCATGCCTTTAATCCCAGCACTCTGGAGGCAGACATAGGAGGATTGTCATGAGTTCAAGTCCACCCTGAGACTACAGAGTGAACTCCACATCAGCCAGAGGCAGAGTGAGACCTTAACTTGAAAATAAATAAATGAAGATGCAAATCTGAGATCATGTTCAGACTGAAATAGGAGGAAGTCCAGATACCAACCAGCTACAGCAGCCTGGAAAACAATTACCCATTCTAGTCTTAAGACTACATGGAGAACCAAGACTTGGGAGTTATTATATTATTATATAAATATACACATTTTAACCCTTTGATACTATAGAATTTCCAGGATACTCCCAGTTGTCTGTTCAAAACATCTAAATCTAAAACCATTGTTCAGAGCCCTCCTCTGGAAGCCACTATCAAAGCACAGTGGAAGGAAGCTCACCACAATGGCATGCCAGAGCTCCACACAAGCCACGATCCTCCCACTCTCCCTCCAGATGATGTCAAAGCTTCCCGGCTGCAGATGGCCCACTTCCTAACAAACATCACCCTCCGTGCTCCACACGGCTGGGATTCCTGCAAAGCTGACCCATGCAACTTTGCGAAGTGTTAAGTGCAAGACTGCACCACCAGCCTACCACGTTTCTCTGAGAAGTATCAAAACACAGACTTTAATGTCCTCTAGACTCTTTCTAAATTTGTCCATCACCTAGGGCAACCCTCCTTTAAGCAATTTCAATTCTTTCCCAAATTTAAAGATCCCTTTCTTCCTGCCTGCTATCGAGATATGAAGATGTTATGGGCTGAGCAACATTTAACTTCAACTGGAGAACTAACTAGGGGGTGGAATAAATTGCCGGTGGGTTAAAGAGACGGTGCAGTGGTGAAGAGCACTTGTGGTGCAAGCATGAGGGTCTGAGGGTCCCTGAGAGACTGTCGGAGTTCAATCCTCAGGACCCACATGAACAGATGGGCATGGCCACGCGTGTCATGACTCCTGGAGAATCACCTAGGCTTAGGAAAACATAGCAAGCTCCAGGATCACTCAATGACTCCAGCTCAAGTAAGAAGAGCCAGATGAACAATGGAGCAGGACACATGACATTCTGTTCCAGCCTCTGCATGTGAGCAAGTGTAGGGATGAACATACACCACACACACTATTCTCTCTCTCTCACACACACACTCACACACACACACACACACACACACACACGCGCGCGCGCGCGCGCGCACACACACACACACACGGATCATCAGCTTAGGAATCATTATTAGTATTTTTTTTATCTTTTGTGAGTATATGATGTGAGCATGTAAATGTGTGTTTGTGTGTAGGGGTGCACATGTGACATAGCATGCATGTGGAGGTCAAAGGACACCTCAAATGAACCGTCACCTTCAACCTTATTTGAGGCAGGGTCCCTTGTTCCTCACTGCACTTACGAGGTTACCTGGCCCACAAGCTTCTGGGATTCTCATGTCTTCATCTCCCATCCCCACCTCTCCATAGGAAGGCTGGGATTACAGATGCTTGGTTGTGTGTCTGACTTTTATGTGGGTTCTGGGGATCTGGACTCTAGTCATCACACTTGCACAGCAAGCACTCTCACCCCCTGAATCAATGTAACTTCACAGTGCACTTGCTGCATTTGTAGTATTATCCTGCAACAGAATCCTCCTAACAGACAGAGCATGTACTAAAAGTTCACTTGGGCTAGAGAGATGGCTCAACAGTTAAAGACGTGTGCTTCCAAAGCCTTATGGCCCAGGTTCAATTTCTGAGTACCCACGTAAAGCCAGATGCACAAAGTGGCTCATACATCTGGGGTTTGTTTATAGTGGCTGGAGGCCCTATAACACCCATTCTCACTCTCTCTCTCCCTTTCTCGTCTCTTCCTCTCTCTCCCTCTTCCTCCCTCTTTTTTTTCTCTCTCTCTCAAATAAATAATTTTTTTTAAAAAAGTTCAATTGCTGACCTAGGGAGTTGGCTCAGCAGTTAAAAGTGCTGCTTGCAAAGCCTGATGGCTAGGGTTCAATTCCCTAGTATCCATGCAAAGCCAGATGCACAAAGCAATAAATGTGTCTGGAGTTCACTTGCAGTGGCCAGAGACCCTGGCGTGTCCATTCTCCATCTTTCATCTCTCTCTCCTCTCTCTCTCTTTATCGTTGCAAATAAATAGTGAAAACATTTTAAAGTTCACTTGTTAACTCTGATTGCTTATTTTCACAGATACACAATATTTTAATAATCCCTGACTTCCGGCCAAGATGGCGACCGCCTAGCTGCGCTGCAAATCCCGGGGAAAGAAAGGCAAGATATTAAGGATAGATGTAGATCCCAAGGAGAGAGCCACCCCATCATACCTCAAAAGGGCCCCAGCTGAAACTAAGAAAAATTGGAGAAACAAGCAAGGGCGCTGTTTTCCTGATGAACCGGATACCAGCACAAGGGGGAAGGAGATCAGCACAGAGAAAAATCAACTCCTACCAAATCAGAGAGCCAGAGCCTCAGAGGCCCCCAACACCTCATCACTGAAGCAGACCCAACATGGCTCAGGGAAATTTTGCGGAAGAGGGGGCAGAAAGAATGTCAGAGCCACATGTTGGGTCATGATATGCAGAGACATTTAGCTTACCCATAACTGTGGGCTAACTCCACAATGCATGACCCGTATACCTCAACAAGGAGGGGCCAAGGGGAGGGGGTAGGTCATGGATGAGCCTAATAATGGTACCAAACTGACTGTAATAAATAAATAAATAAATAATATATATATATATATACATATATATATATATAAGTTAAAAGTAAAAATAAATAAATAAATAATCCCTTACCAGTCAAGCCAAAGCCCATTTAACTGAATCACAGATCTTTGAAACTGAAGTTGGACTGGGCCTTTAGTGCGTGGGACTCATTTATAGATAGAGAAACTGAGGCTGGGTTATCTAATTAGTCTGCAATTAGCTTGAACTTGACCCAGCAATTACCATCCATTTCTATATACCCACACACCATTTCAACTGGGAATGCTAAAATCACATGCTTTTGTGCCCCCTCATTCTGACACCAGATGCAAGATTTTCCACAGTTTCCATCCACTGTAAGGCATGTCCATGTGATATTGGTGGCTTGAAAGCTAGCCAGCAATTAACAGAGGTGAGGAAAGGGGAATGTGGACACTTTCTGGCGAAGTTGAAATCTTAATGAAAGAAGCAAGACAGTATCCTTTGACCCACTGACTTTTCCAGTTCCCCAGAGAAGGACAGAAGTCCAGACAAGGGAACTCCCAGAGAAAGAAAAGAGCAATATGCCTCAGAAGGAGGGAAGGGCTGAGGACTGGGGGCGCCAGCTGTCATCACCACCATGGGCAGACCCTCTCTCCAGGTCCCCCACTGTGTCACCTTTGCAGGCAACAAAGTCAGCAAGAAGGAGGCTGCGGGAAGTAGCCTTTCTTTGTCACACTGGCTGCCGAGTTGCCTAACGAATGTGTTTAATGATTGAAAGCACAGACACTGGGGATCTCAACTTTAGTGAATCAACGTCTGCCTGTTCTGAGGTTTAAGGTTCAAATGACATGGTGTTTGACAGAAAATAAAAACAGTCAATAAGACAATAGAAATAAGGGAAATAAGTAGGCAACCTGTAACTTATGGGTCTTTAGAATGTAAGAATACGGGGCTGGAGAGATGATTTAGCAGTTAAGGTTCTTTCTTGCAAAGCCTAAGGACCCAGGTTCAATTCTCCAGTACCCACAAAAGCCAGATGCACAAGGTGGTGCATGCATGTGGAGTTTGTTTGCAGTGGCTAGAGGCCCATTCTCTCTATCTGTTCTCCTCTCTCTCTCTCTCTCTCTCTCTCTCTCTCTCTCTCTCTCTCTCAATTTCTCTCTCTCTTTCTCTCTTAAATAAATAAAATGTAGCAATACATTTTATTGAAGATGTGGGGACTAGGGCGATTGCTTGGTAGGTAAGAAATGCTTGGTACACAAGTATGAGGAGCTGAGTTTAATCTTCAACACTCACGTCAAAAGCTAGACATGGCAATGAATTCTGGTAATCCCAGACGGAAGACAGAAGAATCACTGGGGCTCAGTGGTCACCCAATCTAGCCAACACACACAGAGCTCCAGGCCCAGTCAGAGACTCTATCCCACAGGGAAAAAAAAGTAGAGGAGTGATAGAGGAGGATGCCCAATGCATTCCTATTGCCTCTGCACATCCGTGCCGTGTGTGTGTGTGTGTGTGTGTGTGTGTGTGTGTGTGTGTGTTGGAGGTGTTAATTTCAATTAGCTCAGCTGGAGTGCTAACAAAGACAAGATGAATGTGGCCTCTCAGCATGAACATGGCCCAGTCAATCTTATATGCATACACAGATCACAACCTGAATATCTCAGATAGCTCCAGTCACTAAAACAGCTGTCATTCCTTCATTCACATAATCAACAGGCATCAAGGAACAATTATGCCTCTGGTTCTATGGAGGTAAAAAAAAAAAAAAACAAGCAAAACATTTCTTCTCTTGAATAAGCATAGAATCCAGTAGAGAACATAAATAAACAATACAAAATGATACTAAGTAGGACCTGAGGAGATGGCTCAGTGGTTAAATGCACTTGCTTGTAAAGTCTGCCAACCCAGGTACAATTCCCCAGCACCCAGAAAGCTGGACATAAAAGGTGGTACAAGCATCTAGCATCCTGTTTGCAGTGGCAAGAAGCCCTGGCATGCCAATACATACACACATGCACACACACAAATAAAAATTTTAAAATAACGACAATTATAAGCATTGGTTGGTAGACTATAATGTGAAAGCACTATACTAAGAATAATTGCAATAACTCATTCAATCTTCTTGAAAATATTACAATCAACTATACTATGTCCACTGTAGAGATGAGGAAATTAACACACTGAGAATTGAAACTCAAGAGGAGCTGGCTCTCAGATGTCCCAGAATGGGGTGATGGAGTCAAAAGTCCAACTTCAGAATCTGTGTTTCTGACCCGTAAACAAAATGACCACATTTTATCATCAAAACAAGGGCAGTTTCATCAGTGAGAAGTGATATGTAAAAAAATCATAAAAGTATACAATAGGTATACATTTATTACTCAACAGAATAGTTTCATTATATTGGTGAGCCTATACAATTCAAAGTTATTCAAGGTTATTTTCAAAATGAAATTCTTTTTAAATAGATAAATCAAGATATGCCCTCCATAGTATAGCCACATACATGTACATGAGAGGGAAAGGTAGAAACAAAAACTTCCTTTTGGTTATCAGGACATTATAAAATAACATAAGCAGAGTGATTTTTCTTGGCACATGCTCGCATGCTTTGAGTCATGTTAAAGCTTCTGAACACTGGGTCTCATAGAGTGCAGCTTGGAGCTCAGCCCAAGTGGCTGGTGCAACTGACAGTCAGCAGGAGCAGCCCTGTTAAATACTTCACTACCTAGGGCGCGAACAGCTAACCCAGCCCTGAGCACACAGATGTTATCAGCCTTGTACACTGTCCATGAAAGGCAAGAAAAAGTGAGACAAGTCATTTGCTGGTTCCTTTCAATTGATGTGGCCCTGCCTTGACAAAAACAGTGTGATCATTGCACGTGTGCCCCACACACTAACATAGGCAACAGAAGAAGCCGAAAGCACACAGCGCAAGACCCTGCTTCTATGAATGCAACTATTAAATAACAAGATTTTGTTTGAACACTAAATAAAAACCTGGAGCAAATGCTAACCTGGATGGAATGTGGGGCACGGGAGTGGTCCAAGAATTGGGGCCTGGTAAATCAGGATGTATGTTACTGTAATGACTGAGTTCTACTTGCTCGTTGACAGCTATAACAGAAAGTAGATGTCAAAAGCACCTACCACAAGGAAGCTTCAAACATATGTGGGACAGATCTCCACTGGCTTAGGAAATAAAGAAATAATGTTTCTGATTGGTCTTTAATCATAAGAAATCTCAAACATACCAAAGATCATGACGTAATGAACACCTCTGTTCCCATGACTCCCATTAAGTAATTATCAATTCTTAACTGGTTTTGTATCATGCACACCCCCCAACTCCTAGCAGACTTCTCTGAAGTCAATCCAAGACATCACGTGACTGCACCTGTACATTTTCCGGGGATGCACTCCTGAACGGTAAGGAATCTGTGAGAAAGCAGTACCCGGGATCCCATTGGCACTTGGTCTCAAGTCCATGACTTCTTAGGAAAAGGAAAAGCGTGAGCACATGAGGATGGGAGTGAAAGGTAGGAAGGACTGAGAAACACATGGGTGGACCCCAGAATATATGAACGAGGGGAATGAAAGATCAACCCAGAAAGAAAGCTGAGACAACAGGCAAGGTCACACTCGCAGGGCAACTATCCACGGCATGCAGACGTGAGCTGGGACCCAGTCTGAAGTCCTGTAGATTGCTGGTCTAGGGTCCACCCAAAGTAACCATCTTAGTGAGGACTCCACAGCAAAGAGTGGATGGCTCGGCACATATCCTGTGGGACTCGCGGCACAGTGAGCTCCCCTGTCACTCTCGGAAAGAACTGTATGTGCTTGAAACCCACAGAACCCAGCCAAGCATCTCTTCCCTGCCAGAATGTTCCGGCCACTCAGATCAGCTGACCAGAGTCCTGTCCCTGGGTAGAGGAGGTGCTAACCTGCTCCCTGCTGACTGATGGAACTTCTGTCTTCCCTTATCAGGTGTCCCTCTGGCTGCACGCAAAGCCTTCCTTTTAAAGGGTTCTGCAATGGCCCCAGGGCCCACAAATAAAGGAGCTTGAACACTGGGCTTTATATCCGTGTGTTCCAAACTCTGTGTGTGTGATTCACTCCAAATGGGAACTGAAAACCCTGCTCCTTTCTTCTTCCTCTCCAAATCGCCTCCTTTCAAATTTCTATACCAGTTCTGACTAAAGCTGACATCATGTGTTCTGTGAAGGAAAGCCAACCTGGGAGAGGAGGTCACATGAGAAGTGGCGCATGGCTGCCGCCTTTTTCTGTTTTCTTTCTTCTGTTTTGTAGCTCTTTTTTTTTTTTTTTAAAGCAATGGAGGTTAAAGTGTGATTCACTATTAGAAAGGACCCCTGCTAGTCTGGAATCCTTCCAACTGTTAAACTGTGATGTTGTGGCAGTCTCTCCTATCACAAGTAGATTTGGGACAAGGACACAGAGGCCTCAGATGACCCCAGTGGGCAAAGGAGTGACTTGGGGATGCTAAATCACAACTCTCTGAAGGGGGCCTTGGACACAGCTCCAGAGGGAAGTGGAGTCCCACCGCTTTCTCAGCAGCCTGCTTCTCACGCCAGCTCATCCCAGAACAAAACCTACCCTGTCAGGCACCATAAACAGTCAAGAAAACAGGCTGTCCGACAAAGCCAGGCCATTCAGTGGACCCAGTGTGCTGCTGCTTCCGCCCTCGGGCTCGTTGACCCAACATCTCACAGAGTCTATTGTCAATGCTGGCAGGAAGAAATCTCCGCAGGAAGAGAAAAGGATGAAGATGAAGCCGCTGGCCTCGCTGCCTCCTTTTCCTCTGCGCCCTGTGCTGTGTGACTGGCAGTGCGAGCACTACAGACGAGGTGTTAGCACACACAGGCGGCCAGAGTCCAGAGTGGGCGACACAGCTTGGAAAAGATAAGGAAGATCAGGAAGGCTGTCTTCCCATCATTTCAAGAGCTGTCAGGTGGAAAGGGGGGGAGATTTGTTCAGAGATATCCAGGGAGGCGAAGGAATAAGGGAATGCCCATCCTGTCACTTTAAAAAGGACAATCCTTCTATTTATATTTTTATGACTTGCATATGTGGTGGTTTGCATATGCATGTGGGCACATATATGTGCGGGTCCACAGGCATGCATACGTGTATGTGAAGATCAGAAGTCGGCATACAGTGTCTTCCTTGATCTCTTCTTCATTTTTACTGAGATAAGAGCTTTAGCCCAGAGCTCACCAATTCTGCTAACCTAGCTCTCCAGCTTGCCCCAGAATTCCACCGCTGCCCCAGGCATGCTGGGATTACAGGCAGCCTCCACACCCACCAGGCATTTAGGTGGGCTCTGGGGAGCTGAAATCCAGTCATCACACTTGCTTAGCAAGCGCTGTACTGATTGAGCCATCTCCCCAGCCCCAAAAGGACTTTCTTACAAGTGCTAGTTGGAAAGTGGGGGGCAATGTTTTAAATCTGTATCGGAGGTTTCCTCCCACTTCTCAAAGTAGCTCTTCCTTGGCTCCTCTGCAGAGGTTGACCTGGCCAAAGACTATACCCCAAGCCTGGTTCTCCCGGTGCCTCTCACCTGTGATGTCCTAGTCCCAAAGGATCTTTGACTGCAAGTGACTTTTCCCTGCTGCGCTCCATGCTGCCGTCTCCGCTAAGTGTCCGCACTGGTTCTCTTGCTGATGGCTCACCTTTCAGAATTGCTCCCGTGGGTCGGATATGTCTGAACAATTGGTCCCCAGTGGAAGGAATCACTGGAGAGGGCCTTGAGATTTCATAGCATAGCTCTACCTCCTCTGCTTCCTGATTCTGGAGGCAATGAGAAAGCCGGCTTCCGGTTCCTGTTGCCATTTCTGCCTGCCATGATGTCTTGCATGCTCTGGAAACTGCAAGTCCAAATAAACCTTTTTATGCTTCCTGACAAGTGTTTAGTCACAGCCATGGGTAAGTAACGAGTGCAGTGCTTCTCCAGTCCGCCGTCTCCTTTGCCGCCTGCCGCACAGACGTGGCGGCGCCGCCTCCATCCCTGCGTGACTCTCTCTTGCTCACGTAACTTCTGCGTCCTGGTCTCTCAGTGCTCCTCAGTTGTACCAGGTAATCTCACACCTCCAAGTCCAGGTCATGGAGCCGCAATGCCTGCAACACATCTACCTCTGCCCCCAGGCTGTGCCAGGGGGACACTTTCAACATTCAGCTCAAATAAACTCCCTTTTAGCCAGCCATGGTGATGCATGCCTTTAATCCCAGCACTTGGGAGGCAGAAATAGGAGAATCACTGTGAGTTCAAGGCCAGCCTGAGACTACATAGTGAATTCCAGGTCAACCTGCGCTAGACCAAGACACTACCTCCTTGAAAAGCCAATAATAATAATAATAATAATGTCCATTTACTATGAATCTCCACCCACTCTAGACTTAACCCAACTTTACCACTCACGACCCCCTTCCTGGGGACCTCACTTTCTCTGTATGTTAAGCAATCTGTTATATTGTTTTCTTAATTCACTTGTGCACGGATGTACACACGCACACAACTGTGTGTGTGCCTGTGCGTGTGCATGTGTGTGTGTACGCCAGGGTCTCTGGCCACTGCAAACAAATGCCCACCTGGCTCTGTGTGGGTGGCTGGGGAGTGAAATGTGGGCCAGCTGGCTTTGCAGGCAAGTTCCTATAACCGCTGAGTCACCTCCCCAGCTCTATTGTTTTAAAGTCATGGCTATCCTGTGCTATAGTGGAGCATGTCAAAAGCAAGATGCCAGATATGGTTTATTGTTCTATCCCTGGAGCCTACTATTCAAATGGAATGTGTTTTCTGAGCATGTGAAAAAGAATGAAAAGAGGAAGGAAAAGAAGAAGGGAGATGATGAAGGGAGAAGCAGAAGGAGGGGGAGCAGGGAGGAAAGGGAGAGACTGAAGAAGGTTCCACAGAAAAATGTCCTAAATTCTCTGCACATGTTTTTCTATTTTCCCTTCAATCTAGTATATCCCCTTCCTCAAATTTTAGAGATTTCTAGTACAGGTTCTTAAATGAATTTTTACTTATTTTTTTTTTAGCAACTCTGACTGTAGGTGCATTCTCAAAAACAAAGTTAGGGGAGAGATGGCTTAGCAGTTAAAGTGCTTGCCTACAAAGCCAAAGGACTCAGGTTCAGTTCCCCAGGACCCACATAAGACAGATGCACAGATGCACAGGTGGCTCATGCGTCTGGAGTTTGTATACAGCAGCTGAAGGTCCTGGCGTGCCCATTCTTAACCACAGAGCATTAAGCACCACAATATATATATATATATGTAGTGATTCAACTGAAGGAATTCAGTAATTATAGGAATTGGAAATTAAAATAACTGACTTAATGCTGAAAAGAAAAAAGATGCAATAAACCTGAATTTGTAAAACATGTCTTTTAAAATATGTTTATTTATTTAGTTGCAAATAGAGAGAGACAGAACAGAGAGAGAGAGAGAAAATGGGTCTGCCAGGGCCTTCAGCCACTGCAAAGTGACTGCAGGTGGATGTGCCACTCTGTGCATCTGGCTTTATGTGGGTTCTGGAGGATGAACCAGGGTTGTCAGGTTTCGCAGGCAAGCACCTTAACCACTGAGCCATCTCTACAGCTCCTAAAACATGCTTTCAAGTGTGCAAACTTCCAGGAACTGAGTGCTTTCCAGCCCTGGAGTTGGCAAGTAAAGATAGATGAAAGTCCAACTTCTCTTTGGCTTGGAGGCAGACATCCATGTTCAATTTTACACATCATCAACGGAGGTCAATACCAAATACATAAGTTTTTATAAGGTTGTTGCCGACCTCTAAGTGGTTTCCCTTAAAGCGCTTCAAAAAGTCAGTGAACTTGAAAATAAGAAAGTCCCTGATGATCTTCGCAAGGTGAGTATTGCTGGAGAAGTGCGAAAAGAGCCAGGCTCCGGAAACTAACAGCTGAGTACCCAGAATCAGGACCATGCACTTGAGCAGACGTCCACGTGCAGAGAAAGGTAAGGTGCCAGCAATGGCTACAGATGCAAATAAAATTTGCTGTTCTTTTTTGTCCCCAAAACTCAGAGACACTGTCCATTTGTTCAATAATTGGTAGAGGAGTATTTCAATAGGTGGAAAAGAAAGGCAGGCAGCAATCTGGGGACATCAAGAGAATGAGTGCTGTTAACATTAACAGGGAGACTGCCGAGGTATATGTTAATGTTGAGTATGGGTCTCTTTAGTGTTGGGGGGAACTCAAGATTTAAGACCTGTCTTGGGATGTGATTTTGAAGACTTCAAAGTGAGATGAGGTTCCTGGGATATTTGTTTCGAGTGTAGTGTCTCAGTTGGGGCTATATCTCAGAGCAGTAGAGTGTTTGCCTAGCATACATAAGGCCCTACACAAAAACAAAACAAAATACAATGCAATCTGTCTCTCTATATATATGTTGCTTTCTCTCATACTCACTCTCATCTATCTCTGTCTCTCTCCTTCTCTCTCTAATTCTGATCCAGTAGGTCTAGGGCACTCACCATGATTGCACATTTTAAAAAGAAAGAAGAAAGTTAGGAAAGGAAGGAGAAGGAGAAAGAGAAAGTTGCATTTAAAAGTTATTATAAGGGGATGGATAGATGACCCAAGAGGTAAGGCACTTGCCTGCAAAGCCTAAGGACCTAGGTTCAATTTCCCAGTACCCACGTAGGACCAGATGCACAAAGTGGTGCATGCATCTGGAGTTCGTCTGCAGTGGAAAGAGGCCCTAGTGTGCCCATTCTCTCTATCTACCTCTTTCTCTCTGTCTCTCTCAACTAAATAAATAAAAATATTTTTTAAAGTTATTGTAAGGTTGGGGATATGGCTCAGGGGCACTTCCTTGCAAAACCTGCCCATCCAGACCCAGTCCCCTCCCCCTCACATAAAGCCAGAGGCACAAAGTGACACAGACATCTCACATTCATTTGCAGCAGCAAGAGAACCAGACGCACCCATAATTACACAACACACAAATAAAGAAAAGTATTTTTGCAGCTGGGCGTGGTGGCACATGCCTTTAATCCCAGCACTCGGGAGGCAGAGGTAGGAGGATCGCTGAGAGTTCGAGGACACCCTGAGACTACAGAGTGAATTCCAGGTCAGCCTGAGCTAGAGTGAGACCCTACCTCCAAAAACACACAAACAAAAAAAAAAGTAAAAGTATTTTTGTAAAAATAGAATGGGGCTGGAGAGGTGACTCAGCAGTTAAAGAGCTTGCTTGCATTGCCTAATGACCTGGTTCAACTCCCAAGTACTCACATAAAGCAAGCTGCACAAAGTAGCATATGCATCTGGAGTTCATTTGCAGGGACAAGGGGCCCAGGCATGCCAATACTCTCTTGCATTCTCTGTCTGCCTCTTTCTCTCTATTTCTGTCCCAAATAAATAATATAAAGTAAGAAATTATTTTTTAAAAAAATTAAAGGGATTTCATTGTAGGTAATAGTGGGAGCATAATCTGGGACTGGCCTACAGCCCAGTTTCTCTGGTTTTCACATTGCACCCCAGTGTCTGGGATGTGGGCAGGATACAGATTGTGATGTAGCACTAAGATTCTGAATCTCTAAGAAGCTTCCTAATTCTGCTAGGTGGCTGGTTTGCAGTTTCAGGGACACTTGGAGTACCCTGTCACACTTAAAGTAATAGTGCCCCAGCAAAGACTAGGCTTAAAAGAGGAGCTGATCATGGCATCACATACCTGTGATCCCCATTACTTAGGAGGCTGAGAGATGCGGATCACACATTGGAGACCAGGCTAAACAACTTGAAGTAAAATTTTCTGTTTTAAAGAAAATTTTTTAGAGGGTTGGAGAGATTGCTCAGTGGCTAAGGTGCTTGCCTACAATGCCCAATGACCCAGGTTCGATTCCCCAGTACCCACATAAAGTCAGATGTGCAGAGTGGTGCGTGCATCTTTTGTTTGCAGTGACTAGAGGCCCTGGCACCCATCCATCCTCTCTCTCTCTCTCTCTCTCTCTCTCTCTCTCTCTCTCTCTCTATATATATATATATATATATATATATATATATATATATTCCCCTCCTTGCAAATAAATAGAATATTTAAAAATAAACTAAAATTTTCAAAAGGACTGAGGGTTAACTCAGTGGTTGAGCACTTGCCTAGCATGTGCAAGGTCCTGCATGATCCCACCCCAAGCACCTGAATAAATAAATAAATAAATAAATAAATAAATAAATGGAGAAGTCACCTTCTCACTAGGACAAAGCACCTGATCATGGCAGGTGTGGGGAGGAGCTTCCTCACCTCTGGGATAGCATGGCTGAGCAGGCAGCCAGAGAATCACATGACACTGTGCAGAGTGAAGTAGCGCTGAGCACCCAGTGGGCTGGACGAGTCAACCTCCAGGCCTGGCCCCAGTGACACACCTCCTTCAGCAGGCCCCCACCTCCAAATCGACACCAGCTAGGGACTAAGCATAAGGCTGACTCACAAACGCTTGCGGCTCTGGGGGACATTTCACATTGACATCACCTCACCATGTAAATAAAGAGGAAGTGCTGGGAGAACCCGAAGTCAAGTTCTCTTATTCATTCAAGCATTCATACAGACACGCACTGCGGACCAAGCAATGAAGATTTCCAGATAAACGTCCCTCAGTGTCAGAGATAAAGACACCAACAGGCACTCGAGAGACAGAAGACATTGTAATGCTCCTCAGTAATGGAAGTTCTTGGTAGTGCACAAAATCAATGAGAGGAGCCAGAAGCCTTTAATCCCAGCACTCAGGAGGCAGAGATAGGAGAATCACGATGAGTTCAAGGCCACCCTGAGACTACATAGTGAATTCTAGGTCAGCCTGGGCTAGAGTGAAACCCTACCTCAAAAAAAAAAAAAAAAAAAAAAAAAGCAATGAGAGATGAGAGGTGTTAAGTGGAAAGCTATAACCTCATCCTCTAAATTTCCAAACGCACCTTTCAACAGAAAAAAGTACTCAATGTAGAGAGGTGCTAAGGAAGTCTGTTGGGGTGAAAGATGTCTCACAGGGAAGAGCACTTGAATAGAAAGGATGAAGCCACAGTTTTCAAAGACTGCAGGACAACGGCATGTTCTCAAAGGCGACAACACTCACAGAACCACGGGGTGAGAGGGCTCCACGTGGCCCTGAAAGCACTAAGTCAGGCTGGATCTGCAAGCTAGGGAGCTGGCTTTTATCCTGATGGAGAAGAGAAGCAGCGGGGGCATTTCATAGCACAAGAAGGCACCTGGAAGGAGCACAAGGAATGGATTTGCAGGCTGTCAAAGTATATTTGTAAGGACAGGTCAGTTCAGAAGAAACCCCAAGATGGTTAACACTCAAAGCAATCTAGAACACAGAAAGGAAGTCAGGAGTGGTGAAAATGTCCACACAGAAACAACAGGATTTATTAAGAAGAAATCTGTGGATAAAAATCACTTTGAGTGGGGCCTGGGGAGATGCTCAGTCAGTCAAGTGATTGTTGCACAAGCATAAGGACCTGAGTTCAAATCCCCAGAACTCACATAAAAACTGGGCATGGCAGTATGTCTCTGTAATCTCATCTCTGAGGAGGAAGAGACAGGAGGACCCCTGGAGCTTGCTGGTCAGCTGGTCTAACCGAATCAGTGAAGTCCAGGTTCAGTGAAAGGTCTTGTCCAAAAAAATAAGGTACAGAACAACTGAGAACAACCTCTGGCCTCCACACACATTCATGCGTGCACACCTGCAGAAACTTACATACACACACACAAACATGCATATGTACACACATTCATGCATGCACACCTGCACACACACGCATCCACCGACACACACACAAACATGCATACACGTGCATAAGTACACAGACATTCATGCATGCACACCTGCACACATACATCCACCCACACACATACAAACATGCATACACATGCATATGCACACACACATTCATGCATGCTCACCTACACATACACATCCACCGACACACATACAAACATGCATACACATGCATATGCACACACACATTCATGCATGCACACCTGCACACACACATCCACCCACACACATTCAAACATGCATACACATGCATATGCACACACACATTCATGCATGCTCACCTACACATACACATCCACCGACACACATACAAACATGCATACACATGCATATGCACACACACATTCATGCATGCACACCTGCACACACACATCCACCCACACACATACAAACATGCATACACATGCATATGCACACACACATTCATGCATGCTCACCTGCACACACATCCACCGGCACACATACAAACACGCATACACGTGCATATGTACACACACATTCATGCATGCTCACCTGCACACATACATCCACCCACACCCATACAAACATGCATACACATGCATATGCACACACACATTCATGCATGCTCACCTGCACACACATCAACCCACACACATACAAACATGCATACACATGCATATGCACACACACATTCATGCATGCTCACCTGCACACACATCAACCCACACACATACAAACATGCATACACATGCATATGCACACACACATTCATGCATGCACACCTGCACACATACATCCACCCACACACATACAAACACGCATACACATGCATATGCACACACACATTCACGCATGCTCACCTACACACACATCCACCCATACACATACAAACATGCATACACATGCATATGTACACACACATTCATGCATGCACACCTGCACACACATCAACCCACACACATACAAACACGCATACACATGCATATGTACACACACATTCATGCATGCACACCTGCACACACACATCTACCCACACACATACAAGCACGCATACACATGCATATGCACACACACATTCATGCATGCACACCTGCACACACACATCCACCCACACACATACAAACATGCATACACATGCATATGTACACACACATTCATGCATGCTCACCTGCACACACACATCCACCCACACACATACAAACATGCATACTCATGCATATTCACACACACATTCATGCATGCTCACCTGCACACACATCCACTCACACACATACAAACATGCATACTCATGCATATTCACACACACATTCATGCATGCTCACCTGCACACACATCCACCCACACACATACAAACACGCATACACATGCATATGTACACACACATTCATGCATGCACACCTGCACACACACATCCACCCACACACATACAAACATGCATACACATGCATATGTACACACACATTCATGCATGCACACCTCCACACACATCAACCCACAAACATACAAACATGAATACACATGCATATGTACACACACATTCATGCATGCACACCTGCACACACATCAACCCACACACATACAAACATGCATACACGTGCATATGTACACACACATTCATGCGTGCTCACCTGCACACACACATCCACCCACACACATACAAACATGCATACACATGCATATGCACACACACATTCATGCGTGCTCACCTGCACACACACATCTACCCACACACATACAAACATGCATACACATGCATATGTACCACACATTCATGCGTGCACAACTGCACACACATCCACCCACACACATACAAGTGTGCATACACACCACACACAAACATATAAATGCAAAGAAATCCATAAAGATAGTCAACCCTAAAAGCAATTTATAACAAAGAAAGGAGGCCAGAAGGAGCAGACGTGTCTGGGTAGAAACTGCTAACTGGAGTTTGCAGTAAAGGAAGCAGTGGATAAAAATCACTAGAACAAAGACCTCCCACGATGCTAGATGTCCCCAAGCAGACAATGGCTCCAATCCAGCATGCCTGTGCCTAGAGCAACACCTTTCCTGACAATGACTAGGCCCACCTTATGAAAGTCACAGGTGGTTAGCCCCGAGCAGACCAAATCATGATGAGTCTCAAAATCTGGTTATTACAAGCAAGAAGGTTAATCCAAGCCAATTGCTAAAATCAGTGATTTTATAAAATCCTGAAGAAATAGGGTTACCTTACTTTAAAACGAGATACATCCCAAAGCCCAGGCCATCCTATTACAGAACCAGACATCTCACAACCCAAGTGCTAGTCTTCCACAAAGAGGTTCAAAGCTTAGAAGTGCCCCCAAAACAGTCAAACCATCTTTCAAATAGCTCCTCAAAGAGGGAGGGTAAACCAGGTGTGCGGGCACACACTTAAATACCAGCAACCAGGAGGTACTGGCAGAATGATCAGGAATTCAAAGTCATTGTCAACTACTATACAACAAATTTGAAACAATCCTGGGCTTCATCGGACCCTGTGTCAAAATAAATAAATAAACAAACAAACAAATAAAAGAGGGTGTCATCTCTCAGCATCATCTGAGAAGCTCCTTAGACACACTAGCTCTTATCATTACAGACCTACTCTGATGGTTGAATTTGATTGTCAACTTGATTAGATCAAGAAATGTTCAGGTGGGCTGGAGAGATTGCTTAGTGGTTAAGGCGCTTGCCTGCAAAGCCTAAAGATCCATGTTCAACTCTCCAGGTCTCACATAAGCCAGAGGCACAAGGTGACCCAAGCACGCAAGGTTGCACATGTGCACAAGGTGGCAGTTATGATTGCAATGGCTGGAGGCCCCGGTGAGCCAATATCAATATGGGCCTTCTCTCTCTCTCTCTCTCTATATATATATATATATATATATATATATATATATATATATATATGTATGTATATCTGTATATCTCTCTTTCTCATGAGAAAAAAAAGAAGAAATGTCCAGGGCATTAATGAAGCATACCTTCTTTGAGTGTGTTTGTGAGGGCATTTGCAGAGAGGACTGAGTGGGGAAGAACCACCCCAAATGTGGACCATACTATCCCATGGCATTGGGGTCCAGGATTGAATAAAAAGAGGAAAAGGAGAAAGCAAGCTGCCCACTAACATTCATCCCATTCTGTTTCCCGACTGCAGATGCAATGTGACCAGCCACCTCACACTCCCATTGTCCCAGCCTTGAGTGGTCTTGAGCTGCTCCCATAGTCATGTCTTACTTGCGTTGATGGACTACCCGCTAACCATGAACTGAAATAAATATTTTTTCCCATTAAGTTTCTACTTACCAGGTATTTGGCCACCAAAATGAGAAAAGTAACTAATATGCCCACCTAACGAAAAACTGAAGCTCAGCTGGTCATTTTGTTCCAACGAGTTTTCTAGAACATTTGGATGCAGTCTGGAACCATTAGTGTCTGTCTTGATGCTTGCCATTGGCTGTTGTCACACTCCACAAGTATATACATGAACATGTACCTTTTATTGATGCAAGTGATTTTTACCTGATAGCAAGAATAACCCTAATAATCACAGTAGCACCTACTAATATAAACTAGTTTTGCATCAACACTACCACTCTTATGCCCACATTCTTTCTTCTATGTCCAGAAGTCCTCAGTCTCCTGATGTCTCCAGAGAGCTAGCATTGCTAGCTTCATGAAGGAATCACATGTTTTATGTATGTTGATGACATACTTGTCAGTTTTTAAACCATAGGAAGTTGACTGGGGTAATCCGTATGAAATATTTTAGAGCTTCATATAAAGTGTAAAGTTTGAGAAGGACATATATCAAGCAAACTATGTGAAAATACTGTCAGGGATTCTACTCAAAGCCTGAGAAAGTCTACTTCACAGTCACAAAGGCTGCTGGCGAATCAGCACACTGCATACACCTTTGACAACTACTGCTTTTGTGTGTATCCAGTCTGTAAAGATTGCAAACAGGTCAGGAACAACATATTCTTTACTTGTGCATCACTGTTACAAAAATACCTGACAGAAAAGAAAGGCTTATTTTGGCTGGTGGTTTCTGGGGCTTTGGCCCATCAAAGCAGGGAAGACATAATGAACTGGCTCTGTGGTGGTGGGAGCACAAGGCAGAGGCTGTTCACATCATGGTAGACCAGGAAGCAGAGAGGGCAGCAGAAACAGGACCTAGGCTATCACCAAAGGCCCATCCCTAGTGACTTAGTCCTTCTAGCTAGACACCAACTCCTAAAGGTTCTACAGCCTCCCGAAACAGCACCACAGGCTGATCAGCAGTGTTCAAAGTACAAGCCCATACTCTCACTTTTGGCTGGAGAAGCTTCTCTTTTCAGATGCCAGTGAACACTGGAAAGACTCAAAACTCATCAAAGCACTGAGAAGAAATGACCATGTTGTGTTCAGATCTAAGTGAGACATCTCTGTCACACCCCTCCAAGGCTCAGAGACCACGGAAGAGGTGGTGGTAAAAATGTAAGAACCAAAGGCAGGTGAGGAGGGCTTTGTAGTACTGTCCTTCAGACACAAAGTGGCTGTGGCATCCATGGCCTCCAGTGGATGATGTTACCTACACAAGTTCTGCATAATGGGAGGGGGGAAATGATGCATCAAAACAGAGCAAGGAGCAGTTGGAAAGAAGAAGGGATTCAGTGGAATGGAATGGGAAGGGGGTCAAAGGAAGGTGGTGGGAGAGGATTATGATCATAGTACATTGGGTATATGCATGGAGATGGTCAAAAAATAGTTAAAAAATAGATAAGTAAAATTTAATAAATGCAGCTCAGCATGGTGGTGCATGCCTTTTTTGTTTTCAGGCAAGCCCAACAGACTGGCCTTTTTTATGAAAGAGAGTAAGAGACAGAGAGAGAATTGGTGCACCAGGACCTCCAGTCACAGTAAGCAGAAGGCAGATGCTTGCACCAACCTGTGCGTATGTGTCACTTTGTAAGTCTGCCTTAAATGGGGCCTAGAGAGTTGAACATGGGTCCTTGGGCCTTGCAGGCAAGGGCTTTAACCATTAAGCCATCTCTCTAGCCCATGGCACACACCTTTAATCCCAACACTTGTGAGGCAGAGGTAGGAGGATTGCTCTGAGTTCAAGACCAGCCTGGGACTACAGAGTGAGTTCCAAGTTAGCCAGAAAGAAAAAAAATTGAAAAATTAAAATAAATACAACCTAATTTAAAACGTTGAAAACATAAGCTGGAAGGTGATACTTCAGATCAAAACCATGGCAGCCACGGAAGGATGCAAAGGCTTCCCAAGTTGACGTCCTAAAGAAGTAATTAGTCAGGGAAAGAAACAATGTTTTCAGTCTCAACACCGCTGACATTGGAGCCTGATCATCCTTTATTATCACAGGTTTCTCTAAACAATGTCCCCAGCACGTCTGGCTTCCACCTACGACATGCTGGTAGCAATTGCCACTCTACTGTGACAACTGAAAATGTCCTTAGACATTTCCCAGTGTCCTGTGTGGGGCAACATCACCCAGAGTTGATGCTCATTGGGTTAAAAGTATTTGGAAGACAAAGGAAGGTACTTGTGAAATCACAATACTAAATCTTTCTGAGTGTCTAAATTGTAAAGATCTGATTATATCTTTTCAGCTATATCATTTTCTTACTCATTTATTCTAAGTTTAGAAACATGATAAGAACCTAAACTGTTGGAGCTGAGGAGATGGCTCAGTGGCTAAAGGCGCTTGCTTGCAAAGGCTGCTGGCCCAAGTTCAATTCCCCAGCCACCCATATAAAGCCTGATGAAAACGTGAAGCAAGCATCTGGGAGTTCATTTGCAGTGGCAAGAAACCCTGGCACAACCACACATGCACACACACACACACACACACACGCACACTAGTGCAAATAAATAAACAAAGGAAGAATAATTCTATCAAAAACATGAAACAGTAAATGAATAAAGAATTTAAGACAATGATCTGGAGAGACAACTCAGTAGTTAAGAGTACTTGCTTCTAATAGCCTGATGGCCTGAGTTAAATTCACCAGTACCCAAGTAAAGCCAGATGCACAGAGTGGTGCATACATCTGGAGTTCATTCACAGCAGCAGAAGGCCCCAGTGTGCCGATTCTCCTTCTCCTCCTCCTCTTCCACCTTTTCCTCCTTCTCCCTCTCTTCCCCTCCTCTTCTTCTGCAGTTCTTTCCTTCTGGAAGAACACTAACAGTGCGGTGGCACTGACGAAGGGAGAGCACCACTCTCCCAGCATCCCGTGTGCAATCCCGTCATACCTAGTCTTCTTACGCTGGGTTGCCCATGTGCTCGCCTGTAAGCATGGAAACCCGAGTAGGAGTGAAATGTCATGTCCAGGCTGAGGTAGAGCTGTATTTGCCCATGTCTTTCCTTCACTGGACACAATTACTTAGGAGACCACATATTCCAGATGGTGTAACTAATAAGGTTAGGTCCCTGAGTCACTGTGTGGAGCAGGGCTTGGTTCATTTCTGCTGATGCATGTGGGACAGGAAACAAGAAATAACCTTTTCCTTGTGCTAAACCACTGAGATTCTGAGGAGTTTTCCATAACCTAACCAGACCAACATAGTCAGAGTAACACTCCCATTCTAATAAAAATAATTCTGGGGTGGGGGGGTGAATTGTTGTGTGGGTGTGGGTGTGGTGTATATATACTTGTGTGCTGATACACATACTGTGTCCCACGTGCAAGAGCTGAGGCTTGGGGGTGTTCCCCTCTATGCTCATTCTCTTGTTTCCTTGAGAAGAAGTCTCTCACTGAACCCAAAGCTGTCATTTTTCATGAGCCCCAATGATTCTCTGGTCTCTGTTCCTTATGGGCCCGGGGTTATAGGTATGCATGGCCTCACCTAGCTGTTTATGTGAGCGCTGGGTGTCAAACGCAGGGCGAATCAGGCCTCTTACTTGCCGACCTGTCTCCCCAGCCCTGACAGAAGGAATTCTAGAACTAAATCATATTTCTTCATCAAATTATCCAGTAAGTAATGTGTCAATTACTTTCCAATGTTATTGTGAATGGACAAGGTATGGAATTACAATGCTTTCTCATAACGGAGGAAAAGCAAACCAAGAGAAAATGAGAAAAATGATATTTACTACAATGAAGTCATGATCTTGGCACAGAGGAGTTTAGGTAACAGAATGCCTCAGGGGTCATCTAATGATACTAAGAAGACTAGGATAACAATAGTAATGGAAGTAGTTACGATTACATGAGAGCCTGTGATGTACTCATGGCTACATTTTTTTTTTTACTTTATTTAGTATATTAGTTGTTTTTCTAGTTGTGGTGACAAAAAAAAAACTGACAAAAGCAGCTTAAAGAAAGATGAGTAGGACTGGAGAGATGACTCAGTGGTTAAGTCACTTGCCTGCAAAACCTTAACAACCCGGGTTCGATTCCCCAGTGTGCATGTACAGCCAGATGCACAAATTGGTGCACGTATCTCGAGTTTTTTTGCAGCAACTAGAGGCCCTGACATGCCTATTCTGTCCCCCACCCCTGCTTGCAAATAAATAAATGGTATTTTTAAAGAAAGGAAAGAAGGGTTTATTTTGGCTCAGAGTTCGCAGGAGCAGTTCCTTGTTGCATGGTGGTGAGGAGCCCTATATGTACATCAGTTCGCACCTGAAGCAGCTGCTCACGTCGCGTCCACAGCAGGGAAGCCGAGAGGAACCGCACCAGCACTCCACTTGTTTTCCCCTTTGAGTTCGGCCTGGGACCCTGGCCTGTGGACTACTGCTGCCCACAGCCAGGGGAGGTTTTTCCCCTGGTCAATTAAACCCCTTTGGAGATGCCCTCACAGACACACCCAGAGGTGCTTCCATGGTGATTCTAAATCCCATCAAGTTGACAATCAAGATTAACCATGACATTTAGTTATCTCATTTAATAATTATTCTAACAATTTTCCAAATTAGACTCTGAAGCAAACACTGTTCGCTTACCCACTCAATTTGTTAACAAAAATCACAGCTTTGTTCATGGTGTGGGCAGAGATGTTGGCAAGCTCCAGGCTCAGAAGCTGAAATGTAGTTAGTGTATGCTGGGGCTGTGGCCTGGGATACACAGCTTAGGCTAACGCCTGTTTTTTGTATGTTACAGGGTCTTAGGGGTAAGGATACCACACATGGCCTGCAAACACCGAAAACAATCATAATCTATTTTATTTATTTGAGGGAGAGAGAGAGGCAAATAGAGGGAGAGAATGGGTGCACCAGGGCCTCCAGCCACAGCAAACAAATTCTAGACACATGTACCACTTTGTACATCTGGCTTTACATGGGTCCTGGGGAATCGAACCTGGGTCCTTTGGCTTTGCAGACAAGCTCTTTAAGTGTTAAGCCATCTCTAAGCCCCAACAATCATAATTTAATCCTTCCCAAATTTAAGTTAACTTCTTTGCCACACACAGAGACACCCACCCCTACATTTGCCAGCTTAGGGTTGAGAGTGAACAAGAACCAATAGTTTGGTATGAAACCTAAGAAGTTTGCTGAATAATCCTAAAAAGATGTTCGTGATTAAAATAATAGCGAGACCCAGGGGAGAAGTGCTCGGTCTCCTCATACTCCTTGATGACGTAATTATATTTAGGGCTAGGGAAGCCCTCAGGCGATCAGAAGAAAAAGCCAAGGGAATCAGGAAACGAACACAAGGCCATCACACAAAGCTGGAAGATGGCGGCCAACTGACTTAGCCATCCCTAGAATGATTTAGCTCTGGGTGCCTTCGTGGGAGAACTAATCTCTTGTCACTGGGAACACTGTCAGCAATGCAGTTGCAGTGAACAGAATCCTCTGGTGTGGTCTCTCCATCGTCCCTCAGGATGCTGGGGCTGTTCCATAACGTAAGCCAACAAGGAAGAGTAGATGGCTTAGTCTCAACTGGAAATCTCTTCACAACAGTGTCCCCTACACACACTGCTGGGAAAAATAATTGTATTTATTATGGACTAAGGAGGATTTGAAAAGATTCCTCATTACTTTCTGACATTCCCCAAAAATAATAGAAAATCAATTACCGGTCAATCATAAATTAATGTATGTTATACAAACATAAGTGTCCTCTATATAAATGCATACATACTTACATACATATATGCATGCATGCATACATACATATATACACACACGTATGCATGTATATTATATATATACACACACATATATTATGCCTAAGTCTTTTTCATGAGGTAGGGTCTCGCTCTAGCCTAGGCTGACCTGGAACTCACTCTATAGTCCAGACTGGCTTTGAACCCGCAGGAATCCTCTTGCCTCAACCTTCTGAGTGCTGGGCTTAAAGGCATGGGCTACCACACCCCACTTGCTTAAGAAAAAAAGCACTAGAAACAGGACTTATTAAATGCCTCAGTGAACCAATGCCATCAAGTTAGAACCTTACAACTGTGTTTGTTACAAACTGTTGTTAGTTTGAAGACAGGATCTCTCATAACCTATACTGACCTTGAATTTTCTATCCAGCTGAGGATGACCTCGAATTTCTGATCTCCCTGCCTCTCTCTTCTGTGTGCTGGGATTACAGGTGTGTGGGGGCATCACTATGCCCACTTTATGCCATACTGGGGACCTAGCCCAGGACTTTGTGCATGCTAGGCAAGCACACTACTAAGTACATCCCCAGCCCCAAGAATTTCCCGTTTATAACATGAAAAGAATGATGTTTTAGATACAATGTCATCAGGGAGCCCTATAAAAACATCCTACTTGAAAAATGTTATTAAACTCCTATCCAAATTTTCAAGTTAACTGCAACATTATTTTAAATATTTTTTATTTTTATTTATTTGTTTATTTGACAGAGAAAGAGGGAGAGAGAATGGGCACGCCAGGGCCTCTAGCCACTGCAAACAAACTCCAGATGTATGTGCCCTCTTGTGCATCTGGCTAACATGGGTCCTGGGGAGTTGAACCTGTGTCTTTTGGCTTTGCAGTCAAACAGCTAAACTGCTAAGCCATCCCTCAGCCCCAACATCATTTTTATAAATGTTTCTTATCTTTGTCATATGTCTTTCTACATTAAACAAAACAAAATCCTTTAGCTTATGTTATGTTCTTAAAAAACATAATCAGATATGCATATACCCAAGATGATGTAAGAAGGCCATTCCCTCTGGAGAGGGAACATCTGTCGTGACCATCTTTTCTTCTCTTCTCTGATAAGTTGGTTCCTGTGTGTAGTGACTTGATCGCTAGAACCTGGAAGCTTTCTCCAGCCTCAAAGGCTATCACAGACTCACTGAGAGTTAAAAAAAAAAAAAAAAAAAAGCTTCTGGTTGGAAATGCAGCTATTGGCCATGTCATGATAACACTGTGATATTTCTTTTATTGTGTCTGTCAAACCACAAAACAGAGTTTTGACTTTGTCACTGAGAAACCTATGCACCTGAATTCAGCTCATTAAATGGGAAGTATTCTATTTTCATTTCTTTCACTTGAGGACCCTAACACTTCCTCCATGGGTAAATTTCCTTGTTTATTTCAGCATCTGAAATAAATGTTGAAGGCATCTTTTTTTTTTCTTCTTTAAATCCCAAGAAGTGATTTTTAACCTTGGGAATTCCCCCAGAGAGCTTCATATTTAAGGATACCTAAGCCAGTCCCTAGAGCTCTATAATTATTATGCATGTGGCATGGGAATTCCCAGGTCAAAATTTCCCCAGGTGATTCAAATATACAGCTAAGGTTCAGAACTCACCCATGGTCAACAGCAAATAGAAAAAAAGAAATGTAACTCAGACCTACACTCCAGGGAAAAATAATTGTATTTATTATGGACTAAGGAGGATTTGAAAAGATTCCTCATTACTATCTTAAATTCAAAAAATAGAAAATCAATTATTAGTCAATTACAAATGAATGTACCATATACAAACATAAATTTACATATATATGCATTTCAGAATTCCTGAAAGAAAGCAGAGGGTGGGCTGGAGAAAGAGAAAGAACTGAAGGAAAGAAAATGGATGTTCTCGGCCTCCTTAATCGTAAATCTTAGAGTTGGACATCCGTCTCTATCTATATACAATCCACAAACAGCACAATACTTCACTGTTTTCTTTAGTGGGGGACATGCATGTGAGTGTAGTTTGTGTGGTATGGTGTGTTTGTGGCATGTGTGTAGATACATGTGCCTTGTACACAGATGTTCAGAGGCCAGAGGAGAACAGCAAGTGTCTTCTGTGACTTTCCTACGCTGTTTCCTTGAGATGGAGTCTCACTCAATGTGAAGCTGTTGGTTTTCCCCCATCACACTGACTGACCAGTGAGCCCCAATGGTCCTGTGGTCTTCAGTCCTCTCCTGTCTCTCATCTTTACTCCTCCCAAAGGACCGGGGTTACAGGAGTGCACTGCCACCCCTAGCTCTTTGTTGTTGTTGTTGTTATTGTTCTATTTTTATTTCTTTATTTATTTATTTGAGAGAGACAGACAGAAAGAGAAAGAGGGAGAGAAAGAGAGAAAGAGGGAGAATAGGTGCATCAGGGCCTCCAGCCACTGCAAACGAACTCCAGATGCATGCACCACATTGTGCATCTGGCTTACGTGGGTACTGGGTAATCAAGCCTCGAACCAGGGTCCTTAGGCTTCACAGGGAAGCGATTTACCCCTAAGCCATCTTTCCAGCCCCCACCCCTAGCTTTTTTATGTAGGTGCTGAGGTTTGAACTCAGACAGTCTCAGGCTCTCCCTGGCTCATGTGCTTGCACTGAACATACTCTTTCATACTCTTCCTCACTGAGCCATTTTCCCGGATCTTGCTCTAGCCCAGGCTGACCTGGGATTCACTATGTAGTCTCAGGCTGGCCTCAAACTCACAGCAATCCTCCTACCTTTGCCTCCTGAAGGCTGTGATTAAAGGTATGTGCCACCACGCCCTGCTGTCTTCTTTTTTTTTAAAGTGTACTCTGCTTCTTGAGCCCTTGGCCTAGGGGGCATCCAAGTACTCCTTGAGGGACAAATGTAGCCTGTGGTAGTTATTTTGCACTGCTAGGACAGAACACCTGACCAGAAGCAAGTGAGGGGAGGAAGGTTTTTATGTTGACTTACAGTCTCAAGGGAGAGCCTCATGGTGGCAGGGGAAGGCTTGGCATGAGCAGAAGCTGGACATCACCTCTGCCACAGCAGGTAGGAAAACAGCAGCAGGAGGGTGAACCGAGGAGAGTTGGCAAGAGGAGCTCATTATAATATCCGTAAGCCCACCCCCAGCAATGCATCTGCAGCAGCAACTCAACCTCCCTGTTGCCACCATCTGCAGACAAAGCACTCAGAACACATGAGTTTATGAGGGACGTCTGATTCAAACTACCTCATAGCCCACTACCTCTTTTGGTAACTAAAACTTTCCTGGAAAAGAAATTAAAATTCATTTGTACATCATCTGCCTGCTTTCACATGATAGTAGCAAAAAAAAAATGCAATGAAGATCCTTGGGACTAGAGAATTTACCCACATGCAGTCTTTACCATCTGGCCCTGGAGAGAAGGTTTTCAGGCCATTTCTCTAGTCTGTGATCTAGTTTCTAGTCCAGAACTTGCTGTATTTCACTTCTTCTCTGCCCCCACCCAGAAATCTGCACCTGTCTCTCTCTCTCTGTCTCTCTCTGCCACCTATCTCTGCACCATCAGATCTGTCCCAGCAAAGACAGTCACGGGATCTCCAGGAGTCCAACCTGTTCGGTGACCTGGACACCTCAGAGCACCTGGCAGGCCCGTCATTCTGCAATAACCATCTTTCGATGGAATGAAAGACAACACCAGGTTCTTACCCACGGGGTAGTAACTACATGTGTCAATGTTAAGAAGCAAACAGCTTATTTATCTTGCGTGGTGCTTCTCAGCAGCCTAAAGTTTAGCCTCCCCAAACACTTTTGGGTATTACGGAACTAAACTTACTTGCCATCATCTGCTTCACAGCTTTGCTAAAATCTTTTATTGACTTAGTGCTGGAGAATGGACCCGGGGCCTTGCACAGGCTAAACACCTGATGGCTTTGGCACATCCTCAGCACCAACGTTGCACTTTAAAGTTGTCCTAGTTCTACTTTTTAAAACAAATTTTTTTCATGTAGGGTCTGGTTCACTCTAGTCAGGGTGACCTAAAACTCACTCTGTACACTAGGCTGGCCTTACATTTCACCCAGCTCCCAAGTGCTGGGGTAACAACTGTGAGCCACCACTCCCAGCTTGGTTCTATCTTTTCTGTGTGTTTTGTTTTGTTTGCAAAACATTTGCTACAGTAGTAATTTACTTACTACCTGCTCGCTTCAGTCTACTGTCAAAACATGTCTGTGTTTTTAAATAGAAACGAAACTTTATTGTGAGGATTCCAGGCATTGACAAATATACCCTGGGGACAAGTCTCCCCCCCCCCCCATGTGAAACCTCTGTAATAAACTAATCCGTGCATCGATGCTACCTTCCCTCGGCTGCACCATCCCAATCTCCCACATCCTCTGCTATTACTGTAACTCAGCCCTTCACCATCTCTATCACGAATCATCATCATAATATACTCCCAACCAGCCTCCTAGCCCTCCACCTCCCACGGATCTCACAGATGCTCCAAACTGCAGCTGCAAAGGGCTGTGTCCTGCGCTCCTAGTGGATGCTGGGGTGCACCTTCAACCCTGGCATCCTCACCTCTAGTTGCTGAGGCCTGTCCCAGAATGAGCCACTGTAAGAGGAAGCCATTATGCTGTGATCACAGGGGAAGGCTGTACTCAGTGCCTGACCGTGTATCTCGACACAGGACTCTGAATGGGCCATTTCAGCTCGGAAGGACCAGGCAAAGTTCAAGTATAGTTGCTTCTTTAGTCAGCTCCTCCTTCTGCCCAGGCCTGCTACCTAAGCCGACCTTCCAATATGAGACCTCAAAGCCGACCGCATTATAAACCTCCTGCTTGCAAATCTCTCGGCTTGGATCTGTTTCCTAAAGGCAAGTCCCAAAACACAGCAGCATCTCTCACAATTACAAATCTGGCCATGTTTTTGCTTTGCTAACCATTCCGTGCTCACGACCTGTACCAGTGATTTTTTCTCGTTGCTGGGTTGGTAGGGTTGGGGGAGGGGCGGGGAGAGAGTGGGCCAGACGCAGTTTACGGAAAGAAAGAGGTTTGACTCAGCTTACAGTGCTGAAGGGAGACCCATCATGGTGGAGGGGTGCGTGGAGGAGCGTGGCAGGAGCAGGAAGCCACCACCACGCTGTCAGGCACATGGGTAGGGAGGAAGTAGAGAGAGAAGAGCAGCAAGCAGGGCAGAGGGCTTTGACTATATAACCCCAAGGCCCACCTCTCCACCACTTCCTCCAGCAAGTCCCTACTTCCTCACGGTTCCATACCTTCCCTGAATAGTGCTGCCAGCCCGGGATTAAGTACCTAAAGCACGTTAATCAAGGGGGGGTGGCGCATCTTACATTCAAGCCACCACACTGCCCATCACCTACTAACAGGGGACCTAACATAGGTAGTGGACAGTGTTGGGAATGGTAGCATCCCAATCGACTCTTTGGGCAGGAGGCAAGAAGGACTGAAATGCTGCATTTGCCATGTAAATGTTTCCTCCACTGGGGATCTCAAGCTGGCAAAGATTTAACAACCAGCTTACAAAATTGCTGGCTACTTAATAACTGCCTCCCAAGAAGCAGACGCAAGCCAGCTCCAGCACGTCTCTCCATTGCTCTGCTCACTTCAACAAGGACGAATCCTTGCAGTTCTCAGACTGCCAGCCTGCCTTGAGGTTCTGTGCTCTTATTAAATACTGCTGTCCTCTGTGTCTCCCATATGCTTCCTACTCCCACCTGACTCACACACACCTTCTCAATGCTTTGTGTCCAACTCAAATAAATGCCTTCCACAAAAAAAAATATATATAAATTAAGATTTTCCTCCACCCATGCCATGTCCCTGAAAGGTTAAATAAAGTCCTCTTCCCTCAATGCCCACAAATGTTACAACGTTTTCTGTCATTGAGTGCTTCTTATGTTTTACTGCCTATACATGCACATTCTGCCATCTAGACTGCATGTACGCGAAGTCAAAGTTTTGTTTCTGCACTTAGTGACTGGTACAAACTGTGCTTTAAAAACAATGTCTCTTTTGAATACAATATGGTTGTTACGTTCATGAACTCACAGCATCTGGGATTTCCTGCACACGACGAAGCCTGTCAAAGCATCAATTTCAATGGGCGAAAGACACAGGAGTCTCCACACCTCCCAGGGTCACTAATGGTAGCTTGTGGTGGCCAGGAGAGTGCAGTCAGGTTCACCAGTGGTGTAGCCACTGGCAAGTTCCACAGTAAATAACCTCCCACCCATGATCATGAAAGCAACCCTAATTTAACTCAATGGGTTTAGAAAAATAATAACAAAAAAATTATAAAATTAAGACAGGGACTAATGGGAGAAAAGAAGGGTAATAGTGGGAGAGAAGAGGATGAGAGGTATAAGAGGAAATAACTTGAGGGAATAAGATCAAATACATTATATGCACGTACAAAAAATGTTGAAATGATAAAATAAATATTTTTTAACTCTGTCTTTGGAGAAATAGAGTTGGCTTTACTTACTTGCTCAGTTTTTTTTTAATGAAATACAGATCCTTAACACATTTCAAAAAAAAAAAAAAGATTTAGGGAGCTAGGGAGACACGTCGATGGGTAAAGTACTTGTCTCAAAAGCATGAGAACATGAGCTTAATGCTAAGACCCCATGTAAAAATGATGGACATAGTGACAGGGGCCTGCAAAACCCAGCCCTGGGAGGCAGGGACTGGAGCTCACTGGCCAGCCAGGCCAGCCTAACTGGCAAGCTCCAGGTCAATATGAGACTCTGCCTCAAAAAGAGGTAAACAGCATTCCTGAGGGTGATACCCAAGACTATCCTCTGGCCTCCACACACATGCCCACACACGTGCGTATGCACCTGCACACACAAGCACACACACGCAAAGAATAAGAAGAGAAAAGATTTCATCGTTCCAAATTTGGATGCTACGTTTGATTCTCGCATGTTCCACTTCCAGAATGTTGCATAAAAGCAAAGCATGAGCCGGGGCTGACAGCGGCCAGAACAACTTCCAACCTGGGCTGGGACAGTGACCAGAGTAACTTCTGCTACTGCAGGAGGGGCACAGGTGCACCACTGCTTGTGTCCGGGCAGTCTGGAGACTAAACTTTTTTAAAAAATATTTTATTTAGTTATTTACAAGCACAGGGAGGGAGAAGAGAGACAGAGAGAATGGGTGAACCAGGGCATCCAGCTTCTGCAAACAAACTCTGCATGCGCCACTGTGTGTACTGGGGAATCGAACTTGAATCGTTAGGCTTTGCGGGGAAGTGCCTTATCCACTGAGTCATCTTCCAGCCCAGGAGGCTAAACCTTTTAAATGCTGCTGCCTCAGAGTCAGGCCAGGAACTTACTAGGCTTCCATTTCAAATCAAATCAATGTACAAATAAAATTCTGCATTTAAAATAAGTATAGATACTGCAGTGAAAAATTCAAAGGAGTCTGGGGAACAAGGGCCAGCTTACTTTTAATTCAAAACTCAATGTGCGGGGCAGGGGAGGGAATACAAGAGGGTAGTAGGAAGTGAGTGTGGCCAAAGTACATAGTACACTTGAACAAAACTGTCTTTATAAAACCCATCACTATGAACAATGAATACATACTTTTAAACAAAAATGCGCCCAAGACCTCCATAAAAATAAAAGATAATAGCAAGCTCCTATATGGCACCTCCTTGTTTAAAATAAAAGAGAGAAAGAAATTAAAGAAGGAAAAAAGAAAGAAAGGAAGGAAGGAAGAAGAAGGAAGGAAGGAAGGAAGGAAGAAAGAAAGAAAGAAGAAAAAGAAAAGTCTTTTCCGGGGCTGGAGAGATGGCTCAGGAGTTACAGTGCTTGCCTGCAAAGCCTAAAGACTGGGGTTCCATTACCTAGTACTCACGTAAAGCCAGATGCACAGAGTGGCGCATGCATCTGGAATTCATTGGCAGTGGCTAGAGGCCCTGGAGCATTCATTTTCACTCTGTCTCTCTCTCTCTGCTTGCAAATAAATAAACAAAAATAACTTTTCCCTAAAGATTTTCCATATGTTAGTAACCTATACATATTACATCCTATATAATGCATATTATATAGCATATAATGCTCATGTTAACCTAATTTCCTGGTACTAGTATTATCTCCATCTTACAGAGTAAAAAATAGAGATGCCGGGGCTGGAGAGATGGCTTAGCAGTTAAGGAAGGCATTTGCCTGCAAAGCCAAAGGATCCTGTTTCAGTTCTCTAGGACCTACGTAAGCCAGATGCACAAGGGGGCGCATGGTCTGGAGTTTGTTTGCAGTGGCTGGAGATGTTAAATAATTTTCCCATGACTCTACAGTCAGTAAGTGTGAAGGGCAAGGATGGAACCCAGGCAGCCTGGCTCCAAACTTGATACTGATGGCAGAAAAGTAAGCTTTTATGTAGCCTCTGCCCTGGCATCAGAGGATTGATGGTGTTCCTTGAAAAGACTGTCCTCTTCCCTTCTCCTTGGCCGAACATAGAACATGGCCCATAACATGCAATAGCTGTACCCAGGCAGCGCTGCAACTCCCCCTTAACCCCTCAGTCATCGAGGAAACCTGTCTTTTAGCAACTTCAGTGTGAAGCCTGGAGTCTCAAGGGAAGAAGACAGAAGGGGTACAGAGGAAAGGAAGACAACTGTATAGCCAACAATGCAAACAAGTCCTCTGAGTCAGGTATGAAGAATCCGGATGACAGAAAATTCCCAGAATACACCCAACCCTGCAGACAGCTAGCTTACTGTGCAGAAGGAAAGACCTCTCATCGGGAAGTGGATGGCTAAAGATGTCCCCCACAGGGATCCTGAATAGAGAGGTGGCTGACAGAAGAAATGAAAATAAAATAAAACAGGAGGAAAATACAGCAGAGAATGAAGAAAGCTATTAAGAGCAGATCCAGCACGAGACTGGCTGTGGAAAGGACACACTCAACCCAGGCTGGGAACAGAACAGGCCACACCTCACCAACCTGTAACAGGCTCTCTGCACACTGCCGACCAGCCAAACAATCTCATTTCCTAAGTACATGGCTTAGACGGCCTTTATATGACAAGAATACAATGCTTTGGACATAGAGACTTATAAGCCATATTTAAGTTAGGCCTCAGCACCTAGAGGGCTCAACCTGAGTTTTAAACCAATCATGTTAGGGCACTTCCCTACGGGAAAGACAATGGGCTCATTGGCTGATTTAATGGCGGGGGACAGGAGTCCTGGGAAATCCAGACTGGAACAGCACAGCTATGCTGTGGCAACACTGAGGTGAGCCTGTCCTTTCCGTCCTCATCGAAGAGCCACTCTGCTCTCTGTGCTGCAGCCCAGATGCAGCCTCCCGAGGTGGTGCTGACCAGGCCGAGTGACCTCAACCTCCTGCAAGAAGTCATGCATTTCCCTGGCCTTGGCCAGGTTCCTCTTCAGTAACTGTCTCTCGGTTCCAGTGGACATTACCATCTTTCCCTCTGGTCCGCTAATGTTCACCCTTCCAAAAGATTCCAAAGACCCCAACTGAAGCCATGACTCTAATCCATCCTTCCTGTGTCACCCACCTCTTATAGTATCTACCTCTCCACTTAAGCGCCTTGCACACAGCCATTGCATTCCAACTCCCAGACCTCCCTTTCCATATGACTCCTTTGTAAGCAGGAAAGAAAGATAATAATAAAGCATGAAGTTATATAAATCACCCCCACCAGCGCCCCTGCATTGGGTACCGGATTAATGAGCTCGTCACAGAGTTACAGAGTTCAGTATCATACATGGGCAGGTCATTGAGAAATCTATCGATTGTGTTTTGAAGCACCCATTCCACCAATGAGCTCCCGATACAGCAACCGTGAAAGGGCCAGGGAGGATTCACAGGTTGTGCCAGTGCTTGAGAGGGACAGTGAAATGGTGAGGAAGGACAGTGGATGGACACACAGAAGCAATGAGGGCAATGAGGCTGGTGTCCCTGGAATGCCCCTGACCCATGATCGCATGCCCACTCTCCTGCCCACTAACTCCACCACCTCCAAGGAGATCACTCACACCCCTGAGCTCTGCTAGTGAAGGATCTGCGAGCAGATCCACAGGATGGATCTTGCACACGGCAAAGACTCAACAAACACTGCAGGAGAAACTGAGGTGCAGAGAGTGAGTGAGCCCAGTTATTACTGCAACTACTGATTTAGCGCAGGTAACATGAGTCTTCCTCCGGCAACCCAAGCTCTCTGCACTTAGCGTAAATTTAGGCTTCCTGAGATTCACTCAAGAGAAAACGTGCTGGCTAGCCTAAGTCCCGGCTGTCTCCTCAGCCAGTACGTTCATTCCCAGAGAGAATGCAGGAGTTTGTTGCTTAAGAGGAAATTGCCAAATATTAGCTTGATTATATAAACTTGATGGTTCCAAGCAAAGTGATAGATCCACCCTCCCCCACCCCTGTTTCTGTTAATCCCCAGCAGAGACTAAAGCCTGAAAGCAAATGTCACGTGAAGCCTTTAATCCCAGCGCTCACTCTGGAGGTAGAGGCAGGAGGACTGCGGTGAGTTCAAGGCCAGCCTGAGAGTACAACATGAGCTAGAGTGAGATCCTACCTCAAAAACAAAAATTAGAAGTAAAAAACTAAATAAATAAATAAAATGGAACATGAAAGGAGCAGCAGCTGGTAAGGCAGCATGCTACATACCCAAAATACCTTTGTTGTAGGGTAAAAAAAAAACTAAAAAAGTAAAAAACTTTTTCTTTCTTGCTTAAGCTTCTTAACTCCTTAGGTATATACATATATCTATGTGTTTTCTTAGGCAGTATGGCATACTTCTTATGATGACTTAAAATACTTTTGAACTAAACCTAAGATCAATACATTTGATAACGTATTGAAAATGAAGTATGTAGTATAAATACTTCAAAATGAGGAAAGGAGCCCTTCACAGAGTTTTCTGAAAGCCAGAGTACAGAAATACCACATATCCCCTTGTCCAAATAATCGTTCAGGAGAAATGAAGCCAATAAGCATGGCTTGTCACCATATTATGCACATGACCAGAGAAGCTTTTAATATGCTTATGGTTACGACCTCGGACACAAGTCATTGATTCCATAAAGACCCAACAATTCTTACAGGAAATGCTCACGATAGCCGAAAAAAGGTATTGACAAGGAAATGGAGTGGGAGGGTCCTAACCTTGACTTTCCAGCCCACAGGTTACATAACTCTGACACGAGCTATTTCGTTTAAACATGCAACAAGAAAACACACTTGCTCTCTTTCATCAGGTCCTTCACATGAAGCGAACAGCATGCATCTACGATGAGATCGGACTTCTGCGCCTCGTTAATGAACGGAGACAATCAACGCTGTCCACGTTCAAATGTTTGCTTTTGCTTAGTGAACCAGAATGAGTGCACGGATCGCCCTTGTGCAGGCTGAGCCAGCCTTTTTGCTTTTGAGGTCAGTAAGTAATCCAAGACTCAAGAGTTTTCTCTCCACTGCTTAACTTCTCTGAGTCAAGTTTCCTTCCCCCTTTCAGAGAGCTGCTAAAAATCTTCTCCTTGTGCAAAGGGACTTTGGATTTCCCATGACAGTCCAATGGAAGAAAGTTGGTGGCAGACATATGCCAGATGGCTTGGGATGGAGGGGGACACTGTCATGCATTTGCCATCTGAGTCCCCTTCTGGCTCGGAAAACATCCCCAACGTCTTGAGATCATGCCTGCTGCCCTTGGCAGAGGCTAAAAGTGCTAGAGACTCATTTTCCCAGCATCCTTTGCAGCAAGTCTATGAGCCCAATCCGTACAATCCCTACAAAGTCTGAATCAGTCCCTAGTGGAAACAAATGAAGAAAACGCAGATGCATTGTGGCATCTAACAATGATGGTAGCATGTCCACCTGGTTAGGGAGGCAGTGGTCCTGATGCTGACCACATCCCACATTGTTGCCATGCCACAGCAGATCTCTGTATGTGCACCAGACTCCTTCGTTGCATCTCAGGGCTTTATTCCAGCTCTACCACCTCTGGCTACACTCTGAAAAGAGCTACCAAAATCCTATCGATGGGTTTTCAAAAAATATTTTATATTTATTTATTTGCAAGCTGAGGCGACAGAGTAAAGAGAGACAGACAGAGAGAATGGGCATGCCAGGGCCTCCAGCCACTACAGATGAACTCCAGATGCATGGGCCCCTTTGTGCATCTAGCTTTACATGGGCACTAGGGAATCTAACCTGGGTCATTAGGTTTTGCAGGCAAGTGCCTCAACCACTGAGCAATCTCTCCGACCCCTCTCAATAGATTTTTTTAAACTTTCATCTTTTTTTTTCTTTTTCTAAATATTTTATTTTTATTTATTTATCTATTTGACAGAGAAAGAGGGGGAGAGAGAGAGAGGGAGGGAGAGAGAGAATGAGCATGCCAGGGCCTCCGGCCACTGCATATGAACTCCAGACGTGTGTCCCCCCTTGTACATCTGTCTAACGTGGGTCCTGGGGAATTGAACCTGGATCCTTTGGCTTTGCAGACAAACACCTTAACCACTAAGCCATCCCTCCAGTCCTCTCAATGGATTTTTATTTGTCCTTATCCAAATCAGAAAGATTCAATTTCTATAGCTGCTGACAAGGAATTTTCATTGGCTTGAAATTATCCCAAGGCCATAAAATCAACCAGGACCAATAGAGCCCTCGCCCTACCCTGTCCAGAAATGTGCAAATGGTGCCACACAACTTCAGCCTCTGTTCTGCCTTTCCATTCACAATATATATCACATAGCAAACCACGGAGAGAGAGGTGGAAACACACGGAAGTAATCAAACTACAGTCCAGTGGTACAGAAACCCCAAAGACCGGTCTATGTGAAAATCCCTTAGAGCCAGCTCTACTATGCCCTTCTATGTAGAAATAGAATAGGATTTTAGGATAAGGGGCTGAGCAGATGACTCAGTGGATCCAACCCTTTGCTGCTCAAGTCTAAGTACCTGAGCTTGAATCCCCCGGACTCCACACAAAAGCTAGAAGCTGTGATGGGCTTTTGTCATCCCAGTATGCCTACACCCAGGTGGAAGGTGGAGATGGAAGAATTCCCAGGAGCACACAGACCAGTTAAGATGATGAACGATCATAGCTCCTGCCTCAAGTGAGGTGGAAGATGGGGAGTGACCAGAAAGTTGTGCTCTGACCTCTACACATGTGCTGTGGTACACAGCCCCTATGTGATACACGTGAACACACTCACACCACACACTCCATACACCAAGATAAAATAGAAGAGTATGGCCGGGCATGGCGGCTTATGCCTTTAATCCCAGCACTCGGGAGGCAGAGGCAGGAAGATTGCCGTAAGTTCGAGGCCATCCTGAGAGCACATAGTGAATTCCAGGTCTGCCTTGGCTAGAATAAGAGACCCTACATCGAAAAACCAAAAAAAAAAAAAATAGAGAGAGAGGAGAGAGTATGGACTTTGCAGTTCCAAAAACAATATGAATATCCGTCATTCCTTCCGCTGCCTCTCTCTCTCTTCTTCCAGCATTCAGAATAACAGGATGATATACTCCAGATACACCCCAGTTGTACTGAGGAACTTACATACCATACAGGACATGTCTCTGCCTTCTTTTCTGTCCCCAGGCTCCTCAAACTGACTAAAATGCATTGCACTTGGTGATGAACTTGCACCCAGTTCAAATGTTACTTCCCTTGTGAAGCTTCCTCAACCCTGTTCCCCTGTTAATTTTATTTTAATATTATATTTATTATTTATATATTGTATTTATTTATTACTATAATTAATAATTTCTTAGTATTCAATAATATTAATATAACTACTAGATCCCATTGTGACTCCTCTGCTGGCTTGAATTTTGACACTGTCACTGACCCTCCCCCGCCCCTTCATGACAGTTTGTGAACTCCAGGGACAAGTGAAGTCTTAACTGAGATAAAGGTAAGGCAAGTGGGACACGTAGGGAAAACATGAAAGAGACTCTCAAGCTCGCATGTAAGTTCACAAAGCTGGTCCTTACCCATCTTCCTTCAACTCCTGTCACAGAGCCTCCCATGACTGAGCACTCAAACTGTGATCAGCTGAATGGCGAGTAACACAAAAGAGCGACTAAAAGTCAGAGCAGATTTACATGCCACAGAGAAGGCAGAGACTCACTACTATAAATAGGCTCCATCACCGCACAGAAGCCACTAAGCATGGCCAAGGGTGAGAAAGCCAATGATGCCTTACACTTCCACAATCTGTGCCTTGGTTACTTCGGTTCAAAGGGAAGTTCAAAAGGGGAAAGACCAGGCACAAGAAGGAGGAGCCATAGAATAAGCTAGAACCTTACCTGAGGCTAAACAAATGCACAAGATTTGAATGAAAGGAGGGAAGAATTGTCATTCTGAGAATAGACACCAAAAAAAGGAGAGAGAGATACAACACAGAAGTGAAAAAAAAAAAAGAAGTCAGGGGCTGCTGGGAAGAAAGAATGCTTGCTAGGGAGTGGAAAACTAAGCTGGATATAACTTGCATGGTTTCAGGTATAGAGAGATAATGAAGCATCCTAGAACACCAAGCCAGGAGCTCTGAGGCTTGGGATTGAGCAATAGGATAGAATATACTGTTTTATGTTAATAAACAGCCAAGAGCTACAATTATTGAGCCTTTACAAGGTCTCAAGAATGTTTGGATATTGCACACAAATGATCTCATTCTATCCCTGAACCAAGCTTCTGTGGTTAACATCATCATCCCACTTCATAGATGGGGAAGCTGAGATTTGGTGAAGTTAGGACAAGCATTCTGGGCTGCTCAGCTCACAAGTGGCAGAAGCAGAATTCATGTGTGCTTTTCACCCTACACAGAATGTTAGCCCAAGCATGTTGGTGGGCAAATGGACGGCAGGGAGAAAGGAATCAGATGAGCTAATGTCTATGGGCTTATAAGAATAATGCTGCTATGAAATTGGTGATAAAACAAAACTAGGAGGAAATGGAGGCAAAAGTATAAGCCTTGGTGCTACAGTTTGTGAAGAGGATTCACTGAAGGAGCTAAAGCTCCAAGAAGAGGGAGGGCCTCAGGGGAGAGATCTACAAGTCGAATGAAGACAGGTAAAACCCAGAGGTTTGGGAAGTAATGCTCTCTTGGGGGAACAGCCCACCTCAAGAGAAAACTCTCTGAAAAGGGTCAACACTTAGGAAGTAGAAGATGAAGGGACCAAGAATAGGTAACAGAGAAATAATATCAAATGTGTAGAAAGATAAGTAAATGGGTTTCTAATAAGTAAGGTTAGTCAATACAAAACAAAAAGAGGTATCAGTCAAAAAAAAAATCGCTACTGTTCCCCACTGGGATGGTGTCAGGGTAAGTCTAAGAAAGTCAGTATTTCTCATCTCATGCAGTGATAACAAGGCCATCCATCCCACAACATTAATAAAGACCATGTGGGGAGCAATGACCAGGTGCCTCTCTCCCTCCCAAACCTGGAGGTGTCAGTGGAAGTCTCCTGGGAAGCTTACATCAATATCATTCAGTAGTTATAAGTAACATCACTCCAGGCATCATAAAAGCCAAGTGGAAGATCTAGACTTTGAGGGCTGGAGAGATGACTCAGTGGTTACGGCACTTGTAAAGCCTAACAACCTGAGTTCAATTCCTCAGTATTCACATAAAGCTAGATATCTGCACAAAGTGGTGCATGTGTCTGCACTCTGTTTGCAGTGGCTGGAGCCCCTGGCACACACATTTTTCTCTCTCTCTTTCTCTATCTCTCTCTCTCCCCTCCCCCCTCACTTTCTCTCCCAGGTGTGGTGGCAAATACCTTAAGGTAGGAGGACTATTATGAATTCTAGGCCAGCCTGAGACTACATAGTGAATTCCAGGTCAGCCTGGGCTAGAACAAGTCTCTACCTCAAAATACAAAAAACAAAAAACAAAAATCTAGACTTATCTGGCAGAAAGTCATAACTCCCTTCACTCACCATAGTACATCACAGGAGACCTAAAATATAATGATATATTCATGAATTAAGACCAGTTGTATAATATACAAAATTTCCAGGTTTCAATCAAAATTCACTACTCATAAAACAGAAATATCTCAAAATGAATGGAAGATTATGAACACTGAGAGGGTAGAGAAATTCAAATTATCTGATAAGGATTTTTAAAGCAGCCATCACAAAATGCTTCTGCAAGCAAATGAATATGCTTTAAACAATTGAAAGAAAAAAAGAAATGTCTCAGCAAAGAACTAACAGAATGTTTAAGAACCATGAAAAATTTGGAACTAAAAAACACATGAAAAAATTTTACATGAATGTATGGTCTCAATAGCAGAGTAGAGGATACAAAGGAAGGAATCCAATCTGAAAAACATACTGAAACGAAAAAGGGGAGGAAGAAAAGAAGGAAGAGGAGGAGGAAGAGAAAGAGAATAAGAGATCCTCAGAGACATAATGTCATTGGAGACGCAAAGAAGAGGGAAAGAGACCAAGGTAAAATATATATTCAAACATAATGACTGGCCTTTTCCTAAACTTCCTAACTTTGCACAAGTCTATAAATACATACTTGAATGGATTCATAGTCCTATAGTTCACTAGGTAGATCCACTCAGAATACAACTAAAGGAAACCATACCAAATCACACCAAAGAGAGACTTCTGAAAGCTAAAGACACAAACTGAGACTAGCCAGAAGAAAATAACGAATACATGTGGCATAGAGAAAAACAAATAGAATGCTAACTGACTTCTGATCCAAAACACTGGAGATTAGAAAGAAGCGGCACCTTTCTAATTCCTACAAGAAAACTGTCGATAAAGCCACTGAAGGAAGGAGACATCAAGACATTCTCAGATGGAGGGAAACGGGTGGAGAACGGCTGAGGAAGTTCTCTAAATGGAAAGGAAATGATAAGTGAAGAAAGTCTTGAGTGAGCCCACGACAGTGTCAGTCATGTGGAAAAAGCAGATATCACATTGTAAGCTGTAGAAGAGAATGGTGGTATTGGGGTGGGGGGTGGACAGCAGCCAGAGGGAAATATAGTAAGACCCAAGAGAACTGATATGGAGTGGAAAGTGGGTGAGGTAGGCAGGTAGGGCACAGTGATAACATGCAGGAATTCAAATCTTTACTCAACCTCTTCCTGACGGTGTGGACCCTGGATGATGGCTAGCCCTTTCTAAACCTTGGGTTCTCCCCTTTTTAAGTGGTCATAAGAATAGGTACCTTATAAAGTTATTATAAGATGAACGGAAGAAGACATCGGGGAAGGTACTGAAGGGAAGGAACAAGATAGAATAAGAACATTAGTTACATGGAATGGAGTGTCTGGTGTCTGAATGGAATGGCTCACGAAATATTATTTCTATTCGTAGGAGTTACATTGGCTATTTCAGCCATAAGAGGAGTTGGACCAGGATAATGTTCTCAGAATACGAACTTAATACAAAAAAGACCATTAGAAACAAAGCCAGGCAAAGTGGTGCACACCTGTAACCCCATCACTTGGGAGGTTATAGCAGGAGGATCATAAGATTAAGGCTAGTTAGCCTGGGCTAGTTAGCAAGTTCAAAGCCAGCCTGGGCTACTTGGTAAGCCCCTGTCTCCAAAACAAAAAGAAAAAAAATGGGGGATAAAAGCACTAGCTACAAGGAACAAGATAGGGTGTGCGGTCAGATTTGGCACACAGAGTTCAAAGATAACGCACGTAATGTCCATGGTCAGAAACGAGATTCAAACACTGCACCCCAACTTACCAACAGATGTATGCCAAAGAAGCAATTTGATCTCTCCAAATTTTAACTCTGTCATCTCAGAAATGGAAATAATAACCTTGATCTTACATGGTATCATATGTAAGCCACCTTTACAATGCTGAATGCTTGAAATCTCAGATATGTAAGAGGTTATAGTTATAGATGAGGACAGGCATGGATTAAAGGTGGGGGTAGGATGTCTATTTTAGTTGGACATCTTAGCATAGGTAAAACTCAACTGTTGAAAGTGAGGAAGGGCAGAGAGAGCTAGGGACCTCACAGGAAAACCACCTAAACAATTAACTCAGCAATTCCCAAACATTAAAATTGACAGACTTGGGGCTGAGGTGGTTAAAGATGCTTGCTTGCAAAGCCTGGTATCCTGGGTTCCATTACCTGGGACCCATGTAAAGCCATATGAACAAAGAGGTCACACTAATTATGCCCACATACATATGAACACACACACATACACACACAACACATGTACACAAGACTCCCCTAGCCTGCCCTGGTGGCACATGCCTTTAATCCCAGCACTTGGGAGGCAGAGCTCAAGTCTAGCATGGGACTACAGAGAGTTCCAAAACAGCCTGGGCTAGAGTGAGATCCTACCTCAAAAACAAACAAACAAAACAAACCCCACATGACTCCTCCAAAAAAGTATTATTTTAAGCTGCCTAAACCATGCAAATCCCCACAGATGAATACTCGATTTCAGTTCTTTCAGCTATATTTTGATGTTACTTAAGAATTACTGGGCTGGAGTGATGGCTTAGTGGTTAAATGCTTGGCTGTGACACCTAAGGACCCCGGTTCGAGGCTCAATTACCCAGGACCCACGTTAGCCAGATGCACAAGGGGGTGCATGCGTCTGGAGTTTGTTTGCAGTGGCTGGAGGCCCTGGTGGGCCAATTCTCTCTCTCTCTCTCTCTCTCTCTCTCTCTCTCTCTCTCTCTCTCTCTCTCTGTTGCTCTCAAATAAATAAATAAAAATGAGCAAAAATTGTTTTTAAAAAAGAATGACTTTTAGGGGTGATAGGGAGATGGCTCAGCAGATGGCTTGCAAAGCCTGCTGGCCCAGGTTCAATTCCCCAGTACCACAGAATGCCAGATACATAAAGTGGTGCATGCATCTGGAGTTTGTTTGCAGTGGCAGGAAACCATGACATGTCCACGTTTCTTTTTCTCTCTCTTTCTCTTTCTCTCTCTCTCAATTCTTACGAATAAATTTAAAAAAATTTTTTAAAAGGATTTTTTGAGAGGTTCGCTTGACACTAGATGTTGATAAGAAATAAAAAGAGAAGAAACGTGGTTTATCAATATAATAAAATGTTATTTAGCCACCAGAAGAGGAATGATGTATGCTACATGCTACAACATGGATGGGCCTTGAAAACCTTTTGTTAACAAAGAAGCCAGACACCAAAGGACACATGTTGTAGAATTCCATTCAGTGAAAATATTTAGAAAATATAAATCCATAGAGACAGACAGTAGATTAGTGGTTACCAGAAACAAGGAAGAGAGAGTGCATGGACTGACTGTTTAATGGGCACAGGGTTTCCTTCTATAATGGTTAAAATGTTTTGCAGCTAGACTAGAGTGATGCTTATATCACCTTATGAATAGCAAAAAAAATCCAAGTGTGGTGGCGCACGCCTTTAATCCCAGCACTCGGGAGGCAGAGGTAGGAGGATCACCATGAGTTCGAGGCCACCCTGAGACTACATAGTGAATTCCAGGTCAGCATGGACTAGAGTGAAACCCTACATCAAAAAACAAAAAGCAAAAACAAAACAAAAAAACAATCATTGATTTGTGTACTTTAAAATTATTGAAATGAATTTTATGTTAATGTTATATCAGCTAATCTCATATTGCTAGGACAAAATACTTGACTAGAAGCATCTTAGGAAAAGAGAAAAAAAAAAAAAGAGTTTAGGCCGGGTATGGTGGCACATGCTTTTAATCCCAACACTCAGGAGACAGAGGTAGGAGGATCACTTACCTCTCAGTGTTCGAGGCCTCTCTGAGACTACATAGAGAATTCCAGGTCAGCCTGAGCTAGAGTGAGACCCTACCTCAAAAAAAAAAAAAAAAAAAAAAGGAAAGAAAAAAGAAAGAGTTTAACTTGGCAGACAGCTCCAGAGAAAAGAGTCCATCCTGGCACGGAAGGCCTGGCAGGCCTGAGCACAAGGCCTGAGTCACATGTGTCACATCAGCAGGAGGAAGCAGAGGGAGAGAATGGCTAGCAGGGCTGGGCTGTAGTAACGTGTCAAAGCACACCCTCCAGTCACATAACGCCTCCAGCAAGGTTCCACCACCTAAAGCTCCCATGGCCTCCCCAAACAACTGCGGACTGAGCATTCAAATACATTAACCTACAGGGGACATTTTGTACTCAAACCAGCACAGGTGTATTTATTATAATAAAACGATGCATTCATAAGAAGGATGTGACAGGATTCCATATACATGACCAAATATTCTCCTATGAAAAGTGAGAGAAAAGATTGCACTTGATATGTTGGCATAAGGCTTGCCCTGGATACTGATTAAAACAATGTTTTCCAAAGATAAGGGCTGATCACCTACTATGTGCCAACCCCTAAGATGAGTTTTAAAGACAAAAGATTGAAAACTAGATTAAAATAAAAGTACTCCTTGGGCTGAGGAAGTAGCTCAGCAGTTAAAGGTACTTGCTTGCAAAGCCTGCCAGCCAAGGTTTAATTCCCCAGTACTCAAGTAAAGCCAGATGCATGAAGTGATGCATGCATCTGGAGTTTGTGTGCAGTGGCAAGAGACCTTGGTGTGCCCATGTATACAATTTTTCCCCTGCCCTAAAAACTACATATATATATAATAATATAATATATATATTATTTTATTTTATATATAATATATAAATATAAATAAATATATATATAATAAAAAATAAAGTATTTGTTAAAATTCTTGGGCTGGAGAGATGGCTTAGTAGGTAAGGCACTTACCTGTAAAGCCAAAGAACCCAGGTTCAATTCTCCAGGACTCACGTAGGCCAGAAGCACAAGGTGGCACATGTGTCTGGAGTTCATTTGCAATAGCTCTAGAGGCCCTGGCACATCCATTCATTCTCTCTCTCTATCTATCCTCCTCTCTCTCTTTCTTTCTCTCTCTCTCTCTCTCTCTCAAATAAAGAAATAAAATAAGACAGAATATTTTAAAAAATTCTTTCCAAGGCATAAGTAACCCAAGCAAAAAAAAAAAAAAGAAAAAAATATATATTTGGTAACGTTTATAACAATACATGCAGAATGTTTGCCATAGAATCATTACCACAAAAACATAATCGTGGCATTTCTTCATTAGTTCTCATTTCAACTGTCCTACTCATTAGTATATCTGTGAGAGAAAAGAAACAGAAATTCCTTAGCGAAAGAGGATTAAAGGGCTGTGTTCTTAGATGGGTGGGGCAAGGGCAACAGAAACTCCAGGAAAAAGGATGGAATTTAGATGAGATCTGTTAATGTACAAATTTGTTATCTTTCCAAAACTTTCTATCTCAGCAGAGGATAGAGAAATTTACCAGCTGTTCGCTTCTTTTAAAGACTTGTCTGGCATGTAACTATCTTTGCTGGTAGTATATCTATTTATTATTTTAATCAGTCCCAAGTGACTGAAATACATTTCAGATCATTATTAATTTTTTTAACTTCCAGGAACATCAGAGTTAAACTAGTTCACAAAGAGATACTGCCCTATTCTTGAAGACTTCACAACCGTTCTTGGTCATGTTATATAGCACTCATTCTACTATCTCCATGGTTTATCACCCATCTCAGCAGAGTGAAAATGGTTAACATTTCATCTTGTTTGTTTGAAAACCCCACAGAAATCAGGTATGTATAAACTCAGGTTACCATGATACTATGATTTAAGCAGTTTGTTTCTTCCAAACTTCTATCAAAAAAAAAAAAAAAAGAGAGGGGGGAAGGATTCCCTTGAGTTGAAAGGAATGAAACCTTAGTGAAATGTGTGAACTATTTCACCCACAAGAATCTTAATTCTGTGCTTCTGCATTTGAGCTGAATCTCAGTTCTTTCCGTGTGTGTGAACTTTAATGTGTCTTCCCAAATTAGGCATTACTTTATTATTTGAATATGTGTGTGTGTGCTCATTTTTTCACACACATGTACACATGGGCATAAGTACATCAGGGTCTCTTGTCACTGCAAAGGCATTCCAGGCACAGGGACCTGGCTTCATGTGGGTGGGTTCTGGAGAATTAAACCTAAGCCTACAAGTTGTGCAAGCAAGTGTCTTGAAATACTGAGCCATCTATCCAACCTATAGGTATTTCTTTAGAACCATGGAATCATGACCATCAGTTATAGAAGAGGAAAACAAGACCCAAGAAGTTTAAATGACATGGATAAGATCTGGTTAAAAGTACAGATAATTGGACTAGAGAGATGGCTTAGTGGTTAAGGTGCTTGCCTGTGAAGCCTAAGAACTCATGTTCAAATCTCCAGGTCCCATGTAGCCTGACGCAAGTGCGCAATGTCACACTTGCACACAAGGGGGTGCATGTGTCTGGAGTTCATTCCACAGCAGGCAGAAGGTCCAGGCACACCCATTCTCTCTCTCTCTCTCTCTGCCTCCTTCTCTCTCTTACTCTCAACAAACATAAAAATATTTTTTAAAGTACAGATAATTTGTCCATTTGTTTTCCTCTGTTGAGTTGCTAAGTCTGTTGCTGGGAACTAAGCAAAGATACAGACACAGATTTTGTAAATTTCAAGTTGAAAACAAAAAAAAAAAAAAAAAATACAAAAGTCCTATTCACTGCATGTGAGGTTTGAAGGAGACCACCTTGTTTGGTTTGGAAATTCATCATCACCCTCATCAACCTCAATGCTCCCTTGCAAGCTTTCCATATGACTTCCTAGAACCCTGGGGCGTGCTCCTTTTCCCAAGAGTCAGACTGATTTGTCAAAGGTCCAGAAGGTCTTGAGCTCCAGAACACAGAGGCCAGGTTTCTGCCTCATCAAAGGTCCAGAATGGCAGATGTTCAAACAAGACAACAGCACTATGACGTCATGGTGGAAGCACATACTGAAAGCCAGTGAGCTCTGGCTCTTAGCAGGAGGAAATGTCAAGTCAGTTCATTAAAAAACCAAGAAGCAGGTGGGAGACAGGCCCATGGAAATGAAAACCATATAATCAGAGCTCGAGGCATGCCCTGTTGACCAGGGCCAAGAGCAAGCTCGAAATATTATTATGAGTTGACTCATCCAACGCTAGTTAAAGAAAACTACACCCAAAGCTAAGCAACAGTGCAAACTTGCCTCTCTACAAAGGTTGGTACCTTTCTTGTTCTCCTGATAAAGTTAGTCACAGACTTGTGAAAGGAAAGCTCTTCAATGCCAGTTTGGCTCTTTATTCTATTCTATATTAAGCTCAAAATATTAACAAAAACCTGTTGCTAAGGGACATAGATGCATAGTTGTCTAAAATGCAAAATTATGCTGGAAGAAACCCTTTCAGTAGAATTTTGTGGCATATTTCAGTCCTGCAAGGACTACCTCCCTACCGTGCCACCCACGTAGTCTTCATACCTTATCACTGTTGTGTTTCAACCACACAGAGCACTAAGATTCCTGGACTCTCCCGCTGGCTTGTTCTGCCAACATGCCAAAGTGGGTTTTCTATAACTACCTCCTCATTTCCCAATCCCCCAATCTCTCATTCACCTTTTATCTCTCATTCGCCTTTTATCTCTCATCCACCTTTTAAGATCCATGGATTATCATTAAATCATGAATATTGGTAAACACATCTGGGGGCTTTATAGAATACAGGCCTCAAAAAGTAAGGCTCCTCTTTCTGAGTACTCCTCAGGACCTCATCGTGACATACTCACAGAAGCAACTGACAACCGTCTAGGGGATGAATAAGTGGATGAATGGCTGCATGCTTGGCTGAACAGAGCCATGCAGTCAGCTGATGGACTGAATAAACAAGAGTCCTGATTTCTGCCACGTTTGGTGTTCTTTCTTCCTTTCATACTTTTAAGCCCCAAAGGTAAGCTTCTGTCTATCCAGGATGAATATAAGGACTTCCCCATCAGTCAAAGTCTGATTTAGCATCAAGATGCACCTGGGATGCTTGCTGCTGCCCAGATGTGAATTTCAGATCTGTCTCTCTTCCATATGGATTGCACTTCAACCTCCACATTTCTACTGACTTAACTGTCTTGGTTATAATGGCTTCATCTCTAAAATGAGGTGGCCAGCCCTTGTGATTTCAAAGGCCCTAGAAGACATAATCCATGACTACATAGCCCTGTCTTTAGGCCTTGACTGGTATCTACTGCCTAGAGTATTTGCAATACACACAACACACTGAGACAACTGCCCGTCACATCACTGGACATCCTTGCCTTTGTCACTTAGCTATTGGAAAGCACCAGTGAGCTGTTCTCGATTTTGCCCTTGGCCCATGGGTATTGCCTCAACCTGTTCACCAGATGATATTTTTATTTTATGGCTCCAGCAGCCACCTTATACAGGCAACTAGCAAGAGAACAAAGGGACATGCCCATACTCTTAGCCTCTTCCATTCAGAGTGCCTGAGACAGCCAAAGGAGATGCATCTCCTTCAATAGCCAAGTCCTTATTATTGAAGCTTGCTATTTTACATAAGTTCTTATTGTGAAAACCCCCTTATTAAATGAACAATGTAAAACATCACAGTTCACAACACCTCCATGGCTTCATGTAAATAAAGTCGAACTGTGCACGTTGCTTTCATTCCTTTCGAAGCATTTCCTTCCAGCTTGTTTATTATGTCAATGCATTTGTCCCATCTCTATCCCCTATGTAGATGACCTGGTTCTAGAGCACCTCTAAGTGGACAGTAATAGATGTGATAATTTGTGAGCACAGTGAGGAATACCTAACCTAGAACCAGTCAATCAAATGGTCACTCTTTAGATTTTTTTTTTCTGACATATTCAGTAAGCCAAGAGTGATAAGAACAGGAAATATGAAGTTGACTAGATTTGGGGCTAATGGCTTTTTTGTGTCCATGTACACTTTTTAAAACATTTTTGTTTATTTATTTGCAAGAGAGAGTATATGCATGGGCATGCCAGGGCCTCTTGTTACTGCAAACGAACTCCAAATGTGCACTGCTTTATATGTCTCATTTTACAAGGGTACTGAGAAATTGAACCTGGGCATGCAGGTTTTGCAAGCATGCACCTTTAACCACTGAAACATCTCCCCAGGCCCCATGCACATTTTGATCAGTGAGCAAAATGTTGGTCTGCACAAAAAGACAGAGAGAAGGGAAGACTCCCAGAGAAAAGTGGGCTGTGGGACTCTACCGAGGGAGAGCAGGAACAAAGGAGAGAGTCAGAGATGGTATCACTTAATAACAGGCCCAGTGGCACCTCCTACAATTGGACTCAATGGAGTTCTCCCTAATAAAGGTACTTTTGCTGGAGGTAAAACAAAACCCACATGGTATACAAACATATGCATGTATTTGTAATCATACAGTAGCCATATTTACATCTATTCTTCCTCATTATCAGCATCTCTCCATTGAGGCTATTTTCCCATCTCCATAACCGATGATGCCAGGTGAGTATGTGGTTAGTGATTCCCTCTCCATTACATCATGACGGTATTGCTTCTCCACTGTTTTAACATAGCATGAAGCATAGAAAGTAGTATGAAATTTAGAAGTTACATGAACTAAAGCCAGGGCTATAGCTCAGTGGTAATGCACTTCCTTGGCATGTACAAGGTCCTGGATTGGTCCAAAAGAAAAAAGAGAGAGAGAGAGTTAAAAAGTACTTTAAAAGAACTTTCAAATGCCAGCTCTGCACACACTAATTGTGTGATCTGCAGCAAGTTTTTTCCTTAAGTTCCAATTTCTTCCTTTGTAACATGGGACTATCATCTACCTCTTGGGTTTTCTGAGGACGGGTCCTAGCACGGGTCCTAGCACAAAGCTGTAACTAGAGTGCTTATTAGAGCTGGGGGGTGGCTCAGTGGATAAAGGGCTTGTGGCACAAGTGTGAAGACCACAGTTTGGATCTCCAGCACCCTCTTAAATCATGGGTGGGTATTGCGGCCCACTCTGTAATCTCAGTGGATGGAGATGGGAAACCCCGAGAGCAAGCAAGCTAGCTAGACTAGCTGAATCAATGGATTATAGTGAGAGAATCAACAGGCAAGATGGGGAGACCACATCGGGGCTGGAGAGATGGCTAAGTGGTTAAGATGCTTGCCTGTGAAGGACCCAGGTTCAATGCCCCAGAACCCATGTAAGCCAGATGCACATGGTGACGCATGTATATAGAGTTTGTTTACAATGGCTTATGCCCCTGACATGCCCATTATCTCTCTCTCTTCCTAATAAATAAAAATAAATATTAAAAAATATTCAACCTTGCCGGGCATGGTGGCTCACACCTTTAATCCCAGCACTTGGGAGGCAGAGGTAAGTGGATCACCGTGAGTTCAAGGCCGTCCTGAGACTACAAAGTGAACTCCAGGTCAGCCTGGGCTGCAGTGAGACCTTACCTCAAAAAAAAAAAAAAAAAAAAAAAACCTCAATCTGTGGCCTCCACAGACACACATGTGCATGTGGTGCATGTCCACATAGAGATGACCTATATGCCTGCATGCACACATACCACATATATGTCCAACAAACAACAACGAAAAAATAAGCTGGAGAGATGTCTTAGCAAGAAAGAGTACTTTCTGTGCAAGCATGGAAACCTGAATTGGATCCCCAATACCCACATACAAAGCCAGGCATGGTCAGTAACCCAGCACTGAAGAAGGAAGAGACAGGAGGACCACTGGGGCTCTCTGGTCAGCCAATCTAATGGAAAAGTGGGTGAGCTCTAAATTTAGTGACAGACCATCTTGGGGAAATTTGGTAGAAGAATGATAGAAGAGAACACCTAATATTCTTTCTTCATGAATGCTCAGAGGGCATGAGATTTGCACACACACAAGCACACAAAGACACACCCTACTACACACACCAAAAAAGGCTTCAAAAATAAAAACTAAGATAAAGCACTTATCACAAAGATTTGCATCTAGTAGGCATGTGGTATAGATGGTGACAGGAAAGAGTCCTGTCAAGAGAAACCCTGCATCCAAAAGGATGAACGCCTTCATGTGCCTAAGCTCTCTGTTTTTAGAACAGAGCCCTTCCTCCAGGACATGCATCTCTCCTACTCATCAGTGCCTTAGACCTCGATGTCTGGGCCTTGGAGCTACTTTTTCCATTAGACCATGGGCACCCACTAACCTGAGAGAGAAAAATAGTAGCTGGTTTCTTCTTAAACCAAGAGACCATTGTGAGGACCATCATGATTCACTCCTTCCTGGTTTCCTGGAACTCACTGGGTCCCATGTGAGGAGCAGTACACGGGAATTCGGCATGGAAGATGAGGCTGGGCTGGTACAAAACCAACCCCAGCTAGTCTCTGCTGCTCTTTCCCTGCATGTCCTGCACCCTGCCACCCAGGTGTCTGCCGAGTGCATCCTCACACAGTGGCCAGGGCAACAATCTGTATGTGGGCATGAAAGAGCCGGGGGAGGTGGAGGCTGGGTCTGGACGGCGGGGTTCACGTGCAGCAAACACATATGCAATTACCTGCATTTCGCTGCCTTGTTTCTTGGACTCTTTCACTCTCTGATCTGTACTTTCCAATTGGCTTCTCTGCTTGTCCTTTCTTTCTCTTTCTTTCTCTCTCTTTCTTTCTTTTCTTCCTTCCTTCTTTCTTTCTTTCTTCTCCTTCTGTATTCACCTACCTCATTCTTAACTTTCTGCCTAGATTCTACTGCCCACCTGTTCTCTTGTGACTTGGATCACCTGTCCCAAAACCACCACCACCACCCCAAGCTCTCAAACATGCCTGGGCCTTTGTTTTGCCTCTCTGTGACTTTCTCTGTGGCCCAACACTTGCAGTCTGCCACCATCAGCCTGTTCTCAGGACAAGAGGATGGGTGACGGACATTTCCCCCAAGACGGAAAAGTTCCTTCCTTCTCACTTACCCCTCGTCTCCTCACACAACATGAGTGACGCCTGTCCTTGGCATCTCCTCTTAGGAAGTGTAGGAAGTGGCTTCTGGCTTTCTGTTATGTAATTTTATGCCATCTATACCCAGATGACAGTACAAAGATGTACTTGCTTGTTGGCATAAGTCAATGTACACACAACTAAAAGGGTTTTTTTTGTTAATGATCAAAGGCTGGAGGAGCAGCTCAAAGGTAGTGCACTTGTCTAGTATGTACAAGGCCTTAGATTCAATCCCCAGCACCACAAAATAAACAAAAACTAATCAATACTGCAAACGCCTGGTGTGGCAGTTTGAATGTAAAGTATCTCCTGTATCCTCAAGGGTTTGTGATGATGCCTCATACTTAGTCCCCAGCAGGTGGAGTTTTGGGAAGTGGGCTTTTCTGGAAGAGATATGTTGCTGGTAAGGACTTACTTTGAGGTTTATCAATCCCGGGCACTAGGTATTGCAAGCTAGCTCACTCTTACTACTCTCCCACTCTCTCTCCTGCTGCTGCTGCTGTATAAAGATATGAGCTACTTCCAAGGTTTTCTCCACCATGATGAAACTTTCCCTCAAAACTGTATCCCTATGATAAACCCATTTCTCTCATAAGCTGCTGGTGGTGGGTGTTTGGTTCCAGTAGCAAGAAGATAACTGCTACACTTGGTTAGCACTTGAGTAGATCTTTTGTTTTGTTTTTAGAGTTACAAGCCTTTTCTAAAAATAAGCTTTGCCTGGCTGCAGATCCTTGGACCTTACTCCTGTTCCCTAAGCTTTTTTTTCTTTTTTCCATTGAGATAACAACCAATTGCTGTAACGGGAAGAATGTTCTGCCCCTATACCCATGCATCGAAGTTGTCTGTGAAAACAACTGAGTGTGATCTGTTGGGGCTACTACTAAACACTAATTAAGCTTTGGAAATCAATACAGCAATTGTGTGTGTGTGTGTGTGTGTGTGTGTGTGTGTTTGTGTCTGTGTGTGTGTGTGTGTGTCTACATATGTATTTCCTAATGTAATGCGCCCCACTTGAGAAGAATCCAGCCCAGCATTAATGATGAGCCCAAGGCCCAGAGCACAGGCATATTGCTTAATTTCCTTTCTCTCCTGAAAACCACATCAAGTTCTGCTATGTCAAGTGAAGTTATTTCCTCTGCCAACAGACTTCCTGGCCTTCCCAGGTTGAGTCAGGAGCCTCACCTCCTCAGTGTCCCAAAGCATCTTACACTGTGCCCTACCTGCTTAGCAGAGTCACACTGGTCTGCTGACAGATTTGTTTTCCATGTTATGGGTTGAACTATGCACTCCCTACACACACACACACACACACACACACACACACACACACACACACCAGGATTAATATGCTGAAGTCCTAACCACCAACACCTCAGAATGTGACCTAGCAGGAAAACAGGGTGGTTGCATATAATTACTTGAAATGATGTCATCGTAGATTAGGGTGGGACCCTGCTCCAGTATGACTAGCTTCCTTATAAAAGGGGAAAATTTGAATACGGACACACAGACGGGGAGAATGCCATGTGAACAGGAGGCAGAGATCTGGGTGGTGAGTCTATAAGGGAAGGAACACCAAAGATGTGCCAGCAAACTCTCAGAGTTCAGGGAGAGGCACAGGACCGAGTCTTCCCCTCAGCCCTCACAAGCCCATGCTACAACCAGCTTGACCAGAGCTAAAACGGTACATTTCTGTGGTCCCGGTCACTCCACTTGTGGTACTTTGTGCCTGTACCCTTAGCACACAAATGCATCCTACTACACTATGGGCTTCTTAAGGGTAGAAATATGACTCTGTCCATATTTGTTTTTTAATAATTTCTTATTTATTTATGAGGAGAGAGTGGGCATACCAGGATCTCTTGCACTGCAAATGAACTCCAGATACATATGATACTTTGTGCATCTGGCTTTATGCAGGTACTGGGATCAATCTTGGGACATCAGGCTTTGCAAGCATGTGCCTTTAACTGCTAAGCCATCTCCCCAGGCCTGTCCCCATCTTTTTATCCACTGAACACAGAGAAAGGTGCAGGTGATCTATTTATCTGGTCAGTGATGCCTTCTAACTTCAACCAAGAAGCAGTCCCCCACCTCTCACACCCCTCTCAACACTGACTAGCCACTTTACCTTAGATAGGCCACACCAGCAAGAGAAAGTTGGGATGGGAGGAAAAAAGATATATTCTAACCCAAATATACCACAACTTCTCAATCATTTTCTGATACCAATTCAACAACTAAACCTGTATTTTCCCCTTACTTTCCCTGTAAAAATAGAAGCTTGTTCAGGAACGAAACCTCCAGTGAGAAGTGTTGGCAGGTCCACTGAGAAAGATGATCCGGTTGGCAGGTCCTGTCTACCTGGCTGGGTCATCGGTTCTCCGTAACTACTCAGCAAGGTGAGATAAAAGTGCCCTTTGGTCTGCAGAGCTCCGACTGGGGGTGACTCAGCTCACGCCTCTCACCCACCGTTCTGATTAAATGAAGTCACTAAAGGGAAAGAGGGTGACTAAGAACTGGGTTCATGGAGAAACAAACCACTGTGAGCACCAGAACAAAAAGTCCCTCTGGTTTTGAAACCTAAATCACAAAAGAAAATAATGTAATCTATCAATTACAATAAGCATAATTTATCTTTCAATTTTTTTGAAATTATATATATAATGACATGTAGTCTATATATAATTTTATATATGACTATAATACACACATATAGTGTCCAAGAAATGTGATTTAAAAGGTGTTATATGTATGTATGTGTGTACTGCCTTGCCAGCGTTTAATACTTTGCTTGAGAGAGTAAATTCCAAAACTTACTAGAACCTTCCAGAACACCACTGGGAAGTACATTTTCCAATTTTCCTGACTGGAATTTGATTCCAAAAAAAAGGAGAAATGTATCAAGAAAGGGGCATGTCATATTGGCAGGTTAACAGGTTATAAAAAATAAAAATTACAACTGTAGCCATGCTCTGGAAAATATTCCCTGACCTAGCAAGACATTGACTACTGAACCAACAGCTTGCTTATATAATTACAGTGTGTCTATAAACCTGGTTGATATGATATTCTTGTTTAACTATTAACCTGTAGATTTCCTGGAGTTTCCACACTCAAAAAAAAAACACCTAAAACATGAAATATGACACATTCCACTTATTAACCTATAAGCAACTACTACAGCATTTGTTTAAAGGAAGTTAGTAAAAAATACAAGTAATGTCTTTTAAGTTTCAGATATATTCCAGGAGCATTTTCTTATGTTCTCTTCTCTCTCTCTCTCTCTCTCTCTCTCTCTCTCTCTCTCTCTCTCTGTGTGTGTGTGTGTGTGTGTGTGTGTGTGTGTGTGTCTCCCTCCCCCTCCCTTCTCTTTCTTTTTATCCTTCTAAGGAATTGCTCTGTCGATATTACCATTCATCTACTGACACTGGATTTTAGAATTCAAGATTCCTTTTCATGCCTAGATTTAGAACTCGAGTCCTTGTTTACTATGAAAAAAAATCACATCAATAATTCCCAAATCCATTGTAAAGACGGGGCTCTCTGATTCATAGTAAGTATGATATATGTATCTAGAATTCTAGTTTGATTTCTGTACATTTTTGTCCTTTCCTTAAGTCCTTCTATGTGAGAATGTCCTTAAAGGCTTAAGGAAAGGAAGAGAGATGCAAATTTGTTTGTGGAAAGGTTATCATAGCAAAGTACCTCAAATGTAGACATGCAGTCAATAAACACTGGTAGAATAAATGAACCATAAGGTCTGGTCAAACCATGCTCCATACATGACCTTCTGCATGACCGCACAAATAATTGTCAGCCTCTCCATTTATAAGGTGAAGAACTTGAAGATGGATGTTACATAGGTTTTTCCAAAGCTTCATAGTTAATAAATAGAAGAGAAAACTGCCTTGGGTCTACTTGTACCTACACAATGACTTAAACACAACCATTGACCAAAAGCGTACTTGTTCAATGGTTCTAAGCAAATCTGTTTTCATTAATTATTTGGCTGAGTATGGTGGCACATGCCTAGCATTTGGGAGGCAGAGGTAGGAGGATCGCTGTGTTTTCAAGGACAGCCTGGGACTACAGTGTGAGTTCAGGGTCAGCCTGGGCTAGAGTGAGACCCTACCTCAAACAAAAAAAAAAAAAAAAAAAAAGCTGGGCGTGGTGGTGCACACCTTTAATCCCAGCACTCAGGAGGCAGAGGTGGGAGGATCACCATGAGTTCAAGGCCACCATGAGACTACATAGTGAAATCCAGGTCAGCCTGAGCTACCTCAAAAAACCAAAAATAAAAAATAAAATAATTTGTTTGTGCAGATGTGTATGTGTTTATGTGTGAGTGTGCGCATACACACATGCCACAGTGCACACGTGGAGGTCAGAGAACAACTTTAGGTCCATCCTCAATAGCCCACCTGTCTTGAGGCGGGGTTTCTCTACTCTCCCTCCACCTCCCACCTCACCATCAACAGTGCTGGGATGACAATAGCCAGCAATGCTTCCCGCTTTTTGCAATGGTTCTGAGGATCAAACTCAGCTACTCAGGCTTGAATGGTGAACACTTTATGCACTGGGCCATTCTCCCAGCTTCCTGAACAAATCTGTTGTCCAAGTTCTCTCTTTAGGTATGTATGTCCAGGGCTTTTGGGGTTGCCGTTGTTAGTTTTTCTTTTGTGTTGTTGTTTGTTTGTTTGTCGTTTTCAAATGGCAAAGGGGTAATGGAGTATAGGAAGGAGTAAATACAATGGGAAGTCTACTTGACAAGGTTTTCAAATACCTGAGAAATTCTGTTGGTTCTTCATATTTACTGCAAAATAATGCCCAAGTTCTCCGCCGCAGTCAGCCTAAGACTACTTAGTGAATTCCAGGTCAGCCTGGACTAGAGTGAGACCCTACCTATTTACATAAATAAATAAATAAATAAATCCCATATTTTTCTTATCATTTTATTTCCTTGGTTCCTCAGATTCCAGCCTTACACCTCAGTCTAGCTTATCGTACTCATGTGGGGATGGCAGAAAGAGAAGAAAGGTAGGAAGTACACAGCCAGGCACTCAACGTCCAGAGCTTCTATTTAAGACACAGGTGTGACTGCTCTGCATTAGCTGGAGATGGAGCCAAGGGGGAACTCCTTGCTTTGAATAGAAATTTGAGCCTGATGTGGTGGTGCACACCTTTAATTCCAGCATCCAGAGGCTGAGACAGGAGAATCGTTATGAGTTTGAGGCCAGCCTGGAGCTATAGAGTGAGTTCCAAGTCCACCTGGGCTAGAGTGAGGGCCTATTTGAAAACAACAAAAAAATATGTGCACAAGGAAATTCACAGCCGGGCACGTGGTGCATTTCTGTAATCTCAGCACTTGAGAGGCCGATGCGGGAGGATCACCATGAGTTTGAGGCTAGCCTAGGGTATATAGTAAGCCCTATTCTGAAATAAATAAGTATATTGGTAGAGGATATATAGATAATAGACAAATGTATAGGTGATAGACATATAGATAGATGAAAAAATTTGATCAAACACTGTCTAGCTCTTTTACCACAAAAATACAACTTCAGGTTCTGTCACACAGTCCACTGTAAGAACACAGTGAGATTCATTCATAGCTCAGGGAAACTGCACTTGTTATATTTGCATAGAAATAACCAGGAAGAAAGGAAATCACCAAGCCAAAGAGGAACCAAGGTGGCTGTGGTGTTTTAACGCAATGTAACTTGGATGTGGAGGACACACATTAGGCTCAGTTCTACTTGGTTTCTCGGTGATGCAGCCTAGCAGCAGCAAATGGAACCAACACGTGTTATCTGATGCTTTAACCCTAACTTCCAGGAGATCCTCATCAGCGTCTGTCAGTGGACAAATGGTAATCAGCCTCCTTCAGCCAGATGGAAACGTACACATGGAATTCAACCTGAATGAGTCAGATTCAGTATTCCAAGTTCAACAGACACTTAAAGGGACACAACAAAAGGAACTTATGAAAAGCTAAACACAGCTGGGCGTGGTGGTGCACATCTGTAATCTCAGCGCTTGGGAGGCAGAGGTAGGAGGATCCTGTGAGTTCAAGGCTGACCTGAGACTGCAAAGTGAGTTCCAAGTCAGCCTGGGCTAGAGCAAGACCCTACTTCTATAAACCAAAACAGAAGAAAAAAAACCGGGGGGCTCGACTCAGCTCAGTCCTTGTTCATGACCATACTTGAACCAGACATGCCTGAATCTGGCTAAATTCCTACAGAATCTGATCACATTTTCTATTTCCAGCTATTTCTCTTATGCAGTGGGTTTTATAGATAATTTTGGAGTGAGACCTCCAGGGAAGTCACTAGGAGCTCAGATTGTGGGATCAGGCTGACCTCAATGAAAGACTGATCGGCCGCCATCAGCTTGACATCTAAGTCCAGTTCTTAACCTCTCTGGCCTCGGGTTTTCCATCTACAAAGCCAGGTATCACCTCCCTGGGCATGTAGATGATACATTTCACATGTGTCTCAGTATCAGGAACATAGAAAGAAGCCACAGCAATGATACCATTTGGGCTGGAAGGAATTCGCGCTTCACTGTATGGATGGTACCTTAACCTCATTCTGGATATGACAAACAGATGTGAGCTCCTCCCATCAGGGCTGCTCTGTCCTCATGTACCTTTCACCTTCCTTCATTTTCAGATCCCTTATCACAGCCTTCCTTCCTAAGCACACACAATGCATATGATGTGAGTAGCGCTAAGCAAAGGCGCGCTCACAACTCAGTCAAAATGTCTTTCAGTAGTGCCCCCAGGGGTTAGGTAAGAATGAAAGAAAAATATGGTTCTTAAATTTGTAGGAGACATAGCCAGAAACCTGTGTGGGTAACATGGGGAATGACGACAGAAGAAGACTTTTATCTTCACACAAAGGAAATGATGGACCCGCTGAGCTATGTTGTGTCCCTGAGCAAGAAAGCCAGGTCGTGAGGATGGTGTGAGAGCTGTTTTTAATGCCCTTTCTAAACAAAATGTGGAGTCAAGGAGGACAGGCTGAAGACAGTGAGGGGAAGAATTAACAGACTGCTTCTGCCCGGAGAGGAAAGACAAGAAATGCAACACACAGAGGAAGAGAACAGCTTAGGGGAAGGACCCCAGGATGGAGTAAAAGAGATGGGTGGCTTGTTTCAGCGGAAGTGAACAATGACCTAAATTCTCACAGTTAGGAGAAACACCACTCAGACATTTCCTGTGGGCCTGGCCCAAGAGGTAGCTGGAGGAAGAAGGGACCGCAGTGGTACAGGTTAACAACTTCCCATTAAAGCCAAAGTGGAATGCAATCTGGGAGCCCTCTCCTACAAAGCCCCCACGACTCACCCAAGTGAAGTCATAAAGGCAGGGTCAGTAAAGAGGACAAACAGTAAATACTTTGGGCTTCGTAGGACATACTGTCTCTGTTGTAACTACTCAGATCTACCATGATAGAGCAAAAATCAGCCACAGAAAAGAATAAACAAACAAACAAAAAGAAGTGACCTTCGCTGTAATGCAATAAAACTTTTATTTGTGGACACTGAGTTGGAATTTGATATATTTGTCATGTGCCATGAAATATCATTTTGATTTCTTTTTCTCTATCATTAAAAAAATGAAAATGGGGACTGGAGAGATGGCTTGGCGGTTAAGGTGTTTGACTGAGAAACCAAAGGACCCAGGTTCAATTTCCTAGAACCCACGTAAACCAGATGCACAAGGGGCAAATGCACCTGGAGTTCATTTGCAGAGGCTACAGGCCCTGGCATGCCCTTCTTTCTCTCTCTCTCTCTCTCTCTCTCTCTCTCTCTCTTTCTCCTTGTAAATAAATAAATAAATAAATAAAACTTTTAAAAATTATTTAACAAAAACTTTAAAAATAATAATAATGGGTTCCAAACTACAGCTAGATAGAATTACTTTGGCTGTTGTATAGCACAGTAGGGTAATTATAATCTATGATATCATATATTTCACAATAACTAAAGGAGAAGACTTAAAGGTCCTCAGTATGTAGAAATAATACTCTCTGTGATGGTTTATGGTGATGAACAACTTGACAGGACCTAGAATCCTCCAGGAGACTTATCTAGATTAGATTAGCCTCTGGGCATGCTTGTGAGGAATTTTCTAGATTAGGTTAATTGAGGTGGGAAGATCCACCTTAACTTCTGGCAGCACTAGTCCACGGTCTGGGATCCCGCACTGTATAAAAAACAAGAGAGAGACTACTGCCTAAGAATCAGCATTCATCGGCTCGCTGCCTCCTCACCATGGGCTGAATGTGACCAGCTCTGCTTCAAGCTCCTGCCATGATGCACTTTTTAACCTAGAACCATCAGCTGAAATAAACCCTTCTTCCCTTAAACTAATTTTTGTTGGATATTTTGCCCCAGCATCAAAAAGGTGACTAATACAGTATCTGGAGAGAAAGAAATGCCAATTGCTCTAATTCGATCACTACTCACACCATACATTTACTGAATTAACAAACTAGACCCCACAAATAGGTTCAAATATATTAATTAAAAAATAAAAGATAACCAGGTGTGGTGGCACATGGCTTTAATCCAAGCACTCAGAAGGCAAAGGTAGGTGGATCTCCATGAGTTCAAGGCCACCCTGAGACTACATAGTGAATTCCAGGTCAGTCTAGGTTAGAGTGAGACCCTACTTGGAAAAAATATTTAAATAAATAAAAATAAAAATTAGAGCTAGGCTATAGCTCAGGGATAAAACACTCTTGATATGCACAAATCCCTGGGTTGGATCTCTGGCACCACCAAAAACCATGGGGACATCTGTTTTAGCACATGTGCTGTACTGAAAAAGGTGAGTTTGAACTGGATTTGACCCAGAGGCTAACTTTGCTGGCTGCAAGGACCTCACCATGTTGTGAGACACACCTGGCTGTCTCCTGTCTCCACCGCTTACCCTCAATCCATGGGGGGAAATGTTAGCAGTTAGTTTACTTGCTTATAAATTAAAGATAAGAGTATGTGCTTATGGAGTTTATGTACACTCCAAAGCATTATAAATGAGGGGCTGGAGAGATAGCTTAGTGGTTAAAGGCACTTGCTTACAAAGCCTGACCATTTGGGTTCTATTCCCTAGCCCCAAAGTATAAAGCCAGAAGCACAAAGTGGCACATACGTCTGGAGTTTGCTTGCAACAGCAGGAGGCCCTGGTGCATCCATATGATCTCTCTTTAATGAATAGACATTTTTTTTAAGCACTGTAAATGAAAAGTGGCTGGTAAGTAGTAAAGATCATCATGGAGATGATGACAATCATGGTAGTTTTGGGGACCGTGGGTGTGGGGGAATCTGCATCCTAAGGCTGAGCCCAAGGATCTAACTGATGAAAGATGTGCACAGTAGAAAGAAAAATAGATGACCAAGAGATGAGTGCCACTTCCATCCGTCAAGTCACAGCAGAGTTGATAGAATCACAGTAATTTATGAGCAACTGTGCTGAGTGTAGATTATAATCTGGATATCCTCTTCAACATGGTAAGATGAGGTTCCTGGACTACACATGCAGCAAGGCGTAGGGACCATTTCAGTGGGGGCAGGTGGTGCAAGGACACAGGGGTGCAGGTGTGGGGGTGGGCCGTGGCAGTGGGGATCGTCAGGGAGGAAGTGGGAAATCACTGCACTTAGGGCTATCCCCACAGATCTCTCTGCCTTATCAGAAAGAAGCCGACTAGTAATAATTTTCAAACTGCTTCTGATAACTCTTCTGTGTCCACAGACTTTGAAACCAGCATGGGACACAGAGAAATTCATTTTAGTCCTAATAGTCTCCTCTGGACAATTTATCTTGGTTCCACATGCTAAGCACCTGCTCGAGCTACTAAGCAATATCCTGTCTATTTTTAAAAAACTTTTATTTATATATTCGTTCGTGTGTGTGTGTGTGTGTGTGTGTGCGCGCGCGCACGCGCGTGCGCAGCAGGGTCTCATGCTGCTGCAAACAAATGCCCATCAAACTGTACATGGGTGGGTGGCTGGCTGGGCTAGCAGGCTTTCAAAAGCAAGCACCTTTAACAAATGAGACATCTCTCAAAACCCCAATTCTCAGCATATTTTTAAGAGGCCAGTGCCTTATCTATTAGGCTACTGGGACCCATGCTCAGCATATATTTAAAAGAAAAAGTTAGCAAAGGATTATGCAACCTTTATATCTGTTTAGAGGACCTATGTAGGAGACATGATGCTTCCTCAAACATCCTAAATTCCTTTTTATGCTATTCTTGCAATTTCCAAATGATCAAGCAAAGACAGAATGAGCCTATGAATGCAAACAAGAAAGCATACATAAGATGGTAATTGTATTGCAATTTAATCACATCTAATCTTTTAGGAGAAAAATGATAGTTATCCCCACCAGTGCAAAACAATTTCATGGTTGCACATTTATTGAGCCCCTACTATTTATAGGGACAGTGCTGAAAGAGTTAGAGTAGCAAATACATGTGAGAAGTTTCCCTAAGGGCTGGTAAGATGACTCAGCAGTTCAAGGGACTTGCTTGCAAACCCTGCTGCCCAGGTTTGATTCCCCAGCACCCATGTAATGCCAGATATACAAAGTAGCGCATATGTCTAGAGTTTATTTGCAGCTGCAAGATGCTCTGTCATATTCATTCTCTCTCTCTCCTCTCTCTGTCTAGCTCTTTTCTCTTGCAAGTTAATAAATGTTTTGTTTTTTTAACGTATGCTTAACCAGGAGGGTCTTCCAAATGAGACAGTGCAGAAAAGCAAACAATAATTCTAGGGCTTAAACCTCGTAGCTTAAATGAAGTAGGCACTGGCAATCGAACTAGTAGCATCTGCAGAATATCAGAGGACTCATAAGAAAGCCCACCACATTAATTCGTGTATCACCATTTCTTGTGCAAAGAAAAACAATCTCTCCTGACTGTCCCATGAGCCTTCCCTTGTCAGCCTGCTGCTCTCCCCTCCCCCCCCCCAAAAAAAAACAAATGAAGCCTCTAAAATATAGTAGTGATGTTGATGGGGGAGGAGTATGAATGTGGAGTTCCAGCACTGGTGTGTGGCTTAGTGAAAGAACTCTGGGCAAAGAATCAGTAGTTATGTTTACCTATGGCTCTAATTTCTGCAGGCAAAGCATTACTGCCAAGGCCTCCCTCTGCTCATCTATAGAATGAAGGAGCTGGACTAAACTCCTTTCATAGCCTTAAGTCTGATCAGACAATATGGGGATGTGTAAACACACATTCACTAAGGATATGAGAAGATTACATCACACCTGATGGATATATAACTTGTGAGGTTATCAAAATCAACTGTAGCTGTAATTGTTCTAACCCATTAAATAAGTTGGCCACCTTTCATGCTTGCAACTGAAGCTTAAACAATTAATTATTCTGTGACAATGCACTCCAGACAAAAATCATTTACAGAATGAAAAAAAAATCTGTAAGGTAACTAATAATTCAGAAATGCCCCAAAATGTGGCATTTCCCAAACAAGAATTTAATTCAGATTATTACATTTTTGTTATCATTTTCATGTGGCTCTAGATAGCTATAAGCAGTGTACATAAAATAAGTTTACATTGTAGAGTATGTACTATTTACATAAGACATTTTGGTTAAAAATAAAATTAGAACTTATCCAAGAATTAAAATTGTTCAGATGCATAGACCTCCAACCCATAACTGCCAACCTCTATAATTTGGAATATTCTGGCCTAACTTTAAAAATAATTTTATCTTTATATGAAAAATTTAAAGATATTTTAAAGAGAAAAAAATCACATGGAACATCAGTGGCAAGATAAATGAAAATTTCAACTCACGGCTAAAACATGCAAGTAGAAAGAGAGTATGAATATCTTCACTCAAATTGGCAAAGATTTATTTTTCAAATTATCATACTCAGATGAAGAAAAACAGAACTTTTGTGAAGAGCAATGCACTTGGCAATATTTACCATGATGCAGAAAAGGAGACAAGAGGAACTTTCAAACATTATTGGAGACCATAAAAATTAACATTCCCTCTGCAGAGGGCATGTTGCCAATATATCCACGCATGTCCTTTGACCCAGGGCTTCCACTTTCAGGAACTATCCTAAATAAATAATTGGATAAGTGTGCAATGATATATGCCCAAGGAATTCTTTGCAGTATAGGTTATAACTGAAATTAAACATAGGAATTAATGAAAATCCAATGGGAGAGTGAGTAAACAAATGGGTATATTCTTGCAAATTAAGGTATGCAATTGCAGAAGAGAGTAAGGTGACCCTATGTGCACTAATATGGGAAGAAGGCTAAGATTCATGGCAGAATATAAAAGGACAAGTTGCAAAATATCCTATATGGTAAAACAGCACATGTGAGTATATATGTACACGTGAAAATACCCATCAAATGTCAACAGTAATCATATGATGACAACTACATGATGACATCCAAGTAGAAGAGGAAAGAGTTGGAAAGAAGAGGGGGGTTCAGTGGAGGGGAAGACAGGGGAGGAGAGACGAAGGAGGGTGGAGAGAGGGGACTATGATTAGGGTACATCGTGTATATGTATGGAGACTGTCAATCAAAAGTTTCTTCAACATTAATAGTAATGCATTCAGGGTAGTTTGACTTAGAAGTGCGTTTTCTATTCATAGCAGTAATTTCTCTTTGGTTTAAATGTTTTCAATGAGTATGTGCCATTTTCATAGCAATAGAAAAAACTGTTTTCTAATGGAAAGAAAATAATGGAAAGTGGGGGAGGATTGGACATCCATAACCTGTAGCCTGCTTCCTGGAATTGAGTCTGAGGCCATTGTGTGTATAATATTGAGTTATCATGATGCTTGTGGCAATATTCAGATTATATTTATGCAAAGGCAACAGATTGGAAATTATGCATGTAAATATATATTAACTTGAAATTACTTCACAGTTAGTGAAATAAAAGGTGACTAAGTAGACCTTCCAGTTGCACATATCTTGAGCTGTTCATATGTGAATGTACAGAACAGAAAAAAAGACTGAAAGAATAGGTATCGAAATACGTTCTGCAGTAAGTAGTCATTGTATTTTCTTTTTCTATTAAATATATCTGTAATGAACATGGACTATTTATATAATCTTTTGAGTTTAAGAATATTCCTTGAAGATTGTTCAGGTTTTAAAATCCTGGAAAATAGGATAAATGATGTTCATATATGTAACACAAAAGGATGACATTTGCAATCCTTGTAGCCAGCATTATATTTGCCAGCAAGAGACCCTCCTAAAGCCTTCTACAGATAACATACATCATGCTATAAAGAACTGGAAACAACACAAACACACATGAATCCCAGGAGACCCAAGGTGCCTATTCTGACTTGGTGTCCTGAGATGTGCATACTAAGTTATAAAGCATGCTGGCTCAGATTACAGTCTAAACATGACAAGTCTGTCTGACAGAAGCTGACAAAGGAATCTGCCCAGAAGGAAGCATTCACACATTTCCTTCCCCAGCGTGGGATGAATGAGAGGTAGAAGCAAAGAGCTCGGTGGGGTTAAGCTCTTTCTGACCATTTTACCACCTGTTTCTGAATTTGCCGTACAAGCATTTCTTGTGTGACTTAAATAAACTCATATTTTAAGGCAAAATAGGAAATGAGAAAAACTGTGTTTCCACAGAGTGAAACTTCTTGTACATTTTCAGGTGGAACCAGGAGATGTCAGACCTCTCCCTCCCTTTCTCAAAAGAACATTCTGGCTGATAACAATGGCTTTCTCTCCCGGGTTGTGTAGATGACACATTTTTCCTGTAGCTTGTCTTCCTGGATGTGCAGGAATTCCTGCACTTTCTGGGTGCCCTTCCTGTTAACTTACAGTTCAGATTTCCTCAAAAGGCATACTACTGCTTGAATATTTGAAAAACGTCAGCTCAGCCCCCAGACAGCTAATATAAACAAGATGAAAAGCATACCACCTGAAGTTAAAACTGTAGAAAACAAAATTTCTTTTTAAGAAATTCTTTCTCGGAATCTCGCCGTTGGTAAGACTGGAAAGAAGCAGCCCAGTCGTCTCTGCTCCCAGGCAGTCTGTAATTCTTTGCCTCTGCTATGCCTTCAATTAGAGGTCTGTAAAGCTGAATTATAGTTATCTAGAAAGTTCGTAAAGGTCCTTGAATTGAACATGTTGTTAAATTTTTCAATACTCTGAGAATGTATCCACCTTTCACTTTTCCTCCCATTTCTCTTGGCTAGAGTATTAGAAAGAAGTCTGGTACTGCATTTAAAAAAAAAGAAGAAGAAAAAAAAAAAAAAAGAAAGAAAGTTTTGGCCATTTGAGGATAGCCTAGCTGAATTAGGCCAATTCCACATATAAATCCAGGCCAAGGCTCTTTTGCCATCTCTAAAAATGATCGCTCACTTCTTTCCACCAATAATTTTCCTTTTGGACAAGAACTTTGTGTTCATAGCAGACACACTTTCCAAATGGGATCCAGTTGAGAAAGCTCATCTGGGTGAATGGAAATTGATTTGAAAGACTTGATCCACTATAGGCACATCCACAGTGGAAAAGTGCCACGTGACTTTCTGTGCAGCTCTACTTACGGTCAATCAAAAACTCTATGCAGAACAGAAGAATATATAGAGTTTAGTTTAGACCCTAAGGTCCAAATGAAGGCAGAGAATCAAAGTACACACCACCTTTTTCATGCAACTGCCTGACAATCCAACCTGCCAAAAAGAATCACTTTTGACTCTAAACTTTGATATTTCTCTTCAATACCTGTCCCTTTATCCCATGTTCTAAGGAGTCCCTCACATACTGGCTTTCACCAACCAGACAGTAATTTCCTTGAAGGTAAAGGCTTCATTTTAAATATTCTAGTGTGATCCAAATTCGGTGTGTGCATACACACACACATATACATATGTGTGTGCATGCATGTACTTATATATACACACATGCACATATACAGACATGAGCATATATGCAATAATGTGCATATATACTATATATGTGTATGTATACATATTAGATTAAAGTGGATGACTGAGTGAATGTTTACCGAATACAAAGCAACTGGATGCCATCTTTTTTCCCCCAACATGTTGTCTCATGGACTGATTCTTCCAAACTGTTATTTTTCTGCACATTTATAAGAATTTTAGTTACCCAGACTTGAGGACTATCACCACCTTAAAATGCCAGTTCTTAGGGTTACCAGTACTCTTAGCTTCTCAGAGAATTCCATCTTCCCCTAATTGTACAGGAAAAACCACAGTCCTACTCTAAACTGCAACATATTGCTATTTTCTTGGGCTGAGATACAAGACTTTTATCAGGTAGGATTCAGAAATGGTATAACAACTCCAAAAGGGGGAGCAAACAGTCTATTAGACATTTTAAGTCACCAGCACTTATTCCAGTGGTACTCACTAGTTTTCAGTAGTAGCCAACTCACTTCATTCTACACACTGTGGAATGGATTATGCTTTCTCTATGGGAAGAAAGGAATCCTCCAGAAACAAGTCACTAAAGGTCCCATAGGTATCTAATAAGCACCCCTCAGCTTTCTCATACCATGTCAGGAACCTTAAAAAAAAAATCCCTCCCCAGATAACAATAAGTCTGCAGAATACAATTTTATTAAAAATAAATTAAATTGAGAAAAATGAAAGAAATCAACATAGTCCTGAACTTATGACCTGTTATAGACTATCTCGCGAAATACATGGAAATTCTCACTTAAAAGATTTCACTGTGGTTATCAGTAAAACGGTACAGTCCCCTCGTGTTGCTGTAATGCTTAAGAACACACTTTCCCCCTAACCCTCCCCCCACCAAGGTACAGAAGCATCTTCAAAATGGACAAACACGTCTACATCTTCACTGCTGTAAGTAATTGGTGTACAGTGCAAAATCTCAGAAGAGCAGGACTCCTTTAGTCTGCTTTTTGAATAACATGCTGCTATCCGCACTTCACCTCTACTTCCCTTAAAAATCAAAAGTTACCTAATGTTCAAAGCGAAATCAATACAAATTTAGCTAAACACTGGCAGCGGTGGTTCATTCCCCCAAAGAATCTACGAGTACATTAATTTCCCAGCAGTTTAGCTTGAGTTTTACCTTTCATCTCCACCTCAAGACTTTCTGAAAGTTTGTGTTCCTGTTGCACACAAAATCAGTCAGAACGTGTGCGTGTGCACACTAAAGAAATTTACAATTACATAAAGCCTTGCACATTTAGACGCTACCAACCTGCTACATCTCTCCTGACTGTGCAAAAGGCAAAAAGAGCTCAGTAATCCTAGCAGAAGAATGCAAATAACGCCAATGCACAGCTGAACTGCAAGCCGTGCCTTACAGGAACTCTCTGTGTCTGCAAAAAAAGACACACACTAAACAGGAAATGCAACTGAGCTGTGGAAAACCTCAAACTTAAAAATGCAATCGCCAGGCGAAAATTGCATCCATGCATTCATAAATGCATGCATAACCCTTTGCATTTTTTTGCAAGTAATGCAAACACGCTCTTACCTTTCGACTGAGACATTTTCCCCTTTCCTTTGATGGGGGAGGGGAGCACAAAAGACTTTGCCTTGCTTCTCTTCTCTAGCTAGTTTTGCAACAAAGATGCAAGCTGCAGGCGTGCAATCTTCATGCAAGTGGAGTTTCTCTTGACCGATGGAGCAGATGGACTTTCGGGGAATCGAGATGGAAATGCACACCTTGCAAAACAGTCTGGAAAGTGATTTTTTCCCCCTTAGTTGCAACGTTAGGGAAGGCTGTGCTGCAGCTACATGATGGGCCAGGGCTGGCAGCTAAAAGCTCCAAACTTGGAACTGAGTATCTTAGTGCGCAGACGTCCTTCCTGCGAAGGGCGCTGGGCTTGCTGGGTAATGTAGTTCCCATGTCGAGTCCACGGGGCTCTGATTTAAGGAAACGTGCTCGACCCAGTCGCTGAGCGAGATGACTGGGCGCCACAGAGATTGTACTTAGATAAACAAGTCAGACGCACATTTGGTCATAAGGGAAGGGAGAGAGGCGGCAAGGCTAATGAAATGGGGCATTTTTGTTCCCGAAAAGCCCACAGCTAGGGAATATTGGGGTACCCGAAGAGCTTTGGGCACCCCTTGGAGGTCCATGCGGGTGTTCAGATAAACTGATTTTCCAGTTCAGCACCTGTGAAGCGTCCCTACCTGTACACGTGTCACTCTGACGTCTAATTCAAAATGAAAAAAATAAAATAAAATTCATGCATGGGAGAATTTGGTGGGGATTAGCCCTACGGGGGAGATACAAAGTTTTATTTAGTAAGAGAAACCGAAATTTACTATGGAGCAGGGCTGAGGCAGGGATATTCGGGAATTGTCATTTCTTACATTTACAAAGAAAAAATTGTTTCTTATACTCAGAGCCAATTTTATTAAATATGCCTTTTCTCACCTGAAGTGGATGGGGGTGGTGAGAAAAATCCCCTGGTCTAGCAGAGAAAGGAGTTGAGGAGAGGGTGAATATAGTCATCTTGCCTAAAGTCAAATATGTTGGCTGTGTTGAGTAACATCAAGACATTCAAGACATGCTTATTGAGAACCCGGGGAAGCCAGTGGTGTCTTTCTAGGGGTTTTGAATTAGCCATTGTTCCTGCCCGGCTCAGAGCTAAGTGTTAGAAAGCATCCTGGTGGAAAAAACATCTTCCCCCTTCACTAAGACTCTAGAGATACAAGAATTCTCTGGAAGGGCTGGAGGGGAACCACTCCACCAGATAGACCACACTCAGTATTGTTCATGCCATTTGCAGGGAAATCGAACTGGGGATCATCATGCTAAGTGAAGTAAGTCAGTCTCGCAAAGACAAGTATTGCACATCATTTCCCACGTGTGGAAACTGGAACAACTGGGTGGGGAGGGGAGTAGGAAAGCAAACGGAGACCTATTAAGGAAGTGGAAAGGAAAAGGCAGGGGATAAGAAAAAGTAACAGACGGGTAAATAGTACCAAGTACATTATATGCATATGTGGACATGTCATAACAACATTTTGTACTATTAAAAAACAAAATAAGGAGCAGGGCGTGGTGGTGCACCCCTTTAATCCCAGCACTTGGGAGGCAGTGGCAGGAGGATCGCCTTGAGTTCAAGGCCACCCTGAGGCTACATAGTGAATTCCAGGTCAGCCTGGGCTAGAGTGAGACCCTACCTCCAAAAAAGCAAAACAAAATAATAAATAAATAAAACCAAAATAAGGGACTGGAGAGTTGGCTTTATGGGTAAGCCATTTGCTTGCAAAGTCTGATGTCCTGAGTTTGAATTCCCAGTTTCCGTGTGAAGCCAGGTGCACAAAGTGGCCCATGCATTTGGAGTTCTTTTGCATTGGCAAGGGGCCCTGGTGTGCCCATTCTCTCTCTCCCCGTCTGTTTGCCACTCTTTTCTTTTTCCTCACTGGTCACAAATAAATAATAAGTAAATTAAATTAAATTAAAAAGGCCAGGCATCATGGCACACCCCTTTAATCCCAGGCTAGGTAGGAGAATCCAGACTGGGATTACCGAGTGAGTTCCATGTTAGCCTATGCTGGAGTCACCCTGTCTTACAAAAAGAAAACAATTAAAATAAAAGTAAAAAATTCCCCAAATGAATTAATTAATAATTAAAATAGGTAAATAGGGAGGAATTGAATGTTTCAAACTTAATGACAAGTAAGCTGTGGCAGGAAGGAGGACCTCCCATTCAGGGAACACTGAAGGTTCCATATTGCCTTGCATGCAAAAGCAGTGAGGATGGTCAGAATTTGACGGTAGGAAGGTATTCTGCAGACCTTAAAAGGTAAGCTAGAGGCTCAGACTTTATTCTGAAGGTCCGTGGAAGGTGGTGGCAAGGTTTTGAAATGGGGCTTAACCTACTCAAAGCATTGTTTATAGAGAGTGAATTTGCCCTTAGAGATCTAAGTAGGTAGAAACTCAAGCGAGGCTAGAGGTGGGTAGGTCAGGTCAGTGGTGGAAGGCCAAAAGAGGCTCCCTGAGAGAAGATTCAGCTGGATGTGATGGGTGTGAATGAAGAATTTTATTAGGAATTCTAGGAAGCCAGGCCATCTGAGTAAGGTATGAATGAGAAAGAAGGCCAGCATGTGTCACCTGCAATCAACCCTTTTTTATTTTCTTTCTCCTACAATGATGATGATAGAACCTAGGACCTCATGAATTCCAGGCATACACTCTATCACTAAACTATATAGCCTTGGCTTTTTAAAAAAATTATTATTTTGAAACAAGATCTACCTAAGTTATCCAGGCTAGCCTTGAACTCATTCTGTAGCCCAGAAAGGCCTGGAATTTCTGACCCTCCTAGTTCAGCTTTCTAAGTAAGAAAATCAGCTCTTTAAAACAAGACACATAATGGGTTGTGGGGTGCCAACAATGATTACTGCAGCAGATTCCATTTGCTGCCGTTCTTCCCTTCCCCCTCCCTGACAGCAGACAGGGTCTCACTGTATAGCCCTGCCTGTCCCGGAGCTCGCTATGTAGACCAGACTGACCTCAAATTTGCAATGATCCTACCACCTCTGTCCCTGGAGGACTAGGATTAAAGGAGGCATGCGTCACAACAGTTGGCTTCTCTACTGACATTCTTGAGAATTAATCAAAGGAACCTCACCACAAGAAGGTTAGGCGGCCTCTGCCTTTAAGAGGGTGGCACTTCTGTCCCATAGCACAAAAGCAAGGACTTTCTAGCTTTGTCATCCACCATCCTTCTGGACAAACCCATGCTGTTCCTTCTTGCCTTCGGTGGGCACACAGGCTCAGAGCCTTCTTCAGACAGCATTTTTTCTAAGACTCACTGAATGAGGAGATACATGGGCAGGATTAATTTTAACACGACCAGTTCACTTTGGAAACCTGGACAGGGCTTCCTGCAGGCCCTGGGAAAAGCTCCTGAGCCTAGCCCAGACTGGCTTAGCCCATGCAGGGCCTGAGCTATCACCTAGAATTTTCTGTTTGTGTTTTTTTTTTTTTTTCCACCGGCCATATTGCACTTAAATGGGCCCGGTCTCATTTATAGAAGAGTTCTAATCTCAACAGCTATGGTGCGTTTTGCTACCATCAATCAGATTGAACATTCTCTGCATAAGCCACATAATTCACAGCTGGCAAAAGGATTGTGCTCTGAAAGCCAACTTGCCATTCATTTTCTCACCAGAACAATGGGATACTCACAGTTACTGCACATATACAAACACATATGCATACACAAAATGCCTTCCATCCATAAATCAGCCAAACTATATAATGTAAAAATAGAAAAATGCATCGTTTCCCTTTCTAGGAGAAAGTGTATTCTGAATTCCAAGTAGGAAACTGGAATGACAGGGAATTCAACCTCTAAGGAGGCCTCAGCTTCCAGAAGGAGACGTTCTTCCCTTGCTGTGAGGGGATTTCTTCCTCGCACTTTTCTGCGTGGCGGCCGAAGCTGAGCCCCTCTGCTCTGTGCGCCTCTCCTCACCAGGTCTTCCTGGAGCTCACAGCGCATGAGGAGAGTCCCTCCTGCAGTGGAGTGAGAAAGCAAGAGTGGAGCTGGAGAGGTTGCTCAGTGGTTAAATATGCTTGCTTGCAAAGCCTTCTGCCCAGGGTTCAATTCCCCAGTACCCACATAAAGCCAGATGCACAAGGTGGTATGTGCATCTGGAGTTCTTTGCAGTGGCAAGAGGCCCTGGCACCTGGCACACGCATTTTCATTCTCTCTTCTCTCTCTCTCTCTCTCTCTCCAAATAAATACATGAAAATATATTTTGTTAAAGAAAGCAGGAGTAAATTCTGGTAGCATTGTTCCTTATGGGAACAACAAGTGTTCACAGTGAGATAATGTGCTTTCAAGTTGGACCCATCATCTTTGTGTTTTTTTGTGAATGCCTTCACATCCTTCTGCAATGCAAATCCAACACACAGCACTCCCAGATTCTTCTCTTCCGGACCAATTCCAAACTCCTTGGTGGGGCGTTGGTGGTATAGGGGTGAGCATAGCTGCCTTCCAAACTCCTTGGTATTGCACAGTTGGCTCCTCAAGGCCTGGGCCCTGCCTGCTGCTCAGTTTCACTTCTTATCCTATGTTGATACCATAGCCTGGAGATGGCAGGATTTCTGGCTCTTTGTGTGTGCATGTGTGTGTTATATGGTATATGTGGGTGTGTGCATGTGTTTGTGTGTGTAGATGCATACCCCCATGCACACACATGTGAAGGACAGAGGAGGAAGTCAAGTGTCTTCTATTGCTCTTCTACCTTATTTCCCTTAAGTAGAATCTCTTACTAAGCCTGGAGTGCCACATTCTTATGTTAGACAAGCTGACCAGAGATCCTTCCCCACCCTGCAGCACAGGGGTTACAAACATGCATAGCTATACCCCACTTTTTATGTGGGTGCTGGTGCTCAAACCAGGTTCTCTTTAGGTATGCCTCTCCAGTGCCAGAGAAATCCTTTCCTCATCTATCTAGTTGTTCAGATTTGTCAGTCTATGGCCATGCCAACCAGAACACTTCCAGTCTTGTCCAGTTTGGTCTTGACCACTCTCAATGTGTCGTGATGTCTACATTGGCAGCCCTCTAACCATGCTTTGTGTAAAGCCAGTGAATCTTCTAATTCTGTAACATCTTACATTTATACCTCTTCTAAAACATCACAGAGCTGACCCTGAGTTCTCTGTAGAAGGCTGGACAGACCAGTGGAGAGAGGAGATGTTGTACTATCTCTGCATTTAGCACATCGTGTATTGGAATGGATGGAACAAGGGTCTGTCATGCCGACTAGCCTGGATTAACTAGATTCCAGTAGTGGAGCTCACACCTCCAGGGAAACCAGAAAGAACATCTGGGGAAACCCTAAGCTATCGGATCAGAGGTATGAAATTCTTGGAAAGAGTCCCTTAAGTTAGATCATACTGGTTTCTGAAGGAGTCATTCTGGTGCGTTATGCTGGGTGGGGGAAGAGGTGGCACTGGGCATCACAAATAATCCATGGGGCAGGAATGACACCTGGAGCCCAGGAGCTCAATAGCAGTGGTTCTCAACCAGTTTGTCTCCTGGGAACGTTTGTGGAGACATTTATGTCACAGCAGGGAAGGACTGGGGAGTGGGTAAAGGTGGCATCTAGTAAGGAATAATCAGGAATAAAATCAGACCACAGTGCACAGAAAGCAACCCCCCCAACAAAGAATTATCTAGTCCAAATGTCAGAATTGAGTATGAGAATCCCTGTTGTATGCCATGAAATGTTAATGCTCAATTTCTGATTTAAAGCTAACGACATTTGGTAAGATATAATTACTGTGTGTGCGGTGTGTATGTATGTTGTATGCACCTGTGTGCACACACGTACAGAAAGAATGTCAGGTGTCCTCCTCTATTGCTTTTCCATGTTGTTTCCTTGATATAGACTCTCTCACTGAACCCAGAGCTGACTCTGTTTTTGGTCAGACTGGCCGACCAGCAAAGGTTCCCATTCCTTGGTTTTGCAAAGACAACCATTGACCATCCTAACAGCAAGGATAGAATGATGAGACCAGAAATGCTCACTCTGCTCTTTGCGGCATCATGTCCGGTCCCAGCGTCCAGTAGTCATCTGCACATGACAACACTTTGAGTGCTGTACCTGCCGGGTGTCAGAAATGAGGAACAGGAGAGGGCTGAAGTTGAAGCTACAAGTTCAAGTACTAACTGTGTACTTCTCTAGACTCTAGAAGATTCTACATCTATAGTGAAGAATATTAGGGAGCAGCCTATGGGGAGTCACTCAGGGAGGCAACCGCATGTCAAGTAGCACTGATACAACATTTCTTGTACATTTCTGTTGTTCTTCACATCAAGCACCATGGTAAACAGGGCTTGACCATGGAAGTTTTGTAAACCCCAATTGACATTCATCCTTGCTTCCTGTGCTCTCCCCAGTGAGGCACGGCTTCATCTACTTAGCCTTGCTTCCCTTCCATCTAATATAAGATAACTGTGTGTAAGCAGTCTACTCAACACAGGCTTCTTATTCAGCTAGGGCAGGAAGTCACCTGCCACTACTTACAGAACACATATACATATAGATACTTGTAGATGTTAACTCACAGAACTCTTATTCCACGGCTCTGCCTTTTTCTGGCCTCCACTACTTCAGAACTTCATTTTCTTTTCTTTCTTTTTTTTTTCCCCAAGGTCAGGTCTTGCTCCCTCCCAGGGTCTGACCTCCTGGAATCCGTTATATAGTGTCAGGCTGGTCTCAAACTCATGATGATCCTTCTACCTCTGCCTCCCAAGAATGCTGGGATTGAAGGCTCGTGCCACCACGCCTGGCTCTTTCTTTCTTTCTAAGCTTTACTTATTTATTTATTTATTTATGAGAGAGAGAGAGGGAGAGAGAGAGAATGGGCATGCCAGGCCTCTAACCATTGCAAACAAACTCCAGACACATGCACCCCCTTGTGCATCTGGTTTATGTGGGTCTTGGGGAATCGAACCGAGGTCCTTTGGCTTTGCAGGCAAATACCTTAATTGCTAAGCCATCGCTCCATCTTTCTTTTTTAAGGTAGAGACCTGCTCTAGCCCAGGCTGGCCTCGAACTCACAACACTCCTCTTACCCCAGCCTCCCTCAGAGCTCTGAGATTAAAAGCATGCACCACCATGTCCAGCTCAGCCTTTATTTTTTATATGTTATTCGTTTGTTCAAAATTCAAAACCATCTCTTACATGAAGAAGTATTTCACCACATCCCTATGCCCTGTAAAAGTTAATTCTCTCCTTTTAATTCTTCTGACATCTGTTAGTGCATAAAAGGAAGGTGTCTAATTAGTCATATATCTACTAATATTTCACAGTAATAGGACTTGGTACGAATCTTACGTGTTCTGCTGATGGCGAGTCAGGTTTCCTGCAAGTTCTTTTCCCACTCCTATGGGAAGATCGCCTTGCTTGCCTCTTCTTAACTCCTGGCTCTACGCTTCGCCATGGATAGTTTCAGCTACATCGGGTCTCTCCAGGTCTGGCATATGTCAGGCTTCTCTAATGCAGTCAGCCTGCACTGGCTCATCTGATATGTGCATGGATTTGTTACTTACTGAATGAATTCATCTTAAACTAGATTAAATATCGCCATGACAAGTTAAAGAAATGTTAGTGTCAGAATTTGTTAGAAAAATCTGTTCAATTATATCTAATTTAAAAATTTTGACTAACATGTCAAGACTCTTATTAAGACTATAGAGTTTCAATTTATTGTTAACAAACCCTCCTTTGCAAATTAAAAGTGCTTGACATATCTTATGGAAATGCTGACAGTCTATCCAGTCTTTACGGAATTACCTTCTCATTGAATAAAAGTGAGCAATATAAATGTTCACCATTTCTTAGCAACTAAGAAGTGTGAAACTCCAGTGTAATGCTATCTTAACCTTCTCCCCAAAATCATATTGAGACTTGTTTAGGAATGTTAACATAAAATGGTTGACAAAAATCTTGTCGTTTTTTTTTTTCTAAATATATTTGTTGCTTATTTATTTGCAAGCAGAAAGAGATAGAAGAAGACAAACAGAGAGAATGGGTGTGCCAGGGCCTCCAGCCACTGTGAATGAAGTCCCTATGTTTGTGCTACTTTGCGCATCTGGCTTTACGTGGGTACTAGGGAAACGAACCAGGGTTATTAGACTTTGCAGGCACCTTAACCACTGAGAAATCTCCCCAGTCCAAAGAGTTGGAGTTTTTCTTTAAAGAATGGACATTATCCTAGCCCTATCTAAGTCTATCTAAGCTTCAGTGTGTCATCTGTCTGGAGTGTAAAAGCCCTGAAAAGTAAAGAACCACCGTAAATCGTTAAATTAAGTGATACGGGGCACCAAAAAGATTTCTAATTCGGTTCAGTCTAGAAAGAAAATTGAGGGCCTAAAAGATGGCTTAGCAGTACTTAAGGCACTTGTCTGTGAAGCCTATACTTCCAAGTTCGATTCCCCAGTACCCACGTAAGCCAGACACACAAGTGGCACATGTGTCTAGAGTTCATTTGTAGTGGTTAGAGGCCCTGGCGTGCCCATTCTATCTCTCTCTCTCTCTCAGATAAATAAATGAATAAAATAATTTTAAAGAGAAATAAAATTGAAATAGTGTTTAATCAAGCCTACCACCTAATCTCTGATCAATATCCTTGTCCATATACATATATGGAAATTGACACATATGTTACATACATGTATGAATACACATATACATCTGTGTAGTTTTTTTCTCTGATACAATTCTCATTCATTTCTTCCATGCTCTAGTGCTACCCTGTCTGGCATCAGAAAAGTAAGAAGAAAGTATGTAGCTCTATATAAAACCAAATAAAGGGCTGTAGAGATGACTTAGTGGTTAAGACACTTGCCTGTGAGGCCTAAGGATCCAGGGTTGACTCTCCAGAACCCATGTTAGCCAGATGCACAAGGTGGTGCATGCATCTGGAGTTTGTTTGCAGTGCCTAGAGGCCCTGATGTGCCACCCATCCTTTCTCTCTCTCTCTCTCTCATAAATAGATAAAAATAAAAATATTTAAAATCTGTTAAAACAACAAATAAAGATCTCACAGTAGAAGCTGATAACCCTATAAGACATGCACAATATTGATCCCATCAATAATTTTATTCAGAGGATGGAAGACAAAAGAATGAGACAACAACACAGAAGAAGGAATATTTGGAAAGAGAAGGGGGTTTAGTGAGATAAGAGTGAGGATGGGGACAAAGAGAAGCAGTAGAGAAACACAATCAAATTATACTATGCTTATGTATTAAAATGCTCAATAAAATGTTTACAAAATAATTTTTAAAAGAAAACCAAATTACTCATTGTGCTCTCTCTGAATGTGAGTTTCCAGTCACATACAAATTTGAAACTCCTTTGGAAAATACCTATGAAATTTTATCTTAATTCGTTACTAACATGTGATATAGGACAACTGAAAGGAGTTGCCACCAAGACCCCTCAATATTTCACTCTTCAGCTTCCTCCAGAAAGAATGCTGCCAGGCCCTCACATTTGCACTGTGCCTTCTTGTCCAACCTTACACAAAGACTGTCACTGTCACTGCCACTTCAGAAGTCCAAGGTAATAGGCTAGGATGGAAGAGGAATGATTGATGCATTTCCTAGTGACATTGACTATATATTCAATTATAGAAAGAGTACAGAGAACTCCTTCACAATGTGAGGTTATTATTTTATAGCCTGTCCTCCAAAGCCAGAATATTGCCTATTACTGTAAATAAAGTTTTATTGAAGCACAACTATTCTTATTAATTTATACAACATCGATGACTGTTTCAATAGCAGGGGAAAAAAGCCAGCAGAATTAACTGTCTCAACAGGAAGTGTCTGGCCCATGGTCATTGATAAATATATTCTTTTCTTCAGGATCATACTGTACTTGAACTGTTTCTAATACGAGAGGCATACTTCCACAATTAAATGGTAAAAATGCTAAAGAATACTCTCATTGTCCCTATAGAGCATGGCAAAGAGTGCTATAAATATTTTTGGGGTAGAATGACTGAATATTTCTCATAAAATAATGAATCTTAGCTGGACGTGGTGGCGCACGTGCCTTTAATCCCAGCACTCAGGAGGCAGAGGTAGGAGGATTGCCGTGAGTTCAAGGCCACCCTGAGACTCCATAGTGAATTCCAGGTAAGCCTGGGCTAGAGTGAAACCCTACCTCAAAAAACCAAAAAACCAAAAAACAAAAAAAAAAAAAAAAATAATGAATCTTGCAACAAAAGAATCATCTCTTAGTTTTCTTTGACTGTCAAACTTCCACCTATTTTAGGGTTCCTGTGCATGTTTCTGGGTGTTCTGGTCCTAGAATGTTTGAATATTAAGTCTACGTATCTAGAAAATAATTAGTACAAAATCAAAATATAAAATACAGATTGAAAAACATCAGTTGTAAAAATGTTTCTGACAATCATTTTATCCCAAAAGAAATATATTAGTAAACTGATGGAGAAACTCCTCAATCTATCAGATTCCATTTTCGAAAGTGGTCAGACCGTGATGGAGATCTCCAGCTGTGATATGTACAGCATGTGATCCCTGGTGTGAAGAGTATAGCTTGTGGGAAACGTAAGACTGTCTCTGCTCTTTCAGGGTCTCTTCCCAGCACAGTGTGTCATTTTAAACATGTAAAGACACCATGAAATAAATTGACTCAACATCCCAATTTATCATCACTTCATGTGGTTGCTGTCACTCACCAGAGATGAAAATAAGCTGTGATTCAGATCTCGACTGTGTATTCTACCAGTTCTTCTTCTGATTTCTAGTTCCTTCCTTTAACCTGTCCAATCTAGTCTTGAGCTCAATAGCTGTTCATAAGAGTTCTATAAAAATGCCCTTTTTAGGGATGAAGGGATGGCTTAGCTGTTAAGGTAGTTGCCTACAAAGCCTAAGGACTCAGGTTTGATTCTCAGGTCCCACTTAAGCCAGATGTATAAGGTGGTGCATGTACAGTGTCTAGACACCCTGGTGAGCCCATTCTTTCTCTCTCCCTCATTCGTTCCCTCTCTCTTTCCCTAATAAATAAATAAATAAATAAAAAGAGTTTTTTTTAATGCTCTTTTTAGTCTATAGCAATTGGATAGTATTTTTACTTCATTGTCTATCAGTAATTAATGGGACCAGCTCACTTCATGACTAACAAGGTCCACACTGAGCCCGCGCTGTGCACTCTGTACCTTGGACAATATACTGTGAAGATCCAGTAAATGCTGCATTCTTGGAGGATGAGTTAGAAATCATGATAAAGGACACGGTGTTGAGCCCTTCAAGCTTCCTTGATCTGTTTACATTGATATTAATAAATGGTTCTGGGCTTCATTCATAGACATGAACAATTCAGGTCATACTGACCTGTTGTGTTTTGTAAAAAGAAAAAAGAAAAATGATTAAATATTCTGAGAAGTTTGTTAGGGAAGTGATATATACAAGTTAAAGAAAAAAACTTGAAAGTCCACAGAAAATTAAGTTTTCTGAAGCACAGTTGCACAGAAACAACATATAAACTTGTCATTGAAATTACTCTCTTTGGATTGGTATCAGAATGAAAATTTTATAATTAACAGAATACAGCTGATCAGTATAAAATGACACTAATTTTTCATTTGATTCTCTTTTAAGATTGGCTAATGGTTGCATTTGTAGACCAAGGCAAAGAAAAGGATTTTATTTATTTAATTAATATAACCACATAACTGAAAATTATTTTATTAATATTATGTAACAGTAGAGTATTTGAAAAAAAAACAGAAAAGAAGTAAAGAGCTACTACTAAGTTTGGACCCCAATTTTATGTTTCAAAGATTTCTCACGAGGCATGGTGCTACATACCTTTAATTCCAGCACTCAGGAGGCAGGGGTAGGGTATTGCAATGAGTCTGAAGCTAGTTTGAGACTATATAGTGAATTCTAAGCCAGCCAGGGCTAGAGCAAGACCCTACCTCAATAATTATATTTTTTTTCCTAAGCTTAGGATTTAAATGTTAGACCTTTGGAAGCAGAAAGCAGCCCCCAAAGGTCAAGAAAGACCCCATCACCCCATGGATTCATGTATCTAGAGCTCGTGTCCATTGTGTTCAACACTGGAGAAATCAAGTGGATTCAGATTTTAGTTTGGTATGCTGACCTTGTTCTAGTTTGAAGACTAAGAGCTCTCACTGATACAACTTGAACTGATCATTATATGATGCTGACCTAGGGCTAATAAGAAGAAATGAAAAAGAATTGTTACCAAGTAGTGTCTTTTAGATTTAAAAATTATCAGAGAGGGTAGTTAAAGGCACTTGCTTGCAAAGCCTGCTGGCCCAGTTTCTATTCCCCAGCTCTTACATAAAGTCAGACACACAAAGTGGTGCATTGCATCTGGAATACATTTGCAGTGGCAGGAGGCAATGGAGCAATTCTCTCTCTCTTTCTCTCTCTCTCTTCCTTCCCTCTGCCTCACTTTCTCCCATAAATAAAACATTGTTTTAAAAAGTAGATACTGGGCTGGAAATATGGCTTAGCACTTAAGGTATTTGCCTGTGAAGCCTAAGAACCCAGGTTCAAGTCCCCAGTACCCATGTAAGCCAGATGCACAGGGTGGCACAAACATCTGGAGTTCTTTTGCAGAGGCTGGAGGGCCTGGTGCGCTTATTCTCTCCGCCCCCATCCCCGCCTGTCTTTGTATCTCTCTCAAATAAATTGAATAAATAATTTTTTTAAAAGTAGATACTAAGCTGGGATGTAAGAATATATGCTTTAACAAGCAATAAGGAAAAAACCAGGAGAAATGTGACCAGCCAAAATGAAGAAATATGAACAGAAATGTTTAGTCTAATGGGAGGGATAAGAAGGAGAAATATTTTTAATTTCAGAAAATCGAAACACTGTTGGATGCTTATTTGGAGGAAATGGAGGCCATCTGGAGAAAATAATTTCAGCCCATGGGGTGAAATGGACTTACCAAGCAGCACAATAGCTCAGGCATGCATCACATAGGCATTAGGCCATGTAGTGCCAGATGAACACAGTGAACAGCAGGGGGCGTAGTGGTGGCTAATGAGAGGAACAGAAGCAGTCCACTGGCAGGGTTATTGTAGGTTCCTTTACTAAGGAAACACGCTGATGGCATGATTTGGATTTTTTCCAGTCATTTCAGTGCATGAGAACCTTAATATTCTAATTGCCCTGTTTTACTTTTTCTATCTGTGTCTTATGTTCATAACATTTCTATTAACTTTTTTACTTGTAGCCATTGCTAGTGGTTGCTGCATTTTTTACTAAATAACTTGAAAATGTTAGCATAAAAGATTTATCAGTTGAGGGTCTGGGAGGTGATTCAGTGGTTAAAGGCGCTCGCTTTGATTTGCAAGTTTGATTTCCCAGAAGGCACCGTAAAGCCAGACGCACAAAAGTGGTCCATGCATCTGAAGTTCATTTGAAGTGGCAAGGTGACCCTGGCACGTGCATTTTCTCTCTCTCCCTCTCTCTCTTTCTCACTCTCTTAGCAAATAAACGAATAAAAATATTTTAAAAAAATATTTTAAAACGATTTATCATCGAGTCTGCATTTGAAATAATTTATGACCTATCCAAAAGTATCCACATGGAGTTTTTGGAATTAAGGACAGGAAGAAAAGAACAACAAAGCAAAGGAAAAGCTAGGTAACTTTCCTTTTAGCTAAATATTTTACTTTCCATCGTGATCAGTTTGAAAACACACATGTAAGCTGGATGTGATGGTACATGCCCGTAACCCCAGCTCTTGGGAGACTGAGAAGGGAGAATTACACACCTGGGTTACATAGCATTTACATCAGCCTGGGCCACATAGCAAGAGCTATCTCATAAAACTGAAAATTTTCTAAAGCAAAATAAGCAAATAAAAACATAGAAATTATGGGCTGGGGAGATGGCTCAATAGTTAAAGGCACTTGCTCTCAAAGGCCTGTGGGCCTGAGTTAGATTCCTCAGTGGCCACATGAAGCCAGGTGCACGATGTGGTGCATGCATCTGGAGTTGCAGTGGCCAGAAGTTCTGATGTGCCCCTTCCGTCTTTTTCTCTCTCTCTTTCTCTTATGCAAATAAGTAAGTAAGTAAGTAAATAAAATGTTTTATGCAATTTTAAATAGAAAATAAACATTCTTTGTAACTGTTAAGAGAAGTTCAGATGTGAAAATAGTTCTATAAAAATCTTCAAGATTTTGAGCAGGTCAAAAGAAATATACTAAAGTTTTTATTTATTCATAACAAATTTTGGGGCTGGAGAGATTGCATAATGGTTGTGGTGCTTGCCTGAGAAGCCTAAGTAAGGACTCTGGTTTGATTCCCCAGGACCCACATAAGCCAGATGCACAAGGTGGTGCATGCCTCTAGAGTTCGTTTGCAGTGGCTGGAGACTCTGGTGTACCCATGCTGTGTCTCTCTGCCTCTTTCTCTTTCTCTTTCTCTGTCTCTCTCTACAATAAATAAATATATATTAAAATTTTTAAAGCCCCAATTTATAGATAGAATGTTTTGTTGCTTTTCCCCATAATATTACTATTTTCTCAGTCATTATGATTTCTAAATATTTTTTTAATTTACTTTGGAGGGGGAAGAGAGAGTATGGGCCTGTCAGGGCATCTTACTGCTGCAAATTCTAGACAGATGCATGTACCATTTTGTGCATCTGGCTTTACGTGGATACTGGGGAATCAAACCCAGACAGATAGGATTTGCAAGCATGTTCAATTGCTAAGCCATCTCCCCAGCCTGACCTCTAATCTGGAATTCACTATGTAGTGTCAGGGTGGCCTCGAACTCACAGTGATCCTCCTACTTCTGTCTCTCCCAAGTGCTGGAATTAAAGGTGTGAACCACCACACCTAGCACTGACTTCAAAATTTTTTTTACTTAGTTAAAAATGTATGTGTAGGGCTGGAGAGATGGCTCAGTAATGAAGAGCACTTCCTGTGCAAGCATAAGGACCTGAGGAGGCCCGGAGTTCAGAGTTCAACCCTGAGAACCCACATAAATGGCTGAGTGTGGCTGTGAGTATCTGTAACACCAGTCCTGTAGGGAAGCAGAGACCTGAGACCTGAGGTGCCACCGCTAAGCCACTGCAGGTAAGCACATACGGGGTGCTGCATGGGCACACACACATGCAATGCATACAACACACCCCCACACATACCACCCCACCATACACCACACCATCCACACAAGCAAAACAGAACCTAAGTATTTAACCTTTAACTAATTATTCTGATCAATTTATCTCAAGCATTGATAGCCAATGCTCATTTTGAGAAGATGACTAGTAAAGAAAATAAAATCTTTTTAAGATGGCATTGTTCACATTGGCTGAGATTCTAAGAAAGATAAATGTTTGTGCATTAGCAAATATCTATCAGTGCATCTTTAAAAAAATGAAGTGAACCTTATGTCTTGAAAACAACCTTTAAAAATAAATCATATAAGAAGGTGAATAACTGAAGAATAAGGGTCCTCTGTGGTGGGTGATATTCCAGTTTTCTCTTCAATCAATTGTGTGTAATGTTTTGGAAGCAGAATCACATAATCAGAAGTCATTTTTCAAGATGCTATATGCACACAGTCAGTTCTATTTCTGTGTTCATTGAAATAGACGATTTATGTGACATACTTGTACTACTCCAAGAACAAAGTTCTATTTCCCTAAAGGTTATGAGCTCTCTTTGAATGCTACAAATGAAAAAAAAAAAAAAAGACAAAATTTATTTTCCTCTTGGTTACATTTGCATAAAGAGATGCACTCTATTGACAGTGCTACGAGGCTCAGGACATATGCCCACTGTGGGTATTAATTTTATTTGCAGATTCAGAAAGTGGATGTCGGCAATCCTTCACAAGCAATGACAAGTAGTAATTAACAATGAGTGTTGTGGAAGATGGAGGGCTAGAAGGATTTGGGCATTAGCTTCTGAGCATAAGTATCATTCATTCTTGGGAAAGCAGGTATTCATTGGATCTATTTATGATCCTTCCTAGTCTAAGTTTCCAGATCAGAACATGAATCTCTGTGAGACTGGAACAAGCCACCTGTTTTCTTCAAATGGAAGGAAGGGGAAGGTCATGTAAGGACAATGTATTAATCCTCTTGGCATGACGCAGTCTTTAGCTTGTTTTGTTTTATGTTGTGGAGATGTGTAGGGCCCAGAGTAAAACTGCCTTATGTTTCAACTCCTCTTGTGATTCTATCCTGGATTACAGCATACTGCTTAAGCACACGGTAGCCACACAGGAGAGTCCAAAGTTCAAAAGGAGCCCTGAATCTTGGCTCTGTTTTGTCCTTGGATATTTACATAGGTAGTGCTTGCTTTCCTTGCCACATCAGTGTCATGCAGGAGAACTACTTCCTTCCCTTACAGCACAGGTAGAAAGAGGGCTCATCTTTAAAATGTTCACAAGTGCCTGACAAGTAAGTGTGGAAATCAATGATTTGCAAGAGACATAGTCACTATATAGCTCTCCTTCCTTCTCGTGAAATCTAACCTGAGTGAACCAAACACCAGAACTGGAGGTTGTTCTGCCTGTCTCCAGAAACTCTCCCTGAAGTTCCCCTGTGGTTGGGGGCACAGTCCTGCCTAAACTTGTTCCTATCACATTCCACACCCAGGGCAAAGTTCTGCATGTGGAAACACTGTGCCTTTGCCCAGGAGCGTGTTACATAACAGCTGTAAATGCTCTTGCTCTCTCGTGTGTCTGTGTACAAGCCATGAGGAGGAACTGCACTTTGAAGACAGGCATGATGACGATCACAGACTTCAGGCAGCTGAGGCAGGAAAATAGTGAGTTTGAGGCCAGCCTGGGCTACTTAGTAAGACTCTGTCTTCCATAAAAAAATAAGATAATTGGGCTGGAGGGATAGCTTAGCAGTTAAGATGCTTGCCTGCAAAGCCAAAGGACCCAGGTTCGATTCCCCAGGACCCACACAAAGCCAGATGCACAAGGTGGTGCATACATCTGGAGTTCATTTCCAGTGGCTGGAGGCCCTGGTGCACCCATTCTCTCCCCCCCCCCAACTCTCTCTTTCAAATAAATAAATAAAAATAAAAATATTTTAAAAATTAAGTTAATTCTTTTTAAAAATTGAACCTTAATAACATTTCTTCCAAAAAGAAAAGCTTTTGGTTGCTGTGATGGTTAAGGTGTTGGCAACTTGATCTGTTTAGTAATCCACAGAAATCCCTTTCGGGTGAGTCTCTGAGGTTGCTTCCAGGAAGGATTAACTGAAGGAGGAAGTCCTTCCCCCAGAGTTAGTCCTTGCCCCAGAGCGGCGGTGGCCCCGCTCAGAGCGGGACTTCATAGAAGGAAGCTCTGGGTGAAAAGAGCCCCTTCCTTCTTCCCACTTGGCTGCCAGAGCTGCTCGCTGCCTTCCAGCGTGGATTGAAGACCAGCGTGGACTGAAGACCAGTGTCAACTGAAGACCCGTGTGGCTCGAAACCCAGCGGCTCCTCAGGAAGCCTCCAGGTCTTCAGTGCTGGATCAGGACTGCTGAGGCACCTATCCAGGTGGACTGGGCAGCTACCGGGCTTCTTGATTCCCGGGCCTGCAACTGTTTTGGACTACTGTAAACTAATCCAATGAATTCCCTCCTTAATATAGTTCATTCTAGCAGTTTTTCCTCTAGAGAACCCTGACGACAGGCACAAAAACACCTTTGCTCAATTTACTAAAAATTGTGGCCATATTATATCACCAAGGACGACCAAGACAGGAGAGGATACAAGTTTATAAACCTCATCACTTAGTCCTCAGTGAAAAGAAATATGAAGGCTGGTTTAAATTTTTAATAATGTAATTTGTTAACTCCTAGTAGGATTCTAGCTCCTAAAACAACAACATGCTTACACATGTTGATCTAACTGTTGGAGGCATCCCATTTGTGACTGGTTAGAGACATTTGTTGGGTGGGGGGGAGAGGAAAGAATGAAAATGCAAGGACCTGGACTGAGGAGATGGTAAAGTGGTTAAAGGTGCTTGCAAATCCTGCTGGCCCAGGTTCAACTCCCCAGTATCCACATAAAGCCAGATGCACAAAGTGGCACATGCATCTAAAGTTCCCTTGCAGCAGTAATAAGTCTTTGTGGTGCCCGTTCATATTCTCTCTCTCTCTCTCTCTCTCTCTCTCTCTCTCTCATATAAGTAGTTAAAAAGAAACTATGAGGACCAAAACTGAGACTAGAAGAGTGCTTTAAGGTCAGTGAAAATCAAGGTTTATGGTGATCTCATAGACAGTCCCTGCAGACAAAGAGGGAAAGTATGGTTACAGAGAACTGGCAGTCAGCTTCTTCAGTTCTTCCTCTAATTTTGTTGATGCATTCATTCATTCTGTTGCAGACAAGATAAGAGTAGGGATTAGAATAAGTTTGAGCATCTCATTTGATGATCTCATTCTTCCAAAGAGGTTTGCCTTTGTGTCATATGTAGGAAGAAATTTGATTTTAAAATCAATTTCAGATGGCCAACTGAAACAGGAGACAATCACAGCAATTTTTTCTTAAAGTTGCATGCAGAGGGTGGAAGTATAGCTCAGTGGTAGATTAGTTACACAGCATGCAGAAGATCCTATGTTCTGTGTGCAAAAGGGAGGGACGGAGAGAGGGAGAGTAAAAAGAATAAAAAAAAAGAGAGAGAAGGAGGGAGGGAGAAAAAGAGGAAGAAGGAAAGAGAAAAAAAAGACAGAAAGAAAGAAAGAAAGAGAGAAAAAGAAAGAAAGGGAAAGAGGGACAGAGGGACAGAGGAAGGAAGAGAGGGAGAGAGGGAGAGAGGGAGGGAAGAAGAAAAGAAGGGAGGGAGGGAGGAAGGAGAAGGGAATGGAAGAAAAGACAAGGAAGGGAAAGCATCAGGATGGAATCATGGTTGCTCACAGATCCTTATCTAATCAAGTTGTAACTGCTACATTCTGAACTCACTGAAATGAATGGCTCTGTGGCTTCAGCACTTACCTCTCAACTCTCCAGTACCTGAGTTCGCATCCCCAGACCCCACACAGAATCAGGAAGCTGTGCTGGGCTTCTGTAATGCCAGCACACCCAGAGGAAGAAGGGAGGCTGGGTAGTAGAATGTTCTGGAAGTTCAATGTGGTAGTCTCAATGGATGTCCCCCATAGACTCGGGGGTTTTATTAAAATTGCATTTGCAACATCAGCCCCTAGCAGGCGGACTCCTGCTAGAGGCAGGGTGGGGGTGGGGTGGGGGGTTGTCACTGAGGTGGGTCTCAATTCCAGTCCAAAGGTATGCATAGGGGTTTCAGCTCTGGGGGTGCTTGCCTGTGATGCTGCCTGCTAGTGTTAGTGTTTTTGCTTCTCTGGATGTATGGAAGCAGCTTCTTCCACCATTAGTGCAACTTCTCCTAGATCTTTAAGCTTGTAATAAACCTCTGCCTCCTACAAACTATATCGGGTTTGGATGTTCGTCCAGCACTGTGGAGCTGCCTGCTGCACTCAACAATGAAAGACCCTGACTCAAAACAAGGCGGTAGATAAGAACCAACTGAAAGTTGTTCCCTGACCTACACACACATCAAATGAAGAAGTTAATTTAAAAGAAGAAATCAGTGGGCTGGACAGTCGGCTTAGTGGTTAAGATGCTTGGCTACAAAGCCACAGGACCCAGGTTTGATTTCTCAGGATCCATATAAGCCAGATGCACAAGGTGGTACATTCATCTGGAGTTCATTTCCAGTAGCTAGACGTCCCGGTATGACCATTGTCTGTCTGTCTTCTGTCTCTCTCTCTCTTTCTCCCTCCCTCTTTCTTTCAAATAAGTAAATAAAAATATTTTTAAAAAGAAATCAGTGAAGTGTCTGATAGATAATAGTTTGAGCTCAGCATGTTAGCTTGGGCAGGTGTACTGCAGGCTTGGTATTTAATTACTTAATGTGCCTCTGTAAAAACATAACAGTTGAAAGCCCAGTATCAGCAGCTCCAGAAGTTCCAAGAAGCAGCTGACCAGACTTTGAAAATCCCCTGGTATGATGGGTTGCACTTTATGTGAAAATGCAAAGCAGTTAAATTCCTTGCCCCTGAATTCCTTCATTGCACACAATTTTTATTACTCATTTATTTTTTATGTCAATCTTGGTTTCTTGCAACTATGCAAAAATATTAATGAAGATGGAAAAAGACTTGGAAAATGATTTACAAGAGAAAATATTTTTGGTTTAAGAAAAAAAAATGTTTAATTTACAACTCATTTAAATAGGATAAGTTTTTTTTTTCCAGTTTTGAAAATGCCATTACTGTCATAGTGGTTTTCCATTTTTTAAATATTTTATTTACTTATTTATTTGAGAGAGTGAGAGAGAGAAAGAATGAACATCCAAGGCCTCTAGCCACTGCAAATGAACTCAAGAGGCATGAGCCCCCTTGTGCATCTGGCTTATGTGGGTCCTGGGGAATCGAACCTGGGTCCTTAGGCTTCGCAAGCAAACGCCTTAACTGCTAAGCCATTTCCGCAGCCCTCCATTTTTTTTTAAGAACTAAATGTAAAACAAACAGAACTTCTGAGATACTGTCATATTAATATGCATATGTATGCACTGTAGAAAAGAACACAGTTGTGTTCTAGTCTACTATTTCTGCCATGCTAGACAGGTCATTCCATTCTCTCAACACACATGCAATAGTCTTTGTATGTATAAAGTAAACATCATAATTGCAAATTTTGCAGAGCGGCTTCAGTAGAAGGGCTGACTAGACCTGCCTTGCAAACTTCCCTCCACAACAAAGGACCAGAACAGAGGGAAAAACAACAGCTCTTCCACTGGAGCCTTGGAGGCAGAGCCCCGGAACACAGGAGGAAGCGGCAGGGACCCTGCAAGGCAGAGAAATTGGCCACCTTATGGAGAAGTGAGTTGAGCACACAGCATCTGTCCTTTTTCTCACCAGATCCCCTGTGATCCCAGTGGCCTGTCCTCAGCAGGAAACGGATCAACAGGAAGCCCCCACCCCACAGTTTCCACTCACACCATGCACAAGTGATGCAGTTGTAGCTGGAGGAGACGGCAGCTCTCACAGGCCCTGAGAACAGTTTTGGGAAAGTTGTAAGTTGCCAGACCCAGGAAAATTAGCCCAGCCCATGTTGTGATGACCCCTCACCCCAATTCCTGCTACCCAGCACCATCTTGAGACTCCTCCTCCTGCCTGGGTTCTTGCAAACCTGCCAAGTAGCCCTGCACACCCTCCACAGGCCTGGAAGGCACCTGAACAACTCAACCTGAGAAGCTCAGCCTACAGATAAGGTCCCCAGGGAATCAGGAGGCACTGCACACCAACCTGGGCTCCGAGAAGCAGCCAGACAGCTCAAATAGTGTGGCTTGGCCCATTGAATTCTCCAGGAAATAACTATGTGGCCTCAGTTACCCTCCTGTTTCCTGGCAAACAGCTGGGTAGCCTGGCCCTAAGCAGCCCTGGTCCCACCAAACAAGACGAGTAGCTCCATCACAGAAGCTTCTGCTCAGAACCTCAGCTTGCAGGCGTCTCTGGAAGCAGCCGAGCAGTCCTGAACAGCTCAACCCCAGAGACGGAGAGAAGTCACCTGCACAGGCCTTAGACTCTGACCACCACATCATGCAACCTAACCCCATGAGGTCCTGAAGCACCAGAAGCGACCACGGTCCACAACCTAACCCCATGAGGTCCTGAAGCACCAGAAGGAACCATGGTCCACAACCTAACCTCGTGAGGTCCTGAAGCACCGGAAGGGCCCTGGTCCACAACCTAACCCCGTGAGGTCCTGAAGCACCGGAAGGGCCCTGGTCCACAACCTAACCCCGTGAGGTCCTGAAGCACGGGAAGGGACCTGGTCCATGACCTGGCATGCTGCATTGCCCCCATTTGGCATGTGCCATGTGACCTGCAGAAACAGATGGATATACAAACTTTCAGAAAGGCACACCATACCCAAAACTGCCAGTTATCCTACCCCACATGAGAGCTGCAGCCAGATGATAGTATAATTCCATAATTTCTACAGATGTGGCCACTGAGATACTCATAGCTCACAAATAGCCCACAGCCATTGATTGCTGCCTGAGAAGCTGCGTGGATACTACATTGAGTGTTCTCCTAGACCCCAAGACAGCATAGTTTATGCACCTGACACCCAAGGACACATCACCAAAACAAAGTCAGTTACCAGCCCGGCCTGGTGGCACAGAACTATTAATCCAAGTTACTGGTGAGCCCAGGGCATGAGAATTGCGCATGAAGAACAACGTGGGAAACTTTAAAGCTTAAACTTATAGTTTTTCTAAATTTTCTAAATAGTTTTTTAAAAAAAGTAAAAAGAGGGCTTGGGATATAGCTCACTGCAGAATAATTAATCTAGTATGTACAAGGCCCTAGGTTTGATCTTCAGTATGGCAAATAAATTTAAAAAAACATAAAAGGTAAAAGTTACCCTATGAAATTGGCAGGGGCAGCACATCTGCCAGATGTTGTCTCTCTTTCTAGTTCTCTTTCACTTTCATATACATACATACATATATATGTGTATATATATATATATATATATATATATATATATATATATATATGAATTAAATGCCATCATTTGCAGCAGAATAGTTGGAACTGGAGAACATTATACTAAGTGAAATAACTCAAGTGCAGAAGACAAATACCATATGTCCTCAGTCACGTGGAAGCCAAAAAGCTATCTCAAACAAGCAGATAATGGAATACTGATTACTAGAGCCTGGGAAGGGTGAAGGAGGGGGCTAGAGAGAGAATGGTTAACAGGTCCAAGGCTGCAGTTGGATAAAAGAAGAACTTCCGATGTTCTATAGCATGGTAAGGTAACTATATGTGGTGGTTTGATTCAGGTGCCCCTCCCCATAAATTGAAGTGTTCAGAATGCTAGGTACCCAGCTGATGGCAATTTAGGAATTAACACCTCCTGGAGACACTGTATTGTTGGAGGTGGGCTTGTGGGTATTATAACCAGCTTTCTCTTGGCAGTGTTTGGCACACTCTCCTGTCTCTGTTGTCCAATTGATGTTGGCCAGGAGATGATGTCTACTCTCTGCACATGCCATCATTTCCTCTGCCTTTATGGAGCTTCCCCCTCAAGTCTGTAAGCCAAAATAAACTTCTTTTTCCCACAAGCTGCTCTTGGTCAGGTGTTTTATTCCAGCAATGTGAACCTGACTAAAACATTATGAAATTATAAAGAGAAATTATAGTGGTAATACACAATTATTTAAGTGGAGAGTTGGGACTTTATAGAAAAGGTTGAATAAGCTTGCTGATTTTCTGTGATCTTAACAGACATGAAAAAAGGACTTCAAAGCAAATACTGGACAAAAGAAGAAGAGAAAGAAGAGGTGGATGAAGAGATTATCAGCTCTTCGTCTCATGTTCAGCAGGGGCATTACATGATACTACACCTAAGCAGCTGGCGTGAGGACTGCAAGAATGACTCAGTAGTAGGCGGTAAGATCCTCCTGCTGAAGACACCACATGCTGCCCTTGCAGGTTACGGAGAGATCAAGCTGGAACTGGGGTGGGAGCCTCCTCCCTACTAGTAATATGTCACAGTGCTTAAGGTTTAACACAGGCTTCTGTGGAAGAAGAGTGATCAGCAGTCTGAACCAGCAGTGGAGCCTGTAAGCCAGACAAGCAACCAGCCAGGCAAGATGTGCCCACTGGTGCAATACTGGCATGACTGTTATGAGGGTAGCCAGCTGCTCTCTGATTGAGTCTGAAGCCTACTCCACAGGAAGGAATTCGTGCCTGGTACTGAAAACTTAGGGAGGTTATGGGCCCTAGGAGGAAAGCTAGTGTTATTGTTTAACTAAATGGATATTGTACCCATACAACTGCCCTCTAAATATTTGTGTTTATGCCCATAGATTAGTGCTCCTGTTATCTTTGGCCAAAGATGCTTCTTCTTGCAGCTGGTGGTAAGTATTGTGGAGATTCGAAACTCATCACAGGGTTGAGAATAAGTGTCTGTTGAGTGCTCAGTGCTAAATAAGACATCAGGCTCAGGAAACATTTCAGAAGAGTTGCAGAAAGACCGTAAGAGCAGAGGATGGGGAAAAGCATAAAGTACTTTGGACCAGCGTCTTCCAGACATAAAGAGGTCATGGCACTCATGACCTCACAACCACTGTTGTCGCCTGCATAGGAGCTGCACAACATGTGGCCCATCAACACTCCATCATTGTTAGTAGAGGAGAGGGTAAAAGGATATCAAAGTATAAGAGGGACTAGCTGGAAAGAAGAAGGGGTTCAGTGGAAGGAGACAATAGAGGGGAGACAAGAGAAGGTAATGGGAAGGGATTATCATCAAAATACATTATATACATGTATGAAAATTATCAATAAAAAGTTTAAAAAAGGGCTGGGGAGATGGTTCAGTGGTTAAGGCACTTACCTGCAAAGCCTAATGACTTGGGTTAGATTCCCCCCTACCCATGAAAAGCCAGATGCACAAAATGGTGCATGCATCTGGAGTCTGTTTGCAGTAGCTAGAGGCCCTGCCATACCCAGATAGAGGCATGGAGGATTGCTTAGCAGTTAAGGCATTTGCCTGCAAAGCCAAAGGACCCAGGTTCGATTCCCCAGGACCCACGTAAGCCAGATGCACAAGGTGGCGCATGTGTCTGGAGTTCATTTGCAGAAGCTAAAGGCCCTGGTGTGCCCTTCTTTTTTCTCTCTCAATCTCCTCCGCTTTCTCTCTCTCTCAAATAAATAAATAAAAATAAACGTCAGCCGCATGTTTAATTTAGTAAGTAATAGATGTAAGCACATTGCAAATTAATGAGTGAGGGAAAGATTGATTGTTGTATTTACCATATCATTGCTAGGACAAACACCCATCCAGAAGCAACCTATGGGAAGAAAGGGCTCATTTCAGGCTTACAGCTTTCAGGGGAAGTTTCATCATGGCAGAGAAAGCTGGCTCACTTCATCGTAGATCCATAGCAGAGAGAGAACAGCCAGAGGTCTCGCTGGCTCTGAACACACAGTAAGGCTGGACTCAAGACCCACCCCAGTGACACACCTCCTCCAGCAGGGCTCTGCCTGTTGAAGACTACTGGCACTACCTACAGAAGAGCCTCATAATAGGAGGAAAAGGTGATGACATCAAAATAAAAGAGAGACTAATTCTTGGGGGAGGGGATATGATGGAGAGTTGATTTGTGATGGGGAAAGTGGAGGAGGGGAGGGAATTACCATAGTTTATTGGCTATAATTATGAAAGTTATCAATAAAAAAGTTCAAAAATCATAAAAAAAATTAGCTGAGGCTATGGAGGAATTCATATTCAAATCACCACACTGTCAAATATGTACCAGGTGGCACTGATCTTAGTGGGTATATAGAGCACTTGCTTAAATCAGGAGTATGATGATATCTTGATAGGCATATGAAAAAGGGTCAAAAGTTAGCCAGGCATGGTGGTGTACATCTTTCATCCCAGCATTGGGAGGCAGAGGTAGGAGGATTGTCATGAGCTCAAGGCCACCCTGAGACTACATAATGAATTCCAGGTTAGCCTGGGCTAGAGAAAAACCCTACCTTGAACCCCCCCCCCAAAAAAATGTTGAACCATACTTAAATATTTAAGATAAATTAAAAATGGTTCAGATATTAAAATGCAAAAGCAAGAAAAGAGGGGCACAGAAGATGGCTTGGTGGGTAAGAGCACTTGCTATGCTGCATGTGGACCTGAGTTCCATCGCTATATAATAAGGCAGGAATGGCTTCTCAGGTAACTGTGACCCCAGCACTAAAGTAGGTGGGCAGTGGAGGAGCACTGGGGCTCTCTGATCAGCATCTTAGCCAAAAATACAGACAGCATCTGGTCCAGTGAGAGACCCTGCCCCAGAGAAATAAGGCAAGTGCATCTGCATACACACATGCATACATACACACACACTATACATACTACATACATAAATAAACAAATGCAAATACAGTAAATGCACAAAGAAATGTGACATAGATACAAACACCTTCATTCAATGTATACAAACAACTTTTGATAAATTCTTGGAAGTAATAAACCACCATCCACATTAAGAAATCAAACATTGCTCTTGGCCTGGTGTGGTGGCGCACGCCTTTACTCCCAGCACTTGGGAGGCAGAGGTAGGAGGATCATTGTGAGTTCAAGGCAAGCCTGAGACTACATAGTGAATTCCAGGTCAACCTGGGCTAGTGCAAGAACCTACCTTGAAAGACCAAAAAAAAAAAAAAACAAAAAAAAAAAAACATTGATTTCACTGTAGAAACTTCTCCCCAATGACATCTTTCTGACAACAACCCATTACCACCCCTTATAAACATTCACTATCATGTTGTTTTTACTTTTCTAAGACGTGTTTATTTGTGTGTGTGTGCACATGTTTGTAATTGCACGTGTTCATGCGTGTGTACACGCAACAGGGTCTCTTACCACTACAAATGAACACCAGGTGTTGGTGCCACTTTTTGCATCTGGTTTTAAGCAAACCCTGGCTAGCAGGCTTTGTAAGTAAGCAACATTAACTACTGGGCCATCTCTCCAGCCCCTATCTTGTCATTCTTATTTAAAATCTCCACCGTAGTTTTCTTTCTATCAAACAGAACTGTTTAGACTTCCACTTAAAATCTACTTTTTATTGTATTTCATGGAAATCAAAGTAATACCGTATTTTTTCTTATCTGTGCATTTTACTCAAAGTTAGGTTTGTTTAGTATATTTGTGTTGCATGTCTGATTTTCATCATTTAATACATTTTTTAAGGACAAGGTCACAAGGCTCAGGCCGACCTCCAATGCATGATCCTCTTGCCTCTGCCTTGTGAGTGCTGGAGCTGCCGGTATGTAAGTATGCGTCAGCATGTGTGGTCCCGACACGGTTTTTGTTATGGATCTACCTCAACGTTTGACCATTCTGGTGTTGATGGTTGAGTTGTTCCTGGGTTTGGGCTCATTAATAATGCTGCAAAGAACATTTTGAATCTATATATAATGTAGACAGTCATGTACCGAGTTTATAGGAATGTCCTGGATATTTAAGTACATTTTACATACTTGAAAAGAACGTGTATTTCACTGATATTGCAAGGTATGGTCTCTAAATATCTACTAGCTGAACACTTGCTATTCATATTTTCATATCTTATGTGTCACTCTTCCTCCAAATTTTAATTCCTCTATTTGTTATAGACTTTCAGTTTTTGATTTTAATTTCAAAATATTATTTATGGTCTTTCTTCTTGTGGGTCTTTCTTTTTTTTATTTATACATTTTTAGGAAGTGTTAAATATATATACCCCATGCATTACTAATGCTTTTTATCATAAAGCCTGCCTTCTCTGATATCAATATGGTTACAACAGCTTCCTTGTAGGTCACACACTCTATTGTCTGTGGTTATGTTTATCTTTCTTCCCTTCTTGGAATTAACTGACCCACTTAAATCTGAAGACTCACATCTTCAGCTTCTCTGGAAAATCCTCACCATTATCTCTTCAAATAGGACCTTTTTCTTTCCTTCACTCCTCTCCTTTAGCCGATCAAATATATATTAGAGTTCACATCTTCTGTATTTTCATATTTTTCTCTGTGCTGAAATACAGAACACTTCAATCTTCCCAGTGCTTTTTCTATTTTGTTTACCTCTTTCCTAGCACACTTACTGAGCTTTTATTTTGAGCCATTATGTTATTCATTTGGAAACATTGTTTGCTTTGTTTCAAATATGTGAGGTCAGCCAGGCATGGTGGTGCACACCTTTAATCCCAGCACTTGGGAGGCAGAGGTAGGAGGATTGACCAGCCACCTTGGGCTCCCACTACTACGAACTTCCCTTGCATGATGAATTCTACGCTCTCGAACCATAAGCCAAAACAAATCATTCCTCCCATACGTTGATTTTTGTCAGGTATTTTGTCATAGCAATAAGAAAAAGCATGACTAAGGCCATTGTTCTCAAAAGGCACTGAGGGATTGTTCAATGCCTATAACAATGGTGGCCTCTTTCTGAGACAATCCTTAATCTGCCAGCACACAAGTGGGGAAGATTGCAAACAAAGTTCAAGGCCTGGGATTCCATGGCCCATACACAGAATGCAGAACTGCTAGGCTGTAGTCATATCTTATCAAGAATAATAATCACATCTTCATTCCATTTTCTTCTCTCCCTTGCCAAGGCAACCCTAAAGATGGGACCCTGGGGAAGTCTGGGAGACTGCTTTCACACTGAGATGGTTTTCTTTTGGGAGTCTGAGCTCATGTGAGAGGGAGGGCTCTTTCTAAGACACTCTGCTACAAATATACTTTCATTCCTGATTTCTACCTCCCGTTCCTCTACTTAAAGCCAGAGAACGGAAGCCCAGGAACAACAAGTTGGCAAATATTAATTTTTGAGGCCAAAACTATCTTTTAGATAGGCATGGTGGGGCACACCATAATCCTGTCACTTGGGAGGTAGAGTCAGGAAGATCTGGAACTCGAGGCCAGCCTGAGCTACACATTGAGAACCTGTGCCAGACAAACAAACAAACAGAACAAAATAAGAGGGATTGTATCTCCATGGTGCAGCACTTGCTTAGCATATGCAAAACTCTGGGCTTGTTCTCCAGCATCACGAAAAAAGAAAAACTCGGGCTGGAGAGATGGCTCAGCAGTTAAGGCGCATGCCTGCAAAGCCTAAGGACCCAGGTTTGATTCTCCAGGTCCCATGTAAGCCAGATGCATATAGTGGCACATGCATCTGGAGTTCATTTACAGTGGCTAGAGGTCCTGATACACCCGTTCTCTCTCTCCCTCTCTGTCTGTAACAAATAAATAAATAAAAACAAATCTTCAAAAAAAAAAAGGGAAAACTCTTTAAAATCCTAGACTACAGTTTGGATAATTTAACTGTGCTATGCAGCTCTGGCTGGCCTGGAACTAACTACACAGACCAGTCTGTCCTTGAACTCACTGTGATTCCACTTGCTGCCTCTGCCTCCAAAGTGCTGGCGTTGCTGGCATGCATTACCATGTCTGGCTTAAGTTTTTTGTCTGAGTTTCATGCATTATCATACCAATGGCATTTTGCTTTATTCTTGCTCCTCTTCCTCCCCTCCTAAGTCCACCTATCCCCTACTCCCTCTTCCTGGCCCCCTATCTTTCCCATATAGTCCCCGTTCTGCTTTCGGGCCACATGCATTCCATTACTCTCTCTGTTTTGCTCCCCCTCCTTCCCTAAGATCTTTTTTTCTCACAGATCCCTTTCTACTTTCATGACCTGGACATATGTGCACGCGTGAGTGTGCATACACACACACACACCTCTAGATTTTATATATGATCAAAAAAAGAACTGGGCTGGAGAGATGGCTCAGCAGTTAAGGCGCTTGCCTGTCAAGCCTAACAACCTAAGTTTGATTCCCCAGTTCCCATATAAAGCCAGATGCACAAAGAGGTACAAGCATCTGGAGCCCATTCGCAGTGGCCCGAGGCACTGGCGTGCCCACTCTCTCTGTCTCTCTTCTATCTCTCTCCCTCTTGCTTGCAAATAAATAATTTAAAAAATAAAATAAAATAAAAACATTTCTTTTCCTGAGTGTGGTTAATTTTGCATAACATAATGATTTCCACTTGCAAATGTCATGGTTTTTTCTTTAAAATGTTTAAGTAAAAACTGCTCTAAGATCTAAAGTAGAAAATAACTACTTTTTCTACCATCTATAATTAACTAGTATTTGTACTCTGTCATGTTTGTTTTACTAGATTATTTTTAAATTGCATGTGCTCTTTTGAAGTAATTTAGACAAGGAAGAATTATAAAGACATAAAATTTAAATAATTCTATTGTCAACATTAACCATCATTGCAGATATCACTAATGCATATGCAACTTTTTTGCATAAATACAGATGAAAGATTTGTGATGGATTGATAAAAAAGATATCACTTTTTTAAAAAAAGGACTATAAATGCTATTGTAATTAAAATGTTAAATTTACTTGACTTTGGCATAAAAGAAATAACAGGAAGTGAAACTGAAAAAAATGTTGTTCTTCATGTCTCTACCACAAAAAGATTCATTTCCTAAAATGTGTCTGTAAGGTTAAATTTTGTTTTTAAGCAGAAGTACAAACAATAATATTGAGATATAGGAGTCATTGTGACATTTCTTTGGAGTTTAATGTTGTTTATTTGTTTGTTTGTGGTGTTGTAAGTAAGCCATGAATGTCAGATGATTCTGATTTTGACCTATGAATGATAGACTATGTTAGAACACAACATGCTTCACTGTTAGTACTAAGGACTGTCTCCTGTGAAAGATTGCAATATTTCTCCCATCTTCCATATCATTTTACATTATCTCTTAATTCTTGACAATAATTTCTCATGGCTGTGTTGCTTTATGTTCAAGTGAATTCAAAGTTAATGCTACATTTTCACTTCCAGATTCTTTAGTCCAGAAATTACTTATTTATTTGTTTATTTTTGAGATACCTGAATTGTGTTATCTAGCATTCTGAAGGGCTCATGGGTGCCAATTCCTAAATAATTTCATGGTTTGAAAATACGATCTTAAACTGGGGCATGCTACCCCACTCCCTTAGCCCCAGCCCTCCTCGGGAGGCTGAGGTAGGAGGATCACTGTGAGTTTGAGGCCAGCCTGAGACTGCAGAGTGAGTTCCAGGTCAGTCCAGGCTAGAGTGAGAACCTAGCTCAGAGAAAAGAAAAGAAAACAAAAGAAAATATGACCTTATAAATAGAATAGCAGAGCAGTTGCAATAGGATAAACCTATTGTATATCTTCTTTCCATAAGCATTTTGTAGACACTGCAACTTCAGTATGTATAGAGATTACCTGAAGGCTTGTTCAAAGTGTGGATTCAGCAAGCCTGGCATCGTGACAGACATTCTGCATTTCTAACAAGCTTCCCAGTAATACTTCTACCAACCTAAGGACCCCACTGTGAGTAACATGTTTATGAGTAAAATGCATGCCTAGTGTGCATGGAGCTCTGGATTCAACCCTATCATAAGAAGAGGAAGGGGGGAAAGCAAGGGAAGGGAAGGGGAGGGGAGGGGAGGGGAAGGAGAGGAGAGGGGAGGGGAAGGGAGGGGAAGGGAAGGGAAGGGAAGGGAAGGGAAGGGAAGGGAAGGGAAGGGAAGGGAAGGGAGGGGAAGGGAGGGGAGGGGAGGGGGAGGGGAAGGGAAGGGAGGGGAGGGGAGGGAAGGGAAGGGAAGGGAGGGGAAGGGAAGGGAAGGGAAAGGAAAGGAGAGAAAAGGAAAGGAAAGGAGAGAAAAGGAAAGGAAAGGAGAGAAAAGGAAAGGAAAGGAAGTTAGGAAAGGGAAGGGAAAGGTAGAGAATGGGGAGATGGAAGAGGAAAGGGAAGAGAAAGAAAGAAGGAAAAAAAAAAGGAAAGGTGCCCCCTCAATCTTTTCCTCCCCCATCTTGAAAGTGATTTTTTTGCTTTTTATTCCTCAATGCCTTGAAGAAACCTTCTCTCATTAAGATTCAGTAACAGTAACAGATTTAAGTATTGTTATCAGACTTTTCTGGGGAAGTGGTCTGTGCTTTTAAATTTAAACTGTTTGACATTCTCCAGGGACTCCCTACTTGGGTCCAGCGAGAGCCAACAAGGCTTTCCCGCCCCCACTGCTCATGGGCCCGTGGGGTCTCCCTCCACACTCAGCCTCTTGGCTCCTTGACTTTGCCCACTGTTACCAGATCTTATGAATTCTGCTCAGCCACCTGGTCTCCTTGCCATTCTTCATGCTCAGGTGTTTGTCTGCCTCAGGGTCCTATCCACCTAGAACTTCCCCCTCCTCCTCAGGGACTGCTCTTTCTCCTCCCGGGGCACAGCCCAAACAGCACCCTCTCTGAACAAAGGCATGTCTGCCCTCTCCCTGCTGGTTGTTTTCATTCCCCCGACATTTTCGAAAGAGTCCGAACCTGACCTGACCGCGTCCTTTCACTTCTGGCTTGTCTCTCCTACTCTGCTTCCCGCTCCCCCAGAGGCAAACCCCGGGAGAGCCTGGATTTTATCTAGCTAAAAGTCACACCTGGCATGTGGTATTTGATAACTGTGAGTTGAATTTGTTTGCTTGTGTTTCACGCTATCTAGGACAGAAATTCTTTCTGGACTTTTCTATGGCCACTTTTCTCAGTCATCTCAATTAACTGAAGTCTTCTGCTGAAAACAGTCTTATAAGTAGAAAATCCATTCCTGTTGTGATAAGATTGTAATCAGGTCCTGTTTACCCAAAGGTATGTTTGACCCTAACCAGCTCAGACTTCTGTGTTCAATGGGAGAACACACACATACACACACACACACACACACACACACACATTATTCTTCAATCCTCTACATTGCAAAGTCTATCTTATTTAATGACCACATATGCTACAAGGAGAAAACTTCAGACAATTGGGAAGTCAAAGGAGTGGGGATGTAGCACAGTTGGTAGTGTGCCTGTCTAGGCTACATGAGGACCGGGAAGCACCCCCAGCACCAACCAAATCAACCTGGTGTGGAAGTAATACCTGTAATCCCAGCACTTGGAAGTTCAAGGTCCTTCTTGGCTACACAGAGAGTCAAGGGCAGCCTATCCAAAAAAAATAAAAAGAAAGAAAGAGAAAAAGATTTATTTTTTTCTGTACTGGAGATTGACTCAGGGCCTCTACATGCCAAATAGACGCTCTATCATTCAGCTACACCCTCATCCCCCCCCACACTGTCTTCTTGTATCTTCTCCCATGGTGAAGCATCCATATCACAAATTAATCTTCAGTAAGTGAGTGACCTCTGGAAGTGGCAGGATTACAGGCATGGTCCCTTTCAAACTTTCCTGTTCATTTTACAGATAGTTTCCTAGAGTCACTGAATCCTAGGCACTTTAGGGGACAATGAAATTCATGCCAGCCCCTTCGTGGATTTGGGAAGTACTGAAAATGAAGCCCAAGCACATTTGTAAATTGAAAATTATCATAATTGTGTCTTAGACACTATGCCAGGTGATGCATCTCATCATTTCATCCTCAAAATAATATAGTGATTTAGTAACTCAAAGGTTTTTTTTTCAGTGTTGAGATTGAACCCAGAGTCTCACACACACGAAGCAAATGCTCTGCTACTGAGCTGCATTCCCAGCCTAAGGATAGTTTTTGAGAGACTAAAGGTATGACTTTAACATAAATATAAGATGAGCACATATCCAAGATCATACTTAACTTATTAATGGGTAAACTAATAAGACTTTATTGCTATTTCAATGGAAAATGTAAAGACTACTCATATGCAGCAATGCAGTACTGAGCATGAATTTGAGGGACTAGAGAAATGGCACAACAGTTAAAGGCTTGCCAAGTCTGATGGCCTGGCTTTGATTCCCCAATACCTACATGAGGCCGGATCATGAAGTGGCATGTGCATCAGGAGTTATTCATTTGCAACAGGAGGACACCCTGATATGACCATTCTCCCTCTCTTTCTCTTCTCTCTCAAGTAAATAAATAAATATTTTAAAATAATGAGAATGAACTTACAAGTTAATATAAATATATGTGATGTCACCAGCTCAAAGAGGCAGGTGCCCTCAGAGGCAAACCTTGTCCATTGCTTTCAGCCAGACACATTTTTGGAAGGAAGAAGCTGACCATGGCCAGTAGTTTTCCTATCTGTCATCATTATGACATGAACTCAACATGCCCAGAAGCATTCCCACTACCATTTTAACCTTTCAAACCTGCTTCATGACCTTGAGATAAGCATGTCTAGGAATGTATCCATAATCTTTCCATCTTAAACAATTAAGAAAGGATTACCACCCAGGAACTCAGGGATCAGGGCCAAAGACCAATTCCTTCGTTATCCTATGCCTTCTTATTTTATATACATTGAGACACACCATCTGTCCCTCTCAGCCAACTAGAAAGGAAGTGCACTAAGCTCTCCAAATGCTCTCTTGGATCTTTAAAGTCATTGCCAACTATAAATCCTCTGAGCATGTGCTGTTCCCAAAAGGCTCCACCAGGTGACAAGTATACTGCTATTCCTTCCTCTGGGGGCACTTTGAGAAGTAATGGTAAAGTTCAGGGATAATTGGCTCTGTCGTACACGTCCTAAAAACATCAGTACCATAAGTAACTGATAAGTACAACTTAGCTATCATAAAAGGAGGAACGAGGGCATGGGGAGATGGTTCAGCAATTAAAGACACTTACTTATCAAGGCTGATGACCCGGCTTCAATTCCCCAGCCACCCATGTAAGGCATTTATTTGCAGCAGCAAAAGACCACAAGGGCTGGTGGGTGCACACATGCACACACACACACACACACACACACACACACATATGCATTCAAATTAATTAATTAAATAAATGAATAAAGAAGAACTGGAAGTACTCAAATGATCCCGACTAAACACTCCCTTCTCCTCAGTATCTCTGAGTCCATAACAGTAACATCCTGTCTCCCCCAGGATGGTCATTAGTGAGATTCGCTGCGCTGCCCCCCAGCAGCGTAGATGCTTTCCTTTCAAAGATACTTCCTCTTTGAAATAAATCACATGCTTGTTGGTCTTCTATTTCCATCACTAAATTCTTTTATCAATGAGAACAAGAACCTGGACAAAAGAAGTCTGATCCCACCAGTAAACTTCCCTTATAAGACAGCATGGCCTTAAACTGAGTGTGTTCGGTGATCTACATCTTAAACTGAGCATGCTCAGGGATGTGCCTACTTCCAAAGTGCTTTCTCACACAAATACACACACACACGCGCGCGCGTGTGTGTGTGTGTGTGTGTGTGTGTGTACATATATAGGTTTCCTTTGTTCAAAGAGGGCACTGCTTTGGAATAACGCAAGTGCTTCTGCAGGTCATAAGTAAGCCTCCACTCTTCTATCTTCTGGTTGTGCTTCCTGCATTCACACTCACCTACAGAAGATTACATTGTGTTCAGTGATAGTAGTGGTACATTGCTTATCCAAAGGAACAATTTGCATTTCTATACACAAAAAAATCATTTGTAATATTATCAGCGTGTGGTGGCTTGAATCAGATGCCCCTGTCCCCCATATTTGTTGTTGTTTGTTTTGAATGCTTGGTCCCCAGATGGTGCCACTTTGGAAGGTGAAGGCTTGCTGGAGAAGGAGTGGGCTTACGGGTGTTTTAGGAGCTCTCCCTGCCAGAGCTCAGCTCATGCTCTTGCCGCTGTCTTCCCCTGCTGTAGCAGAAGTGATGCCCAGCCTCTGCTCTACCACCTTTCCCTGCCATCTTGAAGCTTCCCCTGGAGACTGTAAGGCAGGATAAATTCTTTCTTCCCATCAGGTGCTTTTGGTCAGGTGTTCTGTCCCAGCAACAAAAAGGTAAGTACAAAACAGTGTTTTGGCTTATGAAGTTATAAAGTAGCTTAAAGACATTGTCTGATAACTTGCTCTAGACAGGATATGAATAGATTTTTCTGAGTATTTTTAAGCCTTTCATCATTATTCTGGCTTTATAGAAGTCAGATCTCAATATATTAAGATAAAAGATCAACAGGGTATGGTGGTACATGTCTTCAATCCCAGCACTTGGGAGGCAGAAGCAGGAGGATCACTGTAAGTTTGAGGCCACCCTGAGACTACATAGTGAATTCCAGGTCAGCCTGGGCTAGAATGAGACCCTACCTCAAAAAAATAAAAATAATACAAAGCTTGATGAGAGAGATGTCTCAGTGGGTAAAGTGCTTGCCCAACACAAGTGAGGAGAGCTTGAACACCCAGCATTCATGTAAAAACATGAGTGTGGTGGTGGCACAACCCTGTAGCCCTAGTACCTGGGAAGTGGAGGCAGAAGGATCCCTGGATCTTGCTGGCTGTCTACTTCAGCAGAATCAGCAAGCTCTAGATTCAGTAAGAGAATCTGGGGAGAGATGCTGGGAACATGGCTTAGCATTTAAAGGTGCTTACTTACAAAGCCCATAGGCCCATGTTCAACTTCCCAGCCACCCACCTAAGCCACATGCAAAAGTTGGCACAAGTATATGTAGTGTTTGTAGTGGCAAGAAGCCCTGGCATGCCCATACACATGTGTGTGCAAATAAGTCAATAAAAATTAACAACAACAAAAAGAAAAAGCTACAAAGAGACTAAAGGGATGCCTGATGTCAACCTTTGGCCCATACATACACACATACACATGTATGCACAGGCACCAGGTGCCTACATACAGACCAATGTGCACACATGTCCACATGCCAGAAAAGATCAGCTTGAGATGTGTGTGTGTGTGTGTGTGTGTGTGTGTGTGTGTGTGTGTATGTAAAAAGTCTTTAATTTATAGAGTTTGAGGGCTGAAGAGATGGCTTAGCAGTAAGGTGCTTACCTGCAAAGCCTAAGCATCCATGTTCAATTCTCCAGCTCCCACGTAAGAGAGACACCCAAAGGTGAGGCAAGCACAGGTCGCACATGCCCACTAGGTGGCACAAGCGTCTGGAGTTCAATTTCAGTGGCTGAGGCCCTGGCATGCCAATTCTCTCTCTCTCTCTCTCTCTCTCTCTCTCTCTCTCTCTCTCAAAAAAAAAAAAAAAAACCTTTTAAAAAGAGATTGAACTCAAGATTTCATACATTATAGACAAGTGCTTCACAAACTACATAACTGTAAAATATTGGAACTTGACCAAATTTTACAGATCAAACCTCATATTTTATAGATGAAAGAGTCTAAGGTTAAGCAATTTGCCCTTAAGAAGAGTTGGCTACTAGCTGAGCCAAAAGAAGAGTAGAGAAATTCAGTTTTCTCCTGCTATATTACTAAATTGGAAGAAACAAAAGAATTAAAACCTGTGTATTAAAATTACCTTTAACTATATTACTGAATTACCCTTCTAAGATAAAAATAAGTGGAAGGAAACACCACTAGAAAAATTCCCTGAGGGCTGTAGAGATGGCTTAGCGGTTAAGGTGTTTGCCTGCAAAGTCTTAGGACTCAGGTTTGATTCCCTTGTACCCACTTAAACCCAATGCACAAGGTAGCACATGTGTCTGGACTTTGTTTGTAGTTGCCAGAGGTCCTGTTGCACCCATTTTTTTTCTCTCTCTCTATCTGCCTCTCTCTCTCAAATAAATAATTTAAAAAAATTCCCTGAGGTACTAATGTAGAGTAAGACCACAGGCTGTGTTTTTATCTATAAAGCAATTTTCTCCCATCAGGATAAATATCACAAATTTACATTGCACAATTATAATCATTTTTAAATTGTGACTATGTCCTCCAACTATAAGATTTTTACTGAGCTGATTATCTGATTTAAAATATATGCAAGAAGGCTTCTTCTAAAGACAAACTCATCCACTGACATTCTCTTTTTAATTAAGTCTAAGTATTCCCTTGCCTTAAAAATGCATGATCAAAGAAATCACTCCAATTACAGATACAAACATTGATTTTGTAAATTAAGGATGGACCTGACATTTAATCCAATGGTTAACTGAGTGCTACAATACTCCAATTAAAAGTTCAACCATGTTCAGATTTGACTCAAGGTAGCACATTTTTATTCCAGTTGAGTCATATTTCTGTCTCTTAAACTGTTGAGTGCAAACACAGGGAATCAGTACAGCTTCATTTAATACTTAAATGCTTTAATAAGTTGGAAAGTCCCGGAGACTCACTGACCTGTTCCTTTGTGTTACCAATATGTAACAATGCTGCCAAGGACCCTGGCATAGACTGGGTGAGAGAGCTCTGATGCTTGGATTCGTTTTGTTTAAAAAACTTCCAATCTGATTTTGAAACAGCATTTCTCTACTTTCAAGTAGAAGCTAATTGTCAACGGATCATCAGTACTGGAGGAAGGTCGCCTAACTCTTCCAAGAGCAGTGCACATCTGCTGAACATGGAAGAGAAGTGTTGCAATCCCCCTTTTGGAACAGAGAGTGTCTGTCTTTTGATAATGCACACTTGGCTTGAGAAATCATTTGCACGGGTGAGGGGACAGAGTTTTCCGGCACAAGGCAATTGTCTTTCAAGGTACATCTCTCACCAGGAGGAAACAATACTGGAGGGTTTTCTACGCATGCCCATTCTTGAAATGCTGATTTCAAACTCCCCATTGAGACAGCCTCTCCAGAAAGACAACCTGGGCACTGAATGACTTGAAGGACTTGTGTCTGGTCACGCCTAGGCCGTAACCTAGTGAGCATCATGAAAATGGGGAGCTAGAAAATAATGCGAAGAGCCAGTCTGCTCAGGCTTCTGTAACAAAATTCCACAGGCTTGGTGGCTTAAAACCACAGACATTTGTTTTTCAAAGCTCTGGAGGCTGAGAAGCCTAAGATCAAGGTACCAGCAGACCCAGTGTCTGGGGAGGATCCTCTTCCAGGCTCCTGATTCCTATCTTCTCATTGTGACCTCCCAGGAAGAAAAGGGGAAAGCTCTGATCTCTTCCAAGCCTCTGGACAAGAGCTGGAATCCCATTTATGAGGGTTCCATGATCAGGACAACTCCACCTTTCAAAGGTCCTACCTGCCAGCATCAACACACTGGAATTCGGGTTGGGAGGGAGCACAAGCATTCGGTCTACAGCACCAGTCTGTATCTAAGTCACACACAATGCCACTGAAGAAGAATAGGAGCAAAACAGGTTTTTGTTTTTTTTTTTTTTAAGGAAAAATGTATTTATTTATTTAAGAGAGAGACAGGCAAGATACAAAGAGGGACAATGGGCACTCCAGGGCCTCTAGCCACTTCAAATGAACTCCAGACCCATGCACCACCTTGTGCCTCTGGCTTACGCGGGTACTGGGGAGTCGAACCTGGGTCCTTAGGCTTCACAGGCAAGTGCTTAACCACTAAGCCATATCTCCAGCCCCAAGACAGCTTTTGTATAGGCAATCAGCCAGGGACAGAGGCCCAAGGAAATGCCACCCTTGCCTCCCCTAGTGGGACTAGAACTCATGTCTGACCCAGCGTCATCCAAGATGTCTGCGAGCAACACTCCCCAGCAGGAGCTTCCTGCTTCTTCCTCAGCTTAGCACACCTAGGTGGCCTGGCCCCTCCTCAGTCAGCCTCTTGAGTCCACCAACCAATCGGGTCTCGACAAGGTTCATCCTTAATTGGATGTTTAATCCATGTAAAGGAGCCTGAGCATGTGTGTAAATCTCCTTGTGGTCCCCCTCTTTCCTCTGCACCCATCTGGACACAAGTGTGTGAGTTTCTCTCCCCCTTAATGGGGAAAACCCCTTTTGGGCTTGAGGCTTCCTGCTAGTCTTCTCTCTGGATCCTAACTGTCCCTAAAATTGACTCCATAATTCATGATTTACCCTTCTTAGCATCTGTGTTTTCCAATTCTTTGCTAATTCAGATAAGGACCCAGAAGTTGGGATTCATGGGCCTGGGATCTCCTGCATCTTTATGGAATTTAATCATCCCGTGGATCCAGAATCCTACACCACTACAGGCTCCACTTCTTAATTTTTTTTACATTTATTTATTTATTTGCAAGAAGGGCGGTGGGGGGTGAGTAGCCATGCCAAGGCCTCTTGCCTCTGAAAACAATCTCCAGACACATGTGCTACTTTGTGTCCCTGGCTTTACATAGGTACTGGAGAATCAAACCCAGGCCACCAGGCGTTGCAAACAAATTTAACTGCTGAGCCATCTCTCCAGCCCCAGGCTCCACTTCTAACATTTACCTAGAAGTGGACTTTTATCTCTATCTCTAAAGTCACCATTTTGGTTCAAGGCAGCAGTTTCTTCTCTCACTAGGATTCTTGGCATGGCTTCTCAAGTTTCTCTGGGTCTTGCCATTTCTAAAACTGTCTGTTCTCACCCCAGCTAGCTTTTTCAAGTAGAAATTGATATTGTTGGGTCTCCTCAGTGCCTCACATCTCACTCTGTATATAAGTCATCATCTTTACTCTGACCTACAAGCTATCTTAGCACTGTTCCCTTCGCAAGGTAAAGCCCAGGATAAAAGCTGTATGTAGGGTTTCATGTTGAAAATGACCCCTCGAATCAGGACTATTTGAAGGTATACGGAAGGAGTGAAGAAGGCCAAGAACATGCTATTGACCTCCACTGTGGGGCTAATTTGTAATTAGATTCCTTTGAGGAATCTCAGTAAGCTATCTGTGTTCTGTTTTCTTCAAAAATATATTTATTTATTTATTTGATAGAGAGAAAGATGGAGGGAGAGAGAGAGAGCGCAGAGTACGGGAACATCAGGGCCTCCTGCCACTGCATACGAACTCCAGACACATGCACCGCTTTGTGCATCTAGCTTTTATGTGGGTACCGGGGAATCAAGCCCAGGTTGTTAGGCTTTGCAGGCAAGTGCCTTAACCACTGAGCCATCTCCCCAGCCCCATGTTCTATTGTTTTCATGTGGTTTATCTCCCAAAGGTTCACATGCTTGATGCTTTATCAGTATGGTGGGGAAAACTTCATGGGAAAAGCTTAGGTCATTGGATATACTGCCCTGCAAAGGGAATGCTGGCCCCCTGAAGTGGGTTCTTACAAGAACAAGTTGTTATGAGACCCCCAAGTCTCCTCTCTGGACATGTCTTGCTGCTGTGTATGATCTTGCTATGCTGCCATCCACCAGACCGTCAACAGAGGCTAAATTAATGAGACGGTCTGACATTAAACCTCCAGCCTCTAGAGCTGTAAGCTAAATTAAAACTCTTTCATTAAGCTAACATGCCTCTAGTGTTTTGTTATAGTCACAGAAAGTGGATGAATACATTTTATATCCCCGCCCCCCCAATATAACTACTATCTAATGGGGGAAAATATTTATTTATTTTTCCCATTCCTCATAAGGACTCTTGCCATGTATAGGTCTGTGAGTTCATGCATACGGCCTGTCCCTGTGGACATTGATTTCACAAGGAGAGCATCCTTCTCTCTGGTTGGTGCCAGCCTCCATATGCCCCACACCCAGAGGTCTGTGCATGTCACTTCAACTCTGACACCACACTTGGTCATGTGACTAGTCCTTGAACAGTTTAGCCAACAGAGAACCCACACCAACAGACTACAGGACTCTCTTAGCTTGAACTTGGGCACCCAACAGACTCCAGAGTTCCGTCAGGATTATAGCCAGGTCTCATAGATGTATTTGTTCCTGATGTTGACCACAGATGCCCACTGGCATGGCCCTCATGGGTCTGAGGGTCTCTGGATCTCACAGTACAATGGGTGGATGATGATGGCAATGCCCTCCTTGAAGATGCAGGGTGTGCTTCCAACACTGAAGTCTTCCTCTTCCCACACAGTATGTGCCAGCGTCTTCCTCACTGAGTCCTCAGTGGAGGAAGAGTTTGTGTTTAGCAGTGCAGGTGTCTTGCTGTAGACCATCTTGACATGCCTCCTATAGCCCACAGATGGCAGCGCCAGTCTGCACTAGCCACTGAGTGTGGCTACCAAGGCCATATTCTTGTCTGGACCATGGTTTCTGTTGGTAGGTCTTACCTTCGGCACAAGTGCTCTGGGACACCTGCCGGCTTTTCTCTCTGCCAGACCCTCTTAGTTCTACAACTTAGCTCACCTACGTTCCACAGTAGAGGATTGCTACCGTCTGCATACACCCTCATGCATACTGACTGAAATGTAGTTATTTTTTTCGTTACACTCCTATGAGAAAGATTACAAGTTATTTCATACCTTATCTACAAATTGTTTTCTTATGTGGACATGATATGAAACTATAGCCTACCACATCAAAAATGAGAGAATAGGGCTGGAGAGATGCCTTAGCAGTTAAAGGTACTCGCTTGCAAAGCCTTCTGACCTGATTAGATTCCCCAGTACCCACATAAAGCTAGATGTATAAAGTGTTACATATGTCTGGAAGTTTTCTGTGGTGTAAAGAGGTCCTGCATATATGTCCACACCTTTTGTCTCTCTCTTTTTCACACACAACTAAATGAATAATATGTTTTTTTTTTTAAAAAAATAAGGGAGAATGCACACCCTCCAAGGCTCAGGGAACATTGTGGAAGAGCTGGCATAAGAATGTAAGAGCCAAAGGAAGGTGCCACTCCTTACATACAACTGTCCAGACAGAATTTGGCCTCAGAATCCAAGGCCTCGCAGTGCCTAGCAATACCCTCATAATAGGAGAAAAAGATTATGACATCAAATTAAAAGAGAGACTAATGGAGAGAGGGAGAGATGGAGAGCAGAGTTATGAAGGGAAAGTGGGGGAGGTGACGGAAAAACCATGGTTTGCTTTCTACAAGTATAGAAGTTATCAATACACACACACACACACACACACACACACACACACACACGAGAGAGAGAGAATGGAGGACTATCAGGGAAAGTTATGTATTTACAGATGAAGTGTGAGCATATGTTTATACAAAACAAATACTTTTCAGAGATAATTATATATAACACGCTTGTTATTTATGAACATAGATAAAAATCAAATGATATATTTTTCCAAAGGTTTTATGTTTGTTACATGAAATTAGTATATACTAGGGTAAGCTTGTATACATTTAATGAAAGAATATATGTATATATATATATATAATATGTATGCATATATCTATACCTATCATATATCATTTTAATATATATGTATATATGCATATATACATATATATATACCTATCATATATCATTTTAATATATATGTATATATATGTGTATATATATATATATATATATCTTAAAACAATTGTGGGGCTGGAGAGATTACTTAGTGGTTAAGGTGCTTCCCTGCAAATCCAAAGGACCCACGTTTGATTTCCCAGGATCCACGTAAGCCAGATGCAGAAGGTGGTGCATGTGTTTGGAGCTCATTTGCAGTGGCTGTATGCCCTGGCACACCCACTCTTTCTCTCTCTCTATCTGACTCTTTCTCTCCTAAATAAATAAATAAAATATTTAAAATATTTAAAAAAACAATTTTGGCTAGTCCTTTTATTATGTTTTGAATTCTGGTGACATGGCTGAAAAAGCGAGTGAGGTGATGTCGCGAACAGAGAATTGGATCATCAGGGAGTTAACAATTTCCATGAAGGTGACAGTTTCTGTCAAAACAGTCAGAGAGATTCTTGGACTGTAGCTCAGTAGTAGAAAGCTTGCCTATCATGTGTGAGGCTCTGGGTCTGATCTCTTGCACTGCAAAATGAACAAACTGACAACCAAATGAATCCCCTGGAGGAAATGGCCAGTGCTTGGTGGCAATGCATCTCTAGTGCTTGAAAGCTGGGTCAGGCATTTATTTGCACTAAGCTTTCAAGGTTTCGGATTGGAGAACTTCACTTATTGAGGTAACAATCAAAGCCATACAAATAGATAAAAGAAGCGAGGTAGCATAAAAAAGCCATGTAGTTCAGAATTACACTGCTGTTTTAACTGCATTGAGTGATTGCTTAATTTGTCCTGAAGTCGTGCTGCTTACAGCTGCTTTGAAAGTACATAAGGCCAGAGGAGCTACTGCCACGGCATGTTCAGGCAGGAGCTCACTACCGTGGTACAGGAAACAGAGGCAGGGGAGACGGCTCTTCGGGCAGGTGTGCTTACTACACAAGCATTGGGGGCCTGAGGCAGCCCGAGTGTGTTCAGTTCTCTAGCTCCCATACAAACAGCTGCACATGGGCACCCACATTTGTAACCACAGTCCTACTGTGTGTGTGGCAGGAGGGAGACACTTAAACTGTTACACTTTTAAAAATATTTGATTTATTTACTTATTTTAGAGAGAGAGAAAGGGAGGGAGAAAGATAGAGAAGGAGAGTGGACATGCCAGGGCCTCCAAGAACTGTAAACAAACTCCAGATGCATGTGCCACCTTCTGCATCTGGCTTACATGGGTCGTAGGGAATCGAACCTGGGTCTTTAGGCTTCACATGCAAGCGCCTTAACTGCTGAGCCATCTCTCCAGCCCCAAACTGTTACATTTTTCAGGAACAAGAATTTGCTCTCCTTCAGCCTAAACTACAGGTAAGTGATTTTTTTGAGCTGGGTTGGGATTCCTAACTGAGCGCACAGTACTGTGTGCTCTCCACAAGATGCAAATATTTGTAGTAGAAATTCTTTTCACTGTTAAGTAGTAACAGAATTTGTCAAGCAGTGCTGTGACAATTATCATGACACACGCTGATGCTGTGACCTGGTGTCTGACTCACTTTTCCACTCTTACTTCAATCTTCTTTCACCTGTTCCATTCAGTATCATTTTCCAGCACACCATGCACTGTTTTCCTAACTCTGTCCCGAGTTGGCACCAAGTCACTGGAGATGAAAATATCTTTCAGGTCAATTACCCTTGCCTCATGGCATTCTCAAGCTGTTTTCACCATTTTAGCTTTTCAAAGGCCATTCTCTCCTCCTGGGTTCCGTGAACTCTGATTGGGTTTCCTGGATGAGGGGCCTGCAGAGTTGATAATAGAATGAAGGAAACAGAAAATTCAATTTACCTGTGCTGGCCAATGGGACAATCCAATGTCAAACAAAGGGTATTTCAAAAGTCAATCTCAATGGAGTTTTGTTTCATGGAAAACCCAGGTGGAGATGTCTTCTGTCCAAAAATTTTTCTTAAGAGCTTTGAGTTGCATCTTCAAGTTATTTTTATAACTCTATGCTGGCTTCTATATGCCATAAATAGAAAATAAAATCCAAACCAACAAACCACTGATTTGAAGAATTGGAATGGTAATTTGGTCAGTGATAAGTGGATAGAATAAAAATGCCAGTTTTCCTACAAAAAATGTTGCATTTCAGGAAAAAAGTCACTTCTATGGTATAGAAAAAAAAGTTACGATACTTTTTCCTTTGGTTCAATTTACAATTACAGGTGTAGTTCTAATTACTTCATGTCTAATGTGCTTTAAACTGAACAGAGAGGATGCAAATAAATGTGTTTTATTTACTGGGAACGAAATCTGTTTCAAAGTTAATTCTGCTGTGGTCATTGTCGTAAGAATCCCAGAGCTCTTTTCTCCCACCTAGCCGTGCCTAGACTATGTCTAGAATTTTAGAACCACCTCCTGTTAGAGTAATTGAGGACACCTCTGGACTGAGAAGAGGGACTCCTTTCCCCCCACCCTTCAGCATATTACCCAAGGTCCCTCCCTCAGAGAACATTTTCCCTCTCTGACTCCCCCTCCCTCTCTCTTTGGCTTTCCTGCTCCTGGCACATGCACCTCTCGGCTCTTTCCTGTCTCTCTTCCCTTTCTTTTCCTCTCTCTCTCTCCTCTCCACTCTCTCTTATCCCTTACAATAAAGTTGTAGACAAGAAACTATTTTGGTGCCTCTATCCTGATCCCAAACTCTAACAATTGTAATGTCCTTATATGAGTCTAATACAGCTGAATGCAGGCTGGAATGTATCAACATATTTTCAATGGAGACTTTTAGAAAAGACTTGTGTATAAACTAAAGAACACGTTGGTTCCTATACCAGGTATGTGGTGTCTTCTCCCTTTTCTGGGGATCAAGATACAATCTGGTAGCTGGCAAGCCATGGTGATTTTGTGACCCCACATTTCACCATTTCACCCAAGACATAGAGAACTAAATACACTGGTAGCTCCTCCTGTCCAGGACAGAACTTTCTCTAATAATACATAACTGTGACATAAAAATAGGAAGCAACAGCTTCATCAAGACTGTCCAAAATGATAAGCATTGTGGTGGTTTTAATGTGAAATATCCCCCATAGCCTATATGTTTGTGACTTAGTCTCAAACTTAATCCCCAGCTGGTGGCAATTTGGGAGGTAGAACCTTGCTAGAGGCAATACATTGCTTAGGGTGGAGCTTGGGGTGTGACATCCCAAGCTCCTCCACACTTGCTGGAACTCAGCTCCTTCTGGCTACTACTTCCCAGCTGTTGCAGCAAGATGTGATGCCCGGGCTCTGCTCTGCCATGCTTTTCCACGCCACAGTGAAGCTTCTCCTGGGACCTGTAAGCCTAAAATAAACCTTTTCCTACCATGAGCTGCTTTGAGTGTCTTGTCCCAGCACCAACAAGGTAACTGCAATATGCATGTTGACAAATTTTAGATTAGAGGTTATCAAGGTCTGATCTAAAAAGCAAAATAACAATATTGCGTGATTCCTCTGTGACAGGCTGTGAGCTAGGACTCTCTTACCTCATTTAACTATCATAATAACACTATAAATAAGATTCCATTAATATCATTTTACAGAGGGAGAAACTAGGACTGAGAGATGTTCATTTATTTCTGTGGAATTACACAGCTAGTATGTGCTGGACCTGTGATTTGAACTTGCATCTTGAATCCCACTTTATTCCCTCTGACCTTGCACAGTTCTCTAGGCTAGTACCAGAAGTATCTTTGGGACAAAAGAGCCAGAATGTTTCTGTGGCTATTATGTTATGAAAATGTTAGAACATTTTGTAAACAAAATGGAGAGAAATCAGTTTTGCTTTCCCCATAAAGCAGTATGAAGGTATCAATTTGATATTTTGAAACCAGTCACATGCTTGATATTTCAACATCTCTGATTTTATAACCAAGAAGCCTTATGACTATTCCTTCTCACTTTCTTTAGTATAGCTGTGAACAGAACCTAAATTTCTCATTGTCTTTGGGACATTTTACAACTTTGCAAATGGCAAAAATCAGGGCTTAGGTATGTATGATGGTTTATGTTGATTTTCAACTGGACAGGACCTAGAATCACCTGTGAGAGATTATCTACATGAAGTTAGCCTCTGGGCAGGCCTGTAAAGGATTATTTTAAGCAGGTTTATTGAGCTCAGAAGACTCACCTTAACAGTGGGTGGCACCATTCCGTGGGCTGAGAAGGTCCAGGACTGTATAAAAAGGAGAGATCTGACTGAGCACCAGCCTTCCTCATTCTCTGCTTCCTCATTGTGGACTATATAAGTGTGACCAACTGTTTTAAACCCCTATTGCCACGCCTTTCCCATCATGATGGACTGTAACCTCGAACTATAAGCTGAAATTAACCCTTTCTCCTTTAAGCTGATTTTTGTCAGGCATTCTATACCAGCAACAATAAGATAATTAATATGTTAGAATAACTAGTATGTTAGAACCAGAATGACTCCACTTTTGGACTCTGACATTTCATTGTAACTCTGTTTCCCAAGAGTGACCTAACCACCCCTCCCAATTATCACATTCCTGGAATTACCCTGACCATCCATCCCCATTTTCACTTTCCTGTAGTGGCCCAAGCCCTGAGGCAAGGTGGACTGCTCTGCAACCAAGGGATTCCAGTGACCCCCACAGCCCCATAAGTGTCTCCTAGTCTGTAAGGGAAGGGGCTTCTGACCATGGCTGGTCAGGGCCCTTCTCAGGCATTCCTGAATGAAGCCTGTCTCTGCTCTTGAGCCAAGTCTTCCCTTTTGTTTCTTTCCCACTTTTCCTAACACAGTAGACAACCCTTGTGGGGTTTTTTTTGGCAGGTGTGAGAGTGGTGTGTGAGGTGGGATTATGGCCTCACTATGCAGGCCAAAATGGCCTTTAATTTGTGATCCTCTTGCCTCTACCTTCTGAGCACTGTGTTGTACTAGGTTTCTAGGCATGTGTCCCTATACCATCTGTGGCAGATGATTCCTGCCTCTAGAAATGCAAATATTTTTTTCCCCCAGAGGAACACAAATTATCATTGCCCTGGCCAATTTTGCATCCATTAGTAATTTTGTTTCAACATTTCTGGTTGGTATGTTGGTATGTGTGGTGTTTGACTTTTCCTTTGAAGCAGCTGCAACAGCTCTTAAAATATGTTTATATATTTGTTTTGCAAGAAGAGAGCAAGCGCGTGCACATGCACCAGAGGGAGAGAAAGAGAGAAAATGAATATGGGGGCATCAGGGCCTCCTGCAATTGCAAATGAGCTCCAGATGCATGTGCCACATTGTGCATCTGGCTCTAAGTGGGTACTGGGGACTTGAACCAGGGCCATCAGGCTTTGCAAGCAAGCACCTTAACCTCTTAGCCATCTCAGAGCTGTAATATCTTACTGATTCCCTCATGATGTGAAGAGTGTGGGCTGGGGAGGTAGCTATATGCTTGAGGCCCTAGGTTCAGTCCTTAACACTGCAAAAATAGTAAGTAAATAAACAGCCAAATAAAATCTTTCCTTTGCCTCTAATGCTTCTTTATTCCTTCCTCCTACTTGAGCATCTCTAGAGCAGGTTGTTGAACTTCAGTCGCAGGACCAAATCCAAACCAAGTCCTATTTTGCATAGGCCACCAACTAAGAATGTTGTCTGTGTTTTTAGTGATTGAGGAAAAAAAAATTGAGATATTTGTGCGCATCAACAAAGTTGGGTTGGCACAGCCATGCTCATGTTGATGCTCTGTCTCTGACTTTCTTGCTTCAGTAGCCCAGTTGAGTAATTGCTACAGAGATCAGATCTAATGCATTATCATGCCCTTTATAGACTCCTTTTCTTTGATATGCTCTATCTAGTCCTTTCCTAGGTCCTCCTCCCAGAATCCTACAGATTCCAAACATTATCATAGGGATTTAGTTCTTTGAACACTTGGAGAACCCTTGAACCCCCTAGACTATCCATAGCTGCTCTGCTATCCAGTAACATAAATTGTTGGGATGGTTAAGTTCTGTTGTCAACTGGAACAGCTTAGGAATCCAGAGACATTCCTTCCTCTTAGGTGGGTTGGTGAACTTGTTTTCAGGAAGGATACACTGAAGGAGGTAGTCCTTTCTCTAGAGTGAGTCCTTCCGCCAGAAGCGCAGCCCTACTGGTGGTGGGCTATGTATCAGGCAGGTCTGAGAGGCCACAGCTCCTCTTCACGTGGCTGCCTGTGCTGCTCACTGATGAGTGCTTTTTACCTGGCTGCTCCCTGCTCTTTTCTAGTACCTGCATTGTTCCCACACCCACCCTGCTTGGCTATCCTTTGTCAGCACTGGAACCAATTTTCCTCAACCTTCCAATGTGGGCTGAAGACCTATGGCTCTCCAGCAATCCTCCAGGCCTTCAGTGCTGGATTGGTACTGCTAAGGCATCCAACCACTGACATGGTCTGAGAGACCACTGGGTTCCTAGATGCTAAAACCTGCAGACAGCTATTGTTTGACTACTGTAAACTAATCAAATAGATGCCCTTTATAATACCAATTCATTCCATCAGTTCTGTTCCTCTGGAAAACTCTGACTAATACAGACACACTCTCCAAAGTATTAATAACACAGTATTTCTCATGATGACTCACTAACTTGACTAAGAAATCAGAATCATTGGAAAGCCCCTTTGAAGCCTATAGTTCTCAAGACTCTGAGCTAGGAACATGGTCCAAAAGGCTGGTCACACAAGCATTTGCACCGGAGAGATCCTGATTTGCTCTGAGTTTGATTTCCCGGCACTCATATAAACAGCTGGATATAGCCATCTCCACCTGTAACACCAGTCCTGTGGGGGATGGAGAAAAGGGAATCACTGGGGCTCACAGGGCAGCCAGTCTGACCAGAAAAAGAAGCAGTTCAGGTTCAGTGAGAGATTCTATCTCAAGGAAACACAGGAACAAGAGATAGAGGAGGACATGTAACCTTCTCCTGTGACCTCTGACCTTTGCAAGCATGTGCATGGACACATCCATCTATACACACACACACACACACACACACACACACACACACACACTCCATAACCCAGACATTCTTCTTCAGATATTGGATGGGTTACAGCAATCAACATTAAATAATAATACTATGCAAACAAAAAGTTCCTTGGATGAACCTAATGTCTGGTTGGGTGTAGGATCCTTCGTGAATATCATTTAAGTTTCCTGAGAGCACTGATAGTTTTTAGGTTTTGCATCCTCTATCACAGTGCCTTGTACATATAACAGTAACAAGTCAATGACCATTTGTGGAATTCATTAGGATAATTACTATAACTTTGACAGAGGTGTGCAAATTGTAAGCATTCCTATTTGAATTAATGGCATGAAAGTAACTGTTTTCTTTCATATGTGTAAAATGATTAGGTTTAAAGCACCAAATTAATATACATTAAGATATGTATTTAGTACTTACAATATGTAATTGGGGACCTGGAGAGATGACAGTTCAATAGGTAAGAGCACTTGCCTTGCAAGCATGAGGCATGAGAGGGCCTGAGTTCAATTCCCAGCACCCACATAAGATAAGCAAGGTATAGCCGTATACACCTGTAACACAGTCCTGTAAGGAGTAGAGACCAGAGAATTTCTGAGGCTCATTGGTCAGCCAATTCAACCAGTCCAACCCAAAATGGTAGCTCCAAGTTCAGCAAAAGATTCTGTCTCAAGGGTCTGGAGGGATGGCTTAGCAGTTAAGGTGTTTACCTGCAAAGCCAAAGGACCCTGGTTCTATTCTCCATGACCCACATTAGCCAGATTCACAAGGAGGCACACTCATCTGGAGTTCATTTGCGGTGGCTGGAGGCCCTGGCATGCCCATTCTCTCTCTCTCTCTCTCTCTCTCTCTCTCTCTCCCCCTCTCTCTTTCTCTGTTAAATAAATAAATAAATATAAAATATTGAAAAAATTCTGTCTCAAGATAATAAAGAAGAGTGATAGAGGAGGACACCCCACATTCTCCTCTGGGCTCTGCACGTGTGTGCGTGGGATACATGCATCTGCGCGCACATCACACTCACACTACACACGCACCATACATATACTTAGATTTTTGAAATCTCTAAGAATTTTTAAAGCTCTGATGACATTTTAAAGCATTGAAAACTTGGATCAAGAAAGACAGACATGTGCTTCTAATATTGTTTCTTCTCATTTCCAGTGTCTTTTGGCAGATCTTGTTAATGGATGAAAGTACTCATTTTCACTGACATGGGATTTGGCTTTAAAACCCTTCTTTGAGTCCAGTATTCCATACAGTCAATAATGAATCATTGTGAGAAGGCATGCCAATAGAAAAGAAATTATGGTATATCCTTGAAAAAGAGAAAAGGTAATTAAGTTTGAATGATTTAAATACTCTTACTTCTTAATTCTATTAGTCCGTAACACCTGTATTTTGAATGATTTTCTTCTTCTTACCTTTTCAGTAATGTTGAAGTTCTATCTCTCTACTTTAAATGAAATGCCAATGGGAAATTATCATGGTGCAATGGTAGCCTGTAAATTCACCCATAGGATAGCAGCCTAGAGAGGTTCACAGACCAAAGTAAAATACAGAAATCACACTTTATTGAATGAATTTAAAGTTTACAGCAAGAAGCTTGAGGAAATAGACTGGATATGTTACTGGTGTACTTAAGAAAGGATTCAAATGGTATAGAAGGACCCAAATTACCTGAAATCTATGTTACAAAATTTTCACGTGTCCTGGTCTTCTGCTTTCCTGCCTCAGTTTTCTTGCTAGCATTATGATTACAAAGACCAGAGCTCAGAGCAAGTTAAAAAAGGGTCAGTAGGCAGAAAGTGTATACTGCCAATTCTTATTTTCTCTTCCATAAAGACTCAGGGACTGGTGTACCTGGCTATGGTTGTGACAACACTTATACTTTGCTGATAATCATGGATGTTACCCAACTATCTTCAAAAGAGGACTCATGGCATCTCAGTGAGGTTTTCACAAATATTTGTGCTTTATATGGCTCCTGAATATTTAATGCTTTCCTGATTCTTCCATTCCTTCCTGGCTACATACATACAAACATATTCATTACTCCTGTGGTTGACTTATTTTGTATCTAACATACCCATATATCTCTTTTCTTTCATTTCAAAAAAGAATACTTTCTTCTTTTTCAGTTCTGGGGATCTAGGGCCTCATGAACCACTTTGCCATGGGTCTACATATGCAAGTCAGAACTTCTTATTCTAAAATAATGTAATGATAACATATATACAAATTATCACTCTTGAAAAATTTAACATTCATACTTAATTTTATGATCACCCTAAAATAATTACCTATAGAATTCCTCCAAAAAATAGAACTTAGAATCGGAGAACGTTTCAACTCTGACTTCTTTCATGTCACAGTATCTTAATTTTCTTGGTTATAATGTGTCATTTATATGTTAATATCTACTTAGTTTCCCTAACATTTTAAGCAGTTTCTTACTTAATATAGTATTTCTCTTTGTATCATAAATTTTCTATTAAATACATGTTGAACCTCCTTATTTAATCATTAAGGAAATTAAATAACTTTATTTTTAAAAATTCTGCTTGTAATTTCCTCAGACATATTTTCCTGTTTAATAATCATCCCTTTTATTGTATCTAGATCATCTAACCCATTTACTGAGTTTTTAATTTATAATAGAATATAAGCTCTATGTTAATAGGGAATTTCTATGTCTTATCTACCTTTTATTTTTTATTTCTTTTAAATGTTCTTTTTCTTTAAAAAAATTTTATTATTTATTTATTTATTTGACAGAGAAAGAGGGAGACAGACAGAATGGGTGCACCAGGGCCTCCAGCCACTGAAAACAAACTCCAGACATGTGCACCACCTTGTGCATCTAGCTAACATGGGTCCTGGGGAATTGAACCTGGGTCCTTTGGCTTTGCAGGCAAACGACTTAACTGCTAAGCCATGCCTCCAGCCCATTAGCCACCTTTTAATATCTAGTACCTAGAACAGTAACAGAGCTTAGTGAATTTTAAAATATAGATATTTCAAATGTATTAAGTCAATAAATTCCTATTTTTCAAATGTTTGCATTTTTAATCTTATCTTTCATCTAATTTTTTATTCTTTATGTGTTCAATTATTTTATGATTCTTTTCTTTGGTAGTCACTTTCAAGTTGTTTAATTAATTTAGGATAAAACATGGATTTAGGGAGTGCAGACGGTTGGATTTGTTCTGCCAACTTACTCTACCTTGTGAATTGTTTCTTTATGCAGTGCACAGATTTATTTATTTATTTATTCCAATTTATTCTGTCAGGTTCACTTGTACACTGAGTTAGGCAGCTGTTTTCTTCAAAACTTTTTATTTTTGCTTCTGTGGGTACCTGAAAATTTCTATGTTTATGAGCTTGAGATTTTGTTTCAAGTGATGACGTAAAATTGGACTTCTATAGCTTGAGACTCATCCTCATGCAACTTAGATGGCAAGGGTAGAAGTTAAGTTTCTCAACAAGTTCCTTAACGCTTCAGAAAGCTAAAGACTCTTTCAAGATATATATACAAGAATAGAGTTATATATGTTTTATATATATGTGTATATGTATATATATGCATATACATACATACATATACAGTTAGTTATAGCTGCTTTTAAGTGGTTTTAGGACCACAGTTTTGGTAATAAAGGATGTTAAAACTTCAACTCCTGTTTCTCAATGATTTTGATTTTCTTCTTCATTGTGGGTCTCTGAAGCTTTTGCTTTCTGTGTTTTGAGCTCATAATTATGTTTTAAAATTCTATACTTCATCAATTATGGATATATAATAGGAGAAAGAGGAGCCAGGACAATGCCATGACTCTCACTTCTGTGTAAGTATAGATCACTAACTGACTGTGCTACTGGAGTCCCATGACTGTCACTTCTATGCAGAAAGATAATTTGGTTCCACAAATATAACCAGTAAATTTCATGTAGACCACACTAAACATTATTGCTAATCTTTGGGGTTTTTAATATGTTTATTTATTTATTTGCAAGGAGAGAGAGAGAGAATATGGGTGTGCCATGGCCTTCTGCCACTGCAAACAAAGTCCAGATGCTTTGTGCAACTGGTAGATGGGGTCCTGTGGACTCGAACCTGGGCCACACTTTGCAAGCAAGTGCTTTCAACTGCTGAGCTATCACCCCAGCCCTAATCATTGTTTTTCATTCTTAGAATTTTGAATAGTACTTTGATGGATATCATCATTAAAATCAGGTTCAATGAATAGCACTCTGCTAAATAGTGAAGGATGAGCTGATGTCTTAGGTAATGCCTGCAAACCAGAGGCAAGCATGACACAGATCAGAGACTGAGAAAGAAAGGCTCATGAGGAAGCACAGGGAAGAAAGTCCTTCAGTACTACAAACATGATCATAGCTCTTTAGAATAATGCCCGCTGCATTTATTACTAAACAAATTAATCAACTTGCTGAAAGAATAAAAGGGGAATCAGGAGAAGGTATTTTATAATGGTGTAAAAGTAACAGGAAAAACTTCCTTGTAGGTATGCTAGTTGAAATGAAATTTGAAGAATGATTAAGGGGTCTAAAGAAAAAGGGGCAGGAAGTGGTGACACACGCCTTTAATCCCAGCACTCAGGCAGCAGAGGTGGGAGGATCACTGTGAGTCTGAGGCTACCCTGAGACTACATGGTGAACTTCAGGTCAGCCTGGGCTAGAGTGAGACCCTATCTTGAAAAACCAAAAGAAAAAAAATTTAGTTTCTTAAAGTGATATATATTCGAAGAGAAAGGACATGGCTGGGTCAATATTTAGGGATGAATTTAAGAATTAGAATCACTCAATTTTGGGCAGTCACTTCTTCAAGTTCTGCTCTTCTGATTGGTTAATTTCATCAGTCTCATAGAAGGTACAACCCACCAGCACGCCTCTCTCAAGCAAACAAGCACCATCTAGTGGCAAGAGAAGGAAACCGCAGAAATGAGTTTACACAGAAAACATTTTCTTATTTTTCACTTGTTACTTATTTTAGGCTTAAACACACAACAGGCCACTATATTCTAACCCTACGGGAAATAAAGTAATCGAAAGCATTTGGGCTAAGAGAGTATTAGTTAAAATAATAAGTGGGTTACAAGGATTTGTTAATTCTAAAATATTTGAAAATTTCACATAATTGAGTAAGACTGAGAAAGATAATTATTAAATTATTATATTTACTTAGGGAAACACAGAACCAAGGAAAGACACCCATATGGCTTGAGAGTCCACGTGTGGGGCCCGGAAAAACTGTGGAGAGAAAAGAAAGAAAAGTTCAAAGAGTTCCTGCCGTATGGGAAGCTGGAGGGCATAAAACGCCCAGGGGGCTCTCCGCTGGGCTCAGCTGGCTGGGCCTGGGTGGAGAAGAGGGAAAACTCACCCGCAGCTGGAGGTTCAGGGGAGCACAGAGGGGCCTTGTCCTCCCCATGCAAACATCTTGATAAGCTCATGGTGGTGGGACCTACCTTCCGGCTCAGGTGAACCAGAGGGACAGCTGATTAGGTAGGGCTGGGTGCTCAACTTGACCAGCCACCATGTTAGGACTAGATTTAAATCCTAGGAGAGATGGCCGGCCCAGGAGGGGGGCCCAGGCTGTTTGTGGGAAAACACCTAGGTAAACGATAACAAGTCAGATCCTGCTTTGATCTCTAGCAAAGTGGAGACCTCAAAAGGCCCAAAGACATTCCTGCTTTTTTTTTTTTTACTTTCAGGGACCCAGTCACCCTAACTATCTAAAAAAAGTTCCTGTCTCCCTCTCAATATCAAATTATATTTTGGTAATGCACCTTGAAGTAGGATCTATTTGAGTTCAGAGAGAGTTGAAAAAAAAGTTGGTGTGGATGAAGATAAAGGTCTTTCTCCAGGGTACTCTCTCCTTCCCTTGTGCTTACCTCCCATTCAGCTTTCAGCTCTTAAGTGAGATGTCAGTTCCTCTACTGCCCACAGAATTGTGTTAGATGAGTCACCCCTGTGTTTCCACAGAGTGTCATTCTGAGTGTATTGACCATTCCATCGCAACTTCCTCTTTCCCCGTCTTCATGACAGACTGCCTAACCACTGGTCCTGTGTCTGTTTCATCCATGGTTCGATCCCACATACTTAGGGTAGGGCCTGACATACAATATGCTCTTCGCAGACATTTACTGAGTGGGTAGATAGGTTATTGAAGTAAGTAACTGATGGAAATGGACAAGGAACAAAGAAGGGAAAGTCATAATCAGTCAAATGAAAAACGAAAAGTATTTCCAGGGAATTATTGGTGTGGAAAACTTTTCTCTTCACTGTGTACTTACTTCCTACATGATGTCCCTTTTGTTTGCATCGTAAGTCTTCTTAGCCTTTGGAGTTACTTAGCTTCTCTCTACTTCACTGAAGGAAAAATAAGGACACGCTCACATCGTCCTTATAGAGACTAAACAAAAGACTACATATAAGTCATACAGAACAGCATGTAGCACGCAGTGTGTGCTGAACAGTTGAATTATGTTATTTTATGCAACTAATTTCCTGAGCTCCTTGAAGCAACCCAGTGAGGAGATAGCTACTTTACAAATTAAAATATCAATGGGCTGGGGAATGGTTAAAGGCATTTGCTTACAAGCCTATTGGCTTGAGTTTAACCCTCTCCAGCATGCATGTGAAGCCAGATGCAAAGTGTCAAATGTTTGTAACCCAAGTATGAGCCTTAGCAATGAGATTGGGCACAGAGAATCTGGAAGCTCACAGGCAGGAAGAAGACCCTGTTTAAAAAGAAGGTAGAAAAGAGGGGGGAAAAGCACCCCAAGGCTGTTCTCTGGCCTCCATATGTGCAATATGGATGGCCTACACACACACACACGCACACACACACACAAATTTAGAACACCTAATGATTATGGAAGGTAGTTCTAAGTGGCATATAATAATAAAGGCACATCAGTGACTTAGTTTCTGAATACACTGTATTTGACAAATAGTTTATTATCTTATGTCCTTCTTACATTATCATGTATTCTAAAAAGAAATGATATCTAGATTCTACATATCACAGTGCTATCATACAGAGAAGGGAATCAATGATAAGAGTTCTAAGGGGTCTGCTCATTTTCTATTGTGACTATAACAAGTTGTTAAAACCTTAATGACTTTAAACTATACAACCTTACTCCTTTATAGTTCTAAAAGCTTAATGTGTAACATACAGGGCCCTCTGGGATGAAATAAAGGTCATAGGCAGGTTCTGTTTACTTTTGTTGGCTCTAGGTGAGGGTCGATTTCCAAGCCTTTCCCAATGTCTAGGGGCCCTGCATTCTGTCCCCCCCTCCTCTTTTTATAGCCAATATGGTAGAATGAGTTCTCACTACCCATTCTGGCTTCCACTATCTTGAGGACAAACTTACAAACCAGGATCTGGATTAGGTAGGATAGTTTCTTGTTCTTAAAGTCCGGAGTCTCTGATGGGCTGGTTTCATTAGTTTCAGCACTTTCTCAATCTTCCTTGCCCTTTTAGACGTCCTCTTGACATGAGGATATGTCCATGAGAATAAATGTGGAGCAACCTTTATTCCATCTGTAATACTAATTCCAATTTCCCACTTAAGATGATAACTTTCCCAGTTTCTAACTTTAGGATGTAGACCCTTTTTGGAAGGTGGGGTTTCGAGGTAGGGGGTTTCCTTATGGCCCAGGCTGACCCGGAATTTACTAACTATGTAGTCTCAGGCTGGCCTTGAACTCACAATGATCCTCCTAACTTGGAGTCCCAAGTGCTGGGATTAAAGGTGTGTGCCAACACACCCGGAAGGATGACGTAGATATTGCTGAAGGCTCATTATTCTGATTATTCGGGGGAAATAGTGAATTCTAGAGAGAGTGACAGGGGATGAAAGAAAGAAAAAAGATGAGGGTAGCTTTCAAATGGAAGTGTGAAAGGCTTACCTGCATGCACCTGTGATATATTATAAATGTGCTTTTGGAAGACTCCTGGCTGTCACCCCAGCCCTTGAGAGACTGATGTGGGAGGATTCCCATGAGTTCAAGGTCAGCCTGGGCAACATAATGAGTTCCAGGCAAGACTGAGCTACAAAGTGAAAGACTTTATCTCAAAACAAAAAAACAAAAGACAAACCCCACTTGGCATGAAAACATCTGGATCTTTCTGTCCATACTAAACAAGACTCCAGTCTAATTTCTTACTCATGTAATTTTACTGTTCAGTTTGAATGTAGACATTTCCTATATTCCTATTAACTTTTAGATTTTAGCCCAGAGTCCAACTCTGTCTAAAAAAATAATTTAATTTTCTATTCCTATCTTCAACCATATTTTATATATTATATAATTTTTGTTTTATTCTTGGATTTGGTCAGAATGTATTGTGTCTTCATTAATGTAATTTACGAAAAAAAATGCACAAAAAGACCTGGGTGTAAAAATCAATTATCTTTGAATTTGCCTACCTATGCTGATATCAAACCATTATTTTAGGCTCCTTTCCACAAAAGTATCATAAAAGATTGAATTAATTGTGGTGCTGAAATTAATTTATATCACGTTTATAAAATTCTACATGAGCTCAAAGATCAAATTTAAAAAAGAAGAAGTATGGGTCTAGAGAGATGGATTAGCAGGTAAGGCACTCTCTTGCAATGCCTGACAGCTCAGGTTTGATTCCCTAGCACCAATATAAAGCCAGATGCACAAAGTGGTACATGCATCTGGAGTTGGTTTACAGTGGCAGGAGGCCCTGGCGTGCCCATTCTCTCTGACTCTCACCCTCTTTGTCTTTTTATGTTTGCCAAATAAATCAATAAATATTTAAAGAGAAAAGAAGAATGATATGATGTACTTTAATATGTCTTGTTCCTAGTGTTCACTAATGTGTTTAATATATGTTTTGGAATTAAGCTTTTATGTTCTGATGTTTTCAGTGTCTACCTTTTGGTCTTTTTTTTTTTGTTTGTTTGTTTGTTTTTTAAGAAAGTGATCGGTTTTCTTTTTCACATTTTACAGTGAGCAGCAGTGGGTTTTAGGTTACCTGTGAACAGCTGGGGTATGGAATTTGTGCCTGACACATGAACTTATTTGAAATAGATAGGTCTTCTTTCCCTGCCTCCTCACGTATCTCAAGTTTCATTGATTTTTCTGTGTTATTTCACTTTTATCAATTTAGAGCCCATTTTCTGTTCCAAAGTAGGAAAGGAAACAAATTGAGGTGTCTGTTCTCAGCCTTTACCTAATTCTCTCAGGTAAACTGCTAGCTCTGTGGTTTTTGTACCCACAGAGGGGATTCCTCTCTGCCTTCTAATGCATCCTTATAATTACACCACTTTCTCCTTTGCCTATGGAAGCTGCAAAGTAATTCTAGCTTTCAGTCACTTTTCTTGTTTCAACATTTTCCTGACAACTTCCATAAATATAGACAAAATATAGCGTGATCATAATCCTCTCTCCCAACCGTCTCTTTTCCCTTTCCTAAATTCCCCCTCCACTGAATTCCTTCTTCTTTGCAACTAGTCTCTCTTCTAATTTAATATCATCTTTTTTTGTCCTTCCTATTATGCAGGTCTTTGTAGGTAACATTAGCCACAGTGAGGTCATGAATATCAAGGCCACTTTGTGTCTGGAGGACAGTATTGCAAAGCAATCCTCCCCTTCCTTTGATCTTAAATTATTTCTTTCACCTCTTCTGCAATGGTCCTTGAAATTGAGTGGTATGATAGAGATGTCGCATTTAGTGCTAAACACTCCACTGTCACGTTGTGTGTTTTAAAATATATTTTCTTTATTTATTTGAGAGAAAGAGGGAGAGAGAGAGAGAAATTGAGAGAGAGAGAGAGACAGAGAGAGAGAGAGAGGGAGAGAGAGAGAGGGGGAGAGAAAGTGGGCAAGCCAGGGCCTCCAACAACTGCAAATGAACTCCAGATGCATGTGCCCCCTTGTACATCTGGTTTACGTGGGTCCTGGAGAATTGCACCAGGATCCTTTGGCTTTGCAGGCAAATGTCTTAACTGCTAAGCCATCTCTCCAGCCCTACATCGTGGTTTTTTAAAAATATTTTGTAAATAAATAATTAGTTTGCAAAGAGAGAAAGTGGGGAGAGAGAGAATGTGGATATGACAGGGCCTCTTGCCACTGCAAATGACCTCCAGATGCATGCACTACATTGTGAGTCTGGCTTTATGTGGGTACTGGGGAATCAAACCCAGGCACACAGACTTTGCAAGCAGGGCCTTTAACTGCTGAGCCACCTCCTCAACCCTCCACTGTTACTTCTGCTTTTCAGCACTTCAGTGAGTTTTGAGTTGCCCCAGTTCTCAGTCACTTTCCTATAGCTCTTTACAATCTGCACCATATAATTTAAAAGAGAACAAATATTATCTTTCATTGTTTGTTGCTTTTTGTTTGTTTTGGGGATGTGGGACTCACTAATTGTCTATATCTGTCTCCAGCTCCTGGATTCAAGTGATCTTGTCCCAACCTCTTAAGTGCTGGGACTATAGGTGTGTGCCACTTTTTACTCCACTTGGAAAGTTGTAGTTTTTAAATTGGTTGATTACTTGATGATTGATTGATTTAGAGACAGGATCTATGTAATTCAGTAATTGCTGAGTGCTAGGATTACTGCACCTGGTCTTGTTGGAATTCTCATGTACTTGTTGGTATGGAGGCTCGAGCTTATAAACCTATCCTAACATGTTAAGAAGGAGGAGGGAAGATCAGGAGTTCATGGACATACATGCCTATATAGCATGTTTGACGATAGCCTGGACTACATGAAACTCTGCCTTAAAAAAGTAAAAACACAGGACTGGAGATGTAATTCAACTGGCACAGTGCTTGCTTAGCATGAGTGATCCCCACTATCACTTAAAGCAGGTATGCTGGTACATGCATGTAATCCCAGCACTTGGGAAGTAGAGACAGGAGTATAAGCAGTTCAAGGTCATCGCTGGCTGCTTAGCAAGTTAGAGGCCAGCTTGGTATACATGAGACCCATTCTTAAAGAGACAACAAAGACACCAACCAAGCAAGCAACGAACCACCAACAACAACCAAAACCAAGTCACTGGGACAAACAAGTTGTTGGGTGATTGAGTTTCAAGTATCAAATCTGCCTTTATATTTTTCAAATGTTAGTGTTATTGATAAATTTTTCTGTTTGAAGGAGCACAAAGAATGAAATGCTTGGGCTGGAGAGATGGCTTAGTGGTTAAGCGCTTGCCTGTGAAGCCTAAGGACCCTGGTTCGAGGTTCCATTCCCCAGGACTCACATTAGCCAGATGCACAAGGGGGCGCATGTGTCTGGAGTTCGTTTGCAGCGGCTTCTCTCTCTCTATCTGCCTCTTTCTCTCTCTCTCTCTTTCTCTCTCTCTGTTACTTTCAAATAAATTAATTAAAATAAACAAAAATTTATAAAAATAAACAAAAAAGTTTTAAAAAAAGAATGAAATGCTTGATTTTTTTCTTTGTGGAATAGAAATAATGGTGACAATAGCAATTGTAATTGCTATAAAAGTCAAACTAAAATTATCATCATTCATCTCCTTGTCTACCTCCCTTCCAACCTCTCAAAATTATTCATCTCCCCCTCAAGCTATATGATATTAATTTCTGCCACATTTTGCATGCTACTGGAACTCTAGCATTACAGATACTTGATTCTGTTTCTATTTTGTCAGCCAAGTCTGTGTTGCCTTATTTATTTTGCCTTATCTAGAACAAACTACCAATTTGAAATTCCTTGAAATTATACCTACTCCAGAAGTCATACATGATTTCTCTTGGAACATTTCTTAGCTTGCAAAAATGGCAAATAATAACAGTGTTTAGTTAATAATAGATTTTAGAATGGCACATATAATTTTCAACGTATTAATAATCATGAAAAATTATATGTTAACTTGACATTAGAAAAAAGGTTGCTACGACGATTTAGTAGTTTTGCCCTTATTTTAGCAAAATGGCCTAGAAACTCTACTAAAATAAACCTTTGGTGCCTAGCAAGCAAAAACATAATGGACACAGAATCTATTCCTCACAGCTGGAGTTTAGTTCACAGGGTAGCAAGCTTTAGTCTCCTTCTCCACATTAAATCCTGTCAAAAAGTAGTGGTTAGCTGTTCATTTTATACAGCTAGGCACTTGTTAAAGCTGAAGCTAGAGTAACGATGATCTATGTACTCCCATGTGAGTTTTGTTTGCCTGAACGATCTGCTAATGAGATGTGGGGATTTCGGTTGCCACCATGACAACCAAGCAATGTGGCTTGTTTCTGTTTCTTACATACAGACATGCAGAAAGAAACATCTTCCCGCCAGTGGCTTGTTTGGTACTAAAAACTGGTAACTATAGAAATTTAGATTGAGATCATGTAGCTAACCTGCTCACAAGATACAAAGCAGTCTGAGAAACAGCTTGCTCAGAGACAGTAAAATCTCACATGGCCCTCACATTAATTTGTAAAAATATTATTATTATTATTATTTTTTGTTTTGGGATTTTCAAGGTAGGGTCTCACTCTGGTCCAGGCTGACCTGGAATTCACTATGCAGTCTCAGGGTGGCCTCGAACTCACGGCAATCCTCCTACCTCTGCCTCCCGAGTGTTGGAATTAAAGTCATGTGCCACCATGCCTGGCTTAAAATATTTCTATTTTAAAGTGCTTAATATTTTATTTTATTCTCACAAGCCCATTACTGTCATAATTTTGCCATTCATCCCATAAGAAGATTTTAGGTGTGTGTTGCTGGGGATTAAATCCAAGGACTTGTGCACTCTACCATGAAGCTAGAAGTCTAGCCCTATAAGAATTTTCTATATCTTTGAGTAGGGGGATGTTTTCTCTCCTCGGTGGTATTATCAACATTTACCATATAGTATGATACATAAGAGAGAGAAATTTAAATTGGTATAAGCAAAAGCTCTTGGGCTGTGGAGTTGGCTCAGTAGTTAAGGGGCTTGCTTGCAAATCCTGCCCACCCAGGTTTAACTCCCTTGTACCCATGTAAATTCAGATGCACAAAGTGGTGCATGCACCCGCAGTTTGTTTGCAGCAGCAAGAGGCCCTGGTGTGCCCATTTTCACTCTCTCTCTCTCTCTTTCTTAAAGGGGGCTAATATAGAGTGTGTGAAGTTGAGAGGAGAGGTCATTTTGTCAGGCAATGAGAATTTTAGAGAACTGGCTTTGGTCATGCTATATTTGTTTTGTATTTTTTTTGTTAAAAATCTTTTATTTGTTTTGTTGCAAGAAGAGAGAGAGAGAATGAGCACATCAGTGCCTAATGCCATAGCAAATGAACTGCAGAGACATGTGCCACTTTGTGCATTTGGCTTTATGGTGGATACTAGGAAATCAGACCCAGGCCATCAAGTTTTCCAAGCAACTGCTGAGCCATCTCCCCAGCCTTCTTGTGTTTTTTTTTTTTTTTTTTTTTTTTTTTTTTTTTTTTTTTTTTTTTTTTTTAGGTAGGGTCTCACTCTAGCCCAGGCTGACCTGGAACTTACTCTGTAAACTCAGGCTAGCTTTCAACTCATGTCGATTCTCCTACCTCAACCTCCTGAATGCTTTAACTAAAAAGTGTGCACCACCATGCCCTCCTGTTGGTCATGCTACCTTGAAGTAAGACTTCATGTGTAAAAAGACAGACTGATACAGTACATTACATGGATCAACTCAGGAAACACAATGCTGGATAGACTTCAGAAGATAAAGCAAATTAAAGGTATCAGTGAGCAGTTCTAGTGCAAAGCTGGGACAAAAGTAAATTTAGTAACTTTTTTTAACCAAATTTATCTATTTTTTTATTAAAATCTTTTTTTCATCTAATTTTTATTTTATTTATGAGAGAGAGAGCAACGGAAAGGGAGAGAGAAAGGGAGAGAACTGGCCAGCCAGGGCCTCCAGCTACTGTAACTCCAGAGACATGTGCCATCTTGTGTGCATGAGTGACCTTGTGCGACTGGCTTAGGTGGGTTCTGGGGTACAGAACCTGGATCCTTAGGCTTCACAGGCAAGTGCCTTAACCACTAAGCAATCTCTTCAGCCCAGATTTATCTTGACTTACATTTATTTATTTGTCCAAATATTACAGGCCTTTGAGAATACATCCTCTAATAAATTTGTAGCTAAGATACTTCAGATAATCCTGACAGACAAAATATAACATGAATACTTTGTATTACCTGCCTTGTTTGGTTTTCTGATGCAGTGTGCTGGGCATTCTGATCCCCTCCCCTCATTCCCACTGCCAAATATTTAAATTATCATGCATACCAATGAACCCCTTTATTTAAATGTCCTACATAATCCATATTAGGCAAGATGACTGAAATAACCTTGACTCCTAGATTTTATTTTCTTCTAAAAGTAAAATAAACGTGAGCATTGGTTTAAATTTGAGAAGCATAAAAAAGGTTTTAAAAAAAGTACTTATGGGATGTACACAGATTTATAGAATTATTTACAGAATCCTGGGGAATTTAAGCTGGGTCCTCAGGCTTCACAGGCAAGCATCTTAAACGCTAAGCCATCTTCCCCAGCCCAAGAAAGAATTCTTAATTCATGAGTAGGGAAGCAGAGGAGACCAAGGGCAAGAGGACCAAAGCCACCCACTAAAACAGAAACCCTGATCCCAAGTTCACGTTTTTGTCGGGGTCTCAGGGAGCGTGTGGCAAGATCCCCACCGAGGAGGCAGAAGCGCCGCGCCCAGGGCCTGAGGATTAGTCAGGAGCACAGGTGTGCACTCAGAAGACAGACGGGCTCCACGGGACCCCGCTGGCCCCGCCCCCTAGTAGCCCCGCCCCCAACGCGCTATCCTCCCTCCTCCCCCGCCCTCCTCCTTCAGTGGGCGTGCGCCAGGACGCACCGCGCCCAGAGCCCGGAGCGCGCACGTCGGGCGAGCGGGTTTCCTCAGAGCCTCGCCCTCAGGTGCGTTGGGCAGTGGACGGGGCGTGGCTTCGTCGGGGCGCGTTCTCTACTCGGGGACGCGCTGCCCGCTCTGCGTGGTCGAGCGGCGGGAGCGCGCACGTCGGGTCCGCCGTTCTCAGAGCCCCCGTCTTCAGGTGCGTGGGTCTGGAGAGACGGGGCGTGGCTTCGGCGCCGTGCGTTCTAACTCTCGGCCGTGGCCGAGCGTCGGGCACGCGCTCCGGGCACGCGTTCGCGAGGCCGCGCCCTGACACGCTGGGCACCTTGGGGAGCTCCGTCACTCGGGCCGTGTCCTCCGCGCGAGCGCGTCGAGGCCTGTGGGCGCTGCGGGCTCCGGCGCTGAGGTGAGGAGGGCGCCGAGGCCGGCGGGAGGGCGCGGGAGTCGGGAAGGGAAGGGTCGTGAGCTGCCGAGTTAGTCCGAAAGGGGCCGAGGCGTGGTGCGAGCCCCGCAGGACCTCCCCCGCCCGGAACCCGGGGAAACCTGGGGCTCGGGTCGCCCCGCTGTGGCGGGGACGCTGCGGCGCGGACGGACCTGGACCATTTGTGTCCCCCGCGCATCCTCAGCGAGACGCGGAAGCAGGTGTCCCTCCTCAGGACCGGCGCGGGGCACGGTCATGGGTGAGAAGAGGATCACGCAGGACTCGTGACACGTCTTCTCCAGGGAGGGCTACCGCTTTTTATTACTTAAACGCGAAGTCCGCCCTCCACCCCAGGTTTGGGAATATTCCAGACGATGCGAAAGCGAGGGACACTGGAGCCGTCCATCGCCCTTTGAGGCGCTCCTGGCTGAGGGAGGGTTTCCCCAGGGCGGCTTAGGCTTGCTTTACCTTTTAAAATAAACAAGCCAGAGAGGAGGGGAATTAGAAAATTACGACCGCATTTACTTTCTGCAGAGGATGTTCCAGAAGAGAGGAGGTTGGATTCAGGCTCAGAGCCAGGCCAGTATTCATTCAATCCTCACGGCAGCTCTCTTAGGATGCGGTTGTTAATACACTTGGGCAGGTGTAGCAAAATGGGTATTAAAATAAGTTAAATAACGTTACTCGATCCCAGACAGTTTAAAAAAAAAAAAAAGGAGCTGATAATTCCAAGTCAGGCCTGTCAGAACTTTGTCCATTGCATTTGTTTATCCAGAGATCATTATCATGTATATTATCATATATTTTCAGAAAAGGACTTTGGTGATATTTGTATTAAAAATCAGACTAAAGAGATATCAATCTTTGAATTGCACTGTCTAATCATATGTGCCCTTGAACGGGGTAAAACTTTCAATTGGTATAAGGAATTTCAGATTTATTAATACATTATGTGCTCATTGTGTTTGTTTATATTCCAGAAAGTATTCTTTGTGCCAAGAGTACCAAGATAAATAGTTTATAATGGCTGTCCTTGAACTGAATTGAGACAGTGATTATATGAAAGTATTTTATCATCTACTAAATTATAATTTTTATTTGTGTGTGAAATAATTAGATTATTTTAAGCACAAGCTTTTATACACAGTAGGTATTATATATGAGAAAAGTTATTAGGTAACTGGTCATGTGGATAGTACTGCATTTTTTTTTTTTCTCCATCAAGAAATAAGAAACAGCTCGGCCTGGTGGCGCACACCTTTAATCCCAGGACTTGCGAGGCAGAGGTAGGAGGATCATTGTGAGTTTGAGGCCAGCCTGAGACTATATAATGAATTCTAGGTCAACCTGGGCTAGAGTGAGACCCTACCTCAAAAAGCTTATTGTATAAATTGAGAAGCCTGTAATGTAACTGGGTAGGAATTTGCTTTAAGTCATTGCCAGACAGGTTCTTAACATCTTTTTTTTTTTTCAGAAAATTAAATGTTAACCTAAAAGTGTATCTAATACCAGAGTGCATTTAAGCTTTTGTGGTTTTGAGTTCAAATGAAATAAAGTCTTTTTAGGCCTAAATGGCATACTGTAGTTGACTTCAGGGACTAATGGAGCTAAGTGGATAGCAATTTCTTGTGATTGTTTTAGTTTTCTGAGGTAAGAATCAAAGTCACAATTTGGGAGTGATGCCAGGGATAGAAATTTGGGAGGTTTGAGGGTTGGAGAGGAAGTGGACCTGTAAAATGTGATTACGGGGAAATTAGCAGTTTCTCAGGTTTAAAAGTGGAGGAATTAGAGGTTGCTGTCTAGGTTTTTCTAATTTTGCATAGATGGCACGTCACTGTGCCTTGCAGTGTCCTGCTCTCATCCTCTTCTCACTTCATTGTGCTGCTTACCTCCTCATATGGCAGCTGTCTCTGTTCTGCACACAGTCAAGCCTTTTCAACATTTAATGTTTTCATTGATTTCTCTCACTTAGAAATTCTGCTTTGCTGTTTTCCAAACTCTCAGCTGTGACTGTATCAATTTGATCTTTGTCAGTTCAATGACAGTGTCACATTTTTTTGGTCCTATAATGTTTGATGCGTAAGTTCTTCAGTAAATGTTAAATAAATATGCTGCTTTTCTCACATTCTCCTGCTTCTTATAGCCAATAGCAGGAATTAGTGAACTTTTTTTCTTTTCCTGTCAAGAGTGAGATAGTATTTTAGTTTTTACATGCTGAATGGTGTCTGTCTCAACTTAAATCTGCTTTTGTAGCACCAGTTGTAGGCAGTACATAAATGAATCAGCATGGCTATCTTTCTAAATGCTTTATTTATACACACTGAAATTTGAATTTCATATTTTCACCCATCACACTGTTACTGTTCTTTGATTCCCCACCCCCACAACTATTTAAAAATGCAGAAACATTGTTAGCGCTGGGCTCGGTGGTGCACACCTTTAATCCCAGCACTTAGGAAGGAGGCAGAGGTGAGAGAATCGCCATGAGTTCAAGGTCACCCTGAGACTACATAGTGAATTCCAGGTCAGCCTGGGCTAGAGTGAAACCCTACCTTTAAAAAAAAAAAAAAAAAAAGAGCAGAAACATTGTTGATAGCTGAAGTTTGCATTTAGCCCTCACTTCCTCCTTCATCTTTTCTGCAGACCCCTGATCAGTACAGACTCGGGAAAAGACTTGATGAAGGAATTTGCAGTAACAGAAGATTGGTGGTAGAGAAGCAAATAGAAATAAGTCATTAAGGATCTCATGGTCTAGCTCAACATTAAGACCAAAAAAAAAATGATGGCGATACAGTGTCACAACTGGTTACAGTTTATGTATATTACAGTGAGAGCTAGAACAAAGCATTGGTAATCAACTGTGCTTGAGGTGACCAGAAATATCCAAGAAAGTTGCCTTTTGGAGGTATAGAACCTATTAAATCCTTTCCAAGAATCTTTCAAGGATGCTAAGGGAACTGACTACATCTCTTATCAGCATGGCTCTGAACATAAGGATTAGTTACATTCCTCCTTATTTTATAGGATGTAACTTTCAAATCTTCATTCATTTCTCATTTTTTTTTTCCTTTTTTGAGATAGGGTCTCTCTCTCTCTAGCCTAGGCTGCCCTAGAATTCATTATGCAGTCTAAAAGTGGCCTCGAACTCACAGCAATCCTCCTACCTCTGCCTCTTGAGATTCAAGGTGTGTACTACCACACCCAACCATTTGCACTTTAAAAAAATTATTTATTTATTTCCTACAAGAAGAAAGAGAGAGGGAGGGAGGGAGAGAGAGGGAGATTGACTGAGCACCGGGACCCCTGGCTGCTGCAAACAAACTCCAGGTGTATGCAGCTCTTTGTGCATCTGGCTTTACATGGGTACTGGGGAATCAAACCCCAGTAGTTAGACTTTTCAGGCTAATGCCTTAACCACTGAGCAATCTTTTCAGTCCCATTAGTGTTTTTACTAGGCCTGTACATATAAAAATAAATCTTCAAGGTTTTTTTTATTTGCTATATAATGAAAAGGTATTGTTCCATAAATATGTTGTGATCTTCAGAGCTGTGCTACAAGTTTTTCAAGCCAAAAACTGTTTGACAGAATTCATGGTAACATTTGATAAATAATAAAAGAATGCTTTACAAAGGCCAGTAACTATAATGGTAGAGTTGTCTCAGACTTTTAAAAACATATTGTAGTTTTAAACTTTGTTGCTTTATTTAAAAAAACATTAAGGGGATGGAGAAATGGTTTAGTGGGTTAAGGTGCTTGCCTACAAAACCTAAGGACTCAGGTTTGATTCTCCAGATCCCACATAAGCCAGAGGCGCATGGTGCCACACATGTGTCTGGAGTTCATTTGCAGGGGCTAAAGGCCCTGGCATGTCCATATTCTCTTCCTCCCTCTCTCTCTCTCTTTCTCTTTGTTTCTTTCTCTCTCCTCTCTTTCTGTCTAATAAATTAAAAAAAATTTTAATTTAGAAATTTTCTGTAAGGTTATGTACTTTTTTATTTTAGTAATTCTTTTTGGATATGATTTATAATACATGGAGTACAGGAATTAGTATTTCCTTAATAATAAATGACTTTGTAATGTTGTAATGCTTCATTTTTAAGTCAAGTATTTGTACATTAGAAAGGGATGTAACTTCAGTGGGCGTTCAGTTTTTCTTTTTGTGATTTATTAAATTTAGTGTAAATTATTTTATATAGGAAATTATAAAAAGTTACAGATTTGATTAAAACTTTAGCAGTTTAAGTGTTTGAAACTTACCTAACATTTATATCAAGACCTACAACTGATTTGATGTGCTCACTAGGTATGCTGTGAAACAATAGAAAATGGTGTTTTGCTGATAATTTTATACCTTGCTTTGGTGTGCCTGCTGCTGTGCAATAGTGAAGAATTGGCTTTGCTAACGTGTGTGAAGGATTGCATTGGCAAGACTGTGAGTTGGACCCATACCTACTCTGCTGTACTCTTGGATTCATACCATCACTATTGAATTAATTCCTGGATAATGTGTGTAGAATGCTGTTTCCATTTGCAGCCAGTGTTAGACGTGACGCTGGCCAAGCAACCATTTGTTGCCTGTTTCTTTTATTCTTTCAAATGCCAAAATAAAGGCTACTGTGTTTGCGAATTACAGCCTAAAAAGAGGAAAGCTAGAGCTCTGTGATCTGGAGTGACTTAGAGTCCAGGAAAAGACACTTCCTAAGGTTAACCCTTTATAGTTTTTCCTCTGCTGGCCCTACCTTATCCTAAAATTGCTTCAGATACTGTGCTCTGCCAGAGGCACCTCTTTCATGTTCTCTCTGCTGTGTGGTCTTCCACCTTTCCTTCTGGAAACCTGATTTTCTTACACCTGGGAGTTGGTCTCATCTCAAGACACCATCATTTATTTTTGGGCAGGTTCTTCAATATACCTGCCTTTCAACAGCTCCCACTTCCTATAAGGGTAAATGGTGTTCTTTGAAAGATTCTTTAAAACAGGAGAGCGTGGGATGAGAAGAAAAGGCTGAAAATCAATTATTTTTGAGATAAGTTCTCTCTTGCCCAGGTTGGCTTTGAACTGCTGGGCTCAGGCAGTCCTCCTCCTACCCTCCCCCTATCAGCCTCTTGAATAGTTGGGACTTGGCCAGGGTGTGGCAGAATTTTTGTGATTACCCTACCAGTGTGAATTGTAGACATCTCTTTTTCTTTATTTGTCTGTCTTGTCCCCAAAGGACAAACATTAATTCTCATAGACAGCATGGCCCCAACATTGAAGAAGAATCAAAATGCCAAAGATATAATTCATGACAAATCTTTATTGTGGAGTTTGTGCTTCATTTTATGTGTGGAACTGTCTTGGCCTGATTGATTCCCTACATACCTTTAAAGATTGGATGAGCTTTAGACCCTGGGTATTAGTGTGTAGGGATAGAGAGAGTTGGGGTTAGAGAGTATGGGTCATTGGGGAGGGCAAATAAAAGCTGTTAGGAGTTGGGATGTAGCTCAGTGGAAGAGGCTTGCTTACCAAAATCAAATGGATTTGATTCCCAGCACCAAGAAAGAAAGAAAGAAAGAAAGAAAGAAAGAAAGAGAGAGAGAGAGAGAGAGAGAGAGGGAGGGAGGGAGGGAGGGAGGGAGAGAGGGAGGCAGGGAGGGAAAGAAAACTTACAGTTTTCAAAGACATGAGAGCTTTGGAGTTACTGTTTAGGTGCCTATCTTTAAAGGTTTATGAAGAATCGATATTAAGAATGTTTCATCTGGGCTGGAGAGATGGCTTAGCGGTTAGGCGTTTGCCTGTGAAGCCTAAGGACCCTGGTTCCAGGCTTGATTCCCCAGGACCCACGTTAGCCAGATGCACAAGGCGGCGCATGCGTCTGGAGTTCGTTTGCAGTGGCTGGAGGCCCTGGCGTGCCCATTCTCTCTCTCTCTCTCTCTCTGTCTCTTTCTCTCTGTGTGTCTGTCACTCTCAAATAAATAAACAAAAAATTAAAAAAAAGGAATGTTTCATCTTTTAGCTAAACCAGGTATTTCATGCTGTGAAAAACCAAGCAGTTGAGCTTCTTGTGTTTTTTTTCAAAGAAGAAAAATTGTAAAAAAAATTTAGTTTTGTTTTGCATAAGTATGTATATGTTTGTGTGTGGTGTTTGTATGTGTGTATGCATGTTTGTGGGTATACACATGTCCGGCTTCATGTGTGTGTGTGTGTGTGCGCGCGCGCGCTTGTGTCTGTGTATGCATGTACAGGCCAGAGGCAGATTTTGGGTGTCTTGATTCTCAATTGCTTTCCACCTAATTTTCAGCTCTCACTGAACCTGGAGCTCATTGCTTAGACTAGACTAGCTAGCTGGCCATCAAGCGCCAGGGGCCCTCCTGTCCCTGTCTCCTCAGCCCTGGGATTACAAGTGCATGTCGCTGTGCCTGGCTTTTACATGGGTGTTGTGTACTTGAACTCAGGTCCTCATGCTTACATGGCACTTTGTCACTTTACTGACTGACTCACTTACCCAGCCCAGAGTTTCTTCTGTAGGAGTTTCTGTTGAGTTTTATGTTAACACGCATAAGATGAAAGCTCAAAACCACAGATACTATGATTAGACCTGTTTGTCAATGAACAAGTATCAGATGGTTGAGATTGGTCACAATCCTGCTTCATCTGTATTCTCATGTAACAGATTTCATGCTTTTTTTTTTATTGTTTTCTTCTCAGGTTTGCCATCCACTCCAGAAGATCCCTTTGATTCAGTCTTTATTCTAGCACATTCATTTGTCTTCAGAGGTCATTCACCCCATTTGCAGAGCTGTTTATTTCTGTCACTCTATTTAGTTTGCATTGCTTTTACCCTAATGTTTTTTTTTTTTTTTTTTCATGATACACTATCACTCCTTAGTGGGTTTTAATGACACTACTTTTATATACTGTAGTGATCAACATACATAATTACCTGCCATGTACTAGGTATCATTTTCAATTTTATGTGTATTCTTTTCAGCATTTGAAGAACATCATTTTAAGTGGGCATTGTAATTATTTGATAGATTTCAAAATGTAGGCACAGCAAAGTTAAATGACTCGCTCAAGGTCTCACTACTGTTAAATGGGAGAGGCAGGATTCATGTTCAGTTGGCTTGATTCCAGGGATAACACTGTTCACCAACATGCTAATTCAAACATTATCAGTTCCTATGTTTTATTTTTAAAATTTTTTATTTTGATGCTTCTGTTACTTTGGTTAAGAGGCTTTTGGTTGCAAGAAATAGAATATGGTTCTTGTCAGCTCAATGCAAAATGAAGAGATTAAAGGGCATATGCCTCAAGGAAGAAAAATTAAATTTTGAGTATGGTTAAGTTTTTTGACCATTAGAAGAAAGCTTTATAGCAAAATGCATATATGTTTCATAAATATGTCCTTTAGGTAAACAAATTCAATTTCCATGACTTCTAATCTCTAGATCTATTGGTTAAAAGTCCCATACTTCCAGGAGAAAATTTTACCAATAAATCACAAGACTAGTGGTGGTAGAGGAAGAGATGATGGTGACAGCATATGTGCTGGAGTGATGTATGAGAAGTAGGGTTTAGTTTTATCTTATAAAGTCCTGACTAAATGTGGAAGGCATGATATTTAAGAAATTCAGACATGACAATTGGGAGAATCAAATATGAATTCAGAGAATCATTCCAGGAAGTAAAGATACAATGAATCGAGCTACTCTGGGAAGCATCTGGTATCTGAAAATAAAATATTAAGAATCCAGCGTTGGATTTGAGTTAATAATTTAGTGGGGTTTACTAAGTCACTGTGTTCTGGCAAGTAGCTTAAGAATGCTCATGTTGAGTTGGTTAGTGTTGCTGTTTTGTAGCAAGTCACTTTTGCGAAGATACTTATCAGTTCATTCTCAGTCTTTCGTTTTACTGTTTTAATATTTTTGCAATGTCTAATTGAATTTTTCTGCATAAGTACTGCTATATTAGTGATAAAATAGAAATCCAAAGTAAAAGTTATAATTCTTAATTTTTTAAAACATCTAGTCTAGTCTTTTCTATGTATGTAAAGAGGATGCTTAATTCATTTAAATTTTAACTATAAATGCTTACTTTTTGGAGAAGATAAACTGCTCCTAAAAAAATGCTTGCTGTTTTTTATCCTTAGTGGAAACCATTGGAGTCTGGGACAGATAGATAATCCTTATTTTTGAGAGAAGTTATCTCCGTGGCCTCCATCAGGTATGTAAAACAAGGCAGTACCAACTTCTGGAAGGTTTCCCAGGATCCTTTGTGTGTTACTCTCAAGTTGTTCTTTCAGTATCCCTTGGTATGCGGCGAGGCTAGAAAGCTGTGGTCAGCAAATCTGAATATGAACCTTGGAGATGACAGTTAACATGTGTCCACTTCTTTATAGTGCTCTCCTGAAGTGAAATTTCTTAGAGAAGTCTTTCAGGAGAACAAGTTCTTGTGGCCTTCAGATGGTGGAGGATGCTGGACCTGTGATAGGCACAGTGATCTAGCCTCCTTAGTGCTAGCATTAAAGGCCTGTGCTACCACACCTGGCTACACCATTTTTTTTTTTTATAAAAGAAAAAACTTATTGACTTGAAATTCATTTCTCTACAAGTAAAGCCCACTAGCCATTAGGCAGCTTCTCCCTGTCCTCCTTCCTTCACCAAGCCTCTGGCAACCATCCATGTGCATTCTGTTTTTGTTGGTTTCTCCATCCTAAAGTTGTTCTGTAAGTGAAGGCATGTATTTTACCTTTTGTGTCTTTGCTCTAACTCAGAACAATGTTTTGGAGGTTGTTCTACATGATATCTTTTGTCAATATTCCATTCTGTTAAAAAATATTTTATTTATTTATTTATTTGAGGGAGAGATAGAGAGGGAAAGAGGGAGGGAGGGAGGAGAGAGAGAGAGAAAAAAAATGGGTGTACCAGGTCCTCTAGCCTCTGCACACAAACTCCAGACACATGCACCACCATCTGCATCTGGCTTATGTGGTCTGGGGAATTGAACCTGGGTCCTTAGTCTTTACAAGCAAGTGCCTTAACTGCTAAGCCATCTCTCCAGCCCCCATCCCCCATTCCTTTCTTTCTGTGGCAAATGATAGTTGATAGTGTACCTATACTACAGTTTGCTTGTCCATTCATTTATTAATGGGTATTTGGGCATTGGGGGTATATGGAGAGACAGACAGACAGACCGACACACACACACACACACACACACACACAGCGAGAGCGAGAGCGAGAGAGAGAGAGAGAGAGAGAGAGAGCGTGCACGAGCGAGCATGCTAGTATGAGCATGTGTGAACATGTACTTGTTTGAATCTCCATTTTTAGTTCTTTGGGGATATAATTGTGAAGTCATGTGGTAACCGTATGTTTACCTTTTGGGGAAATTGCCAATCTGTTTTTTCAGTGTCAACCCTTTTCTGACACCAGCATGTGAATATTCCATTCCTCCACGGATTTTTGATAAAAAACATACTGTCACTCAGAGAATTGCCTCCAGAGTCCTGATATTATACACAGGCAGTGATGCATGCCAGCATCAAATGTCTCTTTTATGATTCTTGGGGAAATTCATGGATCTCTGTCAGGTTGACAGTAGTATCCACTGATTTTCTTTTTTTGGGGGAAGTTGGTCATTTGCAAAATATTTTTTTGTCGTTTGAGATTCGGTGTTTTATTTTAATCTTGTAGAACATATAGATACTTCTTTATTGCATGTGCTTGTGGGTGAATATGCTTGTATGCATGTTTATATTTCTATGTGTTTGGGAACACCTGTGCATGGAGGCCAGAGATTGACATTGGGTGTCTGTCTTGCCAGCTTTCCTCCTCCTTTACTGAGGCAGCATTTCTCACTCAGACAACCCAGAGCTGACTTGGCTTATCTGGCTAGCCAGCTTGTCCCAGGGATCCTGTCTCCATGTCCTTAGTACCACCAAGGTTACATGTGGGTTGCCATGCTCACCAGGTGTCCACCTGAGTGCTAGGGAGCAGAACTTAGTCCTCAGGCTGTGTTAAGTCTCCAGACCTGATATTTTCTTGCATTAGGCTGCCAAGGTGTTGAGGTTCTGCCTGGAATTTTACACCCACATTCTTTGAAATGTTTGTGATTTTAACAGCTTTGTCAGTCTAGTCTGCATCTACCCAGTATGTCTCCCAGAGACTGGTCTACATCTGTCCTGTGTGTGCCTCCTAGTGAGTGGTCTGGATCTGGGCAGTGACCTGTGGTTTGGCTCCTCTAGTCTTTGTCCGTATACATTGAGTGACATCCACATATGCCCAGCTTGGGAATTAGTCCAAGTGGCAATGAAGAAGTTTGTATTTGTTTCCAGTAGTGCTCATTTTGTTTGATCTCTCTGCTGCTTTCTGCGTTCCTGTGGCTGCTGTTTTTGTCCTCTACACTGAAAGCCTCATTGTGACAGTTCTGAAATTATTCCATATTCAGTATCAGTGACAAGAGGATAAAGTGCAAAACATGGCTCAGTTCTCTTGGAACTCCAGAGTGGTGGTGAATGTCCTTCGTAGGGTGGTTTTATATTGGGCTTTTTAAAAAAATCGTGTACTTTCAGAGAGAGAGAGAGAGAGAATGAGAATGGGTATGCCAGGGCCTCTAGCCACTGCAAACGAACTCCAGATACATGTACCACCTTGTGCATCTGGCTTACATGGGTACTGGGGAATCGAACCTGAGTCCTTTGGCTTTGCAGGCAGGCACCTTAACTGCTAAGCCATGACTCCAGCCCAATATTTTGGGCTTTCTTAACTGTACAACTGTGGAGTTGCTTGAGGATGGGGCACAGGACAGAAAAGAACAAAAACAGATGTGGTATTCCCACATTCTCCCAAGTGTTAAGACTAGTTTTTCCCAAGCCATAATTAGAGGTTAGCTTCTCGAGCTCTCTGTCCTGTCGCCTGCTTGTGTGCTCATTGTGAAGGGCAGCAAAGGAGAAAAGTATTGAGCTTACTTACGGGGTTAGTGGTTATTTCACATTCTTGTTTTTCTCACTCTGTACATCTATTATTTATTTTCAGACTTGTCAACTTGCTGTCTCACATCATCTGAACAGGTAGGAAAGATTGACTGCAGTATAATTAATGTCATTTAACCTAGATTAGACACATGCATGTTGTTGCCATTAAAAGTAACATGTGCTTTCTTGTGTGGTTCAAGGCTTGTTTGTGTTCTCTTTTAACAAGCTGACCTAGGCAAACATGGCCACTGCGATTAGGGATGTAGGAGTTTGGAGACAGACCAGAACACTTTTACTGAAAAGTTACCTAATTAAATGCAGGACTAAAAAAAGTAGTGTTCAGGTAAGTTAGAAAAAATACTCTTTATTTTGCTTTCTTCTGATTTATTTTGTTTTGATACATTCCATTTTAAGAATTAGTTTTGTTGTATAATATTTAGTAGAATTTTATTTCCTTTCCTCTCTTTAGTTTGATTGTTTATAAAGTAAAAGCTTGTTATTTGTCATGATAAGCCAGGAAAAAAAAAATAGAATTACTGACTGCTCTTTAATGTTTAAGTTTCATTAATGATCACTAAATTCAGTTAATTTCTAACATCCACACTGGATTTTGAGCTTTAGGCACGCATTTTTCAGTGTTCATGAGCTAACTTTCTGCAGATCACTTTGTGGAACATTATTCCACAATTTTATTCCCCACATCTTCCCACTCAGTCAACTCTGGATTCAGATGTCCAAAAATACCAAAATGATATCACAGAGCTATATCATAGCATGAATTACTTTTGGTAAAAGAAAGTAAGGTTTAGCTAACAAACTAGTAATAATTTCAAGTCTGGAAGTATCTTCTGAAATCAGTAGAGCAATCAAGCAGGAAGATGATACAATAATTCATCCCTGGTAAAGTAGGCAATGAAAGTTGATTATTGTATACATTTAGGAATTCAACTTGTGTTTATAATCCAGAATCAAAGCCTTCTATGGTAATCCTTTTAGAAATTTTTGGCAAGTTACTTTAAACAGAATTATATGAGTACATGTATTATCATCAGTAACCTAAAATATTTAAATACTACCTTCATGTCAGTTTGTTATATAACTTGATTCCAAAATTTTAGTGAAACTGTATATAAGGGGGAAATGCCTTTGAGCCTTGTGAGATGGTCAACACAGAAGCTCTTTTGGGATAGAATTGTTTTTACTTTCTGTGCATGCCGAGACAATCATTCCCTCATGTTCTTTCTTAGGATTGTGTGTATAGAAATCTCTGCTTTTGTTACCAACCTTATAATTTGTAATCACTTGGTTTCTTTTATTATAGGAAATTCTCTTTCCACTATTCTTTTTGTTTTGGCTAATCTTAATTAGCATGATGCATCCAAATAAGAAATATGAAGAAGCATCTGACACAGAACTTAATCCTATGGACAAGTCCATGCTGTCTGACCTAATTCTTGGATATACTCCTGTGACTAATGTTACACGCAGCATCATGCAGAGAGTATCTACTGATCATCTTCCTGACGGTATCGTGGTCTTATATATGTGTTCTTTCTATAACCCAAGGCCTCTTCATTATTTATTAGCTTGAGTTATTGAGTAACATTCTTAACACCTAGCCATATTTTCCCATTGATATATAATTTTACAGAAATGCTACAAAATTAGATAAAGTAAAAAAGAATTTAAAAAATTATGTAATTCTGTGACCTTATGTTTCTTCAACAGCATGAATTTATAATTGTGATGGATATCTTATGTATAGTCCTTAAGCATAATGTATAGCTTAGAAATTTGAAGGAATATTTTATTTTTATTCCTCTTCATTATAATTCATCATAGTTAACTGCATAAAACATGTGATAAAGTTACAAAGCAGGAATCTTTTCATATTTTCTGCCTGTTTACTGAAGACCATGGCAATGGCCAAAGTACCTTGTTCTGTTTTGTTTCATATATGCTTATCATGAAGAAATGGAGTAGAAATTGAATAAGCAGTGAAATGTAATGTTTTAAATGGCTGTGAGAAAACTTAAAAGCAAGAACTAGCAAAATTGAGAGGAATGTTTATATTACAATAAATTGTGAACTGCTGCTGAACTGTAGAAAATAGCAGACCAGCATGTTTTATTTTTTATAGAGTAATTGTAATTAGCTAGTGCATGTGATATGTGGTTGTATTGTATACTACTGAGTAGATTACAGTCATATAGGAGTCAAATAAATTTCCCATTGCTCTCCATTTTAGTAAAATTAGCAGATACATGTGTTACTGGTGTAGTACATGTTTTAGTCTATCATACTAAATGCAAGTTGCATGGTAAGCCAGGAGAATTTAATGTGAAAGCACAAAAACTGGTAAGAAATGTTGAGAATAAAATTCACTGTTTATCCTGAGTGGGAGGAAGGCAGTGTAAACCAAAGAAGTGCAAGCCAGCATATATCCACTTGCTTACAAATCAGAGCAGTAGAGAGTTTTATTTTCAAGTTCCGCTTTAACTGCAGACCAATGTGAATGTGGATTATACATACATATATGATGGGATTTGAACCAACATCATCTTTATTTAGGTCATTTTGGAGTTCCATATCTGCCTCTGGAAAATAATTAACATTCAAGTAATATTTTGCAATTTTACATATTCTCGTTTTTTAAATTTCTTTGTTTGTTTATTTTTATTTATTTATTTGAGAGTGACAGACAGAGGGAAGGAGGTAGAAAGAGAGAGAGAGAATGGGCGCGCCAGGGCTTCCAGCTGCTGCAAACGAACTCCAGACGTGTGCACCCCCTTGTGCATCTGACTAACGTGGGTCCTGGGGAATTGAGCCTGGAACCGGGGTCCTTAGGCCTCACAGGCAAGCCCTCGGTTTTTTTTTTTTTTTTGGTTTTTCGAGGTAGGGTCTCACTCTTGCCCAGGCTGACCTGGAATTCACTATGGAGCCTCAGGGTGGCCTCAAACTCACAGCGATCCTCCTACTTCTGCCTCCCATAACTTGGTCTTCACAACAATGCAATGTGCTCAGCTGGGTGTTATGCATGAGACCATCAAGCTTTGTTGAGTTAAATCACTTCTCTTTACTCCCATGAAATGAATGATGAAGTTAGGTACCAATCTCAAGTTTTTCTCCTTTGACCACAAATTCTGGAGTTGCAGTACAGAAGGTATCTTGCTTTTAACAAAGCTTCAGGGAATATTTAAACATTTGTCTTAACTAATGTGATAGTCTGATTAATGGCATTTTCTCCATTCATCTGCTGAAAAGTAGTAAACAATATTAGGTTTAATTTGTAGTTTTCATTCAAAGATTTGTATCGTCATTGGCAAAATACATACTTTCTTCAGAAGAAATATCCACTTATTAAGGAACAATTAAATTTTAATTTGAGGTAAATGGTGAGAACCACATTATGATTTCTATAATTTTATTGCTGCCTAAAATCTTAAATGTAAGAGTTTGTCTGAAAGTAAGGCTGCTGGTAAATGAACCTTAAAAAGAAGAAATAATGTGTCCATGAGGATCTGGGTTCAACCCCTCAGTACCACAAAAATAAATAAATATGAACAATAGAGGTAATATCAAAACTATTTAAAAAAAAAAAAAAACCCTACTTTTATCACTGTTAAAAAAAAAACTACAGGGGCTGGCCATGGTGGTGTATGCCTTTAATCCCAGCTCTTGGGAAGCAGAGGTAGGAGGATCACCATGAGTTCAAGGCTACCCTGAGACAACATAGTGAATTCCAGGTCAGCCTGGACTAGAGTGAGACCCTACGTCGAATAACCAAGGGGGAAAAAAAAAAAGCTACAGTTCATTGAGATTTGGGGATAGCAATATTTGATGAAAGATACTTCCTATTATTTTATCTAATATTTTATGATAGTTATATATTATACTGACACAATTGATATAATCAGATCACAGCTTATTAATACAATTATACTGTTAGGTGTTTTAAAATTTAATTGAAAAAATATATATATATATATGTATATTATCAGAGGTAATGCTCTTTTATCCCTTCGTCCCTGCTCCTGTTTCCCGGGGTCCTCTTCAGTGGGGTTGTGGTATTCACTGTGGGGTCATGAAGGCCTTGGTAGTCCCTGTGGAGTAGGTGAGGAAGGACAACCTTGCCTCAGGTGTTCCCACCCACTGTGTCACTTAACATTCTTTCTGCCCCCTCTTATGCCATGTTTCCTTAGCCATGGCATGCCTTTGGCCATCTGATTTAGTGTTGAGTTCTCTGTAGCCTCTGGATTTCTGCTCTGATGGGTTTTGATTGATCACTGTATGTATCACCATTGCCCTGGAGCTGGTTGTCAGGCGAGCAGTAAGAGCAGTATTCATGTGGCCGCTTCCTGTACAATTTCTCCTGGGCCCTGGCAGATGTGGTAGAGGTGGCATGTCTCATGGTGGGCAGTTGGCAATCATTTTGTCTTATCGGTGGGTCTTGGTTCTCTATTTTCTGACTTCTATAAAACAAAGGAAGAGTAAGAGCAACTGGTATTAAAGGGGATATGCAGAGTTATTTGTGCATGCTCACTCTTGTTCTTTAGAGAGCATTGGAGACTTCTCTCTGAAGTCTGAGTTTCCTGACTGAGGGATCCTAACTTGGCTTCCAGCATCAGATATGAGTTCTCTCCCATTGAGCGGGCCTCATGTCCAATCAGAGAGCAGTTGGTTACCTGCAGAGGCTTTTAGCTGTTTTTTAGGTTGCATTGTCTTAGAAGAGTTAATCTTCATTTTCTAATAAGTTAGTGAATAAGACAAAAGCACAATACTCTATCCATCATAGAAATTATAACATTGCTGTATTATTTTAACTTTTGAGTTAACTATATTGTTCTAATATTTTATAGTTGTACTTACTGAAGAATATGCAAGTGAAAAAGAAATGGTAGCCTCCAGTCTCTCTAAGCCCAGCAACTTCGTGGGTGTGGTTTTTAAAGATCTCATGTCCTATGAGCTCCGTTTCTTTCCAGATATGATTCCAGTGTCTTCTGTGTATATGGACTCAAGAGGTGAATAGTTCTAAGTAATCACTAAAATTGTTCAGTGCATGTCTTTGCAATTTAAAGCTTGTGTGCAAAATGTGATGGGGTCCAACATTGTCACTTCCAAATGTGCTTATTTTTTTCAGATCAAAAACTATTAGTATAGCATGAAGTATTTAGGTATGCACATATGTCTGTCTCAGTGTGAATATATATATGCGCATATAATCAGCCATTTTAATACACTAAGTAAATGTCATATTAACATAAAAGCAAACTAGATCTTACTTTATATGACTTTCTAAATATGTATATTTTGTAATTGCTTTGGTACAGATTTTAAAGTCTCAAGCTCTCCCACTAATGAACTTTTAACTTTTATATTTAAAACATGGGAGCAACCTTAAGGGTTTATATTGTCAACCAGAAATGTTTATTGAACAATATTAAAGTCAGCATACTAAGTATGGAATTTTTGATTTTATTCCAGAAAGCCTGTGTGAAATGTTTTTACTATTTTCTTAATCTGAACTTGTCCTTGTGTCTGGAGATGCATTGCAAGAGGCATTGTAGAATGATATAACTTAAAACAGAAACTTGACTATTTTTAAACAACTGTGTTTACAATTAACGTACATTTTTATTCATTACCATTAAATATCCTAGCACATGTAATTTTCTTTCAAAATTTCAAATAAAGCCGGGCGTGGTGGCGCACGCCTTTAATCCCAGCACTCAGGAGGCAGAGGTAGGAGGATCACCATGAGTTCGAGGCCACCCTGAGACTACATAGTGACCTCCAGGTCAGCCTGAGCTAGAGTGAGACCCTACCTCAAAACCCCAAAAACAAACAAACTAAAAAAAAAAAAATTCAAATTTTTTGCATACCATACAAATCTCTTGTCTCACATTTTTCTCCCTACAGCTGGCTGTTCAAAGTCATGCGAGGCGGCTCAGTACTGGTCCTCAGGGTTCATAGTTTTACAGGCATCCATAGATGCTGCTATTATACAGGTAATTGTAATAAAGGAATAAAACCAAACCACATTTTAATAATTACTTCCTAATTTATTCTAGTTGGATTTGGTTGAATTGCTCATAGAGGTATATAATATATAATTAATTCTAACTGTTAAGGAAAAGAGAGAGGTAAAAGTCATGTTTTCAGGTTTAGTACCTTTTGAAGCCCTCTTAATTTTATTTATGACTAGGACTCTACACATTATATCTTTTTTTAACTATAGCTAATAGTCATGAAATATTTATTATTATGAAATATGAATTAACTTAGCAAAAGACTGAGACATGATTACATACATATATTATTTTTAAAAACTATTTTTATTGACAGCTTCTATGATTATAGACAGTGAACTGCGATAATTCCCTCCCCGTCCCCATTTTCCCCTTCACAAATTCAGTCTCCATCATATTCCCTCCCCCTCTCAATTAGTCTCTCTTTTATTATAATGTCATGATCTTTTCCTCATATTATAATGGTCTTGTGTAGGTAGTACCAGGCACTGTGAGGTCATGGATACCCAGGCCATTTTGTGTCTGGAAAAGTGCATTTGTAAGCAGATCTACCCTTCCTTTGGCTCTTACAGTCTTTCTGCCCCTTCTTCCAAAATTGACCCTGAGCCTTGGAGGGTGTGATAGAGATGTTTCAATGCTGAACACTCCTCTGTCACGTCTTCTTAGCACTGTGGCCTTTTGAGTCCCATATACATATATTCTCCAAAACTTTCTCCCTTAAATAAAAATAACTTAAAATGTGACCATAGGGTTGGAGGGATAGCTTAGTGGTTAAGGCGTTTGCCTGCAAAACCAAAGGACCTAGGTTAGATTCCCCATTACCCACGTTAGCCAGATGTGCGAGTGGGCACATGTGTCTGGAGTTCGTTTGCAGTGGAAGGAGGCCCTGGCACACCCATTCTCTCTCTCTCCCCCCCTCTTTCTCTGTCAAATAAATGATAATAAAATATTTAAACAAATGACTATATTTCATTTTTACTATATTTTCATTTTCTCTATTTAACATTTATCATTTATCACTTATTAAACACTGTTTCTAATTTATATTCTAGTATAAACACAATTACTATTTTATAACCCTCTAAGATTGAAACTAAAATATAGGTATATCAAGTACCTTTGAAGCTTAGGTAATTCCTGGCAAAGTAGATATTCAAGCTATAGCCTTTTGGCTCCTAAATATATGCCTTAACATTATGCTGGTATTAGAATCATGTTTAAATGGTAGGGTCTCACTCTAGCCTAGGCTGACCTGGAATTCACTATGTAGTCTCAGGCTGTCCTTGAACTTACAGCAGTCCTCCTACCTTGGCCTCCCTAGTGCTGTGATTAAAGGTGAGAGCCACCCTGCCTGGATAAATTATGTTTTAAAGACATATTTAGACATGATCCAGCATTTCTCATTTCAAAAATGAGTTATGAAATGTATTTTTAGAAGTCATACATTTTGTGTCAGGGTTAGAACTTTTAAAATTAATCATACCTCATTCCTCAGTTTCCACTAGGATCTGTGATGTTTTTTGTATTTATAGTTGAAATTTACTGTGAAATAATTACCATTTGAAAAATGCATAGAAACAGTCTTCTCTACTAAACCATGTATTCAGAGAAGTCCTGTCTCTTTAGTGTTAGACTGCCAGGTGGTGAACTGACTACTACAGTAATAATTTTATGACAGGATTGCTGTAAGAACCAAATGAGATGCTGTACATGGAATGTCTTATAAATTCTTACAACTTGTGTGGTATACATTTATCAGGCTTATGTAATACTATGTCAGTTCAGTGGTACAGGTAAAGATAGTGAAATAGGGTGTGTATCACAGTGATGACCCTGTAGTCCTTACTGGTGTTTTGGTCAAAAACTTTAGCTATCCAAGCCCGACCAACCTGTACAAATCTCTAATGCTGAAAGTATCAATTGGTAAATGAGTTTCTTATAGAACTCTGTCCATATGTCCTGTGTGTTTTGGTTTTAAAGCACCAGGTAGGCCTGCTCTTTACAAGAACCATTTTAACAATGATAGGAATGATTACATGCAGGACGGCTGAGAGCCTTAGCTTTGAAGACATGTTATTTGTATTAAAATGCCTGTAGACTGCTGAAGATGATAAAATTACACAATTTTTTTTTGGCAAATTAATGAAAACATACATTTTCATACTAACAGCTTTTAAGTTTTAGAATGAAATAAAAGCAGCATTCTACTTTACTTATTTTAGTTGTTTTTTTAATGTTACTTATTTGCAATGAGACAGAGAGAGAGAGAGAGAGAGAGAGAATGGGCACGCCAGGGCCTTTAGCCACTGCAAACAAACTCCAGATGCATGCACCACCTTGTGCATCTAGCTTATGTGGGTCCTGGGGAATCGAACCTGGGTCTTTTTGCTTAGCAGGCAAATGCCTTAACTGCTAAGCCATTTCTCCTGCCCAGCATTCTACTTTATATCATGATACTGTGGTCTCTCATTTTATAGGAAGTCTGTGACTTTTTGAGGATATTATTTACATGAGGCTATTTACTAAAATTAGCACTATAGTCACATTTTATTAAGAGTTTTCTCAGAACTAAATTAATTTATCTGTTTTTTCTGATTATAGTTGAAGACCAATGTTTCTCTTTGGAAGGAGCTGGAATCTACTCAAGCTGTTATCATGGGAGAAACTGCTGTTGTAGAAATAGACATCTTTCCCCGAGGAGTAATTCTAATATACCTAGTCATAGCATTTTCACCTTTTGGATATTTTTTGGCAATTCATATTGTAGCAGAAAAAGAAAAAAAGTTAAAGGAATTTTTAAAGATAATGGGACTTCATGACACTGCCTTTTGGTATGTTATTTAGATTTATTTACCTTGTTTGACAAAGTGTTGATCCTGATTCCTGACAATGATGGCCTTTGTTGTAAAAATTTGTGATTAGTCAACAAGCTTCAGCAAGTTGTCCTTTCTTCTCTTTTTTTTTTTTAAAAAAAATTAATTAATTAATTTGACAGAGAAAGAGTCAGAGAGAGGGAGAGAGAGAATGGGTGCACCAGGGCCTCCAGCCACTGCGAACGAACTCCAGACACGTGCGCCCCTTTGTGCATCTGGCTAATGTGGGTCCTGGGGAATCGAACCTGGGTCCTTTGGCTTTGTAGGCAAACGCCTTAGCCCGCTAAGCCATTTCTCCATCCCCTTTTTTTCTTTTTTAAAAATGTTTTTGTTGTTTAATGGTAGGGTTTCACTGTACTCCAGGTTGTCCTGGAGCTCATTCTGAAGCCCAGGCAGACCTCAAACTCAGGGCAACCTTCCTACATCAGCTTTACAAGTGCTGTGACTAAAGGCCTACACTCAATTTGGCTTTTTTCTTCTTTTTAACACAAGGGAAGGGGAAAGCTTATGTTGACAGTACTTTTACCTTTTGTTTGTTTGTTTGCTTGTTTTATTTTTCAAAGTAGTTGTCTCACCCTAGCCCAGGCTGACTTGGAGTTCACTATGTAGTCTTAGGGTGGCCTAACAGATCCTTCTACCTCTTCCTCCCAAGTGCAGAGATTAAAGGTGTGCACCACCACACCTGGCTTAGTGCATTTACTTTTTTTTAAACTTTTTATTTTATTTTATTTTATATTATTATTATTATTTTAGTTTGTTTGTTTGTTTGTTTTGGAGGTGGGGTTTCACTCTATCCCAGGCTGACCTCGAATTCACTATATAGTCTCAAGTTGTCCTTGAATTCACAGTGATGTTCTTACCTCTGCCTCCATGTGCTGGGATTAAAGGCATGCGTCACCATACCTGGCTTGTTTTCATTTTTATGTTTCAGAAATGATTGGCTTTTAAGAAGGTTTGAAGCCGGGCGTGGTGGTGCATGCCTTTAATCCCAGCACTCAGGAGGTAGAGGTAGGAGGATTGCCGTGAGTTCGAGGCCACCCTGAGACTCCATAGTGAATTCTGGGTCAGCCTGGGCTAGAGTGAGACCCTACCTCAAAAAATGAAAAAAAAAAAAAAAAAAGAAGGTTTGGAATGTTATTTTGTAGTGAAATAGCTAGATGATTTAGGTTTATCATTCAAGTATGCCAGTTTTAACTCTGTAAAATGTATTGATTCATTTTTGTCAAGTTAGCTACCTTTTATCCCTAACTCTTATTATTTTTTGTTTGGTCGTTTTTTTTTTGTTTTTTTTTTTTAAGGTAGGGTCTCACTCTAGCCCAGGCTGACATGGAATTCACTATTTAGTGTCAGGGTGGCCTTTAACTCATGGTAATTCTCTTACCTCTACCTCCCAAGTGCTACGATTAAAGGCATGTGTCACCACACCCGACTTTCTGTTATTTTTATATATTAACTCATAAATAAAGAAAATTCTGAAATTGGAAGTTTTTCTATTAAATGGTCTTTTTCATGTCTAACTGGAAAAGATAAAAAACAAAGCAAAGTTAAATTCTATAGCAGTTCCAGTGATCTCTGATTAAAGAGAAAGCTTGAGTGAGAATAATGATTCCATTGCTGAGACCTTGTTGATTGACAGCTCACATTGTATAATCTGGTGATTGTGTCCTTGATTGGTAAGAACTGTTTTTTGTTTATAATGAAAACTCTCATAGGGTTAAATATAGCACATCCTGCAGTGGAAATCAAGATGGCTTATTACACTCCTAGTTTTAAGAAAATTAGACATGCTGATATACTCTTAGACTTTTGAGAGTATTAGCTTTAAATTGATCATGAATTGTTATTAGTTTTTTTTACTCTGAAAGATACCATTTTATCTCTTGTCAATTAATTAGACTTTTACTTGTAACTTGACTAATGTTATATTTATTAATTACGTATGAATATTAATCTCGTTACCTGAACATATGTGGAAATAAATTGACATAAAGAATAAAATGGCTAAAATAAACCGGACGTTTAGCGTCAAGTGATTTTTTTTTCCCCCACCACTAAAACCTGTGCAGCATTTGACTAAGTGTATTTTTATTTCCACCTTAGGCTTTCCTGGGTTCTTCTATATGCAAGTTTGATTTTTCTTATGTCCCTTCTTATGGCTGTCATTGCAACAGCGTCCTCTCTGTTCCCTCAGAGCAGCAGCCTTGTGATTTTTCTGCTGTTCTTCATGTACGGCTTATCATCTGTAAGTACTTCACCCTGGAAGCTCAAAAACACTTGCTAGTAAAATGAGCTCTTGTTTTGTTTCCTAGGAGCCCAGCCTCCCACTAACGGTCAGTAACTTAGTAGTAGATGATGCAAGATTCTACTACCATATTTTTCAGAAGTTATAAATCTCAGGTTTTTATATCTTTATATGTTTTACATTTCATGTAAATAGTTGTGCTTCTTATTATCTTTATGTAAATGTGTGTAAGATTTTCTAGTACTGAACTTTTTACCCTTTAAGAAATTCTGACTGTTTTAAGTTAGTTTATGTTATAGGCTGATTATTTTTATTTAAAGGCTTTTTTTTAAACTTGAGCTGGGGAGGTGGCTCAGTGGCTAAAGGCACTTGCTTACAAATCTTGATAGCCCTAGTTTAATTCTTCAGTTCCCACATAGAGCCAGATGCACAAAATGATAAATGTGTCTAGAATTTGTCTGTAGGAGGCCATGGCCTGCCTGTTCTCTGTCTCTCTCAAATAATAAAAGAATGAACGAACAAAAGAGAGAAGAAAATATTTTTGAAAAGATTCTTTAGAAAATATACTCCTTTGGCCAAAGAGCTCAGTATTCACTGGGTTTATTGGCTGCATGTGAGCACAGTGACCAGCCTTTGTTTTCAGTTACCCAGCTCCCTTTCTGTTGGCTATGTGCTCATCTGTATAGTATTGGTCTTTTGACTGTTACTTTAAAAATAATGAATTATAAGTAACCTATGCCTTTCCATATATAATTATCTAATATTAGATCACTTAAACATATTCAGTTTAAATGTCCTTTGTTTAAAAGCTTATTAGTGTTCATATATTTTTTATATCTAAATGCAGAAATACTGGTCCTTATGGTTTCTGTAGATATGGTCACATTTTCTGTGATACAAATGCAGTCTCTACTTGTTAGCTTAAATTTTAAAGTTTGTATATCTGAATTACTTTATCATAACACTAAGAAACTATAATTTTATTTTAATAGCTGTATTTTCCAATGAAATAAGTTATTCTTTTTGAAAAACTGTTCATGTGTTTACTGAAGAGAAAGAGTCAGACAGAGACAGAAAGAGAGGGAGAATGGGCATGCCAGGGTCTCCTGCTACTACTCAAAACAAACTCTGGACACATGTATGTGCCACTCTGTGCATCTGGCTTTATATGGGTACTGGTGAAGTGAACTTGGGCCATCAGGCTTTGCAACCAAGCACCTTTAACCACTGGGCCATCTCTCAGGCCCCATAACTTGTTCTTTTACAAATAGAAGTTAATTTTGTTTTCATAGCAGTGTACATTAGCAATGTATTAACCTTAATATTTATATTTTATAGGTTTTTTTTGCTTTAATGCTGACACCTCTTTTTAAAAAATCAAAACATGTTGGGATAGTTGAATTTTTTGCCACTGTGACATTTGGATTTGTTGGCCTTTTGATAGTCCTCATGGAAAGCTTCCCCAAGTCACTGGTGTGGCTCTTTTGCCCTTTCTGTCAATGCACCTTTCTGATTGGTATCGCACAGGTGGGTAATTATGTGTATCTTTCATTCACCAAGTGTCTTCTTTTTTCTCCAGTTTGATACAGCATCTTACACTAACATGAATGTTTCCTTTGATTTGCAAATAAATATTTGAGTATCATGAGAAAGACATGTACTAGAGTACATTTTATATCTACTTTTTAAAATGATTTCTCTAATTTCAAGCTTTAAGTTAAATATTTTGTTTATAAGTTCTTGGTTTTTTGCTGTAACATATTAACCTGTTTCAGTGTAATGACTTAGTTTATAAGAAGTCATGGGCCTAAGTGCCAAGTAGTCTAGATCACTTATTGCTACCACTTGGAAGTTTATGCCAGAAGAACACCTGCAAGGAGAGTGCTCGTGCAGCAGACAAGCTTGTCACCAGTGTAGTAGGGAAATGCGCAGATTGGGTGGATGTTACTGGCTGAGGATTAATGGAATTGCCATTCTTCTGCATATTTAGATGTATAAATTTTAAATTTATTATTCCTTATAGGTATAGTGAGAAAGTAAATGAAAAAAATCCTGTAGGAAACTACTTTAGCTGAGTGTAGCTGCTCATGCCTGTAACCCCAGCTCTTGGGAGGATTGGGTATGAGGGTCACTGTGTGTTTGAGGCTAGCTTGAGCTATAGAATGAGCTCTGGGTCAGTGGGCTAGAGTAGGACCCTGCTTCAGAAACAAAAAACAGCCATATATGGTGGCACATGCCTTTAATCCCAGCTTTTGAAAGGCAGAAGTAGGAGGATCATTGTGAGTTTGAGGCTAGCCTAAAACTACAGAGTGAGAGATGCAGGTGAGCCTGGACTATGGTGAGTGCCTACCTCAAATACAACACAACAAAATAAAACAAAAGAAACTGCTTAGTATAGTAAAAAGTAATATACAGTTAATATACAGAGAAAAATATAACTCCTTACTATATAAGATTACTTATCTTTCATAGAACCTTATGGTTTATGAGACTAAATTACAATAGATGTTTCTAAACATCAAGTCAGACAAAATTTAATTTCTTAAAGCCTAAAAACTATTGTTACACATTTTCTTAGGAAATTCTAGTTATAGTTATAGGCTTTTGTTGGAAGTGGCAGAATCCTTCAGTGTCATTCAGTTTATCTCTCATTCACAGATGGGAGACTTGGTCTTCACAGTGATATAGTTTATCCACACAGTGGAAGGACCAATACCTACGTGAATCCTTATTCTCCAAAACCTTTCTCTTTGCAATCTCACATGTATACTATGAGTACTTTAACAATTTCCATAATCAAAATAACTTCTCCTTCACTAATAGTATTATAGACATGCTGATCATGATTTTAGTCTCTAGCATTTACTTGACTTCCATGTGGGACCAAAACTCTGGTCTTAGTTTCTGTGAGCATTCCATTTTAGTTTTATTTCATTTGATTATTATTGCTTTGATTTAAAAGACTTAGAGACTTGATGATACATGTTTATGACACACAGGTTTGTAAACATGGTTAACTGATGTGTTTTGATGAACTTGTATAGTGGTAGTCTTTTTTGTTTTCTTTATAAGTTCACATTACTGGTCTACTAAAGTGGCTTCTCTCAGTCTGCATGTAATGAGTTATACTCAATAGTATTGCTTTGCTGTCATCAATTTTTTTTTTGAGGCAAACTCAACAGACTGGCCCCCTTTTTTAATGTGAGAAAGAGGTGGGGGGTCAGTGGGAGAGAAGATTGGTGCACCAGGGCCTCCAGCCACAGCACTTGAACTCCAGATGTGTGTGTCCCCTTGTGCGCATATGCAGTATTGCATGCTTGTGTCACTGTGCATCTGGCTTACATGGGACTCAGAGTCAAACATGAGTCCTTAGGCTTCACAGGCAAGCACTTTCAGTGCTTGCCATCTCTCTAGCCCTGCTGTTGTCATTTTTATGTAATGATGGTATTCTTGTTTTATAGGTCATGCATCTAGAAGATTTTCATGAAGGTGCTTCATTTTTTAATCTGACTGAAGGCCCCTATCCTCTGATCATTACCATCGCCATGCTAGTGCTTGACAGCATCTTCTATGTCCTCCTGGCTATCTATCTTGATCAGGTCATCCCAGGTATGCAGTTGGTTACTGGATAGTTCTTTAAAGATGGCTGGGTTATTTTGCTCACATAGAGTCATTTTAACTTTTTCCCCCTATCCAAAGTATTCTAAGTCATATTGGGTGTTAAAACTTTTAATTTTATCTCAAAAACTGTGTTTAGTGCAAGTCTTAGCCATTAATTAATATAAGGAGATTGTGTAACAAGAGACAAGTTTGTTTTGAAAGTCTTGTGGCTCAAGCTGGACCTCATATCTTAATCCCTCCTTATTATAATCTTTTAAAACTAATGTGTTTTACTATTTTACCTTCTAATGTCCAAAACTATGAAGTAATCTTGTAACCTTCACCTTTTATTTATTAAGTATGCAGTCAGCTATTACAATATTTAGTATCTAGCACTCCTTCCCTCTTTTTGAACACCTCATTACTTTTGACTATATGTGAGGCCTGTCTAATATGGTAACTACTAGCCTATATGACTTTTTATGATTAAATAAAGTTACGATTTAGAAAATAGTTCAGCACATTTGTTATAACATGATTTAAAAATTTTTATTTTTAGGAGAATTTGGCTTACGGAGATCATCATTATACTTCCTAAAACCATCTTATTGGTCCAAAAACAAGAGAAATTATAAGGAGTTATCAGAGGGCAATGTTAATGGGAATATTAGTCTTAGTGAAATTGTTGAGCCCATTTCTTCAGAATTTATAGGCAAAGAAGCCATAAGGTATGATTCATCCTTGGCATTTTAGGAATGAGTACTGTGGGTGGAAATTGTCATGAGTAAATTCTCTTTGATTACCATATAAGATATGGAAAAAGACAGCTCACATTTATAAAAGACAAAAGATTTGTATGATCTGAAGAGAAGCCAGAGTATGACATTTCAGTTTTGTAAGACAGTTTTGTAGTGTGCTGACATGAAGTGACATCTGGTTTATATCCCCTTAACTAATGTAGTAATGAAATGATAAATCAGAGATGAAAAGAAATTTACTGTTTGCTTGAATCAGATCTTTACTCATTTTAGAAGTTGTCATAGCATGAAACATGAGTTAATGATGCATAAAATGAGAAAGTATTAACACTTTTGTGGCTTCTTTAAAGTAGTACAATTAGTGTTAATTTTTTTGGTGTTATGTTTTAGTAGGAAAGTAGTTTAGTGTTATTCCTATTACATATGGCAGCCTTTTGAGACTCAACTTTAGGCACAAGAATGCACATTTATTTACTTACTTTTAATGGGCACATGATCACAAAATATCCCTAGTGGCATTTTTTTTCTTTTTAAAATTTAAACAACCATAATGTTATCTTTTTTTTTTTTTTTTTTTTTTTTTTGGTTTTTCAAGGTAGGGTCTCACTCTAGCCCTGGCTGACCTGGAATTCCCTATGGAGTCTCAGGGTGGCCTCGAACTCACGGTGATCCTCCTGCCTCTGCCTCCCGAGTGCTGGGATTAAAGGCGTGCGTCACCACACCCGGCTCATAATCTTATCTTAATACTGCTTTAAGTAAGGAGAAGGTTTCTTGTATTTCCAGAGACATACATCTAGTCCAAATTTTAAAAAGTACATTTTAAAACAAGATAGCTTGATAGAAATACCATACATGTAAACACACATAATTATAAGCATGCTTGCACAGTCTTAATATGAACTTGTGTTTTTCAGAATAAATGGTATTCAGAAGACATATAGAAAGAAAAATGAAACTGTGGAGGCTTTGAGAAGTAAGTAGCTTACCTCGTATTTGGTCTACAGTGACAAAGTACAAATTGAGAAGCAATTTGTAACGATACTGGCAAATTTAAACTTACCATAATTTTCTGTCTTGCCTTAGAAACATTTGGTATGATGAATGTTCACAACAAAATTTGTAATGTGAAAGTAGCAAAGCCAAAAGCAATATCAGTTAGCATGAAAAATACCCAGTTATTTGAACCAGTTTATGTCCTTTTAAATGTTGTTATTGTGCATGTATATACTTGTAACTCGGAATGTTTCTTTTGTTTTATTGGTTTTTCAAGGTAGAGTCCCACTGTGGCCCAGGCTGACCTGGAATTAACTATATAGTCTCAGGGTGGCCTTAAGCTCATGGTGATCCTACCTCTGCCTCTGAGTGCTGGGATTAAAGGCGAGTGCCACCATGCCCAACACTTTGAATGTTTGTTGAAGTTTGTTTCCTTACGTTAAGATTGCTTAAATTGATGAATTATATTACATAGCTGAACAGAAATATGAATTTCTTTTCCTTGCATCAGATCTGTCATTTGACATATATGAAGGTCAGATCACTGCCTTGCTTGGCCATAGTGGGACAGGAAAAAGTACACTGATGAATATCCTTTGTGGACTGTGCCCACCTTCTGATGGTGAGAGTTTCTACTTCAGAAAAACCTTGCTGTGTTTTCTTAGTGTTGCTATCCACTGAACCACTGTATATAGCCGTGATTTGTCATCTCATGTGTACTAGATGACTTTGTCAGTGATTTGAAATAACTTCTTTATGTATCTGTGAAAAGTGTTTTTCTTTTTCTTTACTGTATTTGATTTGTTTTTATTAAAAATGAAAATGAGTTTATGATGCTTAATATAGTTAAAAAAGATCTAATTTTGTACCTGTTTCCAGCACATATTTATATGTGTACATGCTTATTCTTTATTTCTAAGGAAAGATAAATCAATAATTGGTTGAAAATTAAATCAGACTTCTAGACTAATTCAGGCTAAGAAACTAAATACAAATTTATAAATATGCAGCTAGAAACAAGCATAAGTATTAACATCATCACCTCAAATAAAAATTTAAGAGCAGTACATCAAAGGGATAACTTTGGCTTGTGATTGTGTTATAGATGTGAACTCCATACAGGATCCTATGATTCCATATTAATCACACAGTGTGGCAGCAGCATAAGTTACTTCATCAAAAGTTCTTTCAACCTTGTGAATGAAACATAACTTCTAAAATGAGTTTTATTCTGTTCCTTGTTCTTGCTTGCGTTAGTCATAGTTGTAGCCTTATTGAAAGACTTGCAGTTGTTCTTACGTTATCAACTAGCTTAGGTATAACTTTTAGTTCTCTTTTAGTATCCAGAATGAAGGAATGTAAATAATGTAGCTATAGTTACATTATTTATATTTGGCATTAAGCTTGTAGTTTCTTGCCTTTTCCACCATGTAACATGGCCTGGAAGTGAAGCAAAATGACATTGAAATACACATGAAAACATATTACCAATAATATGGAAGTAAAGGTGCATTATAGCTTCCAAATTGATATTAATTCTTACTTTACATATATGGGTTGTAATCAAATCACTAAGTTATTGGGATGCATCAAAACATAGGCATTTTTAACACTCTGTCTTTAATGTAAATGTAAATATTTATTTTGCTTTTAGGGGTTGCTTCTATATATGGACACAGAGTCTCAGAAATAGATGAAATGTTTGAAGCACGAAAAATGATTGGCATTTGTCCACAGTTAGATATAAACTTTGATGTTTTGACAGTAGAAGAAAATTTGTCAATTTTGGCTTCAATCAAAGGAATACCAGCCAACAATATTATACAAGAAGTATGTTACTTATATAGAGACCATCATTGTGTTGCCTGTAAATTAATAACCTTTTATCATAATTTGTATAATAAAAATGCTTGAAAATATAAACATATAAGATGTGTTCTGAGCAGATAAACTGAAAGTTATTACAAAATACTAGGTAGATATTGGAGTGTACATTTTAGCACACATGAACAGCCCTGGTTCCTTTTGGAGGGTACTTGCTTCTGTCTTCCCCTCCACCCCACTTGTCTGCTCTGCCCTCGCTTCCATTTTCCTCTTTACTTTCATTCCTAATGCTCCCATAGATGCAGGGCCTTTATGCTGATCTGATTGGATTTCTTTTCTACTACCCATAAAAGCACAAAAGTAAAATAGACTTTTCCCCAAGAATCTTGCCACTTACTATTTTCACAATTGTTGAGTATTTGCTATAGTTAAACATCACACTAAATGAATATTTTTAAAATTGATATTAAAAGTATTTTGAAATTATATTATTGAAATGATGCTTATCATAACTAATAGCTTAAAATGTATCAAGACAAGTGGTCATGTAAATGGTAACCTTAAAAACAGCTTTGTTCTCATGTTACTTTTCAGGTACAGAAAGTTTTACTAGATTTGGACATGCAGGCAATCAAAGACAACCAAGCAAAAAAGTTAAGTGGTGGTCAAAAAAGAAAGCTGTCTTTAGGAATTGCTGTTCTTGGGAATCCAAAGGTAAATAAAACAGAAGTTTAACTCATAAGATCATTTTAAGTTGCAGGTTATGGAAACATGTAAAAGCATTGTATAAAGTTTAATCATACATAAAAATATTTAACATAATTATGGGATAGGAATGTAAGTGATGGACTCAGTTATGTCTGTAACATTTTTTAAAAAATTGAGAGAGTGAGAAAATGGGCTCACCAGGGTCTTTAGCCACTGCATATGAACTTCAGATGCTTGTGCCACCTTGTGCATGTGGCTTATGTGAGTACTGGGGAATTGAATCTAGGTCTTTGGGCTTCACAGGCAAGTACCTTAACTGCTAAGCCATTTCTCTGGTCCTGCAGCATTTTTTTTAATTTCAAAAAAGATCCAACTGGGCACAGTGGCATATATTGCAGTCCAAGTTACTCAGGAGGCTGAGGTGGGAAGATGGCCTGAGTCCTTAAGCTCAAGACCAGCCTGGGTTACAAAGGGAGACTCTTTCCCAAAACAAGCAAAAAAGAAAAGAATCTGAAGAAAATAGGCACCAAATAACACATGTTAAATTTGAACATGGCTACAGTACTCATCTGTTATACTTTCTGTGCATATGTGTGAATATGGGCATGGGTGGCTGGCACAGTGCATGTGTGGTGGCCAGAGGACAACTCTGGGTGTCAGTCCTCGTCCCCCACCTTGTTTTAAGTTAGAGTGTCATCTCCGCTGCCTGTAGCTGGCCTATGAGCGTCCATGGCACACCTGGCTTTGCGTGGGATCTGGAGGTCCACATTCAGGCATGCACACTTGTTTGGCAGGTGCTTTAGCCACTGAGTCATGGCTCCAGCTCTGTTCAGTTACTTTTTATAACTTTAAAAAATGTAAGAGCTGGTGATACAAGTCGAGACAGGAAAACATCGCAGGCATAGGACAGCTTGTCCCTGTCCTGGTGCTTTGGTCTTGCACATGTTTGTGCTGTAGCAACAGAAGCAGCTAAGGCTTTGCTGCGCACACTGGAGAAAGAGCCTTGGTGGTCCTCACCATCCCACTATATTCCTCCTTTCTGCTGGAGGTTGGGGTGACTGTGGACTTTGATGTTTTCCTAATTGGACTTCCTTCTAGCACCCACCAGCATGGTTTTTGCCAAGTGTGGTGGCACATACACTTGAAAGGCTTTGCTAGGAGGATCCTGAGCTGAGGCCATTTTGGATTATGGGCTACATAGTGAGACTGTTAAAAGTCAAAACAATTTGCTTTTAATGAACTAGTATAAAACATGCTTCTCTAAAATATCTACAAATATAATTATATCTACAAATATAATTATTAAGGACGATAACAATTAGTATATTATTATTTATCTGATTATGATACTAATACCTTATATGCAGACACAAATTATTTTAAAAATGTACCAAGGAAAATATTCACTCATAACTTTATGTAAGCTAAAATCATGAGTGAAAATCTCTCCTTTTGGTAGGTATATGCATGTCTAGTGTATGTATGTGTGTTCATTTGCATGTGTCCTCTACGTACTCATGCAGAGGCCAGAGGTGGACATCAAGTTTCCTCTTCTCTCTCTTTTCTACTTTATTTCCTTGAGAGACAGAACCTCTCACTGATCCTAGAGCTTCCACTCCCTTCCCTTCCCCCACTACCCTGGGTCAGATTGGCTGGCCAGGAAGCCACAGCAATTCTTTCTCAGCCTTCTGCAGGACTGGGACTAGAGCCATGCATAGCCATACCTGGCTTTTCGTGTGGGTTCTGAGGCTTGAACTCAGGCCTTCATGGTTGGTGGCATGTACTTCCAGCCCCACAACACTGATAGTGCCAGGTGGCCTGTTATGTTACTTGCTACTTATAATTGTTATAAAGCTTGACTATTTTAGTTTTTGTTTGATACTATTATATGTGGGGGGAAAAAAGAAAATTACAACTTGAGGTGAAGATGCTTTACAGCATCCACATGTTCTAAATATTCTTGTTTCTTGCTCTTCTGTTCCCCTTGTCACACAGATACTATTGCTGGATGAACCCACAGCTGGCATGGACCCCTGTGCACGTCATATTGTTTGGAATCTTTTAAAGTACAGAAAAGCCAATCGAGTGATAGTGCTTAGTACTCATTTTATGGATGAAGCTGACATTCTTGCTGGTGAGATTTTTATTTTATTTTTAAAAGGCCATGGGCCAGCACAGAGGGTGACATAGAAACACAAATTCTTGTGGAATAAACAAACTATTATCTGTGTATCTGGCTTCACATGGGTACTGGAGAATTGAATCAGGGTCAACTCAGGCCAGGAGGTTCTGCAAAGCAGTGCCTTTACAGATGTCATCCAAGTTCCAACCTGTAAGCAGGCCATTCTAAGGATAACACTCACTGGCCTGTTAGGTTTACCATTATCTGCACAATTTTGTGCATTCATACATGTATAAAGAATCTAGGTTTAAATACACATGAGATTTTAATTTTTTATTTTTATTTATTTATTAGAGACAAAGAGAGGGAAAGAGGGGACAAGGGAGGGAGGGAGAGAGAGGGGGAGAGAAAGAATAGGCACACCAGGGTCTCTAGCCACTGCAAAGGAACTTCAGACACATGTATCACCTTGTGCATCTGGCTTATGTGGGAACTGGAGATTCGAATCTAGGTCGCTAGGCTTCATAGGCAAGTGCCTTAACTGCTAAGCCATCTCTCCAGCCCAAGATGTTTTTTTTTTTTTTGTTTGTTTGGTTTTCCGAGGTAGGGTCTCACTCTAGCCCAGGCTGACCTGGAGTTCACTATGTCATCTCAGAGTGGCCTCAAACTCACAGCGATCCTCCTACCTCTGCCTCCCGAGTGCTGGGATTAAAGGCATGCACCACCACGCCCGGTTTAAGATTTTTTAATACCTATGAAAAGATGCAGGAGTTTGAAATTCTAGAGAACCTCATAGTATAGTATAAGATATTACATAGATCATCATTTCTCCAGTAATTTCGTTTCTTTTTTTTTTTTTTTTTGGTTTTTCGAGGTAGGGTTTCAACTCTAGTTCAGGCTGACCTGGACTGAACTCATGATGATCCTCCTACCTATGCCTCCCAAGTGCTGGGATTAAAGGTGTGCGCCACTACGCCTGGCTTTCCTCAGCAGTTTCTTAAAAGAAAAATAAAGCCAGCAAGCTTTGTTATTGTCTTTCTGTTACTTTTCTTGTATATTAGGTTATAATGAAAATTCCTGTATTTCTAAGCCTTTTAGGAAGAGTCTGAGTTATTTGGAAGTAGTAGTGAGGAAAGTGTACTCTGGGCTCAGACAACTTGGGAACAGTTCTTGGCTGTGTTATACAATAGTCTTGTGAAGCATATTCAAGCAGTGTTTGTCTCTCTGCCCCAGATCTTATCTGAAGTTTGCTGTGACTGATGATACAGTGCTTTGATGGCTTTCATTCAATAATATCTAAAATGTAAATACCAATTCCTAATGCCGTTGTTAGCTGAAAATTGAAATGTAAGTTTCTATTTGCAGATAGGAAAGCTGTAATATCACAAGGAATGCTGAAATGTGTTGGTTCTTCAATTTTCCTCAAAAGTAAATGGGGGATTGGCTACCGCCTGAGGTACCGTTCATTCTTTATTCACTTCATTCTCTTTATGTTTATTCTTTATCTACTGTTACTTTTTTCTACTTGCCTTAGTGTGCCATAACCATCTTTTGTGACACAGAAAGTAATTTAAAACATTCAGAAGTTAATTATGGTTTCTGGTTTTTCTCAGCATGTACATAGACAAGTATTGTGCCTCAGAGTCCCTGTCCTCGCTGGTGAGGCAGCATGTCCCTGGAGCTACCTTACTGCAGCAGACTGACCAACAGCTTGTGTACAGCCTGCCTTTCAGAGACATGGACAAGTTTTCAGGTATTTCTAAGATTCATATTGGGGACAAGTCTTTTCATTTCCTTTTTCATTTATTTCTCTGTCATATTTTCATGTTCCCTGGTAGCCAGATCTAATATTTGGTTCTGTTTTTTTTTGTTGTTGAAAATCTGAACTACTACACATTAATGTATGTGTGTGTTTGTGTTTGAATATGCCAGAAATGGTAGTATGTTAATTTAAATACTTAATAAAAGAAAAACTGAAAAACAGCTGTACTTATCAGGATGTCAAAAAATAAAGAAGTTGAGGTCCAGTTTGGTGGTGTGAGTCTGTAATCTGAACACTTTTGGGACAGAGGCATGAGGGTCACTGCAAGGTTGAGGCCATTCTGGTGTACATAGCCAGTTCCAGGCCAGCTAGGCCTATATAACAGAGACTTAAAAAAAAAAAAGAGAATTTAAAAAATTAATATAACTTTCACCACTTTACCTTTAGGTTTCCTGAGGATAGGGCTATGTATATGTGTTTTGTGTGTGTTCTCAAGTTATTTTCCAATTTCAGAATAAATTATGAAGTAATTGTTGTAATTTATATTTACTATTATCAGTGATCATTTTTTCAACTTTATAATGAGGAACTCAAACTTGGTTTCCTTCTTCTGTTTAGGAGTTGTTTAGCCAAAAAGATTACTGATACATATTGTACAGAATTTTTATAGCATTTATCTTAAAATTAGGAGTATGTTTTCTTTAGGCGCTTAATTGATTTCTTTCAACAAAAAGAAATCACTTATTAACTGGATTGATACAACTGTGCTAACTTAATGCACCTTGTCTCATCACTCCACACGTCATGTGCACAGTGGATTTAATGTAGAAACCATTTTATGAGAACATATCTGCCCACTAAGATTTTGCAGATGTAAAACAATGTCTTCTCTTTTTTTAGTTCTAAAAAATAAAAATAAAATTATATTAACATATAGTTTTGTTGTTTGTAAAATAGTAAGCAGTTAGTATATATTAAGTGTTTAATATAGCAATCTCTTTTATTTTTATTTATTTAGTTTTTTTGTTTTTTCAAGGTAGGGTCTCACTCTGGTCCAGGCTGACCTGGAATTAACTATGTAGTCTCAAACTCATGGCAGTCCTACCTCTGCCTCCCAAGTGCTGGGATTAATGGCGTGCACCACCACGCCCAGCAACAAGCTCTTTTAATTTCAAGTACTATGAAATATTTTATTTTTAATGTATAATATGGTATCTCATAGATATATTTCCATAAGCAAAGTTTCCTTGTGGTAGTTGGCAAATTTTAAGAATGTTAAAAGTGTTCTGAGACCAAAATATTGAGAACCACTGTGTTTGCTAAGTAAATTTAATCACACTGTAGTATCTTTTGTCTTTTTGAGCCAAGCTCTCCCTGTACAATCCAGGTTGGCTTGAACTCACCAGGTAGCCAGCCTTTTATGGCCTTGATTTCATGGTAGTTCTTTGACCTCAGCCTCCAGGATGCTGAGATTACAAGCCTCAACCACCATGCCTGGTTCAGGTTCAGTTTTTTTTAGTTTTTACTTTAAAAAAAATTACTTATGTTTTTGCAAGCAGAGAGATCAAGAGTGGGACAGAGAGAAAAGAAAAAAAAAACATATATATATATATATATGCCAGGGCCTCTAGCCACTGCAAACAGCCTCAAGATGTATGTGTCACTTTGTGCATCTGACTTTATGTGAGTACTGGAAATCGAGCCTGAATCCTTAGGCTTTGCAGACAAGCGGCTTAACTGTTAAGCCATCTCTCCAGCCCCAGATTCATTTTATGAGTGATATTTTAGACCAGTTTGGTAGTATGTTTAACTATACCATCTATTTTTCTATGTAGGTTTGTTTTCTGCTCTAGATATTCATTCAAATTTGGGTGTTATTTCTTACGGTGTTTCCATGACGACTTTGGAAGATGTATTCTTAAAGCTAGAAGTTGAAGCAGAAATTGACCAAGCAGGTAAAAACAGAACTTAGAACAATTTTAGGAATGAAATGGACTAGTGGTTAACAAGACAAATAATTATGTAGGCACATGGAATTTATGTTATGTTAGGGAAGGAAGCAAGAAAAGAAATAGTCCAATAAATAGCCAAAGTGTTTGCTGATAGTGATAGCAATTATGAAGCAGGTAAATAGTTATTCCTAGGAGGCAGTTAACTTAGGTTGCATTGTCAGAGAGGATTTTATTGATGAGCCATTTGAATAGAGACTTGAATAACAAGAAAAATCCGTGCATGGAAGCATCTTGGGACAAAATTTACCAGATTAAAAAAAATAACAAAAAGTACTACTGCTTAGCTATTAATTAATTGAATGTCTTTGTGGGACCAAAAAGAAGGCCACCATGGCTGAAGCATTTAGATAGTAATGGAAACTGAAGTCCAAGGGTGTACAATAGCCAGATCATTTAGACAGTGACTGTAACTGAAGTCTGAGGGTGTATCATGGGACAGATCATGTTTTACCCCTGAACATCTGCGAAGAGCTTAGTTAATTTTCTCAGTGAAGTGTGAAGCTGTCAGAATTTTAACATAGGGGCATAATATGGTCTGGCTTGTATTTGGAAAGAACACATTGTGGGCTGGGGATGTAGTTCAGTAGACAGCACTTTCCTGGCATGAGCAATATGCTGGGTGATCCCCTAGCACTTAAAAGGAAAAGCCCAGGATTGCCATGAGTTTGAGGCCACCCTGAGACTACACAGTTAATTCCAGGTCACCCTGGCCCAGAGTGAGATCTTACCTTGAAAAACCAAAAAAAAAAAAAAAAGGAAAAGTCCACTTACTGAAAGAGTATATTATGAAAGGAGAGTAGTGGTTAGAAAATTCTTATGCTAATTCAGGCTTGAAGGGTGGCAGTGAAATCTGTGAGCAACAGGCTTGATGCTTGATTTTCACCAGCTGCAGCCCATGGTGATTTGCTGCAGACTGGTGCAAAGAGGGAGGAATCAGGAAACTTTTTCAGCTTTTGCTGTGAAAACTGGGTATGTGATTGCCACTTTCTGACATCACAGGAGGAAGAAGTTTATAAAAAGATGAAATATAGTTATGGCTTTTACCTATATTGTTTGAGATGTATCTAGGAATAAGTAGAGCTATGCTGAAGGTAGAAATTTTGAAGTTACATAGAGATTATGCTTAAAAAAAGTCAAAGTATATGAGTTCCATTTGCTTGACATCACTGTTATAATGTGTGATTATTTTTCAATTGACATGATTTAGAAAGGTTTCATCATTTGTAAAGGAATATTTCAAGATTTTTTTCTGTTTCCTTCTGTTGGCAAATAGATTATAGCGTTTTTACACAGCAGCCACAAGAAGAGGAGATGGATTCAAAGTCCTGTGATGAAATGGAGCAGAGCTTGCTTATTCTTTCTGAAACCAGAGCTTCTCTAGTGAGCACCATGAGCCTCTGGAGGCAGCAGGTGTCCACAATTGCGAAGCTTCATTTCCTCACCTTGAAACGAGAAAGCAAATCAGTAAAGTCAGTGTAAGTATGATTCTTCTTTTGAAAGCTTGTGTGCAAATTGGAATTACCACCTAAGTTTTTAAAGTAGTGACTATGTAGTTTTAAAATACTAAAATGGTACTTTTATGATAACAGAAAAAATATAGTCATTTTATCACATGCCTCTGGAACTTAGTCCAGGCTGACCTGGAATTTACTATGTAGTCTCAGGGTGACCTCGAACTCATGATGAACCTCCTACCCCTGCCTCCCAAGTGCTGGGATTAAAGGCATGTGCCACCACACCCCACCTGTCTAGTTCTTTTTTGATACTGGGTCTCTGTATAGCTCATAATGGCCTCAAACTCAAATCTTCCTGCTTCAGCCTCCCGAGTGCTGGGAAGAATTATTTTTTCATGCCTGGCAAGAATTATTTTTTAAGAAAATGTATGGTATAACTGAGCATTGTGAATTACTAATGAGATGTGATATTCTCAGCTCTCCAGTCACCATGACACGTCTATAAAATGGAGACAGATTGTAGGACAAGTAGCTATCTTTTGGATAGAAGGACATCTTGTGTAGTGGGTAATCCTTCGCTTTGCTACCCGAGAAGAGCAATAGCACTTAATGTGACTAAATCATGATTGGGATAAAGTTTTAAACTTTCTGACTTTGTGTCTGATTCTTTCACAATTAAGACTATACTTACGTACCCTATAATGTTTTATGGATGAAGCAGATCTAAAATGTACTTTTATAGCTTTTTTTCTATCCTTGCTTCTACTTCATAACTTTTTAATTTTGTCATTTAATAAACTAACTCAAATATTGTTATAAGATCATTTTTGGTAGTGGATTTTTTAAAAGGTGGTCTTTTTTGTTGTTATTGTTGTATTGTTTTGTCTCACTGGTTACTTTTTGCATTGTCTGAGGCCTGAATCTATGCAATGTGAAAAAGACTTCTGGTGGATTTACATAGTTATGTGCCCTTAGCTGTGCTGTTATTTTTCTTCCAGGTTGCTTCTGCTTCTGATTTTTTTTGCAGTACAGATTTTTATGTTTTTGGTCCACAATTCACTTAAAAATGCTGTAGTTCCTGTCAAACTTGTTCCAGATTTGTATTTCCTGAAGCCTGGAGAAAAGCCTCATAAATACAAAACGAGTCTCCTACTTCAAAACTCTACTGGTGAGAGCGTGCGAAGGTGTGAAGGTGGATGTGTGTTGGGTGGGGCATGGGCTTGAGGGATAGTTACAGCTCACAGCTGAGATAGCAGAACTGCATTTAATTAAGGTAAAGGCATAGCCTGTCACTGCAAAATTTAAATTATCTTACTGATGCTGAACAATACATTACATAAGTAAAACTTTGGTTTTTGTAATTGACATTGAAAAACTCAAATTTGTACTGCTTATAAACAAAATTTAAGTTCTTTTTAAAATAGGAATAAACCCCTTACTAACCTGCTTTATCAATTCATGATGAGCAAATAAACCTGAGAAGCTATAAAATTTATTTTAAAAGAATTTCAGTTAATATTTATATCATTAAATATTTTTATAGAATTGTTTTATCCTTGAAGCACTGTTTAAAGAATCAATGAAAGTTAAGAAACTTGAACCTTACATATAAAAGTCTACAGTTGACTGTTAAATTGCAGTTTATACTCTATGTTAGCTGTGCCTGTTCTCACAACATAGGTGACAAATATGAAAAGCATTTCTTTTCAAAAATATTTTTATATATTTATTTATTTGCAAGCAGGGTGGGGGGAAGGGACAGAGGGACAATGAACATGTGCTAGGTAGGGCCTCTAGCTACCAGAAATGAACTCCATATGCAGGTGCCACATTGTGTCTTTATATGGGTTCTGGGGAATTGAACCCAGGTCCTTAGGCTTTGCAGACAAGTGCTGTAACCATCTCTCCAGCACAGAAAATTTCATATTTTTACAAATAAAAATGACAGAAGGTTCTCATTTCCAAAATATAAAAACCCAATACAAAATGTTCATGCATGACCAATTATTTTTATAACATCTCCCATTTGTATAAATAACTTGTAGTCTGAGACATTGTAAAAAACTGTAAATTACTTTCAAAATAACTACTATGGAAATCTGGTGTTAAGTATATACATAGTCTTAATCCTTCCTGGGGAAGATGAATTTGACATGCAAATTACTCTTAAAGAGAAAATGTTATGTGTTGCAGTTTTCTCTTTTCACCTAGAAATCTGTATTTAGATCATACTCACCCCCCCCTTACCCTCATGAATCCCCTTCCCATTCATTTATTTGTAAACACCTTCTTTCTGAACTAATCCCCTTTCCACTTTCATATCTTTTTTTGTTTGTTTTTGTGACACACTGATTTGAGTTAGTGTTGCCTGTATGAGCATGGGTGGGGTTTGTTTACTAGAGTGGGTAATTTACCAGTGGGTACAGTACTGAAGAACATGACTTCCGCTCCCCCAACAACCACTAACTGCCCCTAGCCTCTCTGAAAGGAGTTGTGTCTCATGAGCCCATCCCCCTTCCAACATGAAATATTGACAGACTCCATCTTGTGCAGGAAATTATGCTGCTGTGAGTTCATGAATGCAGTGTGCACTTCATGTTCAGAAAACAGCCTCCACAGTAGTCCTCCGTGCTACAACTGTCACCTGCTTTCTCCCTTCTCTTCTGTGATACTCCCTGAGCTTCAGAGGGGTGCCTTAGAGGTCCTATTTAAGGCTGAGCACACAGTAGTTATAAATTCTTACCACTTTTGCCAGCTATGTGTCTCTGCATTAACTTTTACCTGCTGTACACAGAAAATTCTGTGACAGAGGCTGAGAGCAGCAAGCACAAAGCTATGGGTGTAAACATAAGTATTTTGAACACAATTTGACAATTTGTTCATTGAGCATAACAACATTAGTAACCACCACCCATCCCCCCAACCCCCCACCCCCGGCCTGTGATCTCCCCAGCCATAGCCTTTTGACAAGATTTACAGTACCAGTCATGAGTTCCCTCTGGTGGAACAAGCTTCAAAAACAAGCAGAATATGGTTGGTTACTCCAATTGCAATCATTGCACCAGGAGACATATTTTACTTGACAGGTCAGTTATGGAGCACACAGCTGGGTAAGGCTATGATGATGTTTCTCCCTCAAAACAGAACCTTCCTGCACTACAAAAGCTAACCAGCAGTGAGGGAGCCCCCAGTTCAGTTCTAGCTTGATTTCTCTAAGCATGTGGTGCTTTCAGCATTGGGGATTTACCATCTAGTTTTGGTGGACAAACAACAGTGGGAATAGCTTATATTGGTTTATGTTGGTTTGTGGGCCACTGGGACCTCCCTGACTTACAAGCTGATAGGGAAGCATCTGTGATGGTTTGGATGTAAAATGTCCCCCATAGAATCCTTGTCTGAATACTTGATTTGAGTATTTGAGCACTTGTGCAATGTTTGGAAGGTAGAGTTTTGCTGGAAGGAAGTATGTCACTGGGGGTAGGCCTTGAGGCATTACAACCTAGTCCTGCTTTCTCTTATTACTTCCTCTCTGCTGATGTAAACAATGATCTAGGTTTCCCTTTCAGGCCAGCTATGTCTTTCCCACCATAATGGGCACTTTACTTCTGGCACTAAAACTAAGTAAATTCTCTCCTCCCCAAATCTGCTTCTGGTCAGGTCTTTTGTCCCAGCAACAAAAAAGTAACTGATACAGCTTGGCACTGGGATTTCAATTAATAACATGTATCTTCTAGGAGCACTGTTATCTATCCATTCAGTCTTTTAAAAAATTATTTTCAGTTAGCTTACAAAGTAGTAAGCTGTCACATGGCTTTTTCATACATCCTTAGCTTTGGTTATCCCTTGTCCCTACTTCTCAGCCCCACTCCCTTCCAGCATCCCTGCTCACTTCCCCCAGGTTATTCTTTTTTCTTTCATATCACATGTGTTCTATTAGCCCGAAACTCTCCCCTCTCACTACCGCCATGGTCCCTTTATAGATTCCTGTCCTCTGCAGATATTCACTTCAATTTGTACAAGCAGATCTAAAACTATGAAGCTAGGATCTGTGTATGGGCAAGAAGAAGCAGTGTTTATCTTTCTGGGCCTGGGTTACCTCACTCAGCATAATATTTTCTGGCTCCATTTTCCCACAGATTTCATCATTTCAGTTTATTTGAAGCTGGATAAAATTTCATGGTATATATTATTGCATTTTAATTATCCATTCATCAGTTGATGCTCATTTAAGCTGGTTCCTTTTCCTAGATGTTGTGAATAGAGCAACAATGAACATGGATATGGGTGTATATCTACGATATAGAGTCCTTTGGATATATGCCTAGGAGTGGTATAGCTGGGTCATATGGTAGTCCTGTTTTTAAGTTAATTTTTTTTTTTTTTACTTGAGAGAATGAATGAGTGAATGAAAATGGGAACATCTGGGCCTCTTGCTCTGCAGATGAACTCTAGATACATGCACTACTTTGTGTACCTGGCCTTATGTAGGTACTGGGGAATTGAACTCAGGCCTATAGACTTTGCAAGCAAGCACCGAAACCACCAAACAATCTCCCCAGCCCATTGTTTTTAACTTTTTGAGAAACTGCCACACTGATTTCCTTAATGGCTGTACCACTTTACACTCTCACCAAAAGTGAGTAAGGATTCCATATCCTTGACAGCATTTGCTGTCATTTGTTTTCTTGATAATAGACTAGTTGATAATAGTTGAGATGAAATTTTAGAGTAGTTTTGATTTGCATTTCCTGGATAACTAAGGATTTTGGACACTTTAAAATAATGGTCAAAGTTTTTTGTTGTTGTTGTTGTTTTTAAATAATTGAACCTGGGTCTTTGGGCTTTGCAAGCAAGTGCCTTTACCTGGAGAGTCATCTACCCAGCCTCTGTATTTCTTCTGAGAACTCTCTGCTCAGTTCCATAGCCCATTTTTCAATTGGGTTGTCTGTTGTCTTGATGCTTAGTTTGTGAGTTCTTTCTGTGTTCTAGTTACTCATCTTCTGCTAGATGGATAGCTGGAAAATCCATTCTGTTGGCTGCCTCTTCATTTGCCAGAAAGTTTCCTTTGTTGTACAGTCAGTTTCTGATTTCATGAAGTCCCATTTGCCGATTGTTGGCTTTATTTTCTGATCAGAAATCAACCAGCAACCTATTCAAAAGCCCTTGCCTGTGCCTGTACCTTGTAGCAACCTTCATATTTTTATTTCAGCACTTCCAGACTTCCAAGTCCTATGTTGAGGTCATTGACCCACTTTGGAATTGATTTTTGTGAATGGTGAGAGGTAAGGATTTAACTTCATTCTTCTAGTTTTTCTTGAGTTTTCTTGGCACCACTTGTTGAAGATGATGACTTTTCTGTAGTGTGTATTTTTGGCATCTTTGTCAAAAATCAGGTGGCTGTAGTTGTGTGGACTGGATCCTCTATTCTGTTTCATTGATGCACATGCCTGGATTTGGGTTTGTGCCAGTGCTGTGTTGTTTTTATTACTGTGGCTCTGTAGTATAATTTGAAACCAGGTGTGTTGATACCTCCAGCAGTATTCTTTTTGTTAATGTCCTTTTAAATTTTCCTGGTTTTGTATCTTGTATTCTCTTAAGGAATTACTGGTGTGTATGTGTGTTTTTGTGTGTGTGTTATATTCTTGCCATCTTTGCACAGCATAGTGGCATGGTCACTTCACTTGTAGTGTAGCTCTCATAGTATTAGCTACATTGGTAAGGCTGAAATAAGAGATTATATGATATACATAATTAAGAGTAAGTGTTGTGTCATTGTGTGCCTAAAATTGCATTCTATATGTCGTTAGCATTGTTGCTCCCTCTGATCCACCCTGTCACTCACACTATTCAGTTATTGAAGTGTTTGCTTTTGTGATTTGGATTTCTCTCAGCATCACGTTTTTCATCCCTGGCTGTTAATGATAGTAGAGATATACCACCTTCATTCACCAGACCTGTTAGTGAAGAGTTAACGCCCTGGCAGAGTTCAGAGCTCTTCTTTGGCCTCAAGCCATTAGGGAATGTAGACAGAAACTTAATTATGTACTTCAATATTTTGAAATACTTAAGGCCATTGGCACTTAGAAACTTGTCTGCCCATAGCAAAGACAACTTGGGGAATGATGTTGCCACGCCCTGCCTAGCTGGTACATTTCTGACCTTAGCAAATTATATTGTTACCTACAACTGTCAAGTAGGGTATTTCACCTTTTAAACCAAATTTCATAGATAACTTCATTATTATTAATGTTAGCAACAGCAGGTAAAATTTGCATAGCTACTGTGTGCCAACTTCAATTCTAAGCCCTGCATATATATTCACTTGTTTACTTGTAAAAACCAATGTACCTAGGAAGTAATGTACTTAACCCCACATTACAAAGAGCCAACTGAGGTCTGGAACACCTGCTTGATTACCTTGAAGAACATGCAGAACAAATGGTACAACTGGGATTTGGATCCAGTTTGACTTGCTACAAAGTTAGTGTTCTTAATGGTGTTCTAGCTGAAGATAAAATGTTTCCCTAAAAAGAGTGTGGTCTTCTTTTTAAAACTAATTCTTTCATTTTCTTATTTTCTAATTCTAGACTCAGATATCAGTGATCTTATTAGTTTTTTCACACACCAGAACATCATGGTGACGATGTTCAATGACAGTGACTATGTGTCTGCTGCTCCCCATAGCGCAGCTTTAAATGTGGCGAATTCAGAAAAGGTAAACACACAACGTGTCGTGTCAGTGAATACCCATTCAGGAGATGGATTTTTTTTTTTTTTTTTTTTTTTTTTGTTGTTGTTGTTTTTCAAGGTAGGGTCTCACTCTAGCTCAGGCTGACCTGGAATTCACTCTGTAGTCCCAGGGTGGCCTTGAACTCATGGCGATCCTCCTACCTCTGTCTCCCAAGTGCTGGAATTAAAGGTGTGCACCACCACACCTGGCTTGAAAATATTAAAATTGTTCTAAAAGTAAGAATGTCCTGAACTGACCTCATTAGTTGTGATTTAGTTTTCTGTTCATTTATGATAAAATTTAGGTCACAATGATTAAACAGTATATTTTTGCTTATAATATCAAAATACCTACACATTCCAACCCATTTATTTGTTGTTTGTTGAAGCAGCTTTTCACTGTAGTTAATGAGAATCAGTTTACTTAGTAAGAAAAGTTTGGTACAGAGCAGTAACAGCCACTTAAACTTCTATAAAGTGTGTAGTAACACTCTTTTTTTTAATCATAGGATTATGTTTTTACTGCTGTTTTCAACAGTACAATGGTTTATTCTTTACCTGTGATGATGAATATTATCAGTAACTACTATCTTTATAATTTGAACGTGACTGAGACTATCCAGGTCTGGAACACCCCATTCTTCCAAGTAAGCAAATATGCACATAGATAACATTTACCTTGAGAAGTCTTGTAATTTTTCTTAAAAGTTGGTATGGAAATAGTTTACAACTTTATGCCAAGTATTGAATTATCTAGGATTAGTTTGGTTCAAGAGCAACATATATAATTTTTATTTATTTTGTTTATTTATTTATTTTGGTTTTTCAAGGTAGGGTCTCACTGTAGCTCATGCTGACCTGGAATTCACTATGTTGTCTCAGGGTGGCCTCGAACTCATGGTGATCCTCCTACCTCTGCTTCCCGAGTGCTGGGATTAAAGGTGTGCACCACCATTCCTGGCTCATAATATATTTTTATATTACTCATAGATTAAAACTGAGAAATGCTAATTTTTAAAATTTGGAATTGAAAAAAATTTGAAGCGTCACCAAGACCACTCTTTTACTCTAAACAGAAGTAATAGTTTGTATATAGCAAGTGTCAACTTATGTCTCCAGAAAAATATTCAATATTATTCTTCCTCAATTTATTTTTTAATTAGAGAGAGAGAAAGGCACATACAGAGAGAATGGGCCTGCCAGGGCCTCTAGCCACTGCAAATGAACTCCAGACACATATGTCACCATGTGCATCTGGCTTACATGGGTACTGAGGAATTGAACCTGGGTCCTTGGGCCTTGCAGGCAAACATCTTAACCTTGAAGCCATCTCTACAGCCCAATGCTTGCTTTTTCATAATGAAAAACAAGTGGAAAATATCTGTAATGTCAGTTCCTTTTTATGTGGATATTCAGGACCTGAAATCAGGCCAGCACTTTACCAACTGAATCATCTCCCCATCCCCTTGTCTGCCCACCCACCCCAGCCCGGTGCTGGGGACTGAAACTAGGACTGTACACTTGCTAGACAAGCACTGTTACCACTGAACTAAATCCATCGATCTCTATCCCCTGACTGTCCTTATTCCCTGCAAAGGAATAGAAGCCACATCATGTATAAGCAGGTACCTGACCCTGGCACATTCTTCCATACCTCATTGTGTTATTGTTCCTAGCCTTTCAAGATTTGCTACTTAGTGTTAAAGCTAATTACTTAATTTATGACATATGATCTCTTATTATTCGCCCTAAACTTTAGTATATGACAACAAAAAGTTGGTGTACCAGCATGTACCTGTAATGCCAGTGCTGGAGAGGCAGAGACAGGAGGATCCTTGAGGTTTGCTGGCCAGCTACTGTTGCTGAATCAGTGAGCTCCAGGTTCAGTGAAAAACTCTTATTTGAAAAAGTAGATAGAGATTGAGGTCAACACCAAGCATTGGTCTCTATCCAGCACACATGCACACATGCACACATGCAGATACACACACACAGAAAACAAAGGTAGGGCAATAGACTTGTTTAAAGTTAGTTGGGGATAATGTAGTTCCCTTGGTCTCCAGCATCTCCTATATTTGGGATGTCTGCTATTTACTGGATTGCAGGAGATAGTTAACTACTATCCTTCATTTGTAGGGCCATCTGGGGATATTGGGCACCATAGAAGTTAGTCTGCCCCTTTTCTGACTTCTGTAGGAGCTGAGCTTGAGTACAGTTTTTCTCAAGGGAGAAAGGGAGGGCTAAAGAGCCTTTGTGACACACAGTCTACACACCCAACGAACAGAGCAGCAAAGACCATTCTTAGATATTTCCGTTCATTGCATAGGACTACTGGTGGATGTAATTGTGTACCATGCATGTTATTTTTATGAAATGGTAAGGCTTAGTGTACATACCACATTATCTTGTGTTGTAAGAAAGTGGGAGTTCAGTGATTTGTTTAGGACATGGAGCTATTTGATTAATTGGAGGCAGAATTGGTAGTGCAGTCTACCACCTCCTGGTAAAAAGCCTGTATTCTCCCTTTTGTATGGACTGTGCCTAGGGTAGATACCCTACTGTGTTCCTGCAAAGGGTTAGGATATGCTACAGTATTCTAAGTGATTGTCAGTTCCATCTCTTGTTCTGTGGTTGTCTTCTAGGAGATTACTGACATAGTGTTTAGAGTTGAGCTGTATTTTCAAGCAGCTTTGCTGGGGATCATCGTTACTGCAATGCCACCTTACTTTGCCATGGAAAATGCAGAAAATCACAAGGTAACTAGTCAGAATTGACATGCCTAGTGCTAGTAAGCAGCTGTTCATATCACAGCAACCTTAATCATTTTTGATGGGTAAATAAATGGACTATAAGTACTATTACAGTATATTATATATCATAGCATAGCTGTGCTTTAAAAAGTCTATCCGCTAGTCCTTACAGCACTATGAAGAATAAATGGTATGTAGTGGCCTTCTACAGTTAAGATTGTATTTTACTCAATTTAACATTTTAATCCTCTCACCGCTCCTTGGCCTTCTGGCTAAGATCAAGTGTAGTAACATTTTCTAAATTTTTTTTTATTCTTTTATTTTTGTAGTCAGTGAATACATTCAAGTTGGTACCATTGTTAGCCTCCTCCCTGTCCTCCCCCTCTCCACCGGGACCCTCCTTGTTGAGGTATATGGGATGTGCATTGTGGGGTTAGCCTTTAGTTTCGGGTAGGAGGAAATGTCTCTGTGTGTAATGACCCAACGTGTGGCTCTGACATTCTTTCCGCCCCCTCTTCTGCAAATTTCCCTGAGCCATGTTGGGTTCATATTAGGTCTGCTTCAGTGATAAGGTCTTGGGTGCCTCTGTGTCTCTGGATATCTGGTTTGGTAGGGGTTGATTATTCTTTGTTTTAATCCTTTCCAGCATTTTTTTTCTCCTTACCGTACCAGTTCACCACCCCCACCCCAGCCTGCCCCCAGCACCACCCCCACCCCAGTCTGTCCCCAGCACCACCCCCACCCGTCTGTCCCCAGCACCACCCCCACCCCAGTCTGTCCCCAGCACCACCCCCACCCCAGTCTGTCCCCAGCACCACCCCCACCCCAGCCTGCCCCCAGCACCACCCCCACCCGTCTGTCCCCAGCACCACCAACCCCAACCTCCCAAGCTGGCCTCAGGACCACCTCCCCCCAGCCAGCCTCACCACCACCACCTCACCTTCAAAAGTTTTTTTTCTTTAAGAGCAAGAGAAGCAGAGAGAGAGGGGGGGAGGGATATGAGAATGGACGTACCAGAGCCTGTAGCCATTGCAGACAAACTCCAGACACATGCATTCCTTTGTGCATCTGGCTTACGTGGGTACTGGGGAATTGAACCTGGGTCTTTAGGCTTCACAGTCAAAAGCCTTAACCTAAGCCATCTCTTCGACTCATTCTTCATCATCTTGATTTGAGATTAAGTTCACCTAGATTATTGTACAAAATGTGATGAACTTTCTATTTAAACTGATTTAAATTTAAATTTTTTAGTAGCAAATTTCATTTTTTATTTACTTATTCACGTATTCATTTTTGCAGTACTGAGAACTGAGTTTGGTGCCTCATACATGCTAGGCAAGAGTTTTACCACTTCTCTTTCTCCCCAGCCCTATTTTTAACTTGTTTTAATTTTGAGACAGGATCTTATTAAGCTATTTGGCCTGACACTGAATTCATCCTGTAGTCCAGACTATTTTGAATTTGTGAACATCCTGTTTTAGCCTCCCCATAGCTTGGATTACAGGATTATGCCACTAAGCCCACATTTCTCACATGCTTATTATAATTTAAAATTTTATTTTTGTATTTGCAAGTAGAGAGAGAGATAGGGAGAATGAGAAAGTGGTTGCACCAGGTCCTCCTGCCACTGTAAATGAACTGCAGATGCATTTGTGTGCATCTGGCTTTACATGGCTAATGGGGAATCAAACCCTGGCCGTCAGGCTATGCAAGCAAGTACCTTTAACCACTAAGCTACCTTTCCAACCCAATTATGATTTTATTGAAAATAAATTGATTTACTGTAAAAACAATATAAGAGCCTTGGTCTTTTTAAAAATATTATTTATTTGAGAGAGAGAAAGAGGCAGAGAGAGAGACAGAGAGAATGGGTGCCCCAGTCACTGCAAACGAACTCCAGATGCATGCCCCCCCTTGTGCATCTGGCTTACGTGGGGCCTGGAGAATTGAATTGGGATCCTTTGGCTTTTCAGGCAAACACCTTAAACACTAAGCCATCTCTCCAGCCCCAAGAATCTTAGTCTTTTAAAAATAAAGATAATTTTTGTTTTATGAAGATATATTTCTTGTGGTATTTTAGAAAATACAGAAAAGTATAAATATGATGAAAATCTATAACCTACCACTCAAAGGTAAGATTTATTCATTATTTTCATTTTTACTTCAACTTTTTTTTTTTTTGAGATAGGGTCTCACTCTAGCCCAAGCTGGTCTTGAACTCACAGCAATCCTCCTATTTCTGCTGCCTCCCAACTGCTAGGATTAAAGGTGTGAGCACCATGCCTGGCTCAACATGTTCTGTTTTGTTTTTTAATATTTATTTACTCGAGAGACAAAGAGAGAGGCAGATAAAGAAAGGAGAGAGAATGGGTATTCTAGGGCCTCTAGCAATGCAAATGAACTCCAAGTGCATGCTCCGCCTTGTACATCTGACTTAACGTGGGTCCTGGGGAATTTAACCTGGGTCCTTTGGCTTTGAAGGCAAGCACCTTAACTGCTAAGCCTCCTCTCCAGCCCCTCAACATGTTCTTTTTAAATATTTTTTTTATTTACTTATTTGAGAGACAGAAAGAGGGAGAGAGAGGAAGGGAGAGAGAATGGGTACGCCATGGCATCCAGCCATTGCAAAGGAACTCCAGACACATGCACCACCTTGTGCATCTGGCCTATGTGGGTCCTGGGGAATCGAACCAAGGTCCCTTGGCTTTGCAGGCAAAAACCTTAACTGCTAAGCCATCTCTAGCACTCTCAACATGCTCTTAATGAAACTTTTAATTTTGTGATAATTATAGGTGTATTTTTACTTTTAAGAGAGGATACTCAGAGGTCTCATCTTATCCCAGTGACACATCTGCAAAGTGATAGCACAGTGTCCAGTGGTGGCTCTTACTCCGATGGCAGCACACTTTCCCTTTGTCCCCTTGTTCTCCTTTGTTTCCTGCCATGTCTCTCACATTAATCTGTTTTCTGTTTTTATCATGTTCATATTTCAAGAGCCTGTAAATGGAATCCCAGTATGTTGGCTTTGGAAATTGGCCTTTATAAATTCATTGTTACTCTCCAATGCTTTTTTGAAATTAATGAAATTTTTATGCATTAATGGTGCATTCCTTTTCATTGCTGTGTACTCTTCAGTGGTATGGATATATCACAGATAGCTATTCATGAATAGGTTTTCATTACTATGAGTAAAATTACTGTGAATATTGTATTTTTTATGAATTTACATTTATTTCTGAGAAAGGTCAATTTGTGGTTGTTGGTTGCATGTTTAGCTTTGTAAGAAATTGATAAATTATTTTCCACAAGTATATAATTACATTTTATATTTCTACCAGCAATATGTGAATGAGAAAAGTTTACATTATCCAAGCTGATTATATATTTGAATTGGTTAATATTGTTACACTTGTATTGGCCTGATGCTACTATGATTCATTAAATATCCATTATCCCATTTTCCTCTCTACTAATCTTTATATTTCTTGGCTTCTGTCTCTCCTCCTCTCTCTGGCCTTCTCTTTCATATAATAGCTTTAATTCTTAGAAATAGATAACTTCACAAATAAATAAGATTATTAGGAACATGGATTTATGAAAGATTTTTAAAAAGTCAAATTAAGTGAGAACATGAAACAAAACTGGTCATTTAAGTTTTCTGTTAATATACATGAAAATGGTATTTTCTTGTGATAGTAATAACACCTTACATGCATGTTATACACAATTTAAATAAAAGGCTTTCAAATACACTTCTGTATAAAGTTCCATACTTAAGCTGCAGTCCTGTGGGAGGTAGCAGAGAGTACTTAGAAGTTTAAATGAGGGTATTTGGCAGTTTATATGTGTTTTTATTAAGTTTAATTTTAAACATAAGAATCTTTCTCCATTTATATGTATGTTCATGGATTTCTACACATTTTCATGGGAGTATTTTGAATTCTCACTATTTTCATTGCCATAAATCCTATAAAGAATCCTATAAAAATCCTGATGCAATTCTCACACCTCAGAAATGAACTAATTAAGGACTAAAAATTCTGTCAGTATTTAGTGCCAGAGGTTGTGTATTACCTGAAGGCCTAGAATATGACCTTTTTTGTTTTGTTTCTATAAACAGAAATAAAATAAAAGTTCAGTGATAATTTAATAGCTTGTTTATAAACCAAGAGTGTGATAGAAACATTTCTTTTTTACTTTAGATCAAAGCTTATACTCAGCTTAAGCTTTCAGGTCTGTTCCCTTCTGCATACTGGATTGGACAAGTTGTTATTGACATCCCCTTATTTTTTGTGATTCTTACACTGATGCTCGGAAGCTTGTTTACATTTCATCACGGGTTGTATTTTTATCCTATAAAATTCTTTGCTGTGGTAAGTTAATGTCAGTTGCACTCTGAGTGCTTATTTTAAAGATCTGTTCACATGTGTATGACAGCTGTGGCTGAATAATTTGTATGTTAACTTGTTTCAAAGAAAATGGAAGAGAATGCTTATTATTATTTTACGTGGAGCAATTAACTCAGTTTTTATTACTGCAAGTGAAATAACCACTATTTTAAAGTAATTCCAAGAAATTGTGGTGGCCTTCCATGACGCCTACCTAAGTGCTTCTCATGAGGCTTACAGAAAGGCAGCCCTTTCTGTTCTATGTCTTCATTGTCTATTTCTGCACCTGACCATCATTTTATGAGGAACAAGCTCTTTTATTGTAAAATTTGTAGCATGTCTGAAAACAGGAAGGAAAAGTCTAGTTTACATTTATATTCTGTGGAAATGTCTGATGAGTCCTTTCCTTATTAAAGGATTCTACTAGGGGAAAAAAAATAACAGCTTGGTGAGGTGCTGAAGGGAAATACCACTTATGCCAGAGGTCATGCTAAACTAACACACTAATTTATGTCATATATAACAGTATGCCTCTTACAAGTTATGTTATTGTATGTCACATAGCAAAATAGTAACTAATTGTTGAGAGACTACTATACTTGCTTGCTATACTTAACAAGAGAGCATTTTATTTGGTATTAAAACTAAATATTGTTCAGTTTATGAATTACTAGGCATTGAATCAATAAGTTAATTTCTAGTGAGTGATTTTTAAGTAGTGATGTGGATAGTAACTCTTCAAGTAATGACAATGCCAGTTTTTGAAATAATTTCTTGAATCAAATTTGAGAGATAATTATGACTTAATATTTTAATATGATTATTTGTTAACTATTCATATTTTTATTGAAGCATATGCATTTCTGATTTGCAGGTTTTTTGCCTCATTGGTTATGTCCCATCCGTTATTCTGTTCACTTATGTTGCATCTTTCTCCTTTAAGAAAATTTTAAATACTAAAGAATTTTGGTCATTTATCTATTCTGTGGTAAGTCATACTTTAATATTATTTCATTTTTTCATAGTAGCTTATTTAAAAGGCATGAAGTCTTTCATGAGTCTATTAAAAGTACTACATGTCTTTACTTGAAGTGAAGACTTTAGAGAACTAGCAGGATCTTTCTGTGTGTACTTATCTTCCACTTCATCCCTTCCCTGAAGATAAGAACATTCATAACTGGGACAAACAGTAGCTATAAACAGATATCAGCACATTGATGGGTCTAGCTGGTTTCATCTCTGGCTCCATATTTTATTAAAGAATAGAAAAACATAGTGCTTAGGCACCACTTTATGAGTAAGCTTACATGAGGTTTTTAAACACTTTATCATTTGTTTTCTTTAGACAGCACTGGCTTGTATTGCAATCACTGAAGTTACTTACTTTCTGGGATACACAGCTACAAGTATTTTACATTACACGTTTTGCATAGTCATCCCCATCTATCCGCTTCTAGGTTGCCTGATTTCTTTCATAAAGGTAAGTCTATTAGATCTTAAGCATTTTTTAAAAACTATTTTTGTTTGTTTACCAGGTAGGGTCTTACTCTAGCCCGGGCTGACCTAGAATTCACTGTGTAGTCTCAGGCTGGCCTCAAACTCACAGCAATCCTCCTACCTCTGCCCCCATAAGGGCTGGGACTAAAGGTATGTGCCACCATGCTCGGCATTTTGTTTTTAACTTTTTATTGACATTTTCATAAGTATAGGCAATAAACCATGATAATTCCCACCCTCTACTCCCATTCTCCCCCTCTCCCATTCATCCTCCATGGAATCCCTTCTTCTTTCTAATTAATCTCTTTTCTGTTTTAATGCCATCATTTTTCCCCTCCTATTATGAGGGTCTTGTGTAGGTACTGGGCACTGTGAGATCATGAATATCAGGCCATTTTGTGTCTGGAAGATTGCACTGTAAGCAGTCCTACCTTTCTTTCTCTCTTACATTCTTTCTATCACCTCTTCCATAATAGTCCCTGAGCCTTAGATAGTGTGATAGAGATGCCTCAGTGCTGAACACTCCACTCTCCCTTCTCATTTACTGTGGTGACTTTTGACTCTTAACTAAAAGTGAGAGTAGTATTAATATTTGGGTATAAACATAAAAAAGTACTCACAGGGCAGTTTGGTGGGCATAATATATGCATTTAGCCAGGTAATAGCAAGTATTACACTCTTAGGGCCCATGACCTCCCCAGCCAGTTTTTTGACCAGGTTTTCAGTACCAGGTATTCATTCCCCCCTGTGGACTGGGTCTCCAGTCCAATTAGAGAGTAGTTAGCTTCCCCATAACATACATGCCACTATTGCACCAGCTGGCACATTTTATTGGGCTGGCCAGGCTTAAGGCTTGCAGTGCCCACTGCTGTTTTAGCACCATTGATGACCTCCTTCTCCCAAAAGACTGCATGCAGCATAGCTCTTCCTAGCTTCCTGACAGCTAGTCAGCAGGGAGATTGCCAGCTCAGATCCAGCTTGACTTCTCAGTGACCTATAGCCCAAGCATGTGGGTCTTCAGCAATAAGGTCTTACTACCTAATCCTTGTGGGCATCCTAGGTCCTCAGCAGTAATCTGTAATTTTGTGGAGGCATTAGGGACCTCTATGGACAGTAACTCACCGGAAGGTATGCCACCCCTGGTAGTGAAATTTTTCTAATAACAACCTATGGCTTCTGGGAGTATCATTATCCATGTCCGTAGGATACTTCTGCCCATACTCTCTTTTTTAAACATATATATTATTGTATAGCAAAGAAGTAGGTTTCCATATGGCTTATTCATAACATCTTAAATTTTGATTAACCCACCTCCCACCTTCCCTTTACTCTATTCCTTCCTTTGATCCCACTTGGAGCATAGGCCATTCTACCTCCACTCATCTGTTCCTCTGCTGTTATAACCTCCCTGTAAGCCCTTCCTTTCTTCCCTCCCTCATAGCCTCTTTTTAGTTTCCTGGACTCTACTTATACCCCAATTCACATACAAATCTAAACTTCTGTAGCTAGGATCCACATATGTGAGGAAACAAGTGGCATTTGACTTTCTGGGCTTGGGTTACCTCACTTAGTATAATCCTCTCCAGATACATCTATTTCTCTGCAAATTTCGTAATTTTTTCTTCTTTTTTTTTTTTTTTTGTACTGCTGAATAGAACTCTATTCTACAAATGTACTATATCTTCACTATCCATTCATCAATTCAAGGACATCTAGGCTGGTTCCATTTCCTGTCTGTTGTGAATAAAGCAGCAGTTATTAAACATTTTTAAAGCATAAATACATACTGCCTATTTTTGAGATCATCTTTCTTGTACTGAAAAAAGTAAGGTTAATTGCCATTACTTACTAAATAATCTTTGTATGACAATTTAAAATAACCATGAGCTCTTTCCCTAACATTAAATTTTCAAAGGAAAAGAACCATTTTCATTACAAGTTCTCTGATGTTCAAATTGATGTATTCATTTTCAGGAGTTTTCAATGATTAAACAATGTACTATACTATAAAACAATGAGAAAACAATATAAAAGATTCCACCCCCCCAAACAAACATGCAGATTAATTTTAAGCCTGGTTTATTTAAAGACATTTTCATGTGATTAGAAATAAAATTGTTGTGAAATGTTATTTCGGGATTACTGATTAATTCTTTTCATTCTTTTATATGTTTAATTTACACTTTCTCTATAGCCTTATGACAAATACCTTTAAATTTTTGAATCCAGATGTATACATACATAGCATATGCATTATAAAAATGTTTTGTTTAAGGTATCTTGGAAGAATATACGAAGGAATGAGAACCTCCATGATCCATGGGATAGGCTCTTAGTTGCTGTTCTAATGGTAAGAAATAACAAACAGTAGTTTTGTGAACTAATGTGTCTCTTCAGGATAATTTGGTTGCCTGGTTTTAATTATGTTAGCTTTTATCCTCTTGTAGTAAAAAACAAGTCAAGTGTGTTAAAGCCAGCTAACTAATCTGTATTTTATTATTTATTTACTGACTGCCCACTTTAATACACTAGCTTTTTCATGGTATTAATTATACTTAAATACAGTTCTGGCTTTTTAAAGACAAGAACAAAGCCTTTTGTTTTGTTGCTTTTGAGAAGATGCTCTTATATACAAGTCTAGGCTGGCCTTGAGAACTCAAGATCCTTTTGCCTAAGCCTCCCAAGTGTTGGGATTACAGCAAGTCCACATTCTTGTCCAAGGTTTTGTACCTTGATTACATTTATGAAACTGACAGAAATCAAGTGCTACAGAGTTAGAAAATATGTGATTAATTATTTTACTAAAAATAATTTTAATTTATGTTAAAATTTATGGCTATGAAATAGTGGGAGAACATATGTTTTGCATATATGAAGTCCTTAGTTTATTTTCCAGAACCAAGAAACTTAACAAAGCAACTTAATTTATCATAACAGCATAAAAACTTAAGAATTCTTTGATGATGGTAAGGAATCTTATGTATGTGTTTTTGGTTCTGTATGATAAAGGGGGGGAAAAAGATGATCCAGTTAGAGCTATTACAAATTCTTTCCTTAGCCTTTCCTCCAGTGCATACTATGGATTTTCCTGTTACAACACTATGAGAAAAAACACGGAGGAAGATCAATCAGAAAGGATCCCTTTTTCAGGTTAGTCACAAATTTTTTTTTTGCTTAACTTTTGATGTTTTGGATAAATGTGTAGTGTGTATCTACCATCATCATAGCAAAATTTTAAAATAGTTCTAGCACTTCAGAGATACCCCTGATACCTCTGAAACAGTCACCTCCATACTTACCTTCCATGCTTCTAACCCTCAGTGAGTACTAGTCTTCTGACTCAGAGGTCAGCCTGTTCAGAACATTTCACACACCTGGATAGACCATAGATAGTCTTCTTTTTCTTTCTTAGATCATATTCTTATGCTCAGCACAGTTTTTTTCCTTTTTATTGCAAAATAAACCCTATTGTACATAGTGATGTTCATGATATCCCATCCCACTATATTTACTACATGCTCAGTGATTTAAATACCAGTATAAGATATTTAAAGCATTTCTTAACAAAAAAACAATGAGATCTGTTTTGAAAGACATAAGCTACAAGACTGTGGTTCTCTTTACTACTTTAAGTGTATTTAATTTTTATAGTTAGGGACTGTTCACATTGTGTGTACATTAATGTTGGGAAATCATCAGATTGTAGGATTTTGACAGTAAATAAGTATCTACATGTTTGGTTTTACTCTTAGCATAATGTTTGCAGGTTCATTATGTGGTGGCTTTTAGTAATGCTTCATTAACTTTTTTTGACAAATAGCATTATTTCAACATTTTTTATGCTTATATTTTTATTTTTATGGTTACATTCTGATATTTACATTCTGACAAATGCCTATTCATTGCCTCTTCCAGATTATTTTAAATTGAAAGAATTGTTCATTGAAATATAGATATTGGTAATAAATTAGTTCTCAACTTCTTATTTATATTTTTCACATATTTCTTTATATCTTTATTTCCCAAATGTTAATGTGCTATAAAAAACTGGAAATTATAGATAGCTTTGTAATGGGAATTAAGCAGTGGGTATCACCATGTAACTTAGTATCTGGCTCTTCTTCCTCTTCTCTCCATGTCCCTTCTTAATCTTAATGGAGAGGTCTCTCATATCCACAGAGTAGTTGCCTTGATGAACCTTCCACACCAGTCACCACTGCTCTGCTCCACTTCATGCTGCACTTATGCCTCGGCCACACTAGCACTCTTTCCGTCAGTCCACTTCTGCTCAGCTTTTCCTCATACCCCTTTGTGGTCCTGTTGGCCTTCTCCTCCTCTGTTCTGTACCCTTGAGGGCTTCCTGCTCGCCTAATTCGTCAGTAGTCCTTGTGACTAGTTTGGCAGTGCTCTCGTGATCACTGAGCCTAACCCACTGTTAGCATCCTCAGCTTTCTGTCTCTTTGCCCTGTCCTCTAAATCTCATATTTATCCTGAAGAACTGTAACAGGAAAGAGCAACTGGAGAGTGGGCCACTCGCAGCACATGTAAACCAGCCCTGCTTGGCTGCTCTTCATTGTTTCCCAGTTAGCACCTTCTTATGTATCTCTGTAGTCTCCCCAGTGTGCCTTGCATTCTTTACATTCCCCAGATCACCTCATTCCCTGCTTCCCAATTAAATATCTTCTCATGTATCTCTGAAAAGAGTATTCAATTACAATTTTCTACAAATTTATCTGCATGTTCCATGAGTTTTTCCTGTTTTCCCTGTCCCAGAAAAGAGGTGTTCCTTTGCCCCAAGTCTCCATTTATCCCATATGCTTAAGAATGTTGCTCAGACGAATTTCTTTTCTCTTTCTGTATCTTCTTTCTGAATCTTAAATCAGTAGGCAGAGGAGTATCACTTTTTCCCACATGCAAGCAGTCTATAACTCTCATTTGAATATGAATCTCTCCCCAGCACATTTTTCCACATCTTTGTCTTCATAGCCAAAAGGCCTTTTGGGTAGAGTTGCTCAGTTTCCTCTTACTCCCTCAAGTCTGTAATTTGGGTTTCATCTCCCCTCTCCATTGATGCTGTTGTCAGTAAGAACTGTTGGTTTTATCTTTGCTTGTCTAGCAGTCTGTTTAACATGTTAGTCATTAACCCTCACGCTTTTCTATTGTCCTTTTGCTTTTTATGATGTCATTTCCATTTATCTCCTGATTGTTGCAAGCACCTCTTCCTCTGTTTAGTCTTTTTCAAAAAACGTTTTATTTATTTATTTGAGAAGGAGAGTAGGCACCAGGGCATGTAGCCACTGCAAACAAATTCCAGACAAATTAACCACTTTGTGGTTACTGGGGAATCAAATCTGGGTCCTATGGCTTTGCCGGCAAGCACCTTAACTGCTAAGCCATCTCTCCAGCCCTCCTCTGCTTACTCTTAAGCATGGTTTTCCTTTGGTTCTGTCTTCAGTCACATATCTTCTCTTTTTGAACAGATTCATTTATACCCACGCTATAAATTCTTTGGGAGCAATGTATATATATTTTTCAATTCTCCAAGTACTAATACCTAAAACATATTAGTCATGCTTAATAATGTTGACCAATGAATGATTGATATTTAGGTGTTAACAATTTAGTGAAAAATATTTTTTGTAATTCTACCTTGTAAGGTAGATCTCATGTTCATGTACATTTAAAACCTTTTCCTCTATGTAGTGTCTAAATTTCTTTCTATTTGAAGTTATTTTGAAAATCTGTGGGGTTTTTTTGGCATGTATGTGTCTGTAGAGGGTGCACATGTGTGAGTTCGTATATGCATGATCAGCACGACAAGATCTATTATTTTCATAAACTTAGGACTTTTTCATCAAAATCCAAAATTAAGAAGTTTCCAGAACCACCAAGCAATGAGGATGAAGATGAAGATGTCAAAGCTGAAAGACTGAAGGTCAAAGAGCTAATGAGTTGCCAGTGCTGTGAGGAGGTAAATTAATCTTTAGTACTGTCATTAAATATGAAATGATAAGTTACTAATGTGCAGAATTAATCAGAAAGATTTTTCTTTGCATATGAATCTGTCTGAAAAATATTAAATGGAAAAATATTTTTGTTTCTTTAGAATAAGCCATAGATTTCAGTTGTAAGTGGAAGTGTACACTTTCCTCTCACAGTGAACATATTTCTCATGCTGTGAACATCATCATAAAGTGACAGCTATCTATTTTATCACTCTTTGTCAATGGTCTTTTTGCTGATTAGAAGCCAGCCATTATGGTGAGCAACCTGTATAAGGAATATGATGATAAGAAAGAGTTTCTTCAGTCAAGAAAAGTAAAGAAAGTGGCAACTAAATACGTCTCTTTCTGTGTGAAGAAAGGTTGGCACTTAGTTATTTTTTTCCTAAATAAATGTTTCAGAAGAGTAATTTCCACTTTCATTCTGAATTTAATATAATTTTTCTTCCTTCAATTCTCGTAGGAGAGATCTTGGGACTGTTGGGTCCAAATGGTGCTGGCAAAAGCACAATCATGAATATTCTGGTTGGTGATTCTGAACCAACTTCTGGACAGGTATGTTATGTAAGAGTGGATAATGTCTGGTAGGACTACATTTTAAACTAATGTAAGTTAACTAATGACAGATTAGGAACTTACTAGTCAAACTTTATGTGTTTGTAGTATTTTTAGTATAGCTTGATGAAATTACGTTTTTTTGATTATCTGTAAAGGTGAAAGTTTTGTACATTAATGCTGACAGTTATATGGCATTTCCAATATTATAATTATTTCCATGCATAGTTGAATGACATACCTGCTTACTAGAAATAGCTATGTCAATTTCTGAAGATCTACAATCAGTTAGTCTTAAAGTAGCTATCCTTGGGGCTGGAGAGATGGCTCATTGGTTAAGGTGCTTGTCTGCAAGGCATGACATCCTAGGTTTAGTTCCCCAGTGCCCATACAGAGCCAGATGCACAAGGTGGCACATGCATCTGGAATGTGTTTGCAGTGGCTGGAGGCTCTGGTATGCCCATTCTCTGTCTGTCTCTCTTCTATCTCTCTCTGTTTATAAATAAAATAAAATAAAAATTTAAAAAGTGGTTATCCTGTCACTCCTCACTGGGTAGAAGCATCACAAAGCTACCTTGGTCCCACTTCTTTCCCTATTGCTCATGTCACATTGGCTACATAAATGTACCACTTTCCTAGAAACTACCAGTTTTTGTCTGAGCTACATTTTGTTGTGTATGCTTTATCCCCTGACTTTACTTAACTCATTGGCTTAAATGTTACCTTATAGTGAAGCCCCTGCTGAGAGTGGATAAAACTGTGGCTAGCCTGTCTACCCAACATTGTAGTGTTAATCACCCTCTCTTGCTGTATTACTGGACTCCAAATTATCTGTGTATGTCCTTCTATCATTAAATAGTAGTGAAAATCCTACCTGATTTTACTTCTCGGTAAGGAAAGGGGTTTGAATTAATTTCTCCTCCTTCACCATATAATATAAGCAAATATACTAAAATTTGTTGCATTTCTATAGATATTTCTAGGGGATTATACTTCACCTACAAATGATGATGATGGCTCCGTGAAATGTATGGGTTACTGTCCTCAGATAAATCCATTGTGGCCAGATATTACAGTGCAGGAACACTTTGAAATCTACGGAGCTGTGAAAGGAATGAGTGCGAGTGACATGGAAGGAGTGACCAGTGGGTAAGAAAATCGCCTTTAGACCCCTTTTGCTACTTGGTGGGGTGGGGTGGGGTGGGCTTACATTTCACAATTTCTAAATTTTTATGAGAAGCATTTTTATGAATAATTTTTATAGAAAATGGTTATTACTTTTTCATGTTTTTTTTAATTTTATTTTTTATTTTATTTTATATTATATTTTATTTTTTGAGGTAGGGTCTCACTTTAGCCCAGGCTGACTGGGGCTCACTCTGTATTCCCAGCTGGCCTTGAACTCACAGTGATCCTCCTACATCCTGAGTGGTAGCATTAAAGGCATCTGCGACTATGCCCTGCTTTCATGTATTCTTATAAAATTCTGATACAGATGAAAACCAAAGGCACTTTTTCTATTTACAGCATGCATGCACCTATAAATACCATGCAACAATTTAATTATCTTGTTAAGATAGTTAATTTATTTAAAATGATATAAACTTGAGAATTTTTGTTTTAACTAATTATACTAAGCTTCAACTAATCACTTGTTTTAGAAAAACCAGTATCAGTGGCCACATACTATTCATTCTTGTCTTTGTACATACCCTGGCACATTTGTCCATTTTGCAGAATAACAAATGCCCTTGATTTGAAAGAACATCTTCAGAAAACTGTCAAGAAACTACCTGCAGGGATCAAGCGAAAGGTACTTTGCCTTAAGCAGCAAACAACTCCCTTGTTGATACTTTAGTGCATTGTTACTATCTTCTTAGATCACCTTATCTGATTAGTGCACCTCCCTCTCTCTTCGCACCTAGTTATGTTTTGCTCTCAGTATGCTTGGGAACCCTCAGATGACTCTGCTGGATGAACCTTCTACAGGTATGGATCCTAAAGCCAAACAGCACATGTGGTGAGTATGACCCTAAAGACACTTGAGCATAAGCGCATCATATCATGCTTTAGAAAGAAATAGTTTCCTTCATGTCTACTAATAGTTTCATGTTAGTAATATGTACATCTTGGTTTAAAACCCTACATAGCTGATGAAACAGTAATTAAAATTAAGTATTTAGATTTCCAGTTTTTCTTGATCTTTTAAAATGTTGCTATGCTTCTTAAAATGTTTATAACATTTTTGTATTGCAGGCAGAAATAAATATATAGATATTGCTAAAATAAATAGCTCTACTGTTTGGATAGCTTTTAGAAGATTCTCCTCAAAATCATTTAATATACAAGTTCTGTTTTTACAGTGTTGAGTTTGTGTCTCAGTTCTTTCAAGTGGTTTACAGCACTTATTAGATGAAAGAATATTATTTCTGAGATACATGTCCTTAAGATCATATGGCTTTATAATGTTAAAAGACATCAAATCTTATACTACATTGATAATTTTTTTCTGCTTTTATTTATCTGCCTATATACCTGCCTACCTATCTTACTTATTTATGTGCTTATTTTTTCAATGCTTGGGATTGAAACCAGGATATTATGCATTGTAAGCAAGTATTCTACCACTGAGCTCTACCCCAACCTTGTTATTATACTTTGACCCAGTACATACCTTTGCAATCATGAAACTTGACCAGTATCAAAATGAAGGCAAAGTAACTTAGAATCGAAAAATCATAGCTGGCCATAACATAATAGTTACAGCAACTGATATTGGATAAGGTTTAGTCAAATATTTAAATTTTAAAAACCTATTATTTCATCAACAGGTGCATTCTTCTTGTATTAATTTTATTTATGTTTTATAGGCGAGCAATTCGAACTGCATTTAAAAACAAGAAGCGGGCTGCTCTTCTGACCACTCATTACATGGAGGAAGCAGAGGCTGTCTGTGACCGAGTGGCCATTATGGTGTCTGGGCAGTTAAGGTAGATGTTTACATACCATACCTGTTAGGGAAGGAGTACAGGGAGACTAGGATTCTTTAATAACCTTAGAGTAATATGCATTAACTTAAATGTTAAAAACATTCCTTTGATTTTTTTTTTTTTGTGTGTGTGTGGTTTTTTGAGGTAGGGTCTCACTCTAGCCCAGAGTGACCTGGAATGTCACTATGTAGTCTCAGGGTAACCTCAAACTCATGGCAGTCCCTACCTCTGCCTCCAGAATTCTGGGATTAAAGGCATATACCACCATGCCTGGCTTCCTTTGAATTTTTGAGGAAGTTAGTTTTCAGTACAATTATTTAGAAGTATATAAATTTTCCCCAAAAATATGGCTGGCTGTTTTCATTTGGAACTTCTTTCCTTATTTTAATCTTGAAATGTTACTGTTTAGGCATGATATTTGTTAGTAAAAAAAAAATGTTACTTAAAAGTTGTTGGGTATTTTTTTGGATTATAACACTAAGCTTTAAATATCTGAGTGCAAGCTGGGTGTGGAGGCTCACACCTTTAACCCCAGCACTTGGGAAGCAGAGGTATGAGGATTGCTGTGAGTTCGAGGCCAGCCTGAGACTACATAGTGGATTTCAGGTCAGCCTCAGCTAGAGCGAGACCCTACCTCAAAAACAACAATAACAACAACAACAAGAAACAAAAAAGAGGATATCTGAGTTCATAATTATGTATGTGTGTGTGTGTGTGTGTGTGTGTGTATGTGTGTATATATATGTATATATACATATATATATATATATAACTATATTGATTGAATTAATATAGACGAGGTAAGTCTTAACATACAGAATTATTCCTATTTATTTATTTATTTATTTATGAGAGAGAAGGAGGCAGGTGACAGAGAGAGAAAGAGAGAGAGAGAAGAGAGTACACCAGGGCCTCCTAGCCACTGTAAACAAAATCCAGACACGTGCACCACCTTGTGCATCTGGCTTTACATGGGTACTGGTGAGTCAAACCTGAGTCCTTAGGCTTTGCGGCCAAGTGCCCTAACCACTAAGTCATCTCTTTACCCCATAACCTCGGTTTAATCAGGAGAAAAATAACTGACATGGCCCAATTAAAGAATATTACAACAAAACATGCAGCCAGTATTTCTCAGAAGTGCAAGTCATGAACAAGAAGGAACGGGTAAGGAATTGTCACTGTCCATTGACAACTAAGGACACATACAACTCACAACTTGGATAAGAACCGGAACCAGAAAAGGAAAGCTGGAAAAGTGCAAATGGCATCCGGCTCTTGTTTAGGCTCATGTCATGATATTGGGTTCTTGACTTTGACTAATCACTCTGGATATGAGCTACAAGCAGATGAAGAATGCATGGGGTGCTATGTTGTCTTTACAACTTTTCTGTAAGTGTTAAAGTTTACCAGCGGGATTTTATGCAAGGAACATGGTAGAGATATAAATAAGAAAAATCATTCTTTGAGACTGTCAAGCCATAAATAAGAAAAATCATTCTTTGAGACTGTCAAGCCATATATCTGATCTTTCTTTTGGCAATAACTTTAGATGTATTGGGACAGTACAACATCTAAAGAGTAAATATGGAAAAGGCTACTTTTTGGAAATCAAATTAAAGGACTGGATAGAAAACGCAGAAATAGACCACCTTCTAAGAGAAATTCAATATATTTTCCCAAATGCAAGCCGCCAGGAAAGGTAAAAAAAAAATGTATTTATACTTATTTATAGAGCAGTAATCATAAAATTTTATGTTAAGGATTAAGATGAAACCTCTTTGTTGTCAGAGGTTATATCTGTCTCTAAATGACTTACATTAATGTGCTTGTATTATTTCCAATGCAAGACAAGTCTGGTGGACGAAAGCTTGTATCTACTTTAGAATCAGAGCTTTCATTATTTCTTACTGTTGAAATTTTTATACTTCCATGGCATCATTATTCGTACAAATAAATATCAAAGTACATTATTAGAGTTTATTTATAATTATAAAAATTTTAAGTTCCAGCTTTAGAACACAGTAGTAATTTTCATATATCTCTGTGTTTTATCTTTTCAGTTTTTCTTCTATTTTGGCATATAAAATCCCTAAGGAAGATGTCCAGTCTCTTTCACAGTGTTTTTCTAAGCTGGAACAAGGTGAGTAGTATTTCAAAAATATTCCAAAATAGTTTTCAAATTATGAAAGAATTTCATTTACAAAGCTTAGAAATGGGGAGCCAGCTTCTTGTTGAAGCTGTGGCAAATTGAACCTTGTGTTGACATAGGTCAGATGTACTGTAGGGTGAAACTTTTAGAAACTTTGGGTCATTTTCACAGTATGATGTCTGTAGAAACGATTTGTTTTGTGAATTCCTAATGTGCTGGGCCATGTAGGCTCCAGGGCTATCACCACTAGTAGCAGCAGTAGCGGGGTGGGGGGTTCATGGTGCAGCACACGTGTTCCTCATGGTTCTGTTCTAAGACCCTTACTGAATTTCGGCCTTCTCAACGTGAGTGTTAGGTACAGTAAGCACGTGCTGGTGGTGTAGAGAGTAAGTTCATACACAGGTGATTGTATGACATTTATAAATGTGATATATATGACAGGTAACTTTATGACATTTATAAACTTGAGGGACTGTTTTATCATGAATACCTTTCAAAATGAATACAGAAATTTATAAATATTCTTTATGGCAATGCTGATTATAAAAGAGTTCCTTATATACCACATATGCACATAGCAGCTGTGAAGTAATTAATTACCTCTGTGCCTGTAATGTGAGCATTCTCATGAGTGAAGTTTCTGCTTTCCTGCTGATACCTTTATGATTCAAGGGAACACTTGAAGAGGCTGAGGCAGGCAGATTGCCATGAGTTCAGGGCCGCCAGCTTCATCTACATAGTGAATTTAGGACATTCTATCTTAAAAAAAAAACAACCAAACAAACAGTATATTGCAAGAGGATTTTGATTGTAAGTACATACAGGAAAGCTCACAAAGATGTGGCCATTGTTAAACATCAAGTTGAATGAAGAAGAAGGGAGGATCTACAGCTACAGTGGAGGTGAGATGGGAGGTGAGAGTGGAGCTCAGAAGAAACATGAGAGAGGAGGAAGAAGGTAAAGTAAGGAGGGAAGACAGCTGGAAAAGGTGAAGTAAACATTGTAAAGATCTTAAGGCTGCAGAGGAACTGTGGACATACAAAAAGGAAGAAAGGTTGAAAGAGGAAAATAGCATGTTATGTAGAGTCAATGTTGAATTAATAGAGGTGTGTAAAGCAGATGGCCAGCTCCCTTACTAGTTACTGCTCGCTCTTTCTTTCTTTCTTTCTTTCTTTCTTTCTTTCTTTCTTTCTTTCTTTCTTTCTTTCTTTCTTTCTTTCTTTCTTTTTTTTTGAGGTAGGGTCTCCGTCTACACCAGGCTGACTTGGAATTCCCTATGTAGTCTCAGGGTAGCCTTGAACTCATGGCGATCTTCCTACCTCTGCCTCCCGGGTTCTGGGATTAAAGGTGTGTGCCACCATGCCCAGCTTTTTTTCTATGAATTACTGACACACAGAATACTGTTGTTATATTCTAATAGCTAAGCACACCTTTGCCATTGAAGAATACAGCTTTTCTCAAGCAACACTGGAACAGGTACAGTAAAGTTAAAGTTTTTAAAAAGATTTTAAAAGTACCTTTTAGCAATTATTTAGATTAATACTGCAGAGGAAGATTGTGATAGTATAGAATTGTTACAGATTAATGTTAAACTTTCCATCATCTTAAAAACTTTAGGTTTTCCATTTGATTTTTTTCTTTTACCAATTCAATTCTATTTTTAAAATAGCTAATTGACAATCATAATAATCATATTTGTATCCATTTATGAGGTATAATGAGATGGCTAGATATATGCTGTATGTATACAATATTTAGTGATTAAATCAATTTCCATTTGGTTATTTTGAAAAACTTTGTTTTTTAATGTGGTAAAGAAAGTGAGTCATGATGACACTCAGAATTTCTAGAATTGTTTAAGCATTTATCAGTTATTTAATGACAGTGCTATTCCATATATTAATCAGTTTATTAACCCTCTGATTATGATTCATCTATATATATATAATGTATATGTATGTATGTATATCTGCGTATGTGTGGGTATAGAATGGATATAACTTACCTTGTTTGAATCTTATTAATATCAATAAATCTCTTGATGCTTATTAATATAATTAGATATAACTTGTAGCATACCTGACTTAGTTAAGAGTCTTTTAAAATGATTTATTTATTTGAGAGAGACAGACAGAGAAAGAGAGAGGGAGGGAGAGGGCGAGAATGGGCACACCAGGGCCTCCAGCCACTGCAAAGGAACTCCAGATGCATGTGTCTCCTTGTTCTTCTGGCTTATGTGGGTACTGGGGAATCAATCCTGGGTCCTTTGGCTTTGCAGGCAAGCACCTTAACCACTAAGCCATTCCTCCAGTCCAAGAGTCTTTTATCTATAATAAGCTTTATTCATTCATTTTATTTTATCCAGGTCTTTGTAGAGCTCACCAAAGAACAAGAGGAAGAAGATAACAGTTGTGGAACTTTGAATAGCACACTTTGGTGGGAAAGAACTCAAGAAGACAGAGTAGTGTTTTGAATTTGTGTTGTCCACTCCTGCTTACTGACATTGAAAGTATTTATTTTTCATTTCATGTTAACTTAATTTTAAGGTTTGTTATTTGAAAAGTAGCTGGAGAAACATAAAAGCACTTGGGATTTTCCTAAACTCCTTAACTAAAATACTGTAATTGTGTATTTTGCTTTCTTTTAAATAAAATTTGTGTATAATTGAATCAGTTTGCATGTTTGTATCTGAAGCAAATTGAATATAGTTTGTATGTCTTTTTCATTTTTCCCAAAAATGGTCTTTCTCAGTTTACGATTTAAAGAAGGTGATAGAATAATTTTGAGTGGATACATTTAAGTTTATACAATCTTGTTGAATAATTAAATAATTTCCAAGTGTTTATTAATAAAAAAATTAATGCCTAACAAGTACATAAAAAGATAAGGCATGGGAAAACATTGCTTTTCCTTTTCAGTTTCTAAAATGTCTGTGTAGAGATTGGAGAAAGTAGCTAGCATCCTCTAGGTGGCAGTCATCAGTCATAAGTGAATTGAGGCTTTTAAGTGATTTCAGACAGATATTTCAAATTACTTTTTAAAATTCAAATATGTTTTAGTGATGTTGCCTAAGGGAAGGCTCTGGCTAGAGACTTATGTAATAGTCTGATGGTTAACTTTGTAGCTAGAATGACAGACATCTGTAGAGGTAGAAGAATCAATTCATACATTCTTCCCCAAATCTCATAGAAAATATAGCTTTTTTTTTTTTTTTTTTTTTTTTTTTTTTTTTTTTTTTGCTCACAAAGGGCACAATTAATTTTAATGAGCCGGGCATGGTGGCACACACCTTTAATCCCAGCACTCGGGAGACAGAGGTAGGAGGATCGCTGTGAGTTCGAGGCCATCCTGAGACTATATAGTTAATTCCAGGTCAGCCTGGACCAGAGTGAGACCCTACCTTGAAAAACAAAACAAAAAAAAATTGTTAGATAAAAGATTTCTACAGGTAAACTTTATTATTTGACTCTCTCCTCTATAGGGTTTAAGCAGGTAAATTTATAGATTCATTTAATAAGTCAACTTGTAATCAGTTTGGCATATGGTAGAATATAAAAACTCTTCAGAGATTAAATTAAGAATAAAAAGCAGAATACATAGTTATCTTTAATACGAATCAGAATTTCATTCACAAAGATGTTTGAATAAGATATGGATAAGGTCATCTCAGACAACTTACTGATATAACTCTTGCATGGACTATAGATAAAATTATATAAATGATAGTTGTTGGCATTAAATTTCAGCCATTTATATAAAAGTATTAGCTTTTTGAAAACACATATTATTTGGAGTGTGATTTACTTCATTATGACTTAAAACATAATAGAACAGAAGGATTCTGTACCAAGTTACTCTTAAGTATCCAAACTCTTGAATGAGGCTATAAATTCTTTAATGCTATAAGACTTAACATGAGCCACACTGTTGTGTATAACATCTTATTTCAGACTCTAGTAGGTGATTAAAATAGTGCTCCTTTGATAGCAGAAGACACATGACTAATATTTTCCTTCATTGTTTGGCACCTGCTATACATATGCCTAAGGTTACTATTTAACCCTACAGCTAAGTTCTTTTTCTTGTGAGATTTCATTGGCTGTGACTTGCCTCCTAATACTAAAGTAGACTTTTGGATTCTTTACTTGACTCTCTTACCTTTGGCCAATGAATACTGCATGAAAATACCATCAAGGCACATTAAAAAAAAAAAAAGAAAAAAAACCCTTTATCTTGGTAGATAAATTAATAAATAGCACCTTGAATTTTTGAAGCAAAACACTGCTAAATGGTGCCATATCATTAAAGAGACATCTTCTTGTTTGTTTGTTTGGTTTTTTTTTTGTTTTTTGAGGTAGGGTCTCACTCTAGTCCAGGCTGACCTGGAATTCACTAAGTAGTCTCAGGGTGGCCTCGAACTCATGGTGATCCTACTACCTCTTTAGAATTTCGTACTCATATAAGTACCTAGGGGCCTTTCTTTTGGGATGTAATTTTGGTAATATGTGAAACCTTGAACACTTACACTTAATAAAATGACAAAAGTACTTCTAATTTACCGGGGCAGTTACTGAAAAGGTAGTTATCTTGTTACTTTTTAATGAATTTGGTCAGTCTGAATTCTTTTAAAGTAGAACATGACTAGGTAATTGCATGTAGATTTGATCACCTTCACTTAACATTTGTGAATGTGTGACCTAAAGTAAGGTCATGCTGTCTGACTATGTCCTTACCTATTGTGTTCATTCGGTTACATTACTGTTCTGTACATGAAGTGCAAGCTTTTGTAAACATTTCAAATAAGACATTTGAATTAATTTTTTTTTAGTTTTTACATATTCAGTAAATACAGTTTGGTCATGAATTAAGTTTTTGAGGAATGTTCTACTCAAGTTTTCATAGTTAATAACTTTCTGATGTAGGAGATAAAGAATTTAATAAATTCTTATGAAAGCTAAGGGTAAATGAAGAGGGGAGAAGAAATTCAAATAGAAACTTGTCATTATTTACAATACAATACAGTGTACAGTTTATGTCTTGCACTTGAATTTACTCTAAAATGTCTTAAATTACTGAACTTTGAACATTTTCCCATATCAACACAAGTGTTTTATTTTTTACTTACACATTTCTGCATATTTACTTGTCTATATGTTTGTTAGGCAGAGGCTGAGGAGCAGGTAGCATCACCTCCCTACCTTATACTCTGCATCCATGATCAAATGTCCAAAGCAGCCGGGTGTGGTGGCGCACGCCTTTAATCCCAGCACTTGGGAGGCAGAGGTAGGAGAATCACCGTGAGTTCGAGGTCACCCTGAGACTACATGTGAATTCCAGGTCAGCCTGAGCTAGAGTGAGACCCTACCTTGGAAAAAAAAAAAAAAAGTTGAAGTTGGAATAGAGGGCAGGCTTTGCTGAGTGACTGCTTACAGGTTAGTAAGACAAGCCTAGCTTAAGCAGAGGAACCAGCAGCTGGTAACAATGAAAAACATTAGTATACTTTACATTTCCCTTGTGGACATACTTGTAATTCTTTTTTCATTTTATTTTCAGTAAAGTTATGAATTTTTAAAAACACTTCTAACTTTAATAATTATCTTAAGTCAGCATTTTAGTTTTCGTCATTGGAACACTGTGAAGGAGTTTAAATTCAGTAAACCTTTCTGTGACTGTTTCCAAAAGTGGGTTCTTTGGCTAGAGGGATGGACTATCAGTTTTTGCTCTGATAGATTTTTATATATAACTAGCCATGATCTGAAAAATGCTTTGCCATCCAAAAGAAAAGTATTTCATGGACACAGGGTTAATGTCCCTAGGGGAAGTGTTGTCACCATCTCTGATGTCACACAACATCTCATTCTGATTATGACTTCTGAATTTGTTAACGTGCCATTATTCATTTTCATGTAATAGAAGTGGACATTAATTTTTTGAAAAAAAGAAATTCTTACTCTCTATGTATTTTTAATGGTTAACATTTTTTTCAATTTTTGCCTGAAATAGCATATTACATAAAAAGAAAAAAAATATTCTCAGGTGAATTATTTTTATATCAGCTGTTCTTATCAGGTAAAAGTTTATTTTTTATTCATATGTTATGCAAATGATAATGCTGCCAGTTAAGAAAAATAAATGTTTATATTATGAGTAATAAGCTTTAAAAGCTATCTTAGAATTCAAAACAAACTTTATTTTGTATACCAAAATAGATTCTTTGTTTAGTATTGATTGTTGGCTAAGTGGCTCAAATTAAAATTGAAGCAAAAACATGGCACTAATATTGTTAGTAATTTTTTAAATATCTGGGGTATTTTAAAATGTAAAGGAATGTTGGCAGTAAATGTTTTAATTCATACTCAGATTTTAAACTTAGATATTTATATTTAATCAAATGTATTTATGTAAACATAAAATAATCATCTATACTATATAGCATGTAACAGACTAAAATTTTTCCCAGCTATAGAGCACAACATACCTATTTATTTAATTGGAATTTTTTTTTCTTTCACTGTAGGAGCTCACTCTAGCCCAGGCTGAGCTGGAACTCACTCTGTAGTTCTAGGCAGGCCTTGAATTCACAGTGATCCTCTATTTCTGCCTATGATGTTCTGGGATTAAAGGTGTGCCCTACTGTGCCTGGCTTTTGCTTAAAACTTTTAAATAAATTTGACTGTTTTTCTTGGACAGTACTTAAAATTTAATAAATTATTTTCAAGCACCTAAACAACTCTTGCAAGGAAAAAAAATGTGAGGAGCAGTTAAGACACAAGATGTTGAACTCTGATTTCCATACATATACACATATGTGCATATGCACCCACACATACACACATGGCCAGACGGGTGAATAAACAACACACACATTCACAAAAAGATCAGCTTTACCTCAGCTCACAGTAGTAAGACTTGCCAAGTTCTCTGTTCTGACTGTACCATTATCTTAAAAACTGGCTGAAAACAAACAACAACAACAAAAAACACTTACCTAGGGTTTCAATTTTAATTTGTTTAAAAAAATTTTAAATTTACTTTAATTAACACATAATAATGATTCCAACTTATAGGATACAGTATGACAGTTGTGTTTTGTAATTTGTATGCATGTGTGTTTATGTGCCATTGGGCCTTGTGTATGCTAAGCACTGACTATACCCTGAACTATTCTCCAACCACTTTTAATTCTTCTAAGTGGTATTAACTATAATACTATCATTATTTTACTGACAGAATGGTGCCATTATTGTTCTGGACTATTTAATTATGAATATATCTTTGACATATTGTTGTAGGAAAAGATGAGTATTAATTCTCTGGTATGGATATCCAGCAGTCATTTCTTGGATGCATTCCATGAGAAGGTTGAACCCAGAGCCTCGCCCATGTTAAGCAAATGTTCCACTTCCAAGTTATACCCCCATCCTAGTGTAATTATGTATATGTAATAATAATTACATGGCTAATACTGTTCTGTGCTGACTATATTCAAACCTGCATAATGTACATAAAATCAAGTTTGTAATTGAATGAGTTTGAAATTATTCTTTGTCAAGCATTATACACTTAGATAAGAAACCCTAAACTCTATTACCACATCCATGATCATATTTGTTGATTTTAGATGGCAGTCAGAGGGACACTAGCAGATAGCATGAAAGATACCAGGTGGAGATTTTGTGAACTTTTGAGTGAGCTCAGAATTCCTTCAAGGAGTCTGAGTAGAGGTGTGATACCACATGACATCTCTGAACCAGAAGAGTGTTCTGCTGTGTTGAAGACAAATGAAATTTGAGGATGTAGAGGAGACCTGTTAGCAGGCTCTGATTTGATTAGGCAAGAGATAATAAGTTGAAACAGGAAAGTAATAAGAAATGGTTGGATTCTGAATGTTTTGAAGGTAGAGGTTATGGGATTTGGAATATATGAGAAATACAGTCATTACTTCCCAAGAGGTTTTTTTTTTTTTTCTTTCATTTTTCTGAGGTAGGGCCTTACTGTAGCTCAAGCTGAACTGAGTTCACTATGTAGTCTCAGAATGAAGAGTTTGTATTTTTATTTTTGTTTGAACTATTGGAAGGATCGAATTGTCAGTTATTTTCTGTCTGAGCCCATCTACTACTTTGATCAGATGTGTGACCAAGACATGGAGTTCAGAAAAGGTATTGAACTTGTTATGTTGGAGATACTTACCCAAGTTAAGATGCCCCATGAGCAAGGGTGGTCGAGTGCAGAAACTGTGAGCTTTGGAGTCCGTTCATGAGCCAAGTCAGCAGGTGTTGAACAGCACAATTAAAAGCAGAGCAGATGCTGGCGGGTACAAGACATGACATTGGCTGAGCTGCACTGCCAAGATGAGGGTCCTGCAAGGTTAAGGAAGGCATGAGGATAGACCCGAGACCCATAAGACCAGCAGCTATGAAGGAACTGAAGAGGAGATTGTGCTTCGCAGTGGGCAGCTGACTTTCTGGAGGCCCTCTTGAGGAATACGTAGGGAGACTGCTTTAAAGACAGCCATCCCTTGGAGGCTTGGTAATGCAGGCAGATCAAGCAGGTGTACAGGTCACCGGGACCTCCCCCCATGGCAGTTTACTAAGAAGACTTCGATTCTGCTAGCCAAAGAGCACTGTAGCTTGGCAACTGAGTCAGACACTTCAAGCCCTCCCTTCCCTGGACTCGGTCAGTAGAACGGCCCATTGCTGTAATGAATCATGTATATCCACCTTCAGGAATAAAGAACTCTTCTCCATCTGCTAAGAGTGCTTCCAGACAACAGGTCTCAGCTTCCAGGTCTGTAGGGCAGCCTTAGGGAACTAGTATAAGCCCTTTCCCAGAATTAGTTCCTACCCACCTTCCTGGACATGAAGTCAGTAAGAAAAAGTAACTCAACAAGTCCTAGTCCAAGTCATACTGCTTTACTGAGTAAAGATGGAGTCAGCCACGCCTAGCCACAGGAGAGTGTTCCCAGAGTGGATCCTGAGGGTCTGTAAGAGGCACAAAGTATAATATCGCATACACTATTACTAGGAATGAGTAGCTTTAACACCCTGGCAATGACCCCAGAAGACACTGGGGACACAATTAGAAGCACAACGAAGGCCGCGGTGCACACTGCCACACAGAGATGCTGAAGATGCCATACTCTGATGCAGAAACGCGTGAGGACTTGGAAAGAAGCTCCAGTGAATTTACCGTATGATGACTAAGTTCGAAGCAACAAAGAGCACACTGGTGAGAACACACCGTGGTCACTGAGTTTGAATTTGGTGTCTGTGAGGTAATAAACTGACGTTCAGTAATGGCGTTAAAATCCTGGGCTCATAGCTGTGAATGGCTTAGTCTTGAATAATCCAGGCTATCTGGCAGTGCTTGAATCAAGCCACACAGGCACAATCACTGTGATGAACAGTGAGATGCACAGATCTTGTGGGCACGACAACTCCATCCAGACCCCTGCTCTGACCAAACAAGCATCGTGCTTTTCGCAGCAAAAGGCCATATGGCTGAGTTCATTCCAGACCTTCATTAAAAACTCTGTCTGGGCCTGGAGAGATGGCTTAGCAGTTAAGGTGCTTGCTTGTGAAGCCTAAAGACCTATGTTCAACTCTTCAGATCCCAAGTAAGCCAGACAGATGAAATGGTGCATGTGCGAGGTCACATATGTGCACAATGCAGCACACGCACCTGGAGTTAGATTTCATTGGTTGAAGGCCCTGGCATGCCAATTCTCTCTCTCTCTCTCTCTCTAGCTCTCACTCATAAAAAAAAGTCCAGTCTGTTGGGCTTGCCTCAAAGAAAAAAAGAACTCTGTCTGCGAAAGGTCACTCGTGCCAGGAAAATATCTCCTCTACAACTTAGAAACTTCTCTGTCTCAGACCTAAAGCCACTACACCACCATGTGTGCGTGTGTGTGTCTGTGTGTGCATGTGTGTGTGTGTATGATACATGTGCATATGACGTATGTGCTAAGAAAAGGATGGACCTCTGCCTCCCGTGCTCCAGCTGTGGCCTAATCACAGTTACCTTGACTGACCCTTTGTACTTCTTGACTTCACCAATTGGAAAGAAACACCCTATAGGAGTTACAAAATAAGATCTGTTTTGCCATGTTTCTTTAAAAAAAATGCACATGCATGTGTGTGTAGGTGTATGAGTACACCAGGGTCACTTGCCATTGCAAATGAATACATGCACCACTTTGTGCATCTGACTTTTTACATGGGTACTGGGGAATCAAACCCAGGCTGGCAGGCTTTACAAGCAAGTGCTTTTAACTGCTGAGCCATCTGTCTCCCCAGCTCCTGCTGTGTCTCTCTTTGACCGTTGCTAGTTGTAGTGGACACCCTGTACAGTTGTAGGGAGTGAGTGGTATACTGCACTCCTAGGCTCATCAGTTGGGGAACATCCTTGACAGATGATTAGGAGTATGCAGAAAGTGCACAGTTCTTGCTGTCAGGTTAGACTGCAGGTTCTCCTACTCTGATAGATTCCAAAGGTCCTGGGGTCAGCTGATCCTCCCATAGGACATGACAGGGATCTGCTCGGGACAGCATCATGGGTTCCATGAGCAAGAAGTAGTCATTACAGATCTTGGTAGGACATCGTATCAAAGCTAATAATACTCTGCAGGAGAATGATTAACGTGTTACCATCTCCCTTTTAAAGCACAAAGCATGTTAGATTTCTCCTTAGAAAAACAGATTTTTCACTACGATGACTTCTTCATACAGGGTATTATAATAATTTCAGTGCTCGCATGGGCTATGTACGCTGGTGCATTGCAGAACATTTCTAGCATCCCTGCTCTCTTCCTACTAGGTGACGGTAGCTCATCCCCTCTAAGTGACAACCAAAAATGTCTCTAGACTTGTGAGTGAGATACACCCAGGCTGACCATACACGCATGGTCCTAGTGTCACGATCTCCCAAACGCTGAATTGTAGGTGTGCACCACCATACTCAGCACACCCCCACCCCTGCCAAGTGCATGTGCCACCACACTCAACATTCTAGCTACTTTTTTTAAAGGTCATCTTATAGATTTCCAGTATTGAAGGAGGTAATTATTTGTATATCTGTATTGCGGGTATTAAAAGTAGGCTTCTGGGCTGGAGAAATGGCTTAGTGGTTAGGGTGCTTACCTGTGAAACCTAAGGACCCAGGTTTGATTCCCTAGGGCCCATGTAAACCAGATGCACAAGGTGGTGCATGCTTCTGGAGTTCCTTTGCAGTGGCTGGAGGCCCTGGCATGCACATTTTCTATCCGCCCCCCCCCCCACACTCCCTCTTTCAGTCTCTCTCAAATAAAAAAAAGTAAAACAAATGTTTTTTTTTAAAATAAAACAGCAGGTTTCTGAAATGAATACAAACCACCCAGAAAGAAAGTATGTCCACAAATATATATAGCTTTGCTTAAATTAAAAAAAAAATATTTATTTGAGAGAGAGTGAGAGGGAATGGGTACACCAGGACCTCTTGCCATTGCAAACAAACTCGTGTGTCCAGCTGACTTTACCTTCTGGAGAATCAAACCCTCACCATTAGGCTTTGCAAGCAAGTGCCTTTAACTGCTGAGCCATCTGTCCAGCCCTTTTTTGTATTTAGAAATTTGAAAAAATAACCCTCTACAAGTTACTACTCATGTGATTTTATGCATGACCATTAACATAATCACAGATACATTGTTACTCTTAAGTACTGGGTGTCTGAAGGACACAAAACCTTGACAACAGTCCATTGAGGAAAGAAAGACACTGAGAACTACACTGCAAAGAGAGCCACTGGAAAGTTTCTTGTCAATTTGTCTAGTTTAAAGTCAAAAGATTTACAATTACAATTTAAATTTAGAGCCTTGTGCTGGAGGAGAATGCATTTTACTGGAAAAGTGGCCGTGTCAAGGTTATTTATTTGAAATTAACTTTTTATTTTATTTTATTTCTTTTCTTTTTCAAGGCAGGGTCTTGCTTTTTTTAAAGTCTGTCTTTTTGGCCACCCTGAGACTACATAGTGAATTCCAGGTCAGCCTGAGCTACAGCAAGACCCTACCTTGGAAAACCAAAAATAAATAAATAAAAACAGGAACAGAAACAAAAAATAGAACAAATTAAAACAGGGCTGGGGATACCATTCAGTGGTTAAAGTACTTCCTTGCAAAGCCTCATACCCTGGCTTTGATTCTCCACTACCCACGTAAAGCCCGATGCACAACGTGGCACATGTGTCTGGAGTTTATTTTGTTTGCAGTGACAAGGGGCCCTGGTGTGCCCATTCCCTCTCTCAAATAAATGAATAAATTTTTTTTTTAAAAAAAAACTATTGGCTGGAGAGATGGCTTAGCAGTTGAGGTGCTTGCCTGTGAAGCCAAGGGACCTGGGTTTGATTCCCCAGAACCCACATAAACTAGATTGCATATGCATCTGGAAGTGTTTGCAGTGGCTACACGCCCTGGCACACCCATTCTCTCTTTCTCCCTCTTTAATAAATAAATATTTTAAAAAATCTGTCTATTTTAAAAAATATTTTTAACATTTTATTTATTTGAGTGAGTGAGAGAGAGGCAGATAGACAATTGGCATGCCAGGGCCTTCAACCACTGCAAACTCCAGACACATGTGCCACCTTGTGCATCTGGCTTTACATGGGTGCTTTGGAATTGAGCCGGGGTTCCTTGGCTTTTTAGACAAGTTCCCTAACCACTAAGCAATCTTTTCAGCCCCAAACGTCTGTCTTTTACAAAGTTTCAGTAGCCATGAAGCGCAGAATTTTCCTAGATGTTAGAAGTCACATGGTTCAAACTGTGGGCTCCTAGCATGTCCCAGTAGTGACCACCAGATGGCAGCAGTGGGCTTTGGCGAAGGGCTCTTGCCTAATACCAGAAAGGCTGAGCTATGGCTGCTTCAAGGAGCCTGGGCCACAGCTTGAACTCTACTGTTAAATGGCCTCTCAAGTGCTAGTTCGTTTGAGAAGTGTTGACGGGGCAGAAGGTGAAAACTAAGAACCAGAGATGTGAGGTGACACAGCCCTTTCCAGTCAAGCTGCAGAACAAACAAGGATTTAAAGGACTGGAGTGGCGTGCTAAACCAGGATTAAACCACTAGCTTTAAATCCCTTCCGCTCTAATCTTTAAACAGCCAAATTCTGCAACTTCTCAGGTACTCTCCAAAAGGGAACCAGGTAATTCCAAAGGCCAGTTTTATTGATAACTGGAATGGCAAGGGAGTTGCAGGGTGCCAGGGGGCGGAGGTAGATGGGTAAAATGGTAAAAGGAAGCCCAGGGAAGTTATTGTTGGCATATCATCTTTGTTAGTAAGTGCGGAACTTGAGTGTCCAATCTGAGTATTTATCTCTCACCACTTTTGCTTCAAATAATAAAAAGTCCTGTTCACATATTTGTGGCAATTAGTTTATTGCTTCCACCATATAAATTATTATTTAAAGACTTACTTGATAATTTCCGTTAGGAGAAAGTGTTTAGGTTCCATGGGGATAAAAATATCATTTTATTACAACGTTTGAAAGCTAAGTTTCCCACAGCTAGAAGACCCTTAACTTCATTAGATTTACACACCCAAGGGTAAGATGGCAAATTATAAACTCCCTCGCTGTGACTCAGTGAGAATACCTGGTAGTAAAGGAGAGACTTTATTCCACAGATACAGAAGAACTGGGACCCATTAAAAGTGTTAGAACAGATTCTCTCTCTCTCTCTCTTTTTTAAAGCACTACAAACAGATGTACAAGGGGAAAACAAAACAAAACAAAACACCTCACGCCCCCAGCGCAGGGTGAGGGCCAGCCTGGCCAGCAAAGCCAGACGTGTCCTGTGAACCGCAGCCTTGTTCCCGCCGCTCTTCAATGCAGTGGATAGGCATGGGCTTACAGTGAGTCCTCGTGGCTTGTCAGCACTGGAGACCGGGTGGCACTTTGACACTGAACTTGTCTGGGTTCTGGCAATGAAACTGACAACTCAAGGACCCTAGGGACAATCTTGCAGCGAGTGGATGGAAGAGGGCCACGAGAGGGAAAGTCAGCCATCACACTGAGACTCTTGAGCAGCCGGGGACTTGAGCTACAGAAGGGATGATAATCAGTGCCCTACTCTCTGGCAAGGAGCAGGCTGAACGGACAGTGTGTCGCCACGTGGAACTGGGAACTTTGAGCTCAGGTCTAATGGCCTATTTCCACATCTTCCTACCTCCTGCAGGTGGGGCATTCCTGGGCAGTATCTACATGCACTGAGACTAACCAGGTTCCCTCAGTTCTTCCCCTCCAGTGTGAACTTCAGTGCTGTTTGCGTCTTCCATTCCCCAGTGCACTCAGAATGCTTGGACATGAGCTATCCTGGGGTTCTCTGTAGCCAGTGAGAAGTTGCCCAGCCCACAGACTGCAAAACTTATGCACCAGTGTGAATCCTGTTACATAAGGAAAACAAGCTCCTGAAGTGAATGTAGCCATGTAGGCGACACCTGACCCTTCACTGGCTTGACCCTCAGCCCACTACCACAGCCTGGAGGAATGACAGTAGACTCCAGTTACAACTGTCACCATATTCCAGCTGGAAGATTCCAATATTAAAGGACCTAGAAAGTCATCTGTTCAATTCCTTTCAAAATTGCCCCCCTCCCTGGAAGATGGCAGGAGGTGTCTCTGGGCCTAGGGCAGGCAGGCCCCTAAGGCTGAATGCCTCTGCTAGACCATGTAAGGAAACTCATCCCACAGAATGGACCTTTTCCTGACCTTAAGTCCTTTTATAATTGTCTCAAAACAAAATTATGAACTCAGGATTTAGCAAGAATTTTGTTATCTTCTCAGCGGCTAGTCTTGATTATTTATTTATTTTTAGTTTTGGGTTTTTCTGAGGTAGGGTCTCACTCTAGTCCAGGCTGACCTGACACTCACTCTGTACTCACAGGCTGGCGTGGAACTCACAGCGATCCTCCTACCTCGGCATCTCAAGTGCTGGGATTAAAGTTGTGCACCACCACCCCTGACCAATTTTTTTTTTTTTCAGCCACTTTCTCTGATGAAATGCAGCTTTCTACAGGTCAGCTCCATGGCATGGGATGCAGAGACTGCTCTGAAGTCCTTAGGATGTGGCTGTCCTGCTGGACTTCTCCAGGGAGAAAAACAGAAAAATCTGACATGGGTGTCTGCTGAAGTTCACTTAGTTATAAAGAAACCATTCTACAGTTAGAAGGAATTTGAAGCCGGTGCCTATTAGGTTGTGGTCATTGTGAATTCTTTCTGTTTTGCTCCAAGCAAGTAAACAAAACAAATATTAAGAATGACTAGTTTCTTCCCCTCTTCCTCCTTCTCCTCCTCCTTCTTCTTTTTAAAATGTCTTCCAGTTTGGGTGTCACTATAATCAGCACACCTGACACTGCAGCAGGGAATTCCAAATACTCACTGTTATTTGAAATGAAGGAGATAGTAAGAAGTTACATATAGCTAAGTCCTGGCTCATCTATGACACAGGTTTCGCAGACGAGAACATCACCTTGGATAGGACAAGGAGGTATCAAGACAGCATGCCAATGCTCACTTCGTGTGAATGAAACCATGGCAGTGTGTGTACACATAACATTTCTACAAGTGAAAAGGCACATTTTATTGATGTTTGTTTTCATTCTTCTAAGGAAGGACTAGCTTGCACTGTAAATGTATACTTGCATTTAGTTGAGAGTGCTAAAAATAAAAAGAAGGGCTGAAGAGATGGCTTAGTGGTTAAGGTGTTTGCCTGCAAAGCCAAAGGACCCAGGTTTGATTCTCCAGTAACCACGTAAGACAGATGTCAAATCTCATAATCTACTTTTAGAATTTTATTTCATTTATTTATTTATTAAATTTAGAGAGACTTTATTGGATTAAGAGAAGGAAAGAAGAGAGAATATGACAAGCTTTTACCCATGAGGAGGCAGGAGAAGGTAGAGCCCCTACATTTTTAAGTTGGTAATGAGATCTTACTTCTTGTTCTTTTATATTCCCCTTCTTTATAATCTTCTCCTTTCCTCCCTTGTATCCTCCCTTATATTGTCTCTTCTTACCTTCCTCAGCCCCCTTATTCTATCCCTCAGTATTAACTGTTTTCTATGGTGGTTGGTTGGCTTTAATTGATTTCATTACGTTTATATATTGGCTTTTGCTGTGGTGTTGATGTTGCTAATGGCAATTTGTTTTCTCTTCTCTGAGTGGTACTGGGGATGGAGTATTCAAAAGAAGGCTGCTTCTTAAGATGTCTCCAAATAAAATCATCCCAACACATGCACACACTGCAAGACAGAAACACAAGGAACATGGAAAACATTAAGGGAACATGACTCCCCCAGAGAGCTCACTGTGCCTCATGACTCCATGCCTGCTTTGCCCCAGTGAAATGCCAGAGCCTGTTTTGTTTTGTTTTAATACTTTAGTAAAGGCATTTATTTATTTACTTATTTTATTAAGTAGATACTTTTTGTGGACACATAATGTGTTGGTATCATCACTTCCCTCCTCCTGTCCCCATTCAGCTGAGGGCCCTCCTCAGTGGGCTTGATGGTGTTCACCATGGGGTTGTGAGTGAGTGGTGAGAGCAGCAGTCAGTCATTATGGGGAGGCCATGTCTCTGGACAGTCCCTCCCACCCTGTAATCTTCCTGACCCCCTTCCACTGAGCTGAGCTGTGATGGGCACGTTTTAAATCTACTTTAGTACCCTGACATAGTGGGAGCAGGGTTTTCTCATATCAGCTAAAGTTTAATCACAGATCCAGAATCCCAGTTGTAAAGGCTCATTTTGGATACTCGGGTATTGATTTGAAAACAGATTTATATACTTGTCATTAGTTCATCAAATCTCCTGTTGAGAATAATTGACAGAAGCGTTAATACAACCAAGTAAACAAGAAAGGCACATGTTCCCTCTGAACTGAGTGCTCAGTTTTGGCTGCACGATGAGTGCTGCTAATTTGGCCGCCAGTCAATAATATTCCGTTCTCCTAGCTAAAGGTTGGACCTTTCTCATCATGTTAGTTCGTAATCTGTGAGGAAATCTCTGCACTTCAAGTGGAAAATGGTTGGTTTCCCCATAATGAAAACAAATGGGAATAAAGAATCCAAGGAAGAGAATGCTAAATCATACACAAGAAACATGAGAAAACAGTAATATGTACTTAACGTAAGGAATTATTGATATTAAAGCTGTGAGTTTTAATAAAATTATAAGAAAAGCAGTATGAAAATTATTGCTGAAACAGACTACAAGGAGTATAAAACAATTATAGCAACAGAAATTAATGGAAATCTAAATTATATCTTGGATATTTTAAAAGAAACTTGAATTTTTATTCTACTATTAAAATTTTGTGTGTTTGTAACCTTCCTCCACAATTCATAAGATCTTTAGAACACCTCAGTTACCCATAGATTTTTTTCCCTCCTGGTTTCAATGTAAAAGATGTGATATTTCAATGCTAACTACATTTACAAGTAGAATTAATTTCCAAGTAGAGGATATATATTATATTATTGCTATCTTATATTACATATGTTATCATGGCTTTAACCGTTGTTGTCTTAAGATTATCCTCTCATGTTAGAATACCTTTCAGATTTATGATTATTAACATGTGTGGACTGGGAGCCATGTCAAATATTTGAGATTTCCCAATTCATGGACTTTGGTTTCCTGTTTTGCTATTGACCATGGCAGATTAAAAAAAAATTGCAATTCTTTCAGAAAGATAGACTTTGAAATAAGAATTGAATGTATTCATTTTTTTTTATTTTAAAGCACAAAAATTCACCTGAATTATTTTGTGTGTTTTAGACTTTGTCAACCTGCTTTCTTTGATGAACTCCTGTATTCCCTATGAATACAGTGGGACAGACAAACTTGCTCATAATTTTTCATTTATCTGTCCTAGGAATTTTTCCAAGGAAGACTGGTTCGCTTAGCTTTGCAAGGAAATTTTTTTTTTTTTAAAGAGGAAATTTTCAGTCAGCATATTCTTCCCATTTACTATGAGTTTGCCAAGTTCTAACTTACTAAGTAATTATGTTTAGCTATCGGCAGTGCAAAAACAAAACAAAGCAAAAAAAAAAAACATGGGTTAGTATTTGCTGTACAAACTTAACAGCTTTGTTTGATTAGTTATTATTTTTGCTCTTTTCCTGCCCTGCCCACGTCCCCATCTCCCCATGTCGGCCTCACTGTCTGACGGCTTGCGCTCTTCCCCTCACTTGCCACTAGAAAGGCGCGAACAGACATAGGGTTTGTTTAATTTCCAACCAATTACAGAATAGTCTTTTCCCTGAAGAATAAGTGGCTTAAGGGGAGAAAGTACACAGAAACAAAGCAAGTTCATCCTGTGCCACTCCACTGAACTTGATGACACCCTTTTTCAGAAACCAGTCTGGGCTAGAACCGCTGGGAATAGACACCTCTGCAAGGGACTGATGGCGGATCAACGACCACATTTTACTTATTACATGACATAAAAAGAGAACTGTATTTGTGTTTCCAGGTAATGTTTTCGGATTTTCCTGACAGTAAGTAAAGCTCTGTTGTTTTCTTTATTTGTATTGTGCCAAATATGTGGGTGGGACACTGCTAAAATCAATTTATCAGATGTTCCCCGATATTTACTTGTATGTTTATGTTGGAAGTTTAATAACTAACCTTTTCTCTTTTTTAAAAAACGTATTTCTACTCTGTGATCCAAGTTACTGAGTGACTTCTGAATTCACAAAACATAGAAAATGGAGCATTCCTTTTTATGTTAGAATCAAGTATCCAGTAATTTGAGTCTGGCTGAATATTCCCATAGTCTTATTCTTGGGTTAAAAGTCTTTCATTTAGCCGGGCGTGGTGGCACACGTCTTTAATCCCAGCACTCGGGAGGCAGAGGTAGGAGGATCGCCCTGAGTTTGAGGCCACCCTGAGACTCCATAGTGAATTCCAGGTCAGCCTGGGCTAGAATGAGACCCTACCTCGAAAAACCAAAACCAATAACAAACAAAAACAAGTCTTTCACTTAAATTTCTTTCACTTTAATCCAAAAGTAAACACTATAAAAATATTTCATTAGGGGTGTGTCTAAAGAACATAATTTACCATTCAGATTAACTTAAGAAATCAGATTTCGTATACCAATTTGATGGTTCTGGGATTTGTAATAAACTTCAAGGAATAAGAAATGACTATTTAGGATGAAATAAATTGCTGTACTCACAATATTGATTAGTACAAAAGGTTTAAAATATAAAGTTATGATATATATATGTGCGTATACACACACACACACATATATATATATATGTATGTATATATATATATATATATATATATATATATATATATATATATATATAAAGTTAAAGTCTGAAACCTAATCTTAGTTTTTGCTCTATAATGGTGTTTGTTATTGTCAGAGTATCATAACAACTGCTCTATCCCCCACTATCACCCACTCCTGCCAGTAGGTTCAAATGAATAGACTTGAGCTAAAATTTAGTGATGAATTATTGTAATAATATTTTACATCATTTGATTACAGTTTATTTATTTATTTATTTATTTATTTATGAGAGAGAGAATGGGCACACCAAGAACTCCAGCCATGGCAAACAAACTCCAGATGCATGTACCACCATGTGCATCTGGCTTACATGGGTTCTGGGGAATCAAACCTGGGTTCTTAGGGCTTTGCAGGCAAGCGCCTTAGCTAATAAGCAATCTCTCCAACCCTTGATTACAGTTTATTTATTTATTTGTTTATTTAAGAGAGAGAGAGAGAGAGAGAGAGAGAAAGAGGCAGATAGAGATAGAGAAAGAGAGAGAAAATGGATGTGTCTGGGCCTCCAGCCACTGCAAACAAACTCAAGACTCATGCACCACCTTGTGCAGCTGGCTTACATGGGTCCGGGGAAATCAAACCTGGGTCCTTTGGCTTTGCAGGCAAGTGCCTTAACTGTTAAGCCAGCTCTCCAGCCCTGATTACAATTTTTTTTATTTTTTTGGTTTTTCGAGGTAGGGTCTCACTCTAGCCCAGGCTGACCTGGAATTCACTATGGAGTCTCAGGGTGGCCTCGAACTTATGGCAATCCTCCTACCTCTGCCCCCGAGTGCTGGGATTAAAGACAATTTTTAAGAGTAGTAAATATTTTACTTAAATACATTCTCATGGGTTTTTGTAATTATATTTTCCTGGTTGACTATTCATTTTCCATTTCTTGAGCAGGTGAAATGAGTATGAAAGAGATTAGTCTGTATCAGCAAACCAAAGCCCTTCTACACAAGAATTTTCTTCAGAAATGGAGAATGAAAAGAGAAAGCTTGTTGGTATGTCTGAACATTCTAGAGTTAATGCCCCCTTTTCATTGTTTTATGATTTCATATGGTATATTTTAAATGGGAAAAAAACTTGATTCATCAATTTTGAGGGTTTTTTCCTAGTTATATTTGTTTAACTGAGAGGCTCATAATATTCTTGAACAAAAACATAGAATTGTGAAGACTGAAAGTTTTTATTTACATTGTTACATAGAAATCAAGTGAAAATCTAATTACATGGTAAATTGTAACAACTGATAAAACTTCACACATTCCACATTTGGAACCAAGACGTAAGTTGAGAAATTTTAATTTTGTTGTCTTATATCCAAGTCTATTAACTTACTACATAGTGATTATATCCAAAAATTATGAAAGAGTATCACATCTTGCAGTAGGCAGATGTGTTTAGTGCAGGTGACTAGTACCGGGTTTAGCTCTTACTACGTTCAGTCTAAAGGTCAGGAAGAGAAGAAAAGTGAGTAGAGTGGGTGGAGGAATCTTCCCTGGACATTCAGGGAACCTGGACTTCATCTAGCGACTCCGCCATCTCTCCAGACCCTGGTGAACTCTTCGCAACCCTCTGCATATTCCATCAGAAGACCAGGAAAAAAGAACAAAGACACAAACTGTATAGCAGCTTGGGTGAATTTCCATAAAACGAGTCTGGAAGTGACACATATTGTGTCTGCCCATTTCTTATTGGCCAACTCTCAACCATCTAATCCCATGAACATCTTAGGAATGTATCCAGTTTTGTATCAAAGGGGACATTATTGCTGTTGGGGGTTTACTAGCGAGTCTCTACCATGGTTTCTTCTTATTTTCTGTTATTTCTAATGCAAATGTATGCCAAATAACAAAAATAGTGTGATTTGCCAACACAAATTCTAGATTCTAGAATTGAGTCCTCAAGCTAGAGATTCTTATACCATCATGCATTTTTTTTTAATTGCTAGATGGCTTCTTAGGTCATTCATGACTTCATACAAAATTTTAGTTCTAGCAAGATGAAAATGAGGCATGTGGCTGCCAACTCATCACCTATAATTTGGTGATCATCTTGCCCAAAACAGTGAACAGCAGAAAAACATCAGCTATATGGAAAAATTGGGATTTGATTTTAAAAGTTAACTAACACAGAGAGAAAATTACCTAAACTCATTCTTGTCTTTTTAAACAAATATCTTGTAGGAGTGGGGTCTCCCGATACTTATAGGACTGTATATGGGCCTGATATCAAACATCAATGAAAACATAAGGCTTCCTGAACTACCTCCTCAGGATCTGGGAAGGGTAGATAAATTTAATACCTCCTCTGCAATGATCGTATATACACCCATCTCCAACACAACCCAACAGATAATGAATAAAACAGTATTTGCCTCCTTTATGAAAGGTAAGTGCACTGATGGCAAGAAAGAATTAGTCTTGTGGGTTTATGGTTTTCTATAAGAGGTGTACATGCTAGTTTGAAGTTACAGTGAACATTCTCCTAAAGAATTCTAGTGTCAAGGGGGTTAGGATGGTACTCAGTGGATAAAGATTCTTGATTGCAAAACCTGCCAATATAGGTTCAATCCCCAAGTTCAATTCATGTAAGTCAAATGTGAAAATTGGCACAAGTGTTTAAAGTGACAAGAGGCCTTGATGTGTCCAACCCTACATACACACATGCAAATAAATAAATATATAATTTAAAAAAATTCAGCGTCAAGATGACATACAGTTTAGTTACTTTTATCTTCTTTCAATTACTCTTTTAAATGCTTTTAGCTTGATGGAGGTTCAGTTTAGTGGCTGGTGGTTATTTCTATTGGAATATAATAAAAAAAAAAGATTTATAGTTTCAGTTTGCCAAGTAGTGATTAGGACAAACATAGCCATTGCTAAATGTGCATGTTTTTATTATGGCTATGAAATGATAAGGATTTACAGCATAGGAAATAAATATAAACAAAGATCAAGTCATGTTTATTCAATATGAGTTTCTAAGCATGCACATTCAGGATGAACCATCTGAAGGTCATTCTTTCCTGCTTATAATGTAATATGCAAACACACTTAAAGTAGTCATTTTCAACTAGGATTATTATGTGATTAAAATAAAGAACATGCATATCTCATTCATGAGAAAGGGTATATAGTGTGCCTATTTACTCTTTAGTGTTGAATTTCTAACCAGTGAAATTTATTGCTGTTAGAAAAAGAGTCTTTGTTATCTTGGTTCCTATATTAGACAAAGGTTGTGAAAATTGTTCTCAATTTAGTAAATCTGAAACTTGGAATCCTAAGAACAGGGTTAGTAAAGGCAACATTTACTTCTATTTTCTTTTATTATCATTCTCTTATATTTACTCCAGCATATTGGATTTTTCTACCTGGGCTTATCTTAACACTTGCCATTATTAAAACACTTAATTCACATGCGCAGTTCCTGATTATGGGGATTCTAAGGAGTGAAATACAATTTCCCATCTTGGCTTTTAGTTTATTTAAGTGGAAAATTATTTCAGTTTAAGTCTAATAAGATGTATTATGACATAGTTGAATATCACATTTTGTTTTGATGAAACTCTGTAGCAGTTTGGCACCTGTGTTTTATGTTGTGATTCACAGAAGCAACGATCATTGGGGCACCAAATAACACGCACATGGATAAACTACTTCTGGAGAACTTCCCGCATGCCATGGGGGTCATATTTCAGGACGCTTTCTCTTATAAACTAAAGCTGTTCCTGGGATATGGAATTCCATTCTTTAAAGAAGAAAGTTTACCAGGTGACTTTTCATATCAAATCTCATTGTTCTTATTTTTCAGCACCAGGAACAGGTAGGAATGAGCAACACATGTTTCAGTGATACTTGAGGCCATAGGATTATACTTCATTGCTCATCTTGCTCTGACATTCATAGTAGATTCCTACAAGCAAGCACTGTAGATAATTCTACATCCGTCTGTCGTGCTCACAGAGGTGTCAGGACTGATGTTCCCCAGTGTCAGAAGAGATCTCGGCTGAGTAGGACAGATAGGAATCTGTCAGTCAAGGATAAGAGAGAGGAAAGTGTCTTGTGTCCCCAGAATCCAATTTAACTGTCAATTAGAAAAGTGTCATTCAAATTAATCTCAGAGGAGTGAGGATTTAGAGACATTGTGTCTCATTGATTCGGGTAAGTGGATCTGGAAAAGTAGAAGTGGGCTGTGATTGGAGCATGAAGCTGAAGTTCTGTAGGAGTTATACCCTAAGGTAGCTGGCGTGAACCCTAGGTGTGATAGTATAACCATCAGGAAAAGAATGCGATTAGGTTTCCAAGATTATGAAAGCACTCCTGACAGCCCAGGGCATAAGTTATGATGGACAGTTCAGGAAGAATGTCATGAAGTCTCCTAGTGAGTGATGATAGTGGAGGCCAGTGAAAGGAAGAAAGGCTAGTGGATGAAAAGACCCCCCTGGGATGCAGCCAGTAGGGCCAGTCCACGTATGGAGTGTGATGCAGCCAGTAGGGCCAGTCTGCCTATGGAGTGCTCTTACTGTTCTTAGCACTCAAGAGTCCTGTGAACAAAACACCAGAGCCTGCTTGCTGTAATCATTCTAATCACGGACGGGAGTTGGGAGGTAACATCATCTACTCAATGAGATGAGAAGGTTAAGAAAGTCAAAGAGGTACTTTAGGTACTCACAGGCAGGAAAACATTATAGGACGGAGTTACTTTAAGACACACAATCAGGATGAAGGGAGCCGGGAGCTCTGTGTCCATCCAGAGGGAGAACATGCCTGGTAAAGAAAGCTCGAGTGTTTGGTAGTTTGCGACATGGCCTTGAGTCCGGTAGGGCTAGAGCAGTTTGCTTTCGTCTTCATTTTCTGACCTTCTTTGAGGTTTATGGTCTTTACTAATACAATTGTCATACAACCATGGCCCTTGGGACTTCGGACAGAATGACTAGTCAAAGACACTCCAGTGCAGGAGTGAAAGCTTTGTTTTTAGACTGAGGCTGGGAAGAGCCCTGAAGCCTCTGAGAACCCAGGTGCTGCCCCTCTGTTCTGTTCCTCCCTCAGCTGGGGGCATAGCCTCCTGTGTCATCAGGTACAGGAGGGCCAGAGCTCTGTGGCCTCCACAGTAGCACCTCGGGCTCCTTCAAAGTGCGTCTCATTAACATCCTAAGCCTCTACCCAGGGGAGTGCATTTTGCTATGAGATGAAGCCAACGTTTTTCTGGACAAGGGTTTCTTCTTGTTGAGGGAAAGTCTCCAGCATTTTGAAGCAGAGCTGGGGAACATGAGGACAGGAGATCAGGTGCGGGAAACTCTTGCCGAAAGCCTTGTCCCTTGTGTCACAGGAAGTTGGTTTGGGTCAGGCAGCTGCTTCTTCCAAATCACACCTTTCACGTCTTAATCCCTCAGTCCCTGTTTCAGAACGATGTTATTAGGGTTCAAGTTTGCTTGCTTGCTTGAGATAGGGTCTTCCTATGTAGCCCAGGCTGGCCTCAAATTCTTTTATTCTCCTGCCTCAGCCTCCTGAGTACTGGGTCTACAGGTGTGAGCTTCCATAACTGACTTCTTAATTGCCTTATAAAGAACTCTCATTTTATTTATTTATGGATTTTCCAGGTAGGGTATCAACCTAGCCTGGCTGACCTGGAATTCACTCTGTATCTCAGGCTGGCCTCAAATTCACAATGATGCTCCTACCTTGGCCTCAGAGTGCTGGGATTAAAGGCGCGTGCCGCCACGCCCAGCACTTTTTTTTTTTTTTTTAAATGTGGTTAAAAGTTCTAGGCTGGAGGCACGGCTCAGAGATTAAAGGCATCTGCTCGCAAAACCTGATGGCAGGAGTTAGATTCCCCAGTGACCACATAAAGCCAACTACAGAAAGTGGCATATGTACCTGGAGTCCACTTGCAGTGTCAAGAGGTCCTGGTGCACCCATACTACCTTCTCTCCTCTCTCTGTCTGCCTCTTTCTCTTTCTCCTTCTCTCTCTCAAATAACTAAATAAGAATATTTTTTAAAGTTCTAACTGGTAGACTCTCTTCTTTATTATTTTCTGTCTGATTTCTGTTCCTTTTTCTCCAAGTGCTCTCATCTCATAACGGTGGGTGTGCTTCTCTGTGCTCACAGCTCATTGCTGGAATCTATACAGTGGCTTTTCCTGCACATTGACCACATACTGGACCAGAGGATTTGTGACTTTACAGTCTGTCCTTAACGCGGCCATTATAGAAGTAAGTGCTCAGTTGTGAAGGTCTCTCGCTTGCTGCAAACTCATCCCAGAGGCATCATCAGCATCTTAACGAAAGATGGATGTCTCTGTCCACTTGTGCTGCAGTTGCTAAAACAGCAAGGGTGGGGAGAGTGGGTCGTCCGTACAGAACAGGAAGTCATTTTCACAGTTGTGAAGTCTGGGGAGCAGATGATGAAGGTGTGGCCAGTTCAGAGCCCAGTGAAGGCTTATGCCTACCGTTGTCACCATCTAGGATTCTTCACATGGCATGAACAATGTCAGAGAAAAAACAAAACAAAACCCCAACCAGCCAAACAAGCAAACAAGACACTGTGTCCTCACCCAGCAGAAGAGCAAAAAGGACAAAGGTCTCTTCAGCTAAATTCTTTCCAACCCTTTGATGAGTCACCAATCCATTCATGAGGGTGGTGGCCATGACTGAATCACTTCCCCAAAGGTTCTGCCTCTAATATGGCCACAATGGGGGTGGAGTTTCATTTCAGGGGCCACATTCAAACTGTGGCAATGGCATATCTGTAGATTTTCTTGTTTACATAATGAAGTGGGTCTTTATACAAGGAAGAGACTTTCTTTTTAAGCTGTTAATTCTGATATAGTCCACAAAAAGACTGCAGAAACATTGCACCCATTTTCCCCTAATGGTAGCAACCTATGTTGCTATAGTATAGTGTTGCTATTACTGTATCACTATAGCATGATACTATATTGTTACCATACTATTATATATTATATAGTGTGTACTATATAATATATACTAAATAGTATAGTACACACTATATAATATATACTAAACCATTGCTATAGTACACAACAATACTAGAATTGACAGTAGTAAAATTTATGACAGATTTTCAGATTTCACAAATTTATATTCTTTAAATATAATTTCTTTAAAATATATGTGTGTGTGTGTGTGTGTGTGTGTGTACATGTGCCAGGGTCTCTTAATACTGCAAATGAATGCCAGATACTTGTGCTCCTTTTTACACCTGGATTATGTGGTGCTGGGGAATCAAACCTGGGTCTGCAGTCTGTGCAAGCAAGTGCCATCTCCCAAGCCTTAAGTAATTTCTGTTTGTTTATAATCTCTTTCTTCAGATCACAACAAATCACTCTGTGATGGAGGAGCTGACATCAGTTACTGCCATAAATATGAAGACATTACCTTTTATTTCTAAAGACCTTCTTCAAAATGAAATTTTTATTTTACTCTGCTTGCTTTATTTCTCCTCTGTTATATATTTTGTATCACTAAATGTTACAAAAGAGAGAAAACAGCATAAAGATTTGATGACAATGATGGGTCTACAAAATTCAGCATTTTGGTGAGTAATTCAAGTGTGGGAATCATAAAGCAATGGAAATGTTACACTGTTAGAACACCATGATTCAAACTGGAACCACTGCGTATTTTTTACCTTCGTGCTGCTGGGACAAAATACCTGACAAAAATCAGTTTAAGGGAGTAAGGGCTTATTTCAGCTCGAAGTTCAGGTCCGTCACGGCAGGAACGCATGTGACTAGAGCCGAGGCAGCTGCTCAGATCCAGCAACAACAGCAAGGAAGTGGAGAGAGGAACACTGATGCTCAGGCAACTTTCCCCTTTCTTTCTCTTTCCTTCTTTCCTTCTTTCCTTTTCTTTTCCTTTCTTTTCTTCTCTTTTCTTTTCTTTTTTTTTTTTTTTTTTTTTTGAGGTAGGGTCTCACTCTAGCCCAGGCTGACCAGGAATTCACTATGTAGTATCAGGTGGCCTTGAACTCACGGCGATCTTCCACCCTCTGCCTCCCAAGTGCTGGGATTAAAGGCGTGTGTCCTGCTAGCTTTCTCCTTTCTATACAGCCCAGGACCCCATGTGTTACAGTCAGGTGGTTTGCATTGCTGGTAGAAATCACCCAACCAAGAGCAGCTTGTGGGAATTTTAAAAACTGGTTTATTTTGGATTACAGGCTTGAGGGGAAGCTCCACGATGGCAGGGGAAAACGATGGCATGAGCAGAGGGTGAACATCACCCCCAGGCCAACATCAGGTGGACAATAGGAACAGGAGAGTGTGCCAAACACTGGCAAGAGGATACTGGCTATAACACCCATAAACCCGCCGCCAACAATACACTGCCTCCAGGAGGCGTTACTTCCCAAAGCTCCATCAGATGGGAACCTGGCATTCAGAACATCTAAATTAATGGGGAATACCTGAATCAAACCACCACAATCTGCCCCTGGCCCCCATAAACTGATAACCATACATGATGCAAAATGCAATGCATTCAGTTCAACTTTAAAAGTCCCCATAGTTTTATGAATCCTAATGATATACAAACATCCCATAATCCAAGGTTTTTTAACTGAGCCATAATACCAAAAAATCCCCTCAAACCCCATAATGGCACAGAATAAACATTCACACTGCAAAAGATGATATTGGGAATAGCAAAAAATATTCAACCCATACAAGATTTAAAACAACCAGGGCAAACATCAAACTCTGTAGCTCCAGGACCAAAACTTTAGCTAGTGACAAGTCTCTAAATCTGATCATCCTAACCAGCAGCAAGTCTCTGGAGTTCCCATTCTGCCCCTCCAGCTAGGCTACTCACAGTCCTGGAAAACTTCATCCAGCACTGGCAGCTTTCCTTAGCAGATGCCTCATGGTCTCAGCATCTCCAATGGGTCTCCACTGCAATCTGTGGTGCATCCACACAGCCCCATGGGGTCTCCATGCAGGCATCCAGCAATCCTGCTACATACTGCCCATGGCCATTTCTAAAACACAAGACCATGTTGCAAACTCAATGACTCTCTCTTTCCTGCATTTTTTATACTCCACAGTACCAGGTAGGGTGCCAATTTGTTAATCCGGGGGGTGGGGAATAAAGCTGACTTTGAAGAACCGGACACTCCTTGAGCACTCAGGCCCCTTCAAAAGAATCTACATTCTTCCTGTTGTCCCAGCACAGGTCACCTGGCCCAATCTCAAAGGTTGTAATCAGCTGTAGCTGAATAGGCAGCAGTTTTGGCCTAAGTATTTCTTTCTGTCCCATGTCCCTCTGCACATACCAGTCTGTTTCTACACAAAGTAACCCTCAGGACACAGGCATAACAGCAAGCCTCTCACAAAAACTGACTGAAGCCCAGTCCAGGCAAAGCTCTTTCTCACTCTCATAAGCCAAACCTCCAGTCCATCATTCTTACTGCATTCAGGTCTTTCCACTCTGACCAAAATAGTCCATCAAGCTGTACTTACAGCACTGCAAGGTGTCTCTGAGGCCAAGGTCTCAAATCCTTCCACATTCCTGTTGAAATTCAGCTCCAACAGGCCAAAGCCACACTGTCAGGTGTCTAGCAGCAATCCCACTCCTCGGTACCACTTTACTGTTGCAGTCAGGTTCATATTGCTGGTGGAAATCACCCAACCAAAAGCAGCTTGTGGGGGAATAAAATGGTTTATTTTGGCTTACAGGCTCAAGAGGAAGCTCCATGATGGCAGGAGAAAATGATGGCATGAGCAAAGGGTGGACATCACCCAATGGCCAATATCAGGTGCACAATAGGAACCAAACACTGGCAAGGGGAAACTGGCTATAATACCCATGAGCCTGCCCCCAACAACACACTGCCTCCAGGAGGCATTAATTCTTAAATCTTCATCAGCTGGGAACCTAGCATTCAGAATACTTAAGTTTATGGGGGACACCTGAATAAAACCAGCACATGGAAAAGTGTTGCCCACAGTTAAGGTGGGTTTTTCCTACCTCACTTAATTTAATCAAGATGATCCCTCACCTGTGTGCCTGGCGGCTAACTTAATCTACATAATCCCTCCCTGGTGATTGCAGGTTGACGCTCACTATGAATCATCACACATAGGCTACCATTGCTTTTGTTTCTGACTCCTTCATTTAGCATTTGTTAAATGTTATGATAAAAATAATCACTAAAAGTTGCTGAATACTATTGTCTGGGCTAGCCCTGTGATGGACACACTATTCCCTTACTTTGCTAATAAGAAAGTGAAGGTGAAAGAGAAGAGAGGTGCCCAGGGTCAGGTGAATATGAGTGCCGGGGCTGGGCTCCACCCAAGGTATCCTGATTCTCCTGCTTGATCTCAGTTGTCAGCTGATTGCTCTCAGCTGCCTCGTGTTGAAAGAACAGTCCTATAACTGTTAAGTTGCATTCGTGGGCTCCGCCATCAGATACACACACACACACACACACACACACACACACACAAACTTATGTAGATACCATCTGTTAGAGTTGAATAAAATAGCCTCTGCAATGTGTTCAGCTAGTGTGTAACATAGGCTGCTGGGTAGGAAGGGCTTAACAAATATATTTGCTTGATAAGTTAATACTCATATCTTTCCCCATCACACAAATAATTTAAGGTGACTTTGAAATACATGCATACATATAAATATATAGACATGTGTATATAATCTACTCTTCTATTTGTATCCTAATGTCCATGGGCAGAAGAACACTAGGATATATTGATATGGTGAAATATTATAGAGCAGTATATAAATTGTTAAGGTTGGTTGACAAAGACGAGTTACAGAATAACATATACAGTTCCATACTGTGCATACAATAATCATAGTATATTTTTATAGTGGATAAATGCAGTCCTGACTCTGAGCCTTCAGGTACCAGCATGGCCACACTGTCCCTTCTGGTCCCTTAATTGTGACATTGTTTCCTATTGGCTTGTACTCATATTCAGTGTCTACCACCACCTCTGGTCAGGCAATCAGAACGCATGAGAATCACAAGAAGTACATTTACAAAAGCAGCTACTGGAGAGGAGAGGAGGCTTAGACGTTTGAATCCCCAGCACCCATGTAAAGCCAGATGCAAAAGTGGCACATGCATCTGGACTTTGTTTCCAGTGGCAGGAGGCCATGGTGTGCCTATTTTCTGCCTCACTGCTTGCAAATAAATTAATATATTTTTTTGATTTTTCGAGGTAGGGTTTCACTCTAGCCCAGGCTGACCTGGAATTCACTATGGAGTCTCAGGGTGGCCTCGAACTCACGGCGATCCTCCTACCTCTGCCTCCTGAGTGCTGGGATTAAAGGCATGCACCACCACGCCCGGCAATAAAAATATTTTTAAAGAATAGCAGTTACTGTAGTGGTGGAAAGATGGAGAATCATAATGAGGAAGCAGACTCACAGGTTTCTCCTGTATTTTCAATATTATAGCTCACACTCTAGGCTGCAGGTACTAGGGCAATCATAGTGTTCCTTAGGTGTTTGGTGTTTTCACATATTTAAAATATTTTTTAAATGAAGCTGAACTATTTACATATATATATATATATATATATATATATATATATATATATATATATTGTCTCTTCTAGGCTGTCATGGGGCTTGATCTATGCTGGAGTCATCTTCATTACTTCCATCGTCATCACAGTTGTTATAACAGCTACTCAGATCATAGTCATGACTGGTTTCATGGTCATATTTACTCTCTTTTTCTTATATGGTTTATCCCTGGTAAGTTTATGCATGTATTGTCACCTTCTACAACGTAGGTCTTAGCTCCTTGCAGCAAAGATTGAAGTCCTGGTCAGTGAGTAAGGCACCTTTGTCATGACCACTGTGATTACTTGAGAAGATTGCCACAGATGTGAGACAATGACCTAGGCTTCACTGTGTCATCTCAGGATGGCTTTGAACTCACAGCAGTCCTCCTACCTCTGCCTCCTAAGTGCTGGTATTAAAGCGTACACCACCATGCCAGGCCACGTCTCTCTTTTTGCACAAATGTGTGAATTAATGACATGACACATCAAGAATTAAGAAAGTCATCTGTGCTCTCACTAGTGCTTACTGTATTCATTAACATATATTACTATAGTTCATTCATCCTCTCACTAGTGCTTACTGTATTCATTAACATATATTACTATAGTTCATTCATCCTCTCACTGGTGCTTACTGTATTCATTAACATATATTACTATAGTTCATTCATCCTCTCACTGGTGCTTACTGTATTCATTAACATATATTACTATAGTTCATTCATCCTCTCACTGGTGCTTACTGTATTCATTAACATATATTACTATAGTTCATTCATCCTCTCACTGGTGCTTACTGTATTCATTAACATATATTACTATAGTTCATTCATCCTCTCACTGGTGCTTACTGTATTCATTAACATATATTACTATAGTTCATTCATCCTCTCACTGGTGTTTACTGTATTCATTAACATATATTACTATAGTTCATTCATCCTCTCACTGGTGCTTACTGTATTCATTAACATATATTACTATAGTTCATTCATCCTCTCACTGGTGCTTACTGTATTCATTAACATATATTACTATAGTTCATTCATCCTCTCACTGGTGCTTACTGTATTCATTAACATATATTACTATAGTTCATTCATCCTCTCACTAGTGCTTACTGTATTCATTAACATATATTACTATAGTTCATTCATCCTCTCACTGGTGCTTACTGCAATCATTAACACGTATTACTAGTCAGTGAGACTCACTGTGATGTTTCCATAGATGCCTACATCCTCTGTACTTTGCTCCTCTGCTCTTGAGCCCCTGCTGCCCTTCCCAGTCTCTAAAAGTCCCTCAAGTTTTTAAAGTTCCCTTTACATTTCCATATGGATATTTTTTTGTTTGTTTTATTTTTCAAGGTAGGGTCTCACTCTAGCCCAGGCTGACTTGGAATTCACTATGGAGTCTCAGGCTGGCCTCGAACTCATGGTGATCCTCCTACCTCTGCCTCCCGAGTGCTGGGATTAAAGGCGTGCGCCACCACACCTGGCTCACTTGTATATTTTTAATTTTTAACTTTTTAAAACTTTATTTTATTTTATTTGTTTGAGAGGGAGAGAGAGGAAGAAAGGCAGAGAGAGAGAGGGAGAGAGAGAGAGAGAGGGAGAGAGAGAGGGTGCACCAGGGTCTCCAGCCACTGCAAACAAACTCCAGACGTATGTACCCCCTTGTACATCTGGCTTATGTGGGTCCTGGGGAGTTGAACCTGGGTCCTTTGGCTTTGCAGGCAAACACCTTAACCGCTAGGCCATCTCTCCAGTCCCAATTGGATATTTTTATACACACACGCATGTACACACATACTGTATTTTAATCATATTTCTCCCAACTATGCTCTCTCATATGCCTCTCATTAATAGCCTCCTTTCCCTCCACTAATCCACCTTACATTTTGAGTAAAAGTAGGGCTGCTTGCATGATCTTGGGTAGAAGATTATGTACTGTGGAATGGACACCTTTCCTGTGGCTACACCACTCGTGAACCTGACAACCCTCTCCCAGCAACCCATTTGCTTTCATGAACCACTCTGGAACATTTGAGGTCAGATGGTCCCTCAGTGCTTTCTCTCCCTTCCTTGCCTGACCCCATCTCTAGTGACCACTATTCCACTCTCTACCCTATCCTTGGGTAGAACAAATAAAGATCTTCTTTACAAAAATAAAAGATTGTGAGCAGAACAGGGGCATTGGGCGTTGGTGCTCCATCATTATCTCACTGACAAATTATTAAATCAAAACCTTGTTTTACTGTGCTGTCAGTGGGCCTCAATGCTCGGAATATCCCTCAATGTCTACTCTCTTGCAGATCGCCCTAACATTCCTGATGAGTGTCCTGCTGCAGAAAGCTGGCCTCACCAATCTGATTATGCTCCTGCTGTCCCTTCTGTGGGGGTGTGTGGGGCTCACCGTACTTTACAGGCAGCTTCCTTCACCTCTGGAGTGGATCCTGAGTGTCTTCAGTCCCTTTGCCTTTACCGCTGGAATGGCTCAGGTAAAAGCAGACTTGATCATTGGAGCGTCCGGAAGAAGTTGGTGCCCCAGGTCCTATACGTTCAACACTGCCTTTAAAGGAACATTTTCACATGTAGCATGCAACTTTCCCACTGTAAAGCTACATTTGAAAATGCTAGTACACTACAGAAAAATTAGCACTGATTAGGTAAACAGAAGTAAAACTCTGAGGCATTTTCTTCTATTTTTTTCCCCCTACTTACAGATATTTTCCTTAATTTTAACTTCACATAATGGAGCGTACTGCTAGTTTACTAAAATTGCTGTGTAAACTTATTTCAAAACATTTCATTGCATAAACTATGGTTCAAATATGAACAATGCAGGACACACACAGAGTAACAGACGTCGTAAGGTAAATCAAGGTACTCATGAGCTGGAATAAGAAGTAGAATTTGACATTGACTCTGAATCACCTCTTCATCCTTCCTTGCTTTCCATTACCAGCTAAGTTTGGGTTTCTAAATGTGAATTTTTATGTAAATTGATAGTGTGATATATATCACTTGTATGTAAGTGATAGTATAAAATATTTTTGAATATTTGACCTTTTGAATTCAACTTTATACTGTTAAGTGCCACTCATAGTTTGTTTGTATGGCTAGTGTAGCACTGTATAGTGTTCTGCTGTGTGACTGTAGTGTCAGTTTGTTTATTGATAAATGACAGTACTTAGCGGTGATTGTAATCTATAAGTAATGGTGTTTTTTCTCTCTGTTCCCCTTGATGTGCTTTTGCCCTTCATTTACTTTTGCTTGCCTTACTGCATGGTTGTGGACCTCTAGTACAATACTGAATAGAAATGCAAGCCAAGGAGACGCTTCCAACATTTTGTTATTCAGTCCTCTTTTTTTTTTAACTTTTTTGTTTATTTTTATTTATTTATTTGAGAGTGACAGACAGAGAGAGAAAGAGGCAGATAGAGAGAGAGGAAGAATGGGCGCACCAGGGCCTCCAGCCACTGCAAACGAACTCCAGACGCGCGCGGCCCCTTGTGCATCTGGCTAACGTGGGTCCTGGGGAACTGAGCCTCGAACCGGGGTCCTTAGGCGTCACAGGCAAGCGCTTAACCGCTAAGCCATCTCTCCAGCCCTATTCAGTCCTCTTTTATGTTGGATTTTTGTACATCTCATTTACCAGATTGAGGAAAATTTCTTTTCTTCATAGCTTGTTTAAAGAATTCTTTAATGAGTAGATCATGAATTTTCTTTAGTCTTGAATGCTTTTTCTATTCATTTTAGATTAATTACTTCAATCCTCCCTTTAAATTTTTTATTATTGACAACTTCCATAATTATAGACAATAAACCATGATAATTCGCTCCCACAACCACTTTCCCTTTTACAACTCTACTCTCCATCATATCCCCTCCCCCTCTCCATCAGCCTCTCTTTTATTTTGATGTCATCATCTTTTCTTCCTGTTATGTTGGTCTTGCATAAGTAGGTAGTGCCAGGCACTGTGAGGTCACGCATATCCAAGTCATTTTGTGTCTGGAGGACTGCATTGTAAGGAGTCCTACCCTTCTTTTGGCTCTTACATTCTTTCTACCACCTCTTCCTCAATGGACCCTGAGCCTTGGAAGGTGTGACAGAGATGTCTCAGTGCTGAGCACTCCCCTGTCACTTCTTCTCAGTACTGTGGTGCCTTTTGAGTGATGCCAGATGTCACTGTCATCTGAAAAGAGAAGCTTCCCAAACCAAAAGTGAGAGTAATGTTGTACCATTATATATCGGTATGCACATTAAAGAAAGAGCTTTTGGTAGTATAATATATGCATTTAGCTAGACCCCAGCAGGTGTTATACCCCTAAGAGTCACAACTTCCCCCATCATAGGTTTTCAGTATCAGTCATGTATTCCCTCCCATGGAGTGGGCCTCAAGTCCAGTTAGAGAGTGGCTGTTTTCCTCCATAAAAGACATGCTGCCATTGCACCCATTGGCTCATTTGGCCTGGCTGGCCAAATTTAAAGTTTGCAGTGTCCACTGTTCACCACTGATGATTTCTCTCTCCCATAAGGCTGGATGCAGTGTAGCTTTTTCCAGCTTTCTGTCAGCTGGTCTGCATGGAGGAGGTTTTCAGCTCAGCTCCAGCATTCATTTCCCCTTTCAATCTGAATTATACTTACTGATTTTTGAAATGTTGATCCAGTCTTGCATTCCTAGAATAAACTAAACTTTGTCATGAACATGTTAGCTGTTTAATGTAAAGTAAGAATCTGTATATGACAGGGGAGGAACTGGACTTAGGAGTTGGGCTTAAATGTTGATTTTCGGGTTTGCCATGTGAAATTTTTCTTTACTTTGGCTAAACTACTCAATTTGCTGTGCTTTAATTTCATTACATATAAAATGCAGATACAAAGTAACAAGGCTTACCTGAGAGGGTTAGATAAAGATTAAATAGGATAATATAAAAAGCACAGAAAACAGTGCCTAAAGTAAAGTAGCTATTTCTATTTGGCAAATTGACAAATTATAAATTCAAACCTTTATTTACAGCTATAACTATTAAATGATATATATTCAATTAATTAACATTTTCAAAATTCTTTTTTAAAATTTTTTTGCTGGGCATGGTGGCACATGCCTTTGTGTGAGAGAGAACAAAAGAGAGAGAGAGAGAGTAAAAAGAGAAAGAGAGAGAGAGAGAGAGATTTGGCATGCCAGGGCCTCAGCCACTGAAATTGAATTCCAGATGCATGCACCAGCTTGTGCACATGTGCTACCTTGCACGCTTGTGTCACCTTGTGTGTCTGTCTGGCTTATGTGGGACCTGCAGAGTGAAACATAGGTCCTTAGGTTTCGCAGGCAAGCACCTTAACCACTAAGCAGTCTCTCCAGCCCTCTTATAGTCTTTAAAAAATGTTTTTTATGACAGAGAGAATTATATTGCCACTGCAAGCCAACTCCAGAAACATGCACCACTTTGTATGTCTGGCTTAACATGGCTACTGGGGAATTGAACTCAGGTCAGCAGGCTTTGCAAAGAAGAACCTTTGACCAATTGGCCCCAGTTTCTTATATTAGTTTTTTAAAACATATTTAACTTTTATTTATTTATTTGAGAGAAAGAGAGAGAGAAAGAGGCAGATAGAGAGAGAATCAGTGCACCAGAGCCTCCAGTCACTGAAAACAAACTCCAGGTGCACACATCACCATGTGCATCTGGCTTATGTAGGTACTGGACTAGGGAATTGAACCTGGGTCCTAAGGTCTCACAGACAAGTGCCTTAATTGCTAAGTCATTTCTCCAGCCCTCTTATATTATTTCTGAAATTTCTGCATGATTTGTTTCATCAAATAAATACTTTTCAATATTTATATGATTTAGTAAAATTAAATTAAATTAATTTCATATTAAATTGCTATATTTAAATGTATTTTTAAAAGCCATGTCTCTAATATTGCATTGGTCATTATAACAGAAATATTTTAACTGCTTTATTTTCTTACATATTTTACTATGACCTAATAAAGGTTTCTTGAAGAAGCTGATTTATAGACCAATGATTTTTAGTGCTATGCCAACATTTTTTGTGTTTAAACATTTATTATCATGCTTGTTTGAATTTTAGATTATTCACCTGGACTATAACTTGAATGGAGTAGTCTTTCCTGATCCATCAGGAGATTCATATGTAATGATAGCCACATATTCCATATTGGCTTTTGATGGTCTTATCTACTTGATATTGGCATTATATTTTGATAAAATCTTTCCTCGTAAGTAATAGTGAATTTTTTTTCTGACTTTTACAATTATATTAGAGAGATTTTCTTAGGGTTATATTAGTATATTTTCAGAGTAAAATAAATGTTTCTCTTTTAGGCCAAATTTATTTATAATTCATGGATTTAATGGTCTAATGATATTTTTATGTAAAACCCTTACTCAGAGTTCAAAATGATAATATGGCATAATAACATGATAATGTCAATTAAAATGTATTTCAGTTATGTATTAATTAAATAATATTGATTTTGCAAGTATCTCTGAAAGTGTTTGGAAAGAGGATTTGTAACAGTTCAAACTGAAATAAGTTGGTTCTTACTACAGTTTGGCTGGCATGAAGCCACTCCACTGTGGAAATAGTTTCTGACAAACATTTGCGCAACGTTGTTCTCAACATTTTCAATACTTCATTTATTTATTTATGAGAGAGAGAATGGGTGCACCAGCACCTCTTGCCACTGTGAATGAATTCCAGATGCGTGCACCACCATTGTGCAGCTAGCTTTATGTGCGTACTGGGGAACTGAACCCAGCCCAGTAAGTTTTGCAAGCAAGTGCCTTTAAGTATTGAGTCTTCTCCTCAGTTCCCTCAACATTTTTTCATGTTATGCTCATAATTACAAAAGTACATTAATTATGCAGGTAGCCTTTCAAATTGCCAACAACCAAAAATTCCAGCCAGGCATGTTGGTAAAAGCTTTTAACCCCAGCACTCAGAAGGCAAAAGTAAGAGGATTGCTTGTGAGTTCAATGCCAACCTGAGACTACATAGTGAATTACCAGCTTGTGCTAGAGCAAGACCCTACCTTGAGAAAACAATAGTAATAATAATAATGATAAAAGAAAAACAAAAAAAACATTTTAGAGGTTATGATGAGATGGCTCTGAGGATAAAGGCACTTGTTAGCAAAGCCTGCTGGCCTGTGTTAAGTTCCTTATTATCCATGTAAATCCAGTTGCAGTAAGTGGTGCATGCATCTAAAATTCATTTGCAGCAGCAAGAGGCCCTGGTATATACAAATAAATACATCAAATATATTTATAAAAGTTAATAAAACATTTGTTTATAAAAATGCCTATTACAAATTACAAAAATGTCCATAACTTTATGCACCATACCAACGTATGTGAGCTTTTCAAATGTTTGACTCTACTCATTCATATGGGACAGATTTTATGCAAACATATATATATATATATATATATATATATATATATATATTGTTTAAAATTATATTATATTTACTTTTGTAAGGTCATTTACTTTGGGTTTTCATTATTTACTTCTTTTTTGGGAGGTAAAAGGAAAATATTTTTTCCATGATGTTTAAAAGCTCAGAACATTTGCAAGCAGGGCATGGTGGCACATGCCTTTAATCCCAGCACTTGGTAGGCAGAGGTAGGAGATGAGTTTGAGGCCACCCTGAGACTACATAGTGAATTCCAGGTCAGCCTGGACTAGTGCGACACCCTACCTCAAAAAACAAACAAACAAACAAAAGCTAAACAAAAAAGCTCAGAACATTCGGGATGATTCTGAGCAAGTCTTCTTCGCACAGCATACTAACACTAATAACCTGGTATTATATTGCTCTTGATTGACTAGATGGGGATGAGCACCGTTACTCGCCACTGTTTTTCCTCAACTCATCATCTTGTTTTCAATACGGAAAGACCAATAATAGGGCCATTGAGAAAGACATAGGCCTTGAGCTTCCCACTGATGATTTTGAACCCATAGCTTCTGAATTCCAAGGAAAAGAAGCCATCAGGTAACCCCATGTATGGTTATACTAATATGAGTGCGAGGTTAAGAAGTGTTAACCAAAGCAATCCAATGAGCGGGTGACAAAACAAGGAAGGGGAAGGAATTTGTCTTCATGGAGATCACTTTAAACCCTGCTATTGCCATAACCCAAAATTTTAATATTTTTTCTCACTGCTCCTTGAAAGGAGAATTCCCTTTGATTACCTCCTGTCACAGTCAGTTTCATGTTGCTGGGTTGAACTTCCAAAGCAGGCATAGTTTGTGGGATGAACAGGATTTATTGAAGCTTAAAGATCCAGGATAAGTTCCATAATGGCAGAAGAAGTTGACCCCCTTTCACAGGCCCTCACAGAGAGAAATACCACCAGCAGCACCATAAGCAAGCACCCTCCAGGAGGCAGGCAGAGCTCACACACTCTGCATACCTTTGGCTGGAAATAAGATCTGCCCCTCCCCGTAACACCTTAGGGCTGGACCCGAGGAAACGCCCACAGTGATACCTCCTCCAGCCAGGCAGCTGGAGAGCTAAGTTACAAAGGTCTGATTTGTAGCTAGGATCTACATACTAGAGAGACCATGCGACATTTGGCTTTCTGGGCCTGGATTACCTCACTAAGTATAGTCCTTTCCAGATTCATCCATTTCCCTAAAAATTTAATAATTTCATTTTTCTTTACCACTGAATAGAACCCCCTTGTATAAATGTACCACATCTTCATTATCCATTCATTAGTTGAGGGACATCTAGGCTGGTTCCATTTCCCAGCTATTGTGAATACAATGGCAATAAACATGGTTGAGCAATTATCTCTAAGCTAGTGAGAAGAGTCCTTAAGATATATGCCTAGGAGTGGTATAGCTGAGTCATATGGTAAATCTGTTTTTAGCTGTCTCAAGAACCTCCACGCTGATTTCCACAATGGCTGTACCAGTTTACATTCCAACAAACTGTGTGGAAGGGTTCCTCTATTTCTGCATCCTCACCAGAATTTTATTGTCATTTGTTTTTCTTTCTTTCTTTCTTTCTTTCCTTCTTTCTTTCTTTCTTTCTTTCTTTTTTTTTTTACTAAGAACATACTTTGTATGGATACATCATGTTTTAGTAGCATCCTTTCTCTCCTCCCTGCCCCAACTCTTCAGGGGGCCATCCTCAGTGAGGTTACTTGCATTCCCCATGGGGTTGTGGGTTATGTGTTGTGGGAGCAGCAGTCAGTATTGGGGGGAGGCAGTGCCCCTGGGCATGATGTCCCAACCTATGACTCTTACAATCTTTCTGTCCTCTCTTCTGCAAAATTCCCTGAGCTGTGGTGGGTATGTTTGAAGTCTGTTTCAGTGATGAGCTCTTAGGAGCCTCTGGATCTCTGCTTTGTTACGTGTTGGGTATCCTCAGTGTCCGCCTCCTTCACCCTGGCGCTGGTTGTCAGGCTCACCATGGAAGCAGCACTCTTGCTCTTCTCCTCACTTCCTCTGTGGTTTTGCCTAGGTCTTGACTGAGACGAGAGGGGTGGTTTACCTCCTCAGGTCTCACTGCTCTGCACATGCACCCTGCTAAACAGGGGATCCAGGAGTTGGGGACCATGGGGCCTATTCAATCAGGAAGGCTGAGCAAGGGCCCTGCCTCAACAGCATGTGCAAAGGGTCAAGGCAGCCACAAGCCAGTCGCAAGGGTACCTGGACCAGGGAACTGGGAGGAGGCAAACAACCTGGGTGTTCTCATCATTTGTTCTCTTGATGATAGCCGTTCTGACAGGAGTGAGATGGAATCTCAAAGTAGTTTTAATTTGCATTTCCCTGATGGGGAAGGATGTAGAACATGTTTTTAGATGTTCATAGGCCATCTTTATTTCTTTTTTTGAGAACTCTATTTACTTCCACAGCCCATTTTTTAAATTGGGATATTTTATTTCTTATTATTTAGTGTCTTGAGTTCTTTATATATCCTGGATATAAATCATCTGTCAGATATATAGCTGGCAAAGATTTTCTCCCATTCTGTAGGTTGACTCTTTGCTCTATTCACAGTGTCTGTTGCTGTACAAAAGCTTTGTAATCTCATGAGATCCCAGTGGTTGGTTAGTAGTTTTATTTCCTGAGCAACTGGGTTTATATTTAGAAAGTCATTGCCTATGCCAATAAATTGAAGGGCTTCTCTATTTTTTCCTCCAGCAATTTTAGAGTTTCAGGTCTGATATTAAGATCTTTGATCCATTTGGACTTGATTCTTACGTAAATAGAGAGATAAGGATCTATTTTCATCCTTCTACATATAGATATCCAGTTTTCCCAGCACCATTTGTTAAAGAGGCTGTCTTTTCTCCAACGAATATTTTGGCATTTTTGTTGAAAATCAGATGGCTATAGCTTCCCAGACTTGCATCTGGGTCCTCTATTCTATTCCATTGAACTATGTGTCTGTCTTTGTGACAGTACCATACTGTTTTTGTTACTATGGCTTTTTCTTTTAAAAAGTCTCATTTATTTTATTTTTATTTATCTATTTTTATTTGAGACAGAGGGAGAGGGATAGACAAAGACAGAGAGAGAGAGAAAGAATTTTTAGATCTCAACACCACATTTTTCTCTCATTTAATGTGTAATCTTGAAAAAAACAACAACCAAGTATATGAACCTCAGTGTCTTTTATAAAATAAGAGTAACATCTACTTTATAGGGCTATTTTGATATTTGGTATGTAACAGAAGCATTAAAACTTCTTTGTTGTCTGATCTTACCTCCAGTGATTTTAACTCAGGACATATGGAATAAAATCCAAGTACTATGAGCTTGAAAGTGTCACACAAATTTTTTTTTCTACTAAGTCTGCAACAAAAATAAAGAACTATAATTTTAAATATTAACCACTTATTTATTTAGCCAATGTTTATACAATGCTTACTATGAACAAATACACACACACACACACACAGGCTTGTCATAGGGGTGTCAGTAGGCAAAGGGAAATGGGAAAAATAGGGAGGCATGTCTAGAAAGAGACCCATTCAGCTCAGTAATCCCTATCTTGAAGATTTGTTTATCTAGATTTTATTCTGCTTTTCTCTTAAGCTTTCTGAGGGGAAAATAGCCCCACCTCTGCTCCCAGTGACAGTATACCCACTCCACGAAAGATTCCTGTCCTGACAAGAAAGACCAAGTGAAGAGAGCATCAGTTCCAAACTTAGTAGTTCCTCTCTGCCAGTTAAGGTTAAATAGAATTAAGTTACTTGGATTATAACAATTTTCCCTTCCTCCTCTGTCCATTTCTTAGAGTTCCAGATTTTATTTGTTCGTCTGTCCCCTACTGGCCAGGGAGAAGGAAAATGTCTTTCATTCTACCCCCACTCCCACTTCTTTCCTCCTCTACGCCTAACGCTGGCAACCTAGGCTGCATTCCTGCAACATCTTGTGCTTCTGTCTGTATTCTTTTCTAAGCTGGAGGAGACCTGGGTTCACCAACATATTGGAGAGTGAAAGTTACCTGGTACAAGATCTATTCACCAAAGCTTTTGGCTCCTTTGTGAGGCACCTTATTCCAGACTGACCCCAACTTAGTAAAGCAGGCTTAGGTGTCCAAGATTGTCCTTCTCAAGTGACAAGTTGATATGAAGTCACCATTGAACAGGTGGGCTGCAAGGCAGTCTAAAATCACCTTTTGAACAGCCAATAGTAGATGTAGTTTTCAATCCATAATTCTGTCTCATTTATTCACTTCTTAGGAACATCCTTGTAGTTTTCTCCCACGAGAGGATCTATCTCAATCAACAACATGTAAATTTGATTTTGTATGGAGATAAAGGTACCAAAGGTGCTAAAATATTTACCAAGTGGCCTCTGCTTTGTTTTACTCTAGGACTACATATATGTGCTCCTGTGTTTTTTCTACAACCACAAACCATTCAAGCAGTAGGATGTCTGCCCTAATATTATTATTTTTGTCTCTAAAATTCGAGAAAAAAATCAGTTGCTCCAAAATGGAAGTTTATTTATTAAAATAAATTATCAAAATCTCTTTTTAAAGGATATGCACCTTTAATGGGCTTCCCACTATACAAAGAAAGCCTGAAATAAATTCCTTTCAGACTTAATATCTTTTAACACTTATTCAGGAAGTTTATGTTTATGTTCCAGGTTCTGGGCTAATCTTTAGAGCTACAAAGGTGACCAACACACTGTCTTCCAAGAAGTAACAGAGGAGAATAAAATCCTATTTGATAAATACACAGATGGATATGTTAACTAGCTACTATACAATCAAAAAGTATAATGGCAGTGGACAGAGAGAGGAAGTGTGATTTAGGAGATTTAGAAAGGTTTCTTTGAAGAAGTCAAAAGTTATTGAAAACAATGTCCCTTTAAAGTTCAACACATTCAGCACTCAAGTTGACTAGATAAACATTCTATTTTCATCTTTGTTACATGTTTTAAAAACATTTTATTTATTTATGAAAGAGGCAGATAGAGAGAGAGAGAATGTGCAAGCCAGTGCCTCCAGCCACTGCAAATGAATGAACTCCAGACACATGTGCCACATTATGCATCTGACTTAACATGGGTACTGGGGAATCAAACCTGGGTCCTTTGTCTTAATCAGGAAGTGCCTAAACTGCTAAGCCGTCTCTCTAGCCCTGTTCCACTTTTTAAATTATTATCTTTATTTATTTTTTCAAAAGTCTGGTCTGGAGTAGTGATGCATGCCTTTAATCACAGCACTCTCATTTTTAAAATTTTTATTCCATTTCATTTGAAAGAGACATAGAAAGTGGGGGGGGGGGTGCCAGGACCTTCAGCCACTGCAAACAAACTCTAGATGTGTTCACCACCTTCTGCATCTGGCTTATGTGGGTCTTGGGGAACTAAACCTGGGCTCTTTGGCTTTGCAGGCAAATGCCTTAACCATTAAGCCATCCCTCCATCCCTACCTATGTGTTTTTCTTTAATTGAAGATATTAGCTATTTGTGTAATATGATAAGATGTTTCATGTCTTAATATTTTTTATCTTCTATGAAAATTAGTCTTTATGATAGTTTTGGCACTATCTCTTCCATCTTTATTTATAAATTGCAGCAGACTCTCACAGCTCTGAACAATATGCCTATTAGTTACTTCACTTGTTGCCATGACAGAAAGCCACTTAAGGAAGAAAGGGCTTATTTGGCTCACGGTTTGAGGACACAGTCCATCACCACAAGGAAGGCACAGCAGCGGGGGGAGGGGGAGGAGGGCTATGGTATCGGGAGCGTAAAAGCAGCTCCTAGCGCACACAGTGCAGAGTGCTCAGCGCTCAGCTCCGGCAGCGTTCTCCTCTGTATTCAGTCTGAGACTCCCATTTCATGGGGTGGGACTCCCCTCAGCTTGAACTCCCTCAAAGACTGGAAGTTTATCTCTCAGGTGATTCTAGACCCAATCAAGTTCACAGTAGAGATTAACCATCACAAATCCACCCCTTGTTAACTTGATATTCAAAAAGCCTTAATCTTCTAACTTTTTGTCCCCATAATCTCATGGACATCTCATAAGGCAAAATGCATTCAGTCCAACTTCAAGAGTACCCATTGTCTTTAGAAGTCCCAACACCATTTAAAATACAGAATTCCCTACTGAGATTCAAAGCAGTTGCTTAACCGTGAGCCTCTAAGGTATTAACAGGGAAGTTTCACACTTCCAATATAAGATGGAACAGAGTGAGCCTTCCCATCCCGAAGGTGAGCAATGGGAGCAGAGCAAGGGAAGATCAGACCCAAGCAAGACCCAAACTCAGCAGGACAGACACCAAACCCTGGATCTCCCTGCTCAGCGTCTGAGATTGGGCTGGAGTCATCCGGTCTCCACGTTGGCAGACGCCCTCCCTCCATGCTGCTGCCTGGAGCCCACGTAGCCTCTCAGGCACCGGCTCCATTCCATGCTTTCTTAGGCAGGTGTTCTATGGCATCTCCAAAATCTTGGAGTCTCCACTGCAGTGTCAACGTCACCTTTGCAACTTCACACAATGGCCTCTTCCAGAACTCCGACCCTGCAGTAACTTGCCCGGCTTTAGTGGCTCGCAAGAACTGTGGTAGAAGATTTCATGACCCCCTTCAATATTGTATCTCTCATGACTGCAGAATCAGTCATGTTAAGCAAAGGAACCCTGGATTTCCCTCTGAGGCTTCTGAGGAAATTCCAAGGAGTGATAAGGAGTAAATACAATAATTTTCAGGGGCAAATCATCCTAATTTGGACATGAATGCACATTTGTATAAAGCCAGTGCTTAGGAAGTGAAGTCAGGATTAAGGAGTTCAAGGTTTGCATGTGCAACCTACCAAGAATGAGGCCATGTGACCTTGTCTAAAAAAAGAAAAAATAGTTGCTCTTTATCCTAGATTAGTTAATGCGGGTTTAATTGAAATAAAGGGTAGTTATCAGGCAACATGTCCCTTTGGATTCCAGTATGCCTAGTGTCATTTTTTTTTTTAAACTCCCGAGTTAATTAATTAGAAATGGGTCTTTTTACCTGAATATCCCAGTTATGTCATCCATGTGTTTTTACATAAAGTATATTTGCATAGATTTCTGCATCTTTCTATGTTATTTGTTACCTGTGTGTTAGTTGAGTAAATACTCCTTTACTATTTCAGAATCAGAAATGTTAAAAAAGAATATAAAGGAAAGTCTGGCAAAGTGGAAGCACTGAAAGGTAAAGAAAAAGATTTCACTGTTCCTTTCACCTTATTAGGAAAAGCTGCAAACCCTTTGATATGAGAATGTGAAGATATGGAAACAATGGAAAGCAAATAAGCATGCCTCTAAACCCTACCACCTGGGCATTAAAAATAACTGAAATTTTATTGTAAAATTCCTCAAGATAGTCATTGATCTATTAATTTAACAAAATGTGATCATACACGCAAAAATAAAGCTTCAGTTTATTTTTAAATATAACTATAATAAATACATGTTTTATTTGTATTGTGATGATAGAACATCAGATTTAGGGTCTGACACATTTTTAATAGGGAAATATATATATAAATCTATATTACACACATACAGTATATATATATATATATATATATATATATATATATATATACACACACACACACATATATATGCACTAGTGGAGTAGTGAAACTGAAACAAGATGACTAAAATCTTTGACAGTGAATTAAATGCTCCAGCCAATGTCCTATGACAAAAATAGTTTATAATATTTGGATGAACAAGCATATTTTATTACTAGCAGTTCTAATACATGTAGTTTTATACAACAAATATTTAAGCAAATATCAAAGTTGGCAATTGTATTTTTTAGAGGTTCAATTGCTTTTCTTAAAAAAATAATTTTTATGAGAATGGAATACTTTGCAAAAGACAAAAGTTAAAAGCTAGAAAAATGAACCATAAGCCCTGCTTAAGACAGAGAGTTCTCTATCTACTCTGTTTCTATTGTGTTCATTTCCAACACGTGCAATATCCCTCATCCCCATCTGACTCATTTTTTTTTTTTTTGAGTAGGATATTTGATGGTTAAATGTGTTTGAGAGCAACTTTATTCTCCCTTGAGTTTTTTCCTCATCAAATTCCATCCAGAGCTGTGATTTCTTTTACTTTTGGCTGAGGATTTCTTGAGGTAATTTAAAATTTTAATTCAAATTTCCAGAGCACATTATGAGCTACCCCTTTTCTCATAAATAACCACAAACTTCTCCTATCCAAACTTCTTTAAATTATTCAAGGATTTTTTTCCCATTTTAATACAGAAAAACATAGAATTGGAGCCACGTGGAGTTGCTCACTGCGAGTCCAAGGTGGGGAGGGCATGCTCTCAGCCTTTTCTTCATGCAGCTAGTCCTTGAGTCAGCTCTGAATCACCTTGGAGAACATGATGTTAAAATCCCCTATCTACAGTGGCTAAGTAACATTTGATAGCGTACTGATATGATTAGCTCAACTAACCCAACAGTGTGTGACATCTAGTTTATTTCCAAGTTTTTATTGTAATAAACACAAGCACTAGGATGAATACTCTTGTTCAATCTTTATGAAGGTCATTGTCTCCTGAAGATAAATGTGTAGCAGCTCACTTCCTTAATAATTTTAAGTCTCAATTCATATTTCAATTCATTTCCCTGTAAGATTCTAAAATTTCATACTTATAATCATATATATTTAAACATGACAATAGTAATAAATACATAGACCTCACTGAGGACTTACCATGGGCTGGGAACTGTGGTAAGTACTTTATACTTTTTATATTTAATTTGGTGAAAATTAGATTAATAATCTCCCTGACACTGCATATGGGGAAACTGAGGCTTGCCTTGCCTTTTTGCTGTGATAAGGGACAGTTCCAAGGATAACCAGCATCATCTGTCTCTCACTCTTGAAATCAAAACACCATGATTTTCCATTAAAAAAGCAACAAGGATAAAAGATGTTAGTGTACATTTTAAAAAGGTTATTTGAATCTTGTTTATTAAATAGTGGAAGCTAATTTTTGAAGATTTTGAAAGTTCATTTTATTAATCTTTATACTCAGTTGGCCCACTCTAGCCTTCCATGAGTCATGCTGTGTTAACTTACGTGCGTGGCACTGATGTCCCTATGGCATGGTAGCACTGGTTGAATTACTCCAGCTCTCCAGTGTGTTATTTTGGCACTTAGGAAACACTGAACATCATATAAAGTGTTGAAATTTTTGATGAAGACACAATGGAATTTAACTGTCTTGTTACACATTTGGAACCAGCCCTGTCTAATTCCTTTGTGTTTATAATATTTATATCTTATACTAAAACAGGATTGTTCCTTGACATATATGAAAGTCAAATCACAGCAATTCTTGGTCACAGTGGAGCCGGCAAATCTTCATTATTAAACATCCTTAATGGATTATCTGTTCCAACAGAAGGTGAGCAAAAAGATATTACCCAAAGTCCAGCTACCTGATCATCAAAGGCCTAGGTATACCTGTTTAATTTTTAAATTCTGTGACTTGAAAGACATAGTATTTATCTAAAGTTGTTTTCTGGAACTATATGATTTTGAAACTATTTCTCAGTTTTCATGAGAATCCTCCTTATCCCATAGTGTGATATTTCTGAAGAAATGTATACTACTATAGGCTTATATTCATGTTAAAAACAGTAAATTGCTGTCAAATTATTAAATCATCATTTTAAATATCTATGGAATTATCTTGCTGGGCTGGAGAGATGGCTTAGTGGTTAAGACACTCACCTGTGGAGCCTAAGGACCTAGGTTTGATTCCCCAGTATCTACGTAAGCCAGATGCACAAGGTGGTTCATGCACCTGGAGTTTGTTGGCTGTGGCTAGAGGCCCTGGTGTGCCCATTCTCTCTCCTCTCTCTCTCTCTAATAAATAAATTAAAGTTAATAAAAGAAATTACCTTGCCAACATTCACTTATTTTTAACTTCTTTTCCCAGGATCAGTAACCATCTATAATAAAAATCTCTCTGAAATGCAAGACCTGAAGGAAATCAGGAAGATAATTGGTGTTTGTCCTCAACATAATGTTCAGTTTGATGCCCTCACTGTGAAGGAGAACCTCCATCTGTTTGCCACAGTGAAAGGGATTCGTCCAGGAGAAGTGGCACGAGAGGTAGGTGGTGTGGTTAGAATCATTGTGGTGTGGTTAGATTCACTGAACTGCCAGCCATTGCCCACATTAAATCATGATCACAGAATTCCCTTTAGTGACTTCCCCACCTTGTGTGAATAACATTTGATCCTATAAAAATATCTACTGCTTGATGGACAGTTAAAATTGTATAATAATGGGCAGAAGGTACTGGTACTAGTGGTTGAAAGCACTTGCTTGCAAGCCTGCTGACTTGAGTCCAGTTCCCCATTACTCATGTATCTAGTAACTACTAGTGCAAAGGGCTGCACAGGCCTGTGATCCCAGTGCATTTATGTCAATGAAAGCTCACTGGACCTCACTGTCAATGGAAGCTCATTGACCAGCTAGACTGGTGCACATGCTGGGACAAGACAATAAGAGGGGCCCTGTCTCAAAATGAAGGTAGAAGGAGAGGACAAACACCCCAAGATTGCCCTCTGCATCCATTCACACACATAAACAAACAACCAAACAACTGTATAATAATGGGCCATTTTATATGCTTAGCTTTGTATATTCTCTTGTACAGGTACAAAAAATTTTACTGGAAATGGACATGCAACCTATTCAGGATAACCTTGCTGAAAGTTTAAGTGAAGGGCAGAAAAGAAAGCTGACCTTTGGGATCGCCATGCTAGGAGAGCCTCGAGTAAGTGAGATTATGCATGGGGGGAAAGGAGATTGCCAGTGAGAAGTCAGATTCTTTTTATCACTAATGGTGGCATAGTTTTCACTGGGAGTGTCAGGAGAAGAACCTATGTTTCTGTACATAAGTATATAGGAAACAGACTATTGTTTATTTGTTTGGTTTTTGTTTGCTTCCTATCTTCCCTGCTATCATATGGAGGTAGCAAACATGAGGAAGACATATTTTGTTTATCTTTATTCTCTATAGATTTTACTCTTAGATGAACCTACAGTTGGGCTTGATCCCTTCTCGAGGCAGCGAGTGTGGAGTTTTCTGAAGGAACGCAAAGCAAATCGTGTGATCCTCTTAAGTACCCAGTTTGTGGATGAGGCTGACATCCTAGCTGGTAATCGTGGGCTTCTTATCTCAGTGTCATAATGAACAGTTTGGGACATTTATATGTTATGTTTATTCCTGAATAAGAGCCCTATTCTCATTACCTAGACTTCAAAGCCATAGAGGATGATATAAGGCTGGTCCCTTGTGGCGTGCCTCATGGGTGTGCATTTGCTAGCTTCTGACCACTAAGGAAAAACGGTGATGATTTTTTTTTCAGATAAGCCATGTGTTCACTTAAGCACCCTCTTTTTTAACATATGTTTACTTGAAAATAGTCACTCATTGTTAAAAGGTGCCACAGGTGCCTTGCAATTCCCCCCTCATGTGGGAGTTTGGAGATGTTATATGTTTTCAATTTTAAAATGGTAGGGGAGAGGGAACATAATAGAATAACCCAATGTGAATATGCCCAAAATGCAATATTTCCATAAAATAACATCCCCAATAAAAATGTGCAGTAGGGGCTGTTAAGGTACTTTCCTATGAAGCCTAAGGACCCAAGTTCGATTCCCCAGTACACACGTAAGCCAGACATACATGGTGGCACATACGTCCAGAGTTCACTTGCATTGGCTAGAGGCCCTGCTACACCCATTCTCTCTCCTCTCTCTCTCATAAATATAAAAAATGTGATAGCATAGCCATACCCCAGAGGACACTTCTTTTGAATTCTGAGCTGTGATGTCTTACTTATATTTTCTAGAGAAAAGAAATGACTTCTAATATTCTTTCTCACTTGTTTGTTTTCACTCAGATAGAAAAATGATCATGTCCAATGGAGGTCTGAAGTGTGCAGGCTCTTCTGTCTTTTTGAAGAGAAAATGGGGTCTTGGCTATCACTTAAGGTAAAGAATTTTTCAGGAAAGACTGGATATAGATTTTTAAAAATTTATTTCTGTATTTGAGAGAGCAACAGAGAGAGAAAGAGGCAGATAGAGCAAGAATGGGCACTCCAGGGCTTCCAGCCACTGCAAACGAACTCTAGACGCATGTGCCACTTTGTACATCTGGCTAACGTGGGTCCTGGGGAATCGAACAGAGGTCCTTTGGCTTTACAGGCAAACATCTTAACCGCTAAGCCATCTCTCCAGCCCTGGATATAGATATTTTTATATTGGTATATAAAAATGCTTACAATTAAGAAAAAGAATGAGCCTCATGCTTCATCTCTGCTATAGTGTCCTGATGAATGTTTTCCAAATGTTATCTTATTGGCTCTTTATATCTTCATAAAGGTTAAAATATCTTTTATGTGGTAGCAGTCAAAAAATGTAGTTGTCCTTTCTTTTTAATATTAGTTTATATAGGAATGAAGCATGTGATCCAGAGCAAATAACATCATCCATTACTCACCACATCCCTGATGCAAAATTAAAAACAAAAACCAAAGAAAAGCTTGTATATACATTGCCATTGGAAAGGACAAATAAATTTCCAGGTAACTTGCATATGACTACAATATATTTAAATTTGAGAATAAGTATGTGTTACTATTATAATTTTCATTATGTAGTAGACTTGAATTTTGCCTCAAGTCCACATTTTCTGGGCAGAACTTGAGATGAAGATTTGAATGTGAATAGTTCATTTAGCAGTTTATGTATGGAAGCACCAGAAGAGGATGGAAACATGACAGGGAGGAAGTTTGTGTGATTGGCCAGGTTTCTGAGATAGAGCACTGAAGGGAAACATGCTGGGGGAAATAAAAGAATGAGTATGTGGGCTCAGCTGTCCCACTGAAGAGTCATCACTAGCTAAGGGATATACTCAGGAATATTAACATTCTGGCCCTCTGGCTTGCTGCGAACATGAACTTAGAATATTTCCAAGGCTAGAAATCTTGTCAGGTAGGTGATTTTTATTTTTATTTTTAAGAATTATTGTGCCCACGTGGTGAGGAGAACATGTTAGTGGGGCACCGAAGTTTATGCCATAGGTTTCATTCTGTATTTTAATTAAAATTTATATGGATTTATTTGGCAGAGAAGAAGTTTATTTATTTTGTGTTTAACATGTGCTCCTAGTCTGTTGGGTAGCTCAAACTATGATTTTTTAAATTTACTTTCAAGGGGGGAGAGAGAGAGAAAGAATGGGCACACCAGAGCCTCTAGCCACCACAAATGAATTCCAGATGCATGCATCACTTTGTGCATTTATGTGGGTACTGGAGAATCAAGATTAGGTCATTAGGCTTTGCAGGCAAATACCTTAATCACAGAGCCAACTCTTCAGGTGCATACTAGAATTTTTTTGAAAGGGAATTCTAAAATACACCAAGAATGCCATGCAAATTGTGTGAGTTACTGTCCTATGGTTTTATGTGTATCAGCTCATTCAATACATTCAGCACACCTAGTATCTGAGGTGATGCTATAGATTTATGTTTTACAAATGCAGAAATATAGTTTAGGTTTTTTATTTGAACAGCTTTTTTTTACTTAAGCATTGATTTTTAAGTGTAAGTTTCTATTATCCTAATTTATTTTGTTTTATTTTTAAGTTGGCATACAGAGATTTAGGTATCATTCACCCTGGCATTTTCATATACAATTTGTTTTAGTTGATTCTCTTTCTACATCATCCTCATTTCCCCTCTACCCCAAACTCTTTCCTCTCCCAGTTCTCCTCCACCCACTATAGGATATAATGTATAAAAGTAGAATGGCATTTGAGGAAGTCAGTCCTTTGAGTCAATGGCACCATGGCTCTGGCAGCAGATACAACACCTGGAGTGACCTCCAGTCACTCCACATCCTCTTTGTGTTTCCAACTTGTGTTGACCTCTAATCTTCTGATTTGTTTCTGAAAAGCACACATACACACCATGAAGCATTACACTTTTTAAAATCCAAAGCCATTTAAAAAACGCGCAGTTGTGAACCCATACAAAGTTTACTTCCCGCTTGCCACCAGGACCGTTGGTTCTCTTCATTCCTCGGGCCACTTTCTCAGGTGGCTTCAGACTGAACAAGTCGTAGCCGGTGTTCGGCTATCCTCCAGGCTACTACAGGGCTTTCTCCAGGTGAGGGTGTGTTGTGTCTGGCTTTGCTAGTACAGCGCCCAGATTTCAAGAACTGCCAGTTTTGCCCTGATGCAGATCCTGAGACTTCTGCTGTTCAGTTTCTCAAATTGAAGCTTGTTGAAAATAATATATAAATGTTGTGTGTTTTATTATTGCAATTATTCCTAATTGAAATAGCATTTAATGCAAAAAAGTAGAATGGTAACAAAAGTGACTATAAAGAAATGAGCTGTAAGAAGGGTGAGGGTAGGGTGAAATGACACAGGTGACATGTAAACAGAAGTAGAGAGAATATTGTCCTAACTTAAATAAGCTCTTTCAGAGCAGTCTTTCAGGGAAATAATCAGGAATTCATTCAGATTTCAGCTGCGTTCTCCAATATGGAATCTCTCTCTTTTCCTCGTAGCAGCATGGAAGATGATATTCTGCATTATGTTATCCTGTGTTTTGGATTAAGAGCACATGAAGTACAACTGGTCACCCACCTTTTATCTGCCAAAGAAGGCTGATACATAGTCATACTCTGGTACCACATAGGCAGAGCTTCTGGTGTTCATGTCTCAACACATAGCAGACACTTTACACCAACCAAGCCTTCTAATAGTTGAATGGTACGCTTGTGCCAATTCTAGTACATGGAACTCAGGTCTCCTGAACGCCACGCACATACAGGGAAACACACTGCTTGTGCCTAGTCTCACTGATCTAGTTTCTCAGTACTAGTGCTGGCCCATCACACCACCCATGTAACAAGCGATAGAATTTTGGATTCCCCAAAAAGCTGACATCCTAGTATCCCTAGGAAAGGTATGACTAATCAATGTTCATCGCAAATCATGACATTCAAGGAACTGCTTCAGGGTCTAGAAATATAGCATTAGACATGGCATATGAGTCTGCGCCCTCAAGGAGGCAATATTGAACTAGATAGGAAAAAGTATACATGCAAAGTAAATAAAATTGTATGAGAAAATACTACACAAAAGCCACATGAATTAGAGTGAAGACTGCTGTTAAGGTGACATTTATTTATTAACTCATTCATCTCTCTCTTTCTCTTTCTCTCTCTCTCTCTCTCTCTCTCTCTCTCTCTCTGTGTGTGTGTGTGTGTGTGTGTGTGTTTGCGTGTGCGTGCATACACACACTTATGCTAAAGTTTGAATCCATGGCCTCATGCATGCTAGTTAACAACTCTATCACTGATCTTGTTCATAGAAGGCCGTAAGAAAATGGTCAAGTATACTCCAAGTAGAGGGAAAAATGTAAAAGTCTGAAGGGCCATGAAAGGAGTTTTAGGTTTTAAGTTTTATATGGATGGTTTTTATGGATCTGTAGAGGGTTTTGTATTGATACTGATTTTCATTTTAAATGTTTTTAGAAGCCAGTAAAAGACATTGAACTGGGAGTGATATGATAATGGGTTATATTTTCATTTTCTGGGAAAAGAATCACTCAGGATGAAGGGGTACAACAGAACAGTAGTTGACCATAGCAGACTAGCTATAGGGCCATTTCAGAGGCCCAGGTAAAAGGTGATGGTGACTGTTCTACCACAGTTCACCTATAAAGATGGATGGAGATAGGTGTGTTTGAAACACAATGAGTGATAAAGCTTAAAGGTCTGGGTGATAGCTATATGTAGAATGTGATTTCTAGATTTTCAGCTTTGTTTATTCAATATAAAATGATGGGATCTATTGTAAAGTAATGTGTAGAACGCTTGATACCAGCAGCAGTGCTCTGTTTTGAACAACTTGAAGATGCCCTTTGACTTCCCAGAGGAGAACTCAAGTATACAGGACACTCAACATCAAGGGACAAAGTGACATATGAATTTGGGAAACTTCAGCATATAGATGATCTGGATTTGTGTGTGTGTGCGTGTGTGTGTGTAGAGACAAAGGGTTAAAACTTTGTGAGAAAGCCCAGGAATTATGAATGTAGTAGAAATTGAGAGTTATAGATGCAATTAGAGGGAAATTGAAATGATGTTTTCATAATCAAAGAAGAAAAGGTTCCTAGAGGATAGAACTAGCGAATCCTATTTTATATGACTTGTATTCCCAGCCCAAGTTCTTTTTTTTTTTTTCCTTTTCTTTTGGTTTTTCAAGGTAGGGTCTCACTGTAGCCCAGGCTGACCTGGAATTCACTATGGAGTCTCAGGGTGGTCTCAAACTCACGGCAATCCTCCTACCTCTGCCTCCTGAGTGCTGGGATTAAAGGCATGCGCCACCACGCCCGACTTGTGCTTTGTTAAAGATAGAAGAAAAAGCGGGGAGAGGAGAAAGATAAATTTAAAACATTAAAACAGAAATGGAGACTTAGTCACTGGGTGGGAAATTGAAGTTACTGATCATTTTGAAGAGAATATTTTACGTAGCATATGAACAGTGCGTGGACTTGTGGTGCTAAGACGTGACTATCAGAAGCAGGGAGAGCTTTGACCATGTGTGCACATGGAAGGGATGGGAGGAAGTGACTATATTTTGTTGGTGCTTTGAGCCACACATGCACATGGAGGGGTGAGAGGAAGTGTTATTTCTATTTATCTCTGTTTCATGGGCCTTGTAGCAGCTTTGCTTATTATTTGGGGTGACCTAGGATAGAAGAAAATGGTAATGGAGGAAAGGAAGAGAGAGCAGATCACATTTGGAATGTGCTTGGAATGCTGAGAAGGAAGGAAATTCATAACACAAGGGAAATTCATGACCTTTGAGAGGAGCAGTTGCAAGCCTTCCACCTATGCAGAAGAAAAGTCTAGAATATGGCTAGAAGTATACATGGGTTTGTCATGTGGAGATGAAGTGATGATTCTCTTTAGGCTGCTTATATATCCTCAGAGAAGCCTATGGGAAATTTACAATATAAGAACAGAAGGTAGAAACAGTTTGAAGAAGTCCAACATAGAAGGTGAATGATATTTTTCTTTTAATTACGATGATATTACAATGATACATATTCTGAGTACTATTCTGAGACAGGTGTTAATTTTCTAGGTTTGGTTATTGATGCTATTTTGTAAATGTCTGTATTACTACTTGTTGCCTTAGACCTCTTCAGTGATCTGGAGAAATATACTGGCAAGGATATGATGAGCTATGATATTTCCATGTCAACCCTGAATGAAGTGTTCATGAACCTGGAAGGAGAATCTACTACCAAACCAGGTAAAAATCAGTTGTATAGTTCACAGAACTCTGTTTACAAATGACCTGTGTCCATTCAGTATTTATAATTTCTTATGCATGATTCACAGTAAGGACTATCTATCTACTTCATCTTTCAACAGTTTCCCCTATCCCTAGGTGCTCACTGCTTCTTAGATACTTACAGACCATGAAACCCTTAAGCAGAAAGTCTGAGCATTCATGTGTTATTAAAATTATTTGTAGCTTGTTAATACAAAAAGGTCAGCTTGAAAAGAATTTTCATTATCACCTCCTAGGTAGTTTAAAGGGTGATAATAAAAAAATGATGTTTTGGAGCCCATCCTTTGCCAGATACTATAACCAGTATATGGGTAAGTGGAAATTGATATATACCACAGCATTTCCTTTCTACAGTAACAAGTGTGGTTGGTACCATTTTGCAGATTAAAATATGAGACTTTAGAGCAGTTAAATAATCCTTCCCAAGTCATGCTGTTTAATTCATGTATGTGGAACTCACAGACATATCTTTCAGAGATGGCAAGCTTTTCCCTATAATTCTGAATTATTTATGCCTTAGTATTACATATTGATGATGGATTATTTCTATGATGAGTTTTTAATATTAATACGTGTGTATATGTGTGTTTATGTATGGGCATGTCTGACCTCTTACACTTATTGTAAACAAATTCCTGACACTCGAGCCATTTTTTGCATCCAGCTTACATGGGTACCTTGGGAATTAAATCCAGGCCAGCAGGCTTTGCAGGCAAGTACCTTTAATCACCAATTTTTAGCCCATGATGAGGAATTTTCTAAATCCCCCAGAATATTACATTTGATACTTTGTGTTTTAAAATACTATGCATAGCAAGGTCACTCATTTTCTCAACTCTTATTTTCTAAAAAAAAAATATCTATTTGAGAGACGGGGAAAGAGAGAGAGAGAAATAAGAAGTGCATAGAGAAACAGAGAGAATAGGCCTAGGGCATCCAGCCATGCAAATGACCCCAGATGCATGAGCTACCTTGTGCATCTGGCTTAAATGAGTACTGGGGAATTGAACCTGGGTCCTTAGCCTTCACAGGCAAGTGCCTTTTACCACTAAGCCATCTCTCCATCCCTCAACTCTTCTTTGATATGCGTTTTTTATATTTTCTCATTGAGTTTGTAGAATTTGAATATTATTCTGGGTTTCTTATATGGTTTGCAATGTAACCACAATTTTATTTGAAATATTTTAATTTTATTACATTTGGCAATCATAAAATACAATTATATAAAGAAAATACTCAAGACAGCGATCTTCATAAGATTTTGAGAATGTTTTTAAAAATAATTTCTTTGGATCTAAGTATAAAAGTGTAAACAAATATAAAATAAACACTTTAAGGAAGAAATTAGCCACAATGCCCTAGGATGGTGATAATTAGTGTATATGTTCATTTAGGCTTTGAATGCACAGAAATGGTAAGAGACTCAGAAAGCCTAAACGAAGTAGAGTCAACTTCCTCCTCTCTTCCTGACGTGCATAAGGCTCTGAGCAGCATGGGCCTATGGAGAATGCAGGTCTGCGCAATGGCACGGCTCCGCCTCTTAAAGTTAAAACGTGGGAGAAAATCACTCCTGACCTTGTGAGTATTGTAGTACTGTCATTGTTTTAAACAATGACTTAAAAAATGTTTTTGCTTATTTTTATTTATTTATTTGAGAGTGACAGAGAGAGAGAGAGAGAGAGAGGAAGAGACAGGTAAAGAGAGAGAATGGGTATGCGAGGGCTTCCAGCCACTGCAAATGAACTCCAGACACGTGTGCTCCCTTGTGCATCTGGCTAATGTGGGTCCTGGGGAATTGAACCTCAAACCGGGGTCCTTAGGCTTCACAGGCAAGCGCTTAACCACTAAGCCATCTCTCCAGCCCTAAACAATGACTTTTATAAGAGATTAAAACCAGAAAATTATTTAGAAAGGAAAGGCAAATGTTGCATTTGATTTCATTGAAAGTGGGATTATCCCTAGCTCTTGATTCAATTTATAAATATAGCCTATTATGTTTAGTTTTCATAGTTAGAAAACCTGATCTTTGAATAACAAGGGCCCTTAGCCCTATGTAGTATGTTGAACTATGACTTAGACTTTTGCACCTAGAATCATAGCTGGCATAAGGTAATTTAACATTTAACAAATAGTTGTAGAACATCTCACTGAGCAAATAAAATTGCCCTAGGGTCCTATGGTAATTTTTCTTTACCGTTTAGGCTATTGATATTTGGAATCGGATTGTTCCCATTGATTATGGAAAAGAAAGCTCATTCTATGGTAGATGAAGATGCTGACTGGGAATTTAAAACAGAGTTATATTTCTTGTCTCCTGGACAACTTCCTCAGGGTCTTCGTACCAGCCTATTAATCATCAATAACACAGGTAGAAAAGAAACAAAGATTTCACCCAGAAAGAAGTTATTTTTATTGTTAAATAGAACATGAGAGGACAAGCAAATTATAACAGAAGGGCAATGTATATTTACAGAAAAGAGCTTATGTGAAATAGTGTGTTTCCCTCAATTTTGGAGGGGACAGGGATGATGGAGGATCAGAGAAAAGGAGCCCAAGTCATGGCACAATCTGCTTGAGTAGAGCTGCTTTTATCTACCTGGCAACCCTAAGCTAAATAAACTTTATCTTAGTTGAGCCCCTTTATTTTCAGATTATGTTACAACAGTTTAACCTATATACCATACATATGATATGAAGAGATTGACATGTAAAGATGGGTATGTCTATTCCCATGTTCTTCAGTGAGATGCAACAGGATTCAGGAAAACTTATCTTGCTAGCCCAAAGAATGTATAATTTTTTTAAACTAATATTCTAGAAGGGAAAACATTAAGTTTCCCCAAGATGTTAAGAAAACCAGAGCAAGTTCTCTCTTGATGAGTTCTTTGCCAATTCCAAGTTATATAATAACATGCTTTCACATGGTATACTGTAAATATCTACTCTTGAAACTCTTTAAATATTATTATTTATTTATTTATTTTCAAGAGAAAGATACAGGGAAGAGAGAGAGAGAATGAGTGTGCTAGGGCCTCCAACCATTGCAAATGACCTCCAAATACATGTGTCATTTTGTGCATTTGGCTTTACAAGAGTACTGGGGAATCAAACCTCAGTCACTAGGCTTTTCAGGCAAGCACATTAACCACGGAGCCACTTCTCTAGGCCTCTTAGAACTCTTTAGAAAATAAACATATGCTTTCTTTGTTGTTAACTTTATACTAGAATCAAATATTGAAGATTTTATACAATCACTGAAGCATCAAAATATACTTTTGGAAGTAGATGACTTTGAAAACAGAAATGGTACTGAAGGCCTGTCGTACAATGGAGCTATCATAGTTTCTGGTAAACAGAAGGTATGTTTATCTCTTGTTTTTTTTCTTTATGACAATAACATACATACACTGTAAGGACTTCATCTTAAGCACTTTTAAAACTATATAAAGTCAGTCCAACTAGAATATGGCAAATCTGAGAAGCATTTGAGGCCATACTGAATACACAATGACATCTTTGTATTAAATTAGATTAACTTTGCATTATAAACTATCTTGACTTGAACTGCTCAAACTCAATAACATATCACAGCTTATTATCATCAACCAATATAATTATGAAATTAAGGAATACCATTTAATAGCTAACTGATCATACTATGATATCTATGTGAAATCTCTAAGTGCTATCTTAAAGTATTTTAATTATGGTAGAAGTGGACAAATCATAGAGCTCTATCAAGAGAATGACTCTTGAAAATACATCCTAATCATAAGCAGAACTCCTGGGCTGGAAGCAAGTTCCTTTAACTACTGAGCCATCTCTCCAGCCCAAGAACTGGAACAGCTACCTCTTTATTTCTTGCTACAAGGGAGACAAAACAAAATCCTTTGAAGATGTTTCACTGAACTCAGTTCTGACTAATCAAAATGTATTGTGAACATGCCACCAACCACCTTGTGCCAACTTTTGGAAACAACTTTGACAACTGCTTCATTTATCTTACATGTTTTCAAAATGAGCTACTTGTAACATTTAAACAATATTGAACAGCTGCATAAGCATGAAGTGCAAACCTTGTCTTAGAGAGTATAACAGTGTTTCACTGACAATATGACCATGAATACCTCATAAATTTCATGTTCATCTCCCATCCAGAAGATCTGCATTTCTTTGATTGCCCACCATAAACGGACAAGATCTCTTTATTGGGCAACTTTTAAAGGCCATTGTCTAAAATTTCCTCACCAGCAAAATGAGAACAAAATAATATAAAACTAGCAATGCTAGTCAAAGACAAAGTAGATGCTGACCATACTATCCACTGTATAATGGTCTAATGTATATATTCTCATTTCAACCCTGTAAGAACCCATGCAGTATCATCTTTCACATGTAAGGAAACTATAGCTCAGTAAAGCAGGCTAAACTGGAGGTGGAATATGGCTGGTATGTGGCCCTGTCAATGCTTTCATATAAGAGCTCTTTGTTATTTTTGAAGGATTTAGAAATAATCTTATTTATTTGTTTTCAGGATTATAGATTTTCGGTCGTGTGTAACACCAAGAGGGTGCACTGTTTTCCCATCCTTATGAATATCATCAGCAATGGGCTACTCCGTATGTTTAATCATACGCAGCATATTCGAATCGAGAGAAGTAGCTTTTCTTTTGTAAGTGTTAGATGGATCCTGAACAGCTAAGGATTTGACAATACTTCCTTTTTTTTTTTAGCCTTTAAATACTGATATTTGCTTGTTTATCCTAAAGTTTATTGTCATCCCCCATAACTAGAGAGAAGGGCAGAGACAAAAAACTGACACAGAGGTGTGAAGAAAGCACTGAATTGGATTCACTGCATTTGAATCCTACCTTAGAATCTGTGAACTTAATATAATGCATCAGTGGAATGTCTGCTGACTAAATTAATAGATTTACTGATATGAAAGGGAATCTTTCACACCTGGGATTGTACACTATCCGGATGCATGTCTTCACTGACTGAGAGTTCCTCCGTCCTGCCAGGGTGTCCGATTTACACAGGCTGAATTCTCAAGATCCTGGCTACAGTCTAGCTTCAGGAAGTTAAGGAGGAGGAAACACTGATGGGAGACAGGAGCAGAGAAACCCTCACAAGATTTACAGTCATGTCACTTCTTTTGTCATTCCAGCCCACAAGCGACAATGGCTTCCCATTTCATCATTCTTATTGGATGACCATCATCCGTGTAACTCCTTTATCATCAATTCTCCTCTATTTTAAGTATACACTGTGGTTATAGTTTTTGGACTGATATCAAGAGGCAGCTCTCAAAACTGAGTCCAGTGCCTCACATCAGGATTGGTAGTAGATCAGCCAAAAGGGAAACTCATTTCAATGCAGAAGCGTCCAGTTCAGTTTTGGCTTCCATTGAATCAATGGTCCTGACAGTACATGGAATCACTGATTTTCTGCAGGTGATGGAGAAAATGGGTGGAACATACTTGAGATGTCCATGGGGGATATATACGCTTGCAAGTTAGCCATGTGATCAAGGGGAGCACAGGGCGCTCAAGCAGTGGTGACTAGAGGGAACTCTTCAGATATTAAAGCCAGGGGATCAGGGTGTGGTTCAGAGGCATAACACTCGCCTCACATGAACAAAACCTTTGGTTTAATCCCCAGCATTACAAGGGATACCAGTCAGGAAGAGCCAGTTGCTATCTCCTGTTGAGTTTTTAATTTCTTGATTGGGTTGCCTGTTGATTCAAGATCAAAACAAATGGGTCTTTTTCTGTTAACACACTGTTAGGCATTGCTCACCTCCGAGAGCACACTTTCATTCCTATATGATATTGGGAAATGCATTTTCCCACCTGGGGGAAAAATTGGAATTTATAAGGCATAGATTCTAAAACCTTAAAGAACATGTCCTTTATGAGTCTTAGTGTGGATTTATTAAAAGTGTTCACTACAGTTCTTTTTATCTTTGCAGAAATATATGATCTGGTTTGGGCTTCCAGATGGTTCCATTTTCTTACTGTTTGTCGTGTGCAGCATTTCTCCTTACATCGCCATGAGCAGCGCCAGTGACTACAAAGTAATGATGGGGGAGAGGGACCTCAAGAACTTCAGTAATTGGAATTTTTTTTTTTTTTTGAGACAGGGGTTCATGTAGCCTATGCTGGCCTCAAACTCACTATGAATTCCTAACCTTCCTGACTCAGCCTCCCCAGTGTTAGTATTACAGTCCTGCGCCACCACATCTGTAGTGCTTCTGTCTTTAATGCTCTGAAGTGAATGTGCTGTCCTCTTGGAGGGAACAACAGAAGCACATCATTAATTCAGACAATGTAGTTAATAACATTATTTCCAGTAATGCAGGAAGCTTGATAAGTTACTTTTACTTTAAAGTTTGAAGATCAAATTTAAGGCTTGGATAATGCTTGCACTCTGAAAGTTACAATTTTATGTTATCTCTGTGCTTTTTGATGGCCATTATCCAGACAAAACATTAAAATCAGACTTACAGGGCAGAAAGAATTGTAAGAGCCACAGGGTGGGAAGGAGTATCCTTGGGTATTGTTCTTCACCCCCGCAGACACTCGCTGCCACATTCATGACCCCACAGTGAATAGAATGACCCCATGAGGAGGGCCCTCCATGGAATGGAAGCAGGGGAGAGGGGACATTAAGAGTATAGCCCAATAGGAATATGACCAATTTGCGATATGTTCATATACTAAAGTTCTCAATAAAATATTTTAAAAATCAGATTAATAGAAGTCTGCCTTCACAATCTACAGTCAGTAACTCTCAGAGAAGATATGTAGACAGCAAAAATTTCTGATGCTCATCAGGTCACACAATGACCTTTCTTTTGAAGGAGTTTTGTGCTTGATCATCATTAAGTTTACTTTTCTAATTATTCTTCATGAGTTAAACTGGTAGTGCAAATCAAATCCACCAAATAAGAAAGCATCATTTTTAAATCTACTTTTTGTTTTTATTTATTTGAGAGAGAGAAAGAGGGGAGAGAGAAAGTGAGAGAGAGAAAGAAAGAATGGGGAAGCACCAGGACCTACAGCCACTGCAAACTGACTTCAGATGCATGCGTCACCTTGTGTATCTGGCTTACGTGGGTCCTGGGGAACTGAACTTGGGTCCTTTGGCTTTGCAAGCAAGCACCTTAACTGCTAAGCCATCCCTCCAGCCCAGTATCCACCTTATAGAGAACTAGATCTATGGGCCTCAGTTTCTTAAACAATATACTTGAACTTGTTGGTAATAATATTATGAAGTTAAATTATATTTATCTTAAAATTTCTTGCAATGTGCTTTTGCTTTGCATTTAATTGAATCTTTGTAACCCCATGTTTTCTCCTCAGAGGAAAGCGGATTCCCAGCTATGGGTGTCTGGCCTCTACCCTTCTGCTTACTGGTGTGGACAGGCAATCGTGGACATTAACCTCTTCAATTTAATTTTCAGTTTAGTGTATTTGATCTTCTACATAACAAAAATAGTAGACATGAGTACTGTAAATCAAATTATGTTACCTATGGTAAGTAACATTATATAGAACAAATTTTATAATGCAATTAATGAAACATAATGTGAATATTTTTACATATTTGAGATTATTTTATCATAAATCAAACATGAAAATTGCAAATACAATGAAATATTTTTATATGTTTATTACTTAAAGTTTCCCTTAGGTACTGGCTAAATTTTTGACTGATATTATTTGTATCATCTTTAGGCTATTTTTTCACTTGGTTATACAGCTTCTCTTATCTTCCTGGCATATGTGATGTCATTCATTTTTTGCAAGAGGAGAAAAAATAATGGCCTATGGTCATTTTGCTACTATATCGTAAGTATACACACACACACACACACACACACACACACACACACAAGAAAAATAGTTAAACATTTTCAATGTTATGTTAAATAAAGTCTTTTTACCTTGAGCATTGGGAAGTTAAAATATAGATTAAATATCAAATCCCAAATTTTTGAGCACTGACATGACTACCACGCACAGAAAATTCCCATACTCAACTTCATGTGATGGGATCTAGTCAAAGTTCAGGCATATGAACAACTTGTTCCTCATTCCCAACAGACCATATAAAGCAATCTATATACTATATGCATTTATATATAAAGTATGCATTAAAATAACTTACTTTTTTATTTAGATTTTGGTCCCATTGACCAAGGAATTCTCTCTCCCCCTCTACCTTCTCTCTGTGTCCCTTTTGTTGCAAATACATAAATAAAATTATAAAAAACATTACACCATGGCACGGGAATGGAAACATAACTCATATTATCACATTAATGATCTGTCTGAATAATTCAGGTATAGCTCTTTGAACAGAGTTCATGGAGAACTTCATAAAAGACCTGAAGTTTAAAATGTACTATTAAGTTCATAAACCCTTCAGAAGAAAGAGATTTCTGATAATACTATAACAAAAACTGGCCTCATAATAGTTGATGTTAATATCTATTTTTTAGTTCCTCTAGAAAGTCTATCTTAACTCAGCTGCTAATAGTTTTAGATGATGATGTTGTTTTATTTCTATGTTAAAGACTCTATCTATCTATCTATCTATCTATGAAACTATAGAGCTTGTCCAAGATTATGGAGAACTTTGCTATAAAAACATGAAGTCACAGAATGCAGTGGTCTGCATGCATTTCTGGCTGCCTTTAAACTGATCTGCCCAGGTCATAGGTGGATGTTCATCTAGACAATAGCTATCAGCTTTTAGAACAAGAGTTTTGAAACCACAAGAGAAATAATCCAAAATCATCTGTATTTTTGTATATTCGGCATCATTCACTGACTTCCTTATGGACCTTCTACTGCAAGATGCTGTTCCTTCTCTATGCATGCTACCTGACTGCTCTTGTCTGGGCTGTGCTTGTTTACACCCAACAAATAGTGTCTATTACGCTCTGTCTTGCCATTATCTCCACAGTCCATTCCAAGTACAGAAGCTATAGAAAGCACTACACAGTAAGTTGCATGACTCCATTAGAGGTCAACCATGGGATTCTGTGTGCCAAAGCTGGTTCCCTATGTAATATACCTGGGAACCTTTCTGATTGTCCGGTGTTACCACAGATACTTGCTATGCTGGACAGATGTCATGAGTAGAGAGTCTTACTGACACTTGTCTGTTTTTGTTCAATTATGCTCTTCTGAGGTCTAGTAGAAATGAGTAAAGAGCCTATGCCCACTGTAGGTGCTTGCAAGTACTTTTGACTAGGAGTGAAGTGTTTCTTGAGACTGATGGTGAAAAGAGAATTTCTTCATGATCCAGGTGTACCACCCCTTAGTATAAATCAAAAGGAATCCAAATGAGCAGACAAAAGACATAACTACATAGCCATGACTGTTGTAATGCTATTCATATAGCCAAGACATAGACTCAGCCTAGGTGCCCATCAGCAGATGAATGGGTAAAGACAATGGAAACATACACAATGGAGCATTACTCAGTCATAACAAAGAATAAATCTATTTCATTTACAGGAAACTGTAAGATCATAATGTTAAACAAAATAATCCAGGCTCAGAAGAACTAATAATTATATGTTTACATATAAAGTCACAAAATTTAGGTTTAAAATTATATGGGAACTTAAAAAATCCTCTGTAGTACCATACTGTCTATTACCTATACTATTTGGTTATATAAAAAGAAAATCTAATCAGTATACCAAAGAAAGATGTCTGCATTTCTTATTTGTTATATCACTATCCTCAACAGCTAAGATATGGGCTCATCTTTCAGTGCCCATTAACCAGAGAATGAATAGAGATATGTGGCACAAAAACACATGAGGATATCATACAGCAATAAAATGAAATCTTGTCCTTTGCAGAAAAAAAAATAGATGAAACCTGAGGAAATTAAGATGACTGAAATAAGCCAGACACAAAAGACAACACACATTTTCCCTCATATGTGGAAGCTAAGAAAAGTCAGTTTATATGTAGAATTGTGATTACTAGAAGTTTGGAAATGTGAGAGAGGGAGGGTTAGTAAAAGGAGGTTGGGTAATAGCTACTAAAAAAACTGTTAGGAAGAATGATTTCTAGGATTCCTCATTACAATGGGATGATTCCCGTCTCTCTCTATATATATATATATATAGATAGATAGATAGATAGATAGATAGATAGATAGATAGATAGATGTTTGTGTGAGAGATTAGCTGAAAGCCTTCAAACAGGTGAGGATAATACTAATTGCCCCGATTTGATCTGTGTGTTCTGCACGTATATGGTCAAATATCACACCAATGGGACCATAGCTTAGCGATAGAGTACATACTTAGTATACATGAGGCCCTGAGTTCAATGTTTGGCAAAGCTCTACTTTCCACAAAAGAAAGATATCATTGAACATATTAATGAGCTAGCATTAATAAAAAAAATTCTTGTTTTTTCTTTCCTTTATTTTGTTTTGGTTTTCCAAGGTAGGATCTCACTCTAGTCCAGGCTGACCTGGAATCCACTGTGTAGTCTCCCCAGTGCTGGGATTAAAGGTTTGTGCCACCATGCCCGGCTCTTGATAAAAAATTCTATTGGAAACTAAAGTTTGTAAATATTCTGATTAACAAACCTGTGATGGCTTTGCATATGTATTTCCATATGGGAAGTTAGAAGATGTATGATAAGAGCATTTAATCTTAGTTGTTTGCTCAAATATCAGTGGGTGAAATGTATCTCATGCAATGTGTTTGGACTTGTCCTGCAGGTCTTGACTTTCATGTTTGATATTGTTCAGTTGAATTTCTTCAGCCTAGCTACGGTATCCAGCATGACACTCATTCCTTTGATTTCACTGGGTGCATATCTAGTCTTCTTTGCAGTGGTAAGACATGTCATTGGCTGTGTCATTAGTATTGAATATGTAGCCTGCCCACTTTGCCCAGATATATTTAGATAAAAAAATGCATGGATCAGTGGGAATTGGGAGCGACAACAAATGAACAAATGGGCCTAGGGATTTCCTTGGGAAGATTTAAGTGTTCTAATGTCGAATTGTGGTGGTTTGCACAAGTTGTGAAACATTAATTGTAATTATATACTTAAAGTAAATAAGTTTTTTCTTTTGCATGCGTATAGTGTTAGCATGATGCATGCATGTGTGTGTGCCAGTGTTCATACTCTGTGTGCATGCCTGTGCAGGCCAGAGGAGGATGTCAGGTGTCCTCCTCAATTGCTTGCCTGACTTATTTCCCTGACTTCTCACTGAACCTGGAACAAGTGAGCCTCAGAAACCCTCCAGTCTTTGTCTCACTCAATGCTAGGGTTAAAGGCATACACAGCCACATCCAGTTTTTCACATGGGTAGCAGGAACTGAACTCATCTTTGTGCAGCTAGCAGTCTTATCCATCGGACCATCTTCCTAAAGTGGTAAATTTTAACAGCATAAAAATAAAACCTCAACATAGCTATTAAAAAGCAGCTGCCCATGTATGTAGCAAAATACAGGCTCTGTTAGATGCTACTTGAATCTAATGCCAAGTTGCAAAATGCTCTATGGTTTGAAATGCGTTCACTCATGACTGAGGAAGATCTCAGGCATAATGGCATTCTGCCACTCAGGAACACACATCAAACTCTGTCCCCTCTTTGTCCCTGCCTGTAACTCGGGACACCTGATGAACAGAGCAGCACAGTTCTTCCTGTCACACAGCTCAGCACAGACAAGGACAGATCGACCTCCAGTGAAAGCAGTGTGCGTGAACTTTTCAACAGAGGAGGATGTAGGGCCAGATGTGAATCAAGGTGGATACAACTTAGAGCCCTTCCAGAGAAAGGATGCTTACATGCGTTCCTTGAAAGCGCATTGAGAAGGAGTGCAAGACCCAGGCAAGGGGTAGGATGTTCTGCAGGGGAAAGACCACGAAGACTAAAGCAGCTGAGTGTGATTCAAGTGGACAGAGTGTAAGGTGGGACCAAGACACGATGATTCAATTGGAAACACACTGTGGGATCTGTACCATCCTAGATGAAATCGTTTTAAGAGACGAGATGGCTTCACTAATTGTATTCATGAAGAACTGGGAAGGTCTTTTGTCTGAGAAAACGCTTGTTAGCATAGCTATGGCTGGGATCCTTAATTGGAAACTCATGGCTTTGCTTAATCTGTTTTACCTCAAAATATAAGTAGTTATGTAAGGCAAAATAGTTTAGACCTAATATACATAATTTAGGAGTAATGAGTTATTCCTGGAATAACCGGTGGATGAAGAAAGAATTATACAAACAGGTTGCATATTAAGATTGGGAAACAGTCATTGTTGAGGTGAAAAGAAATCTCATGAATAGGTTCATGTGGCAAACATGAGACACAAATTCCAAGAAAATTTCAATGTCAGCACCTCTTTCTGTTATGCTTTCTGTTGACTACCAGCCAATGTTTTGGCTTTAGACCAAAAGATGAAGGAACAACTGGAAAAGAGGGACAGATGTGAGATAGCTGTTGATTGAGAACTGGTATTTAGCAGGAGGGTGCTCTGCGGCGGGGGAGGGGCACGGGGGAGAGCCTGTCACCAATGTTGGAATTGTGCTTCATGAAGAAAATTGTCAACGAGTGAAATTTGCTATTATATAAGCAAATACATCTAGACATGTTTTTGTCTTTTCAGAAAGCCCACGAGAACTACCAAGAATTTCAAGACCCGAATTATGACATAAGTGGAGTTGATTATCTAATGTGCCTAATAGTAAGACCTTTCTCCCTCCCTGCCTAGCCTTCTGCATGGCTGTCACTGACTAGCACTCTCTAACCTTGTGCAAGTGCACCAACTCAAAGTGCTTTAAAGACATTCTTGAAACAAGCAATGGTAGTCAGCATGGTTCTGAAGTCCAAGAGTCAATGTTTATACACACATATAGAACTCTTAAGTTCAGGATTCAATATAAAATTAATATCTGTTGTACCACCTCAGACTTTGAAAGCATACAAAAAATGTAGAAGCAATTTAAGTTAATTTTAATGATATAGATAAAATGGAAATGGTTGAATAACAGTAAATGGAGAAATAATATTGTCACGTATAGAATGATGAAAGCTATTATCTCAAATACTAGGTGTCAAAAGCAAATAGAAGTCTCTGAGCCCTTGATAAAAAACTGAGTATATATATATATATATATATATATATATATATATATATATATACATACATACATACAGGAAGGCTTGAAGGACATTCCACTAAAGGGTTTCAAGAGTATCTCTGGCTTGTTTTGGGGTCATCAAGAGGCCTGTGTGAATTTGGAATTTGACGGGGGAGGGGGGAGATAATGGGATAGAGCATCACAGAAGTACTGGAGCAAAGTGTGAGCTAGGGAGAGGGTAACACAGTATTCTGGGTTATACTGAATGATTAACTGTAACCTAAGCAGAGGGCTGCACATGGTCCTGTGGGCAGGTTTCAGTAATAAGTGTGAGCTGGGGACAGGGCTATACACATACTCTGTGTACCTTTGAGTAACTGAGGAACCACTGGAAGGTTTTAAGGAAAGTTATATCAACAGATGTTTTATTTTTATTTATTTATTTGAGAGAGAGGGAGGCCGGGGGGAGAAAATGGGAGTATCAAGGCCTCTAGCCACTTCAAATGAACTCCAGATGCATCTGGTTTACATAGGTTCTGGGGAATTGAACCTGGGTCCTGAGGCTTCCCAGGCAAGCACCTTAACTGCTAAGCCATCTCTCCAGCTCTTGTCAGACTTTTTATGGGAAGAATAGTTCTACTTACTGTTGTGAAAATAGATATGTAAGAGAAGAGGATGGACCAGGAGGGCAGGTGAGGATGAGCTGTGAAGGTCCAGGTGATAAACAGCAATGACCTGGGTATGGGCAGGATTAATACTATGGGGATGAGACTTAGTTGAATTACTGATAATTTCAAAGATCAAACAGATAGAATTCACTGACAGACTAAATCTGGGTTGTGAGAAGAAGGAGACAGGCTGAATTAAGCTGAATGGGACACAGTAGCTAGATTTTTCCACTAATTTATTAGATTTTTCTCCTACTTTACCTGAAGACAAGTTTTGTTTGTTTGTTTGTTTGTTTGTTTGTTTCTGAACTTGTGTCTAAATAAAGCTTTCTCTTTGCTCCTAGCCTTACTTTCACACTTTGCTATGCATTTTTGTTCTAAGATGCATGGAACTAAAGTATGGGAAGAAAGTAATGCGAAAGGATCCTATTTTCAGGTTGGAATAATGCTTATTTTCATACTTAATATTATATCTCAGTATTCTTATATGGTTGCACTGTGACCTTGCTCATATGGATTTATATTGAGAAGGTGTGATGATTGGCATTATGGTGGGTGGACTTCTAGCTTCCTGTCAATAAATGGTCTTTCAGCAAGAGTTCAGCCACTGAACAGCTGAGACAAATTTTAATTTCTCAAAAACTGCAATTGAGTACCCAAAAATGTCATTCTCCCATTCGAGATGATCTATATCCTTGAATAGAAGAGATGGAAATGGATATATTGAGCAGTGGAATTCAGGGTGTTTTACAAGTAGAACGACTGTAGAGTAACAGATGCTGAAACAAACATGTGACGTGGTCAAGATGTGATTACAGTGACCAGTGATCATGGGAGTGACTTGAATTTTCAATAGAAAGAAGAAGTACTTACTGATAAGCTTGGAAAGGTCAAAGATGCTTACGGCACCACAGGAAGGGTTATGTCCAACGGGATGGGAGTTCTCTGCAAAAGCAGAAACAACACGGGCAGTCATCAGCACCACCAGTCTCTTGGGAAACAGGGATGTGAAAAATTTACAGGGACAGCTGGTAATCCACATGCAATGAATTTGATTTTCTCCACAGAATTTCACCCCAAAGTCCTGATGCTCAGCCAAGTCCAGAATATCCTACGGATGAGGATGAGGACGTCCAGGCAGAAAGGGCGAGAGCATCAGCTGCCCTCAGAGCCTCAAGTTCACATGAGGTAGGAGGGCAAGGGCCAGTGAGGTGCTATTGAGGACATCCAAAAGATGCCCAGATTGGAATTTTACATGTTCATTTTAACTTTGAAATTTGGAGTTGGGTGCATTTTTGACCTTTTTTTAAGAAATATTTTTTTAAAAATATTTTATTTATTTATTTGACAGAGAGAAAGAGAGAATGGGCATGCCAGGGCCTCCAGCCACTGCAAACAAACTCCAGACACATGCACCCCCTCATGCATCTGGCTTACGTGGGTCTTGGGGAATCAAACCAGGGTCCTTAGGCTTTGCAGGCAAATGCCTTAACTGCTAAGCTATTTCCCCAGCCCCATTTTTTTTTCAGTATCTTCTTCTCTTTTTTTTTTATTAATTAGTTTTGTATTCAGCAAATACAGTCAGTTTGGTACCATTATTAGGCTCATCTGTGACCTACCCCTCCCCTTGGCCCCTCCTTGTTCAGGTACCTGGATAATGCATTGTGGAGTTAGCCCACAGTTATAGTTAGGATAAATGTCTGCGTATCATGACCCAACATGTGGCTCTGACATTCTTTCTGCCCGCTCTTCCACAAAATTTCCCTGAGCCATGTTGGGTTCATTTTTGGTCTGCTTCACTGATGAGGTGTTGAGGGCCTCTGGGTCTCTGGTTCTCTGATTTGGTAGGAGTTGATTTTTCTCGTGTTGATCTCCTTCACCCTTGTGCTGGTATCCGGTTCACCAGGAAAACAGCACCCTTGCTTGTTTCGCCAATTTTTCCTACTTTCAGCTGGGGCCCTTTTGAGGCATGATGGGGTGGCTCTCTCCTTAGGATCTACATCTATCTGAAAAAGAGAAGCAGATTCTCCAATGGAGAGTAAGTTAGCACCAGGACAAATGAGATAACCCTTACTTTTTTTATATAGAGAATTTAATAGGTGTAGGCCCTCTTATACCCCACGATTGATGGTAGCTTGATAATGGAGAGTGGGCTTATGTTTGAATATGGTTCTGACTTGTTTCTCAGCTCCAGCTATGGGTCCCATACCACTGAGGGGATCAGTTAGCTGAATCAAGAGCAGTTGGTTCCCCACCATGGCTGTGTGCCACTATTGCACTTCTGTGGGCATCCCAACAGGTTATTTGCTGCTAAGTAGGTTAGACCATGAGTTGCTTGCACAGATATTGGTCATTTTCCCCCAGTCGCCCATGTAGCACCTTCTGGCACTAGACGCACTGACTATGTGGGGACTGACTCTCTTCCAGCTTCCAGCCATGCCATTCCATTTTATGTGTCAGCCACATAAGGTGTCTTCAGCAGCAGGGTCTTACCACTAACCTTTGGTGGGTCATCAAGTACTCGGACAGAAATCTGTCTTTCTTTTAGGAAACCTTGTAGGTCTCTCTGAACAAAAGCTCATTGTGGATGATAGCCCCATGCTGGTACTGGGAGTTACAGGTCAGTGCCCACTAAGAAAAGGAAGAAAAAGATAACTAATATACAAGAGTTAGAGAGAAGAGAGAGAGAGAGAAGGAGGGAGGGAGAGGGAGGGACAGAAGCTGTAGAAGATTAAGGTCAGTCTTCATCATACCCTCTCCAGTGTCTTGTGGTTCAGGTGTTCCCTCTAAGGGCCTGGTGAAGGTTCAGCCATTTGGTTCCCCAGCCCCATTTTTAACCTTTAAATTTGCAGACACTTTTGAGTGTCCCAGAAACTAAAAGTATATAAAATTTAATTATTTTATTCTTTTGAGAAGAGTCCATTTTGACAATTTGAATATAATTTTAGAGGCTTCATGCATTGAGGAATATAATTACATTTTGGTAGAAAATGTTAAGTAGAGATCTAGGGATTAAATCAGAGCCTTATACATGCTAGGCAAGTGACTGATTGCTGGATTATATTCCCAGCACATAGTTATTCATTTTTTTATTTTTAAGTTTATTTATTTATTGGAAAAGAGAGAAAAAATGAGAGAGAGAGAGAGAGAGAGAGAGAGAGAGCGAGCATTCCAGGGCTCCTTGCCACTGAAAGTGAACTCCAGATGCATGTGCCACTTTGTGCATCTCGCTTTATGATGTGGGTCCTAGGGAATCAAACATGGGTCAGCAGGCTTTTGAAGTAAGTGACTTTAACTGTTGGGCCATCTCCCTAGTGAAGGTTTTTCTTTTATGTAATGTAGATGTGATATTTCCATGAGTTTAGCTCCTTTGCTCTGGCACACCAGTGAGCTGGCTTCTATGAAACTATGATGTTGTGTTAGTGTATATGGAAATGAGAAATACCATCCATGCTAATGAATGCATATTTATATTTGTAACAATAATGAATATTCTCAATTCATAATATGTTTGGTTTATGTTCTAGCAAAATGAACGTAGGACATAAAATGTCTAAAACATAAGAAGAAAACCATATTGCTTTCTCTTTTAGAAACCAGCTATCATTGCCAGCTGTCTACACAAGGAGTACACAGGTCATAGGAAAAGTTGCTTTTCAAAGAGAAAGAAGAGAGTAGCAACAAGAAATATCTCTTTCTGTGTTAAAAAAGGTTTGGAGCAATAACTTTTTTCATTGACCATTTTAAAATTTAATTAACCAACTAGTGATCAATTTTTATGATATTGAGGATTGAACCAGGGCATCATGCATATTAGTTAGGAAAGCACTTTACCCCTGAGCTATATCCCAGCCCTCCCTTTACTTTTTGTGAGACTGCTTTAGGCTCTGGAAATATGATTATGAAGAAAACAGAAAATCTTCTGCCTTCATGTATATTTATATCCTAGGACAGAATCCATAAAAAATAACCAATCATAGAAAGCATCAAGTATTACATAGTTCTACATGAAGCAATGTGCACGACATGGACTGTGTTTGATTAGGGTGAGAGGAGACCTCCCTTGGGCAGTGACCTTTAAAACAACACCTAGAGGCTGGGAAAATGGCTCAGTTGGTAAGAGTACTTCCCTGCAAGCGAGAGAGCCTGAGCTTGAATCCACATAAATAATTCAGGCATAGTCAACACTCCTGTAACTCTATCTTATGTGAGGCAGAGACTAGAGACTCCCTGAGACTCACTGGTCAGCCAGTCTGACCAAAAAAGGAAGCTTTAACCTCGGCATGGTGATGCACGCTTTTAAACCCAGCACTTAGGATGCAGAGACAGAAGGATCACCATGAGCTTGAGGCCACCCTGAGACTACATAGTAAATTCCAGGTCAGCCTGGACTAGAACAAGACCTTACCTCAAAAAAAAAAAAAAAAAAAAAAAAAAAAAAAGGGGGCAGCTTTGGGTTCAGGGACAGACTTCTCCTAAGGGAAACAAAGCAGAAAGTGATAGAGGAGGAAGCTTATCTTCCCCTCTGGCCTCCACATGTGAACGCATGCACACATATAAATTGCACACACACAACACATACATGCATGCACACATACATTCATACATCACACACAACCCACATACATACACACAGACGTACATTAAAACATACATATAACACACACCACATACATACACATGTACATACATATATCACATGCACAACTCCACATAAATGTGAACCTAAATCCATCACACAAAATACTACACACATACATACAAACATATATATGTACATTACACAATGCCACACATGGGAAGATTTTTTTTTAAAAAAAGCAAGATCTGAGTGACAAGGAGATGTGAGTTATGTAAGCATATTGGAATAAGAGCATCTGTGCAGAAGAAACTTCAAGGGCAGGAACTCAGACATAGAACAGATCTGGAGTCTCAAAGAGAGCCCAGTGGATTCATCTGTGAACAGAACAAGTCAAAGAGGTGAGCTGGGGAGGATTAGGGATAGATGGATTGTTAAAAAAGCAAGAATTATCTTATACCATGATCATGGAATGCCACTGGAGGGTTTTGAGCAGATTTGAGTTATTCTTTTTTAAAAAAATATATTTTATTTATTTATTTATTTATTTATTTATTTATTTACTTGAGAGAGAGAGGGGGAGACAGAGAGAAAATGGGTGTGCCAGGGCCTCCAGCCAATGCAAAGGAACACCAGACACATGCTCCCCTTGGCTTCCCTGGGTCCTGGAGAACCGAACCGGGATCCTTTGGCTTTGCAGGCAAATGCCTTAACCGCTCAGCCCTCTCTCCAGCCCTTGAGTCATTCTTTACTTTACATTTTGAGTAGACTACACACTGGTTGGTTGTTCATGAGCTGGGAAGGGTCAGTTCACAGCAGTTCCGATGAAAGGTCGTGCTCATGCAGGCACAGGTGACGGGAGTTTGGATGAAGAAAACTGTCCCTGGATCCTGAGACTTAGATATCATTAACTAGATTGTCCTATAAAAATAACTTAGGTTCGTGATTTTATCTTATGTTTATTTACTTGTCGATTTCATTTATTTATCTGAGCACATGCGTGTCAGTGTGGGCATGCAAGTGCCACAGTGTGGGCGGGGAGCTCAGAGGGAATCTTTCCGGTCTATGCTTGCTGTCCCACGGGGCTGGAGGCAGGGCTCCTCTCAGGCTCACTGCGCTGTTACTCTTTGTGTGCTGCTGCACTTACCACGCACTTCAGGGAGATTCTTCTGCCTCCGCCTCCCATCTCACCATCCGAGTGCTGGGTTGACAGAAGCCCACCACTGCTTCCCACCTTTTTTTTTTTTTTTAAATTTTCACTTCATGACATACAAATTTTGCCTCAATGAGGGGGCGTGAGAAAAAGTGAGGGAGAGAGACAGAGAAAGAATGAGAATGGGCACACCAGGGCCTCTTGCAAACAAATTCCAGACACATTGCCACCTTATGCATCTGGTTTTATGTGGATACTGGGGAATCAAACTTGGGTCCTTTGGCTCTGCAGGCAAGAGCCTTAACTACTGAGCCATCTCTCCAGCCCTGCTTCCTGCTTTTTAAATGGAGTCTGAGGTTCAAACTTGTGTGCTGTGGTTTGGGTGGCAAACACTTTATCCAGTGACCCATCACTGCAGCCCTTGGGTATGTTTTTAACTGAAATAAAAAAAACCTGAGGGGAAAAATGTAAAACAGATGTATTGTCACCAAACTGATACTCTTTTGCTAACAGTTTAGATAATGGTGAGGAATATAGATTCCATATATGTTGTAAGTTAAAGTGAACACTTGAGTCATGCACAGACCTCTGAAGGGTTCTTTGATGAGATAGGCTTATGTAAATCACTGTACCCAGTATTGACAATCCAATTCTTTCTTTCAGGTGAAGTTTTGGGATTGCTGGGTCCCAACGGTGCTGGTAAAAGTTCCTCTATTAAGATGATAGCTGGGATCACAAAGCCAACGTCTGGAGAGGTAGTGAACAGTGAGGAACACGCTTTCATTACTCAAATAGAAATCTTATGATAAATATAGATTATGTCTTGGTAAGACTGTTCTTTTGCTGGTGTTTTGGATACATTTATGTTTCCTCTTATGGTTTTTGATGAACATTTACAAGTTCATAAAAGAAGTTGTGACATCAGTAGAAGCCCCAGTACAGCCGGTTCATCACAGCTTTCTAGATACCACTGGGGTCACAGGTCTTTCCTGCCTCCCTCACTTGTGAGACACTTGTTTATTAGCAGGTCCCACTCTTTTCTGTCGTAATAAGAGGTGGGTATGTTGAAGGTTTGTTCCCAGGTGATGCTGTTGGGGGGGGGGGTACAAACGTTAGGAGGGAGAACCTAGTGCAGGGAAGTTGGATGAACGTGAAGGCTATACTGAGACTCTAGTCCCCATTGTATCTCTTCTTTCTTTCTGTTCACCATGACCTTAAGTAGCTTTGTTCATTCCTCACCCTGGTGCTCTGTCTTGTCACAGAACCAAAGCCCATGTCAGTTTCTGGACTGTGTGACTTGAGGACAGACTGCATGTGTCTCTAACAGCATGCACTCCTGTAGGTGGAGCTGAACGGAGGCAGCTCAGCCGCGGGGGGCCAGGGGGATGCGCTCAGGTGTGGATACTGCCCCCAGGAGAACGTGCTGTGGCCCACGCTGACCACGAAGGAGCACCTGCAGGTGTACGCGGCCGTGAAGGGGCTGAGGAAGGAGGACGCCGCCGCAGTCATCTCCCGGTATAGCTGTGAGCTGGTGTCATTCCTTTCTGTCAGGGGCCGTCTGTGATTCACGACTGAAGTGTGGGAGTGGAAGGCATGTCCACTTTTTCAGATCTCGGGTGGTGGACGTGAGGGAGCTTAATAAGTGCTTGTAGAAAGTAAATAGATGGCAAGGGGTCAATGCGTCGATAATCATGAATAGTCATCTATTTCAGTTTTCTAATTAAAAAAAAAAAACAGAAATAGAATTTCTAATTGCAACATCAAATTCTCACAGAGAATTTGTTTTTCATAAGTACGCTTATTCCTTCAATGCTGTAGCAGCTCTATGTGCTTTCGTTTTCCAAATTCTAATTCTGAGATTTTTTTTGCCAATGAAGTTTGAGAATACTGACTAGCATATGCTACAGCAGTCCTGTGAGCTCTCAGCTCCCCAAGCCCCTCTCTTGGCCTAAGGTTCTCATCCCGTGTCCCCCCCCCCCCAGATTGGTGGGCGGTTTCAAGCTCCAGGAGCAGCTGGACGTCCCCGTGCGAAACCTAGCCGCAGGAGCCACCAGGAAGGTAAGGGGGGGGCGGGGGCGTCGGTGCCCCTCCGGGAGCTTCCTGCGGGGTCGAAGCTGACGGGCCCTTTGTCCATGTGCCTTGCAGCTGGGCTTTGCGCTGGGCATCCTGGGAGACGCACCTGTCCTGCTTCTGGATGAGCCATCCACGGGCACGGACCCCGCAGGGCGGCGGCAGATGTGGTGAGCGAGACCCACAGACCCCACAGCCCCCCCCCCCCCCAGACATTCATTGCTCAAGTCAAGCTGCCTTTGCGCAGGACCCGGGCATGCCCGTGTGTTGAAGGCTTCGTCCCAGCAGGTGGCGCTGTTGGGAGGCGGTAGGACCACGAGGAGGCATAGAGAGCGCCTAACGCAGGGAAGTTAGGGACAGGGCGTTGAAGGAAGTACTGGGACTCAGGCCATCAGTTAAAACAGCTTTGTTCTACTGAGCATTTCCTACCGTGGTGTTGTGCCTGGCCGCGGGGCCCAAAGCAAAGAATCTAATCAACCATGCATGGAAACTTCTGGAACTTCCAAAAACCCTTCTTCCTTGTGTAGTTGTCACAGTGATGAAAAGCTGATCTGTCAGTCGCCATACCAGCAGCTACTATGAAAAGTAGCTGAGTTAATCACCTTGCAAAGAGGAAAACGTTGATGTGTGAGCTGGTGGTTTTGCAGGTTTCTGGCCGTGGTGGGTTGGTCACTTCACCTTGGGCCTGTGGGGAGGCAGCATGTTATGGTGGGAACATAGGACAGAGGAAAACTGGTCCCATCGCAAGCCAGAGAGCAAAGGGCGGGAGAAGGAGTTTAGTCCCACAATCCCCTTCAAAGACTCGCTCCCAATATACTAAAAACTCTGCATAGGCCGCACTTCTATACGTCTAAAAGGTTTCACTATCTCCCAATAATACTAGTGTGGAGATGAAGCCATTACCATGGGCTTAGGGAATCTCAAGATGCGAAATGTAGCAGAGATAATTCCTGTCACAGGAAAACAAATGTTGAACGTAGGGATGATCAAATCTGTTTTATAGTGCTGTAGTATTTAGACTTAAGAAAGATTAAGTCGTTTGTTAGGAATTTAGCTATTTTAACTTGGAACATGCATTAATTTTACATTTTAATTATTGAGATGTCTGTGACTATTCCTATTTATACCCTGCTTTCCTAAAGACTGGTAACTCGGTGACATAATTTCCCCATTTTCCTCTCAAGCCTTCTACTTAATCCGTCCAGTATATTTTCCCCACTTGTCACTTTGACTTCTTCCTACTTTATCATGTGGGAGTTACTTGTTGGGTTAGTAAAATCTTCCATCTATTCCACACTTGTACCACCCAATACTTTTCACCATTTAAAATAAGCATTGGTTATCTTAATAATAAAAATAAATCTTATGCAAATGCAGAAAAATTTTCATTAACTATGCCTGTATATTATTCATGAATCATGAATTATTCATGAATCATACCTACCATTCAGCATCAATATTTGTCACTAGAAGGCCAACCCTTTACATCCATATCTTTACCCACTTTCTGCTCTAGCCACTAGTCATGTTGATGGCAATATGAGATGGCATATCTTTTTATTTGTAACTATTTCAATTAGTAGTTCTTAAAGATAAGACTTAAGAAAGCTTATCTGTTATACCGGTAGCACATCTAAAATATATATTTAAAATATTTTTACTTATTTTCAAGCAAAGAGAGACTTATAGAAGAGAGACAGAGAGAATGGGTGTTTCAGGGCCTCCAGCCACTGCAAAGGAACTCCAGATACATGGCCACTTTGTGCATCTGGCTTTACATGAGCACTGGGGAATTGAACCAGAGTCATTAGGCTGTGCAAACAAGAACCTTAACCTCTAAGCCATCTCTCTGGCCTTAAAATATTTTTAAAACTTTATATTATCAAAAAGCTGGTGTTTCCCTGGTTCTGTTAGAGTTTGACTATAATAATATTCAATAAACTATATTTTTTTCATACATTTCCCTTCCATTTCTCTCTCTCTCTTTTGTTCTGTACTTTGTGCTTTAAATGCTACCAACCTTTCTGCTCACTGCAGGCAGGTCATCCAGACAGCTGTCAAAAACACTGAGAGGAGTGTCCTCTTGATCACCAACGACCTGGCTGAGGCTGAGGCTGTGTGTGACCGTGTGGCCATCATGGTGTCTGGAAGGCTGAAGTGAGTATGTCTCTAGAACCTATACCTCAAGGCCAATGTGAGAGGCCCTGGGGGAAAAGCAGATCACTGTGAGAGCTGAGACCTTTCCTTTCATCTTCCTCACTAACAACTTCTACCACCTTTGAAACCCAAGAATAACATAAAAATCAAGAGCAGACCTTTTTTTCTCAACTTGTCTTCCTTCTTGCCCATAGGTGCATTGGTTCCATCCAACACCTGAAGAAGAAATTTGGCAAGGATTACATTCTTGAACTAAAAGTGAAGGAACCGTCCAATGTACCTTCAGTTCACACGGAGATTCTCAAGCTATTCCCACAGGCTGCACGGCAGGAAAGGTGAAAAGACTAGTGACTATGGGGAAATGTGTCTTCTTTCCACATTCTGTGGGTTCCTTTGAGCTCCATGAGAACATTATGTTAATTTAATTTCATAATAATATTTCTGGGTCCTCAAAAGGGAATTGTTGAATCTTGTAGATTTTATGAGATATGGAAATTACCCAGAGAGTTCTGTCCCCACTCCCCCCCCCAAGGAAACTCCAATCAAGATACAGACTTTTCCTTTAATTGAATTTTCATGCTTCAAAAGCAAGACTAGAAAGAAGCATATATATGTGTGTACACATGTATGCACATGTACATTATATGTATGTGTGTTTGCATATGTCTGTGTGACATTGGTGTCAGGATAAGCGTTTGAACTGGAAGTGAATTTAAGATTCCTTGTGGGGGTAAACATGACTAAGAAACACAACATAAAAATAGCTAGTTTCATTTTAGCAGTAAATGTAATAAATTACCTAAGACATACTCCAGCGCATTCCAGTAACTGCTTCCTACTGTGTGAGCTGTGGTTTCACAGAGCAGAGAAGTCGTTTTGACACACGTGGGAAGGTCATGAATGGTAAGAGGATGAGCTGCTCTGAAAAGAGCCCATCCTGCAAGGCTGATCAGCCTGACACCCGCGTGGTAGTAACGTGCTCTCACTTGGGCGTGAGTTGCTGTAGAAGATTAGAGGGAGAAGCAAAGAAGGAGAGAGAATGATTTGAGGGACGGTGAGACCTCACAGTCTCTTGTAACTGAGAGACCTCAAAGGGCAAACTCTGACTGGCAAAGCATACAGCTGAAAGGGAAGCTTGCCTTTTACTAGGAATAAAAGCACATTTTGGTCACTGTTGAGGTTACAGGTAAGAAGTTCAAGTAGTAGATGACTAATGAAGGCACTTACAGCACTCCTAGGGATTATTTATGAAGGCTAATCATCAAAGGAGTTTACACTTGAAAGAGATTATAGACTAACCCTATCTAGGAAAAGATCAGGGAAGACATAGAACCGTTCCTTCTGTGGAAGCGGCAGAGATTGTGTGATTGAGGTGTCAGCTTTTTAAACAGAACAGAACTACAGGGAATATGTGACTACAGCATATGTGAGATTAATGAAGTGCATCTACTGCTGGGGATTTGCATTGTGCCAACAAGGCAGGTGCAGAGTGGGTTAAAAGTTCAACTTTGAATCCCAACAATAGGACATGAGGTTGTAAATTCAGAACTAACACAAAGAAGCAAAATGTCCTAAATCAGTTCTGATCCTTACAATACTTAACTATTTGCCTCTCCTCCCAAACTAATATCTCTCCTTACAAGTTAGCTTCCTGGTGACCAGGAGAACTTTCATTTGAAGTTAGTTCCTAATCTAATTTGAACTAGTCAGAGGGAATAGTTTAGGATATCTATCTTTTACAAGTATAAGAATGCAATAATTATGTTTGGTAATTACTAGAAATACCTACTACAACTACAGAAAATAATTAAAATGTTTCCATCAATAAATGATTTGGTTTCATCTCTAAGCCATCTATTAGTTTATATTACATTTACTTTAAAAAGGATATAGTTGGAAACACAGCCTTATTCTGAAGGTCACCTCCCCTTGAATGTAATGCTTATGTGTCCCCAGGTGTTTTGCCTTGTTGACCTACAAACTGCCCATAGCAGATGTTTACCCTCTGTCTGAGGCCTTTCACAAACTAGAAGCAGGTAAGAATGGCCATATTTAAACACAACCTTTAAAAGATCAACTCAAACATGGAGAACAATTTAACTGCAGATGCTTGTATAGTGTGTTATAAAGATAAACCCTGCAGGTCATTGATTTTAAGAATCCTAATGATAGTTAATTCAACACTTAGGAAGGAGGTGTATCTCCATGCAGGGACTGGAACTGCAGGGCTACCTGGCTGCTCCTACTGTGAATCCACGTTAACTCCAGAAAACCCCTCAGTGTGGCCGGCTTCTCCCACAGCTCACAGTCCTTCCACACACCAAGTGTCCTACACTATTACTTCATTCCTTCTCTTTCCTTACACATCTGCCTGCTTCCTGCCTGCTTTCCTTTGTGTGTGGATATACCTGCTTCATGTTACAGTAACAACATGAAAACAGCACAGAAGGCTTCCATCGACCCACCAACCACATTCTTTCTGTGCCAATGTGTTTGGCCTTATGTCACTGAATGATAGCTCAGGCTAATCCCAGTGCTGTACAACTCCTCTTAATACTCAAAATTGTCCTCATTCCCTCTTACATCATCAGATTTTTTTTTTTTACTTTTAGCTAGATCATCTCCAACAGCATACCATCATTGTATAATATCTCAGAACAGTAGAGTATTGAAGAGCTCAAACTCTACAGACAGGCTCATTGGGCTATCATCCCAGTATTGCTTGTTGCTAAGGAACTGGGAGGCATTGAGTGAAATCATTCAATCTTTACATGTGTAGCTGACACACCTCTGTACTGAGGGCTACTATCAATGAATCTTCACAAGGTTGTTTGAGGAGAAAAGGAGTTAATTTCTTAGTAACTAGGACAGTGCATGGTGCATTGTGATTGAGATAATATATCATAATACAGTGTAACTAGTATAATATAATATAAATCTCTGCCTTGCTGCTCCTAATCTATATAGCTAACTGCCTGGATTTCCCCACATGTGACTGAACACACATACCCCCACCTCACTACTCTGTACTTGCTAATATTTCTTTCTGGAATTCACCTTCCTAAATATCCAGGTAGCTTCTTCCCTTTGCCAGGTTTCTGCTTAACTATCACCTTATTGTGATCACCTTCCTAATCATCCTATAAAAAAAGAACTCATGGCAATCTCTTTATTGATTTGATTTTCTGCATATTATGATGGCTATTTATTATATATTCAGGTGTTTATGAACTTGAGGTTCATATCTTCCCACTAAAAGGAATACAGTAGGTTAAAGGTTTTGCTTGTTTGTCTTATTGTCCTGTGCTTGGCCTCTAAGAGTGCCTTGCACATAGGAGATTCTCAGTGTATGAAGGGGAAGCTACAAGCACATGAACATGTGACTATAATGACAACTGCCATTCAGATTTCCAGGTAGGAAGCCCAGCAGAGATCTGAAAGACAGTGAAGGTGATGAAGGGAGTACTGGGTCTTTGGGAGGATAAGAAATGGATTTGAAATATTCCTTAGATAATATTTCAGTGATGCAGTTCATTAGGAAATTATGTTTCTCTCCCAGGAAACTCTGAAAGGCACAGTACATATTATCAGAACATTTGAAGAAAATGTCCTAACACCAAGATGAATCCAGGGTGGATTTCTATCAACTCTTGCTTTATTTCCACTAGGCTTTACTTGAGAAATTCACACAAATATCTCCAAATCAACACTTAATCCTTAGAAGTCACACATGTCACTTTCTGTGTTAAGTATGAAGTGTAAGAAGGGACATTCATTATTTTTCCAAGTATCTGTTTATTCAATTTATCTTCCATTGATATTAGTCATGTCTATTTCAGTGCATATGACTGAAAATTTTCTTGGCAATAAATGATGAGCTTCTACTCCTCTTCTTTTATATATTTTTTCAGTGAAACATAACTTTAACCTGGAGGAATATAGCCTCTCTCAATGCACACTGGAAAAGGTAAGGCTACTTGTATGACCTTGTGTTATCCCTACAAATTTCACATGAAAGCAACATATTGTTTGGAAGGCAGTCAACAGCACTACGATCCTTTTCTTTCTCTCTCTCCTGCTTAGGTAATATTGGAGCTTTCTAAGGAGCAAGAACTGGGAAATGATGATGAAGGCATTGACACAACCATGAGGTGGAGACTCCTCCCTCATTCCGATGAACCTTAAAGTTTCAGACCTAACCATGCTTTGTGGATGACCTATAAACTTATGTTTTATGTAATGATTAGCATAGCTTGTTATCTAAAAGACAATGACCAATGTGCAGAAAAACATCTATTCTCTTCATTGATGACTGGCTTCCAGTTGGCTTTGACCATCCAGGGGAAGAATCCCAAAAAGATTGGAGGGTGGGAAAGTGGGGTCTGAGTACTTCTCCCTCTCACCAAAGGTGAGAGGTGACAGACAGACCTGTAGTAACAGAAGACTTCTAGTCTTCCCCCAGTTAGAACCAAGAAAGTACTTCCGCATCATTAGAACCATTAAGGAGTTCACTCATTTCCAACTATACCCCACACCTGGCCTCTGTAAATTCATCAAATCACTACCTCATTATACATTTCTACCAAGTTCTGACTTCTGGTAAGCTGTCTTTGTGTGAAATTCTCTGAATTCACTTTATTTCTATATGTTTCATGGTTGGGGTTTGCCCTGAAACATCAATCTATGATGTATTCAAGAAATATCATCAATTTTCAATTTTCATAGACAGATTTTCTTATTAGAAATGATTTACTTGTCAGAGGTAAAGGAATTAAAATTTGAATATTATGGTTTCTAAGTTAATTTAAATTTAAATCCCGACTTGGAGTGAGATTCAACTGTATTGGATATAGTTCCAAAGTTAATCATTATCTTGATACCCATCTGTTGCAGTCAGGTTCACGTTGCTGGCAGAAAACACCCAACCAAGAGCAGCTTGTGAGAAAAAAGGGTTTATTTTAGCTTACAGACTCAAAGGGGAAGTTCCATGATGGCAGGGGGAAAAGATGGCATGAACAAAGGGTGGATATCACCTCCTGACCAACATTAGGTGGACAACAGCAGCAGGAGACTGTGCCAAACACTGGCAAGGGGAAGCTGGTTATAACACCCAAAAGCCAGCTCCCAACAATACAGTGCCTCCAGGAAGCTTTAATTCCCAAATTGCCATCAGCTAGAGATCTAGCATTCAGAACACCTAAGTTTATGGAGGACACCTGAATCAAACCAACACATTCTGCCCCTGGCCGCCATAAACTGATAACCATACATGATGTAAAATACAATGCATTGAGTCCAACTTTAAAGTCCTCATAGTGTTTAATCAATACCAATTATATTCAATGATTCCCATAGACCAAGATCTTTTTTTTTTTTTTTTTCAAGGTAGGGTCTCACTCCAGCCCAGGCTGACCCGGAATTCACTATGTAGTCTCAAGGTGGCCTTGAACTCATGGTGATTCTCCTACCTCTGCCTCCCGAGTGCTAGGATTAAAGGCGTATGCCACCATGCCTGGCTGACCAAGATCTTTTAATTGAGCCATAATATTAAAAAAAAAACAAAACCCATAATGGCACAGAATAAATACTCATGCTGCAAAAGATGGCACTGAGCATAGCAAAACTCTATAGCTCCAAGTCCAACAACTCTAAGGCAGTGGCAAGTCTCCAGGTCTGACAATTCTAACCAGCAATAAGTATCTGGAGTTCCAATTCCACCCCTCCAGCTAGGCTACTCATAGTCCTGGAAACTTCATCTGGTGCCTCCATATCTCCTTGACAGCCATCCCATAGTCCCAGCATCTCCACTGGGTTTCCACAACAACCCATTATTCATCCTCATGACTCTACTGAGCTCCACACAGGCAATTCAACAAGCCTGCTTCACACTGCACATGATCATTTCCAACGTACAAAACCATGTTGAAAATTCAATGACTCTCTCTTTCCTGCATTTGTTATACTCCATAATACCAGGTGGGCTACCAACTTGTTAATCCGGGGAGGAATAAAGCAGACTTTGAAGAAGAGGATACTCTTTTAGGAACCACGCTCCTACAAGAGTCTTCATTCTTCCTGTTGTTCCAATGCAGGTCATCTGGCCAATCTCAAATGTTTATTATCTCCCATACAATTGAAGCTGAACAGGCAGTTTCAGCCCAAAGAGTTCATTTTTTCTATGCCATACCCCTCTGCTCACACCATTCCATTTCTTCACAATGCAATCCTTCACAACTTCTCAAGACGGGCATAATAGCAAGCCTCTCACACAAATGGCTTCTAGCAGGCAAAGCTCTTTCTCACCTTCATAAGCCAAACCTCATAGTCCATACTTCTTACTGCATTCAAGTCTTTCAATTCTGACCGGAATAGTCCACTGATCTGTACTTATAGCACTGAAAGGCATCTCTTAGGCCAAGGTTCCAAATCCTTCCACATTCCTCTTGAAAATCAGCTCCAAAAGGCCAAAAGCCATGCATTCAGGTTTCTGATCCCACTTCTTGGTACCAACTTTTCTGTTGCAGTCAGGTTTGCTTTGCTGGCAGAAAACAGCTGACAAAGAGAAGCTTGTGGGAAAAGAGGGTTTATTTTGGCTTACAGACTCGAGGAGAAGCTCCACGATGGCAGGGGAAAATGATGGCATGAGCAGAGGGTGGACATCATCTCCTCGCCACCATCAGATGGACAACAGCAATAAGAGAGTGTGGCAAACACTGGCAAGAGGAAACTGGATAAAACACCCTTAAGCCCACCCCAACAATACACCATCTCCAGGAGGCTTTAATTCCCAAACTTCTATCAGCTGGGAATCTAGCATTCAGAACACTTATGTTTATGGGGGACAACTGAATCAAACCACCACATCATCTTTTTTTCCATTTTGTTTTTTTGAGGTAGGGCCTCACTGTAGCTCAGGCTGACCTGGAGTTCACTATGTAGTCTCAGGCTGGCCCTGAACTCACCGCGATTCTTTTACTTCTGCCTCCCAGGTGCTGGGATTAAAGGTGTGTGTCACCATGTCTGCCTCAGCACTGATCTTGAGTTATAAGATATCCAAGGAACTTAGCTGTGGTCATGTTCCTCCTCTTACGTTGCAAACATAAAGTCTGCAACTACTCCTTTCTGAGATAAATTTCTTGTTCCTGTAGACATAACCCTGATAAGACCACTCTGAAAATTTTTGTATAAAGATGTCTACTTGTTACGGTACCATTGCCATTTGGGTCTAATTTGTGTATTAAAAAAAAAAACTTGCAAAAATCCTTGCGGAGTGTGTTCAGAAGAGTAATGATTGTGTATCGTAAGCCCTGTTTTCAGATGACAGTACATTTGTTTTAAGTTCCCACTGAACATTTTCAAAAAGTTTGAGCACCTTGTCTTCTTGCAGTAATAATCACAAAATAATTTTGATGCAGAGAAAAAGAAATCCACCATGTTTATGATATCAAGAGTCTGAATAAAATATGACAGGTAAAAAGAATGAGTGACAAAACATGTAAGTTGTACAAAGCTTCAGCTCAGACAATGTGTGGCAGGGTCAACCACCCTGCTAGGAGGCCCAGAGATGCCACTGCCTGAAGCTACGAAGGTAAACTCTAAGCACTGGAGAACCGAGAGCACTGGAGATGCCAGGTCTTTGGATGTCTGCAAGGGAAACTACAGTCATGGAGTACCACTGTCCCAAAAGTACCACTACATACGTGATGCAAGCAGAAGAGCTGAAGCGGGTACCCAGCCTCTTCAGAGCTGAGATGACTCCATCATTTGTCTCTGGTGCCAGCATGGAGATGGAAAATTTGGGATTTGTGCTGCTGAGTTTTGGTCTTATTCTGCTCTGATCTTTCTTTGCTTCCCTTTGGGGTTGGGAATGGTTTCTCTGTGCCACTGTATGTTGGAAGTAATTAACTTGTTATAGGAAGATAGTTGAGAATTGGCCAGACCCTGAACTTATACCTTTTTTTAATTATTAATTAGTTTTGTACTCATTGAATACAGTCAAGTTGGTACTATTGGTAGGCTCATCCATGTCCTACTCCCTCCCCTTGGCCCCTCCTTGTTGAGGTATATGGGTCATGCATTGTGGAGTTAGCCCACAGTTATGGGTAGGATAAATGTCTGCATATCATGACCCAACATGTGGCTCTGACATTCTTTATGCCCCCTCTTCCACAAAATTTCCCTGAGCCCTGTTGGGTTCATTTTTGGTCTGCTTCACTGATGAGGTGTTGGGGGCCTCTGGGTCTCTGGATCTCTGATTTGGTAGGAGTTGATGTTTCTCTGTGTTGATCTCCTTCACCCTTGTGCTGGTACCCGGTTCACAAAGAAAACAGCACCCTTGCTTGTTTCGCCAATTGTTCTTAGTTTCAGCCAGGGCCCTTTTGAGGTATGGTGAGGTGGCTCTCTCCTTAGGATCTACATCTATCTCAAAAAGAGAAGCAGTTTCTCCAACAGAGAGTAAAGTTAGCACCAGACAAATGGGATAACCCTTATTTTTTATAGCGAATTTAATAGGTGTAGGCTCTCTTGTAGCCCACGATTGGTGGCAGCTTGATAATGGAGAGAGGACTTATGTTTGGATATGGTTCTGACTTGTTTCCCAGCTCCAGTTATGGGTCCCATACCACTGAGGGGATCAGTTAGCTGAATCAAGAGCAGTTGGTTTCCCACCATGGCTGTGCACCACTATTGCACTTGTGTGAGCATCACGACAGGTTATTTGCTGCTAAGTATGTTAGACCATGAGTTGCTTGGACAGATATTGGTCATTTTCCCCCAGTCGCCCATGTAGCACCTTCTGGCACTAGACTTGCTGACTGTCTGGGGACTGACTCTCTTCCAGCTTCCAGCCATGTCATGCCATTTTATGTGTCAACCACATATGGTGTCTTCAACAGTAGGGTCTTACCACTAACCTTTGGTGGATCATCAAGTACTCAGACAGAAATCTGTCTTATTTTTAGGAAACCTTGTAGGTCTCTCTGATCAAAAGCTCATTGTGGATGATAGCCACATGTTGGTACTGGGAGTTACAGGTCAGTGCCCACTAAGAAAAGAAAGAAAAAGATTACTAATATAAAGGGGTTAGAGAGAAGAGAGCGAGAGCGAGAGCAAGAGCGAGAGCGAGCGAGAGAGAGAGAAGCTATGGAAGATTAAGGTCAGTCTTCATCATACCCTCTCCAGTGTCTTGTGGCTCAGGTGTTCCCTCAAGGGCCTGGTGTAGGTTCAACCATTTTGTCTGCCTTTTAGAATGTAGAACTTTATGGTACCATTGCAGTTTGGGTCAAGATTTTTGTCTCCCACCCCTTCCCTTGCCTTCCCCTCCCTCCCCACCCACTCTATTGTCTAGTCCTCAAGATGCTTGCTGAGTATGTCGGCATCTTGGGTAAATTCAGGTTAGATGCTGTAGATGAGTGAGACTGTGGCGATTCTTTTTCTGTGATTGGGTAAGTTCACTGAGAATGATCTCTTCCAGGTTCAACCACTTTTCCTCAAATTCCATTGTGTCATTTTTTTCTTACTGCTGTGTAGAATTCCATTGTGTAGATATACCACGTCTTAGTTATCCATTCTTCTAGTGATAGGTATCTGGGTTGATTCCAGCTTTTAGGTATTACGAATTGAGCTGCTATAAACATGGTTGAGCAAATCTCTCTGGACGATTATTTAAAGGTTTTAGCGTACATGCCCAGTAAGGGAATAACTGGGTCTGTTGGTAACTCTATAGTCAGCTTTTGTAGGAGTCTCCATATTGCGATATTTTCTGATCTAATTTGTATTTTTAGCTGAAAATTTCCAAACACTTGAAAAAGAAAACAACTCAAAGTCTTTGCAAGTGACCACAAAATGCCATGCAAGATAATACAAAACTCACACCTGAACGTGTGGTATTTCACACGCTGGTGGCCAAAGAGTAAAATCCTAAAGATTCCTAGTAAGAAAATTAAAATTCTCAAATTAATGAAGAAACAATTATATAAGCATTTTTATCAACAAGCTACATTGAAACAAAAAAATTATACATTATTTTCTTTTGCATGTATGTGGTGTGTTGGGTTGTGTCCTTATTTGTAGTGTACATATGTGTGTGCAGATATGTGTGCACATGTGTACAGATGTGCATGTGTGTGTGCAGATTATATGTGAGGCCTCTGAGGAGGGTAGCTCATTGGTGTAGCATTTGCATAGTATACGTGTATCTCTGACAGTATTGACACTAATAATGGTCATAACAATAACAAATGTATCTGACATATAATAGATGGTATAAGTAGATGTTAAACAAATATCATGCTAAAAATCATTGATATTCGATTTTGAAAGCCAATAGGGCAATTGTTTTTTTAAAGAAAATAAACAAGAAATTTATTTAAAGAAATGATATGGAACAAGCTGCAAGGGAAGAGTGGGCTAGAGTGCCCAAGAGTGCTTGTTATCATTTGGGACTGCCTTTTATGGGGTCCATGAGGAGGGGTTCACTGCTAGGGGTAGGATATGAATTATCTCTGTTTTGATTGACGGGCTTGGGTTCATGTAAGCTTTCCTCTACTGCACATGTCCTTATCATTGGAGCATCTGATTTTAATTATATGCATGCCCATCATGCATAACAATATGATAGTAAACAGGATTTCTCCCTAAAAGTTCACTCAGAAGAGTTTCCCTTTTTAAAAACCTTTTTACTGACAATTTTCATACATGAACATAATGTATTTTGATTATAATCCCCTTGTTGACTTCTTTTAATTAGCAAGCTGATTCTAAAGCTTACTTAAAAACATAGACCACATGAGATTTAATCAATAAAATGTTTAATCAAAAATAAAGTTAATATGAGTGAGTTGGCTGTGTTTGAATGCTCCAGAGATTATATACTGTAGTGCACATGTGAGAAATTGTGAAAATTCAGAATTTACCCTGTTATCATTTTAAAAAAGCTGCATTGCTTTATGGCTATACTTCTAGATAAAGCTTTGAAGAATCTGCAAGACATTACCTGTACAAGACCAACACAGTATGGAGCTCATCAACATACTGTCATAGTGGAGAAGGACAGAAAGAAAGAAAGAAAGAAAGAAAGAAAGAAAGAAAGAAAGAAAGAAGAAAAGAGAGAAAGAAAGAAATAGAAAAAAAGGAAAAGAAAAAAAGAAAATCAAAGGAACTAGTTGGAAAGAAGGGGTTCAGTGGAAAGAGCAGGGGAGACAAGATATGGTGATGGGGAAGTTTTGATAAGAATACATTATGTAGATGTATACAAATTGTCAATACAAAGTAAAAGAACCTTTAAAAAATTTTGCGATATTTTCTGATCTGATTTGTATGTTTATTCCTGTTATTTAGAGAGAGAAAAAAGCTTCCTTTCTGCTTTATTCTACTCTGAGCTGGATTTTTTTGCCTTATTTTTGTTTAAAATATTGTGTCAACTCTCCTACGAGGGCCTATTCTGGAAAATCATAAACATGAGAACTCCTAGTTTTGGCTTAGTCTGATAGTTGCTAATATCCAGCCAACCGTTTGTAAGCCACGCACTCCCTGCAGAGGAGCTGGCTGTAAACAAAGAAATAGAAAACAGTAGGGGAGTCACTGTGAGAGCACAGAGGTTTTGGCAGCCTGGGTTGAGAACGCAGCGGTAATCCTCTTCAGGAGTGCGTCTAAACAGAAAGGTCCATTATGCACACGGAATGCCAGGAGTGCGTCTGAACAGAACGGTCCATTATGGACACGGAATGAAAGCCGTGATGCAGCAGTAACCCAGAAGAAATGTGAATTTTTCTTCAGGACGCAGAGATCTGTGGACTAACTGTCTATAGTCTGTCTGCTTCAGCCTTCCTAAGAGTAACTTGACTTCTAACTGTGCTAGTTAGCACTTAGAAATATAATGTAATATATTACAATAGACATGCCAAACATTTGGGTGGACCTCATTCAATTTAATAAGTGGTTAGTGAGTTTTCTTTCAGATCTGAGATTTTTAGATTGCACAGTGAAATTGAAGTTGAAAATTCAAATTTTTCTCTTTACCCCATGACCAAAGAATTTTTAGACAAATAGCACACGCAATGGAACAGGCTACTGGATCATAGAAAAGGAATGTAACTTCATGTTGCCTCTGGAAATCTGAGTATTTTTCAAAGTTGTTTGAATTGCTGCTTCTTTCTCATCCACATTCAGCTTTACTGCTGAGGGAATACAACTTATAGGACACAAGAGTTTAGAAATTTTGAATTGTTTTAAAATGATGCATAGTTTCTGAAGAGTGCTTAAGGAAATACTTTCTTGGTCACATCATACTGAATATAAAAAATATTTGATTTGCTGTGCAATGCATGTATTCTCTGAACAGCAAGAATTTTGTGTAATTGGGAAATGATTGGCTTCTTAAAATTCAGTATTTTTAAATTACACAATTTACTATTCATAACAATTTAAGATAACTAGATATTATGTGCTTCTATGAAAAGCAGTTTTTTTTTTCTTCCTGTTACTTACATCAGCATGTGCAATGGAACAATTAATCTTAAAAGTCAAGAATCATAAAAATCATGGTAATTATTTTGATTTAGAATTTTTTTGTAAAACATACATTAATTCACACCATGAAAGAAGAGTAGCCACTTGATTAATACTTTTAGATGGCAGAACTTGCCACAACTTTGATTTCATAAGTGAAAATGTTGCAGGCTAATATTAACCAGGTTTGCAGCGGCCAAAAATTTCTGATGGTGTTAATATTAGGAGGTCATTTACATAGCTGGCCAAGTCAGACATAATAAGCAAAATGAACTTCTCTGGAATTTCTATTTATTTACTTTTGTATATTGACACTATTAGACTTGGATTCTTTTGTGTGTGTGGTGAGTTTGGATTTTTTTCAGAGTTAAATTATAAAAGACCAAAGAAAGGTTGAATTAATTATTGTCTTCAGTTCATAACATACAAAGTGTCCAGGACCTTTTTTTATTTTTTATTTTTTGGTTATTTATTTCCTTTGGCCTCTAACTCCTATCTCACTCCTGATCTCCACTGCTATTTCTCATTGCCAAAGGGAACCTTCTAAAACTATATCTAAAGAGAGCAATCATTTACTCACAGACTTTTTTTGAAAATATGTACCACATATGGTGTGAATTCATATAAGTTATCCTGTGATATAACTAATTTTCCCTTTTAAAAAATACTTGACCTTGTTTTTTATTCATATTTCTTCATGTGGATGCATGGATATCAGCTGAATATTGGTTCTGATTCCGACAGTTATGTTTGGACACTGTAACAATTCATTTTATACACCATGCCACGGTCATCTACATCTAGAGGCACCTCTGTACAACAGTTCCTCAGGATATGTACCTAGAAGAGTAGTAAGGGATTAGTGTTAAGTCACCTAGATGAATTGGCAATTCTATACCTCTGTTAGACTAGCATTCTTTCATTCCCATGGGACAAGTTTCAACTGCTGTGGGGACAAAAACACTTGACACTATAATCTCTCAAACATATCAGCCCAATGAGGAAGCTGGTGCTCACTCACTTTTAAGAAGTTTTTACTTCTTTCAACACTGAATTTAACAATCTCTCTCTCTCTCTCTCTTATCCTTCTTCTCCGAGCATATAATTGGAAACAGCTGTTAGAATGTTTCCTTTAGGTCTGATTGCACAATGTTTTCTATTTCAGACTTCCACATTTACTTTCCTTTACAAAATAAACAGGTCACAATGTGTAAGACACGCTTACAAATCAGCAAGTGTGGGCTCTTCTCTGCAAGAACAGTCTTAAGAAGTGCAGGAGGACAAGGGAGACCTTGTTAGTATGTCCTACATTCTGTCTTCATATTTACAAAAACAAATATTTCCCCACTGGCACAAGCGCAGTCCTCATTTAATGCTTTTTATAATATTTAATTAAAAGGCTAGATTTTTTTTTCTTTTGAAAATTTATTTATTTATTTAATTAATTTGAGAAATAGAGATAGAGAAAGATAAGAAAGAGAGAGAGTATGACACACAGGGCCTCCTGCCACTGCAAACAAACTCAAGACATATGTGCAATTTTGTGTATCTGGCAATGTAGCCTTGCATTCAGGAATTGGGAAACATTCTGGTGGGCTTAGCATTTAAGGTGCTATCCTGAGAAGCCTAAGGACCTATTTTCTACTCTCCAGATCCCATGTAAGCCAGATGCATAAAGGTGAGGCAAGCACAAGGTTGCACATGCCCACTAGGTGGCGCAAGCATCTGGAGTTTGATTGCAGTGGCTGAGGTCCTGTTGCGCCAATCCTCTCTCTCTCTCTCTCTCTCTCTCTCTCTCTCTCTCTCTCTATATATATATATATATATATATATATATATATATATATATATATATATAAAATAAAAATAAATAAATAAAAGCATCAGCAAACATTCTCAATAAATGGAATTGATGTCACAACTTTCTCTTGATGGACAATGCACATATTACCAAACACACAATCAAAGAGCAAAAGTAAAATTGAGACTTTCTCCCTCCCCCTGGGACCTATGAACTCTCTAGTCATCGGCTATTGACTAGGTTTTCAGTACCAGGCATGAATTTCATGCTGTGGAGCAGGCCTCAAATCCTATGGGAGGGCAGGTGGTTACTCTGTAACAGATATGGTACTATTGCACAGTGAGACATCTCGCCTGGCCAGTTGTGCTGCTCACAGGGCCACTGTGAGTTAAGACCATTCACTTTTCTCCCTCATTAGAAAATCAACTCTTATAAAATTGGGAAATAGAATATAAAATTTAATGGTTTCTAGTGTTGTGGTAGCACGTATACTGATTCACTTCATTTTTTTCTCTCATTGCTGTCTAGGAATGGTTTTTCTCATTTCTTCTAGTGCTGTTCACATATCTATTGTCCTCAAATTTACATCAAGTTCATGACTCTCCTCAAATGCCAGCAATGGATCTGGGAAGTGTAGATAATTTTAATGATTCTAATTATATCATTGCATTTGCTCCGGAGTCCAAAACCGCTCAATTGCCAATTGCCAATTGAGTTAAATTAGGGCTTCTTGTGTGATCGTGGGTGGAAGGATTTTTATTGTGGAATGGAAAACTTAACAGTGACTATAACACTGTTGGTTCCAATTCCTCCCTCTCAGCCACCATTAGTTGCTGTTAGCTATTCTGGGAGGTGCAGGGTCTCATGTACTCTTCCCCAGCGATGGAGAAGTATAAACAGGCTCAATGTTGTACTACACAGCACAGTGTCTAGCTCATAAAAATAGAATCCAATAATTAATTTATTGATTTCCATGTACTAGACATAATGCTAATGGCTTTTCATTTCTCAGTTTAAGTTATCTCAACCTTAGACTAATGATATAAACTAAGGACATTTTGGATTGATATATATATATATATATATATATATATATATATATATATATATATACACACACACATATAACAGCCTGGCCTCTACCCACTAGATGCCAACAGCACCCTTCCTACCAAATATACACAGTTATGACAACAAAATGCATCTTCTGCCATTGCTAAATGTGCTTTGGGAGAAGAATTGCCCCTGCCTGAGAATAACCCCTCTGGGGGAAAATATTTAGCAATAACTGTTGTTTTGAATGATTAGATTAATAATGAATTCAAGCATCAAACCACCAAAAAGGCAACCTTGAACCTGGGTGGGGGTATTAGAGATAAAGTCTAAACTGCAATGCAGGGATGTCATAATGTAGAATATCTGACTGTTCAATTTTTGAATGCTTTATCTTCTTGTCCCCAGAGCTAAATGGTTACTTACTTCTATTGCCTCCATATGCATGAAAATAAATCACTTTATCATACACTTATATTATGCACATACACACACAATTTTGAACCCAATGTAATGAAGTACTTTTTGTGTAGGTAACTTTGAAAAGGAGTAGTGAAGGGGACACCCCAGGGTTCCTGGAATACCGTCCTCAGGAGAACACACTGTGGCCCAGCCTGACAGTGAAGGAGCACCTGGAGGTATTCGCTGGAGTGAAGGGGATGGAGAAGAGGGACACCTTGGTCATCATTACATGGTACATGGGGAAGCCCTGCTCATTCCATGCTGTGGGGACATGATATTGATGATGTTCACACAAAATTAAAGAAGGTGGTTTGTCACTTGGTCATTTAGAACCCAGTTCACTATCATTTTCTCTTGTTTTAAGCCTGGAGAGAAAAATATTATTGATTCTTCTCAATATGGAAAAACATGGAACATATGAACATGGAGTACCTATATTAGCCAGTTTTATATTACTCTAGTGAAATACATGAGGCTGGCTATATTTGAAGATGAAAGATATATTTAACCCATAGATTTAGATGTTGAAAGTCCAAGATGGCAGGCCCATTGGTTCAGCCTCTAGTGGGGGCCAAATACCAGGTGATCTCAATGTAGGATGTGTGTAAGAGGGAGAGAGCACATGGCCAGACAGGAAACCAAAGAGGGACAAGGATGCCATCATCCTCTCTGAAGACACTCCTAATTGACCCAAGGACTATCTACTCTTTTCCATCACCCATCACTGAAAGGTTCGCACTGCCTCTTAAAATCACAATGTGGTAGTTTGAAAGAGAGGTCTTTAATAGGCTCATCTGTTTTGTATACTTGGCCCCAATTCGTTGGCAATTTGGAAAGTTGTGGGTCTTTGAGACATGGAAACTTCCTGGATGGTCTGGGGTAACATAGCTCAATCCAAGCCTAGTACATCGATTGTGTCTTACCGGTGTGGAGATGTGATGCTCACCTGGTTGTCTGCTCCAAACCATAAGCTGAAATAAACCTTTTCCTTCCTCAAACTGCTTCTGGTTGGGTATTTTGTCCCAGCATTAAGAAGGTAACTGCAACAACCACCTAGAACCAAGTTGTCAGCATATGAACTCTTGAGGAGCAAAATGTATCTGAGCAGTAACAGTGCCCTAGCAGTTTCAAAGTAATGAACACCCTGGTGACTTGTTACAGCATTTGTTCTAAATTGCTCTTTCTCTCACATATATTTCCCAGTGTTCATACACAACAAAAATGACTCTGTTTCTACACCCACCTGTTCTAGAGCAGCTATAAATATACCCAAGCTCCCAAAATGAACATTTTTGAAATTCTTTTGCTCCATTTTTTTGTTCCTGATTCCCTGTGGAAACCTGAATAAAAGCAGAAAGCAGCCCATACTATAACAGAAATGCTGTGCTAGCTTGATGTTCCCTCCACCAAGTGAATTTAGTCCATTACTTTTGAATTTCTACTTACTAAGATCTCAGGATGCAGGCAGAATGCAGCAAGTCATTTGCTAAAAGTACCACAGGTGACCTCTTGACCAATTTCAAACACAGTGCCTGTTCCCATGGAGACTTCATGAGCACAATGTTACTGTGTACATTTCCATTGGTATTCTGGTCTTCCAAGCCAGAATGGCCCACAAACTATGGGAAAGTCGATCTAGGGTTTCTCAAGTCTTCTTCTCCAAACTCTCCTACATTTCTCTCACAAACCAATTTCAAAGACCCGAGAACCAAATGGTCATGTTTGATCACAGAAATGGCCCCAACTTCCAGTACCAGTTTTCTGCATTACTTTTGTGTTAATGTCGCCAAACGCTCCTGTGTCTCCCCAAGTCATGGTGACAGACAGGAAGTGGAGCCAGTCAGTCAGAACCAGGGGTTGGGATAATCTTTAAAGTCTCACCCTTAGTAACCTACTTCTACTAGCCAAGTCCTACCTCCTAAAGGATTCATGGCCTTCAAATTAGGTCCACAAGCTAGAGACCAAGTGTTCAAAGCATCAGCCTATGGAGAACATTTCATACTCAGATGGCAACCCTTCCATGCCTCCTCTTGAATTATACTGTAGGTCTTAGCAAATTTTAGGCTTCCCTTTAAAGACTTACTCTTCTCAGATTACAGTGTCTCCTTGACACATGATTGGAGTCACCCCCATGGGTTTTCTTTTCTTATTTTCCTAGTCAACCTGATTTTATGGTCTATTTTTCATACTGGTCATTTTGGCCTTTTGGCAAGTTTTGCATCATTCCAATGGAACAGAGTTTCATGGTGGCTCTGGTAAACAAGAAGCATTCTGTAACAGATTAGTACTAAAGGGAGTAATGTTCCAGGAAAGCTGTCTCTCTGTAATATAATAAAGGGTTTCTTTAAAAAGCCTCCTAATGTTGCTGCTTTCAATATCTTCCCCTATCTCAAATTCCTTCTGTTGTACTTGACCTACTAAAACTGAGTTCCTCATGTAGGAGGAAAAACACAATTTTATGAGAATTTCCCACTGTATTGTATGAAAATGACACATGATGCAAAATGTGGAAATATAACTAGCATTTTTTTCTCCCAAATGCCATTAGACATTTTTATATTATAAGCGAGCACACACTCATTGGATAAGGTAGGCCCATCCAGTACTTTGCACGCAAAAATGCATGCTGAGTGGCCATTCCATCATCCTGCTGCATAGACTCGTCATCCCTATGCAGAAGGTCACATTTGGGTCATGCAAATTCCAGCAAAATACTGATGCTACTAGTCTCTCTCAGGTGAGAATTATCTCCACTAACGAAAAGCGGCAGCTAGGAAGATGCATGGTCATGTCCACCTCTCTTCTTACTCTAGTCATCCTAGACTCTTAAATTTTTTTTGTTTATTTATTTATTTGAGAGCGACAGAGAGAAGGAGGCAGAGAGACAGAGAGAGAATGGGTGCGCCAGAGCTTCCAGCCTCTGTAAACGAACTCCAGGTGCGTGCGCCCCCTTGTGCATCTGGCTAACGTGGGTCCTGGGGAATTGAGCCTCGAACCAGGGTCCTTAGGCTTCACAGGCAAGCGCTTAACCGCTAAGCCATCTCTCCAGCCCATCCTAGACTCTTAAGGCAACGTTCTCAGCCTTCCCAGGGTGGAGTGAAAGGAAGAAGAGGGCTAGAGAAATGGCTTTGTGGTTAAGGCACTTGCCTGAGAAACTTAAGAACCCAAGTTCAATTCCCCAGGACACATGTAAGCCAGATGTACAAGGTGGCACATGCTTCTTGAGTTCATTTGCAATGGCTAGAGGCCTGGCATGCCCATTCTCTCTTTATCCCTCACTCTGCCTCTATCTCTATTACTCTCTAAAGTAAATAAAAAGTAAAGAAAAAAGAAAGAAAGAAAGAAAGGGAGAAGAAGCAGTAATTCAGCAATCTTAGCACCATAATCAGCATAAAAACTCTTATTTAGGATTACATTGCATTATCTACATAAACAAAATGGTTCCTACAATATTAGATCCAAAGCAACAGAGCAGTGACTATAATATGGGATGCATCCATCACTTCTCATTGCTCAGACAAAATATCTAACCAGAAGTAGCTTATCGAAGGAAAGAGTTCATTTCCTATACCTCCATTTATTACTGTATGTGCCCATAGGTGCCACATGCACTTGCCTGTGATGGCCAAATTGGACTCCATTCACTTTCCCCATTCTTGGAACTTGTTTTTTCTTGAGCTCTAGCAATTCTCCGGTCTCTGCTCCCTTGCAGGCTGGGGATGCAGATGCACAGGGCCATGCTCAGCTGTTTATGTGGGTCTTGGGGGTTGAACTTCAGTGGTGTTCTTTCTGGTGTCCTCAGACCTTCATGACTGTACAGGAAGTGCCCTTAACTACTGAGCCATCTCTGCTGCCCCCACTTATTAATCTTAATGTTGAACACAATTTGAAGGTAGAGTCCACTGACAGACAGCGTTAAGAAACTGGTGAACTGGAATGGGTGACAAAAAAACAAACAAACAACAAGCCTGTCTTGAATAATGACCTCCTACAGAGGAGGCCCCTCAGTGGATTGCAGCTGGTATAGAGTGAGCATAAGAGTATAATCCAGTGGGAAGATGACCAATATGCAATGTGTTCATGCAATAAAGTTCTCAACCAAGAAAATATTAAATGGCTGGAGAGATGGCTTAGCGGTTTGTGGTGGTTTGAATAGAATAGATGGCCCCCAATATATTCAGTTGTTTATTTGTTTGTAGTTTGCATCTCTAGCCATCTGGCTGGAGGCAATGCCATTGTGTGGATCTTAAGGTGTGGTGGTGGGTTTGAGATTCAATCTAAAGATATGCAAAGTGTGCCATAACTGTGCCTGGTCTGAAAGTTCATCTCAGCGAACCTGAAGCTGTCTGCTACACGGTTTTGTCTGTAAAGCTTAATGACCTGGATTCAATTCCCCAGTAACCAAGTAAAGTCAGATGCATAAAGTGGCAAATGTGTCTGGAGTTCTTTGCAGTGGCTAGAGGCCCTGGTGCATGCATTCTCACCAGCCCCTCATCTATCTCTTTCTCTCTAAAATAAACAAATAAATTAAATATTGAAAGAAGAAAATACTAAACTAGGAATGAAAGAACGAAAGAGGAAAGAAAAATAAAGAAAAGGAACTTGGTAAAGTTTTCTATCAGATAATGTTATATATTTTATAGATCTTATATTGTCCTTTTCATCTTCAACTAAACTCCTGTGTCACTGTACCAATTTAAGGAGCTCATTTTGCTCAATATTTAATTATGTTTTTCATTATGCTTCCTTCTGCGAGACTAACCATTACCAGAGAAAATCATCTATCATGCTTTCAAAATGCAATAAAACCAAATACAAGTGTGTCAACTTGCATCCCTCAATATACTGTAGAATAATATCATTATGGATTCAGTACAAGTAGGAGAGTCACATGGTATCTTTTGATTATCACTCTTCACATCATCTACAGGCTCAACCAATAATCTGGTGTCTTTATTTCCTTGCCTTTTTTATTTCTCATAATCTCCTCATTTATTTCATCTCTATTACTGCTTCCCCACCAATAAAGAATCATACAAACCAAACTATCAAGAGTCTTGAAAAGCCATGGTAGAAGGTGAATACTATGAAAAAAAAAGTAATGTGAGCCTTGCAGGTGAACTACTACTCCTGTTTAACTAAAGGAATATATTATACCTACTGTATTGCCATCTGAATGTTGATATTATGTCCATATATTAATGCTGCCCTTACTTGTGGTTAGAGAAGCTTCTCTTTTCAATTGGTAGTCACTACTAGAGACACTCAAAACTCATCAAAGTGGTGAGAAATGACAGGGAAGTATTCAACACTAACTGAGACATCTTTATCACAACCCCCAAGGCTCAGAAAACATTGTAGAAGTGGTAGCAGAAAGAATGTAAGAGCCAGAGGATGGGGCAGAGTGCTTTGTAATGTTGTCTTCCAGATACAAAGTGGCTGTTGCTTTTACAACCTCAAAGAGGCTGTCAATACCTGAACACCAAACATGTGATCATGTTATTATCTAAACAAGACATGCATAGTATTGGACCATCGACATATGATCATGGATGATGGAAGCAGGAGCAAAAAAAAAAAAAAAACAAAAAAAAAACAACACTTTAAAATAGAGAAGAATCGTTAGAAAGATGAAAGGGTTTCATGCGAAAGGATGGAAGGGGGAATAAAGAAGGCTGCTAGGAGGACATAATGTAAATTTTTAATAAAAATTTTTATAAAAAATGAGAAAGAAAATATGAGGAGAGGACAGAGTGAGGGGAGGGTAAAAGGGTAACTCATCAGGTAACAGAAAGGCCAAAGGCAACAGAGAAAGTGCAACAGAAAAGACCCCTTATGGAATAACAAGTTGAGAACTCACTGACATGAAGGCAGAGATCTGAAAGTAGAAGAGAGAAAAGCACTGGAAAATAGATGCGCAGAATGAAAGGTATGTTATCCGATATAAAAGATAGCCTTTGCTTCCATGTGGAGAATAGATTATGGTGCCAGCAGGCTGCAGGGGGCGTTTTAGGCGGCCACTGCCAGAGTACTTGAGATACATTAGAGCCTTAGAGGAGGGCGGAGACGGTGAATGTGGCGATAGACCACGGAATGCATCGTACTGTAGAATACAGTTCATGCCATCTGGGGATGATTGGGTGTTGAGTATGTCGCAGAGATGAGGGTGAGGGATATTCAAGAAAGTATACTGTAGTCTGGTCTGAGCAAGTCAAGGGTGGTGATGCTTCCCAAGTTAAAGGAAAGAAGGAAGAAGATATGACAGAAAAAGTAAAAATAAAAAATGAAGGTTTTGCTTTTAAAACTATTCACAACCTGACTAGATTATCTGATTCAGCACGTTAATCAGAATATCCAGAACTTTTTATTGGTTAAACACACACTTTGTGTTTTTAGCTGTACCACTTTCTTCTGGGGCACAGAAAGTTTACGAACTGTGGGCTCCCTCTCAACGTATCCCTTTCTGGCACTATGAGTAGTCAAACAATCAGGTTGTCAGTTCTCTGCTATGGAAGCTGGCTGGAAGTCAATAAGAAGGGAATTTGTTCAAGTGGTCACGTGAAGTCCATGCTCCACCAGGCCAAGAAAATTACAACTGTGATCCTCCTCTGAAGGCAGTCTGACTGGGAACTTCCAAAGCAGCAAACAGATCCAGCACAGCACAGTTGTAGAGTCCAGGAGGAAATGGAAAACATCGCCCTGGAAGTTTTGAGCCACAGGCATATTTGAGCTTCTAGATCACTTTCTTCACAAGTCCTGAAAGTAAGTTCATTGTTTTTTCCTGTTTTGTTTGTATTATGTAATTATAAATGAGATTCCATATATTTAATGACAAGTATTTGTGGAGAAATTATTTTCAAAATAAATGGATTTAATGCTTCTGAATTTATGCTAATACAATCTACAGAAAAACGAATGGGTTTGTACCTAACTTTAAAGACATTGCAACTATTATATCATGTTAAGAAAAAAACAATGTGAATGTGACAATAAGCTGGAAATTCATGCTAATGAATTACCAGGAGGAATTTAAGTAGAATTTTAGAAAACACTTTCTATGCAAGTCTTAATGTAAATGCATTTTCAATTTGCAATTCTATATGTGATTTTATTGCATATGACTTTTCAGGCATTGTAGATCTATATCTACTTTCATTAACTGTATGTAACTAGAACATTTGGAGACATGATTTTATGTCTCTGCCTGTCTTCCTAGGACTTATATTTTCTGAGAGTAAGATTCTTTCCTGCACCTTTTATTCTTTGAATGCAATGTGCTGTCTTAGATTGAGAAATGTATACTTTTCATTTTATAATATTTATTATTTCAAAGCTCATATGCTTTGAAATTCAGCATAGTTTGGAATAAACAGACTCTCATTTATTGACATAGGGAGTCAGTAATACTTACTCATAGTGAAGCAGTCTTACTTTATATTTACAGATGAGCTAAAGAGCACACAGTTTATATATATATGAATCAGGGAAGGAAGGATGCTATAAATGAGCTCGCTTATACAGCAAGACTGAGAGCTGATTTACAGTGGAAAGCCCCAGCGGTTGGGGGATCACACTAAGTCGTTCAGGCCACACTGGGGTGGTGGCAGACTCCTTCATCCCCAGCTAGTTCACCTGCTGTGCGACAATCTCTGTAAGTATCTCCCCTTCCGGGGGCAATTCATGGGGCTCCTGGACACACTAATCTAGAACTCTTTTCTTGGGCTGTGTTCTTCCCTCCAACTGTCATTCCGTGGGCTCTCTGAGCTCCTTTCTCCATCTCCTGGCATCTGCATTTGTGTCTCAGTCACACTGAACAGCCACGTGTGGTTTGCTTCCCTGGCCACGTTGCTGCCCATTGGACTGTCCCTTGGATTCTTTATCTGAGGTATGACTCTGAAAACATACTGCCGCCATGGATGAGCCCATCTCATGAATGACACGAGAGCTTCAGGGAAGGGCAAACACATCCTTATCTCTGTGGCAATAGTCCATCACAACTGTGTAGACTGTTCTTAGGTAACATGTTGAGAAACAAAAGTTACTTAAATATCAAGACTGAAGAACCAATAGACATTGGCCAAAATGAGGTGCTGGCTTTATGCCTGGACTCCCAGTCTGATTATGCAAGCCATGGCTCTAACATGTTTCTCAGAAAACTAATGTTTGATTTTGTAACTCAGACCAAGAAATCTGTTTTCTTATGTAATGTAGACTTTTAATGAACATTTGACCAACAGTTGCTTCTGTTTCTATTTCTTTTTTTTTTTTTTCCTTCATGGATACAGTTTCAAGAAAAGTCTTTCAAATAATATTTGCATGGGATTTTTGGTTGGGGCATGGGAAAATGGAATGTTCAACTATGCATCAATTTCTAAGGGATGTTTTAGGTTTCTGCTACAGTAATAAACCCACAATTGTAATGGTCAATTTCCTATTTCAGTTTAGCTAAGATATGGGACCCAGCTGTTTGGTCCAAATGCCAGTCTAGATTCTGTTAAGACAGCATTTTTTTCTAAAGATATAATTCATGTTTAAATCAGTGTGAGTGACTGGCCGTAGGGTAATTGGGTTTTATTGATTCACCTAAAGGCCTTGAGAGCATAAGGCTGAAATTCAGCAAAGAATATCAATTTTTTTCAGGGTTGTAACCTGGAAGCTCTGCCTTAACCAGACTATGATTCAACTCTTCCCAAAATTTCTAGCCTGCTAACCTGCCTATGACAGATTTTGAAATTGCTAGCCCCACCATTGAGTGATTCAGTTCTTGAAAGTAAATTAATCTGTATCTGCTTCCCCCCTCTCTCTTATCAACAAAGTACTGGATTTGATCTAACAATGTCCTATTCTGTCTCCATGCAGAGACCCCTGATTAATACAGTCACCAAATTCTGAGACTCCCCCTTTTTCCTCACAGGCTCAGCGAACATTTTTTTTTCTATATACTAAAATTGTGAGTTGCTGTTTCTGCCAGGGAAGGACCTGTTTGGTTTCTGCTCTCCACTTCCCCATCATTCATGCACACGACTTCTTTGAAGGACCTCCAGATCTGGGTTCTCTTGATTAATCTCTGTATCTCTGCATTTCTCTGTCCCTCAGCAAATCATCTCCAGACACACACAAACCCACTGGAAGGTACACCTGCGTGCACGTGCGTGCGCGCACACACACACACACACACACACCAATAGAAGTACCATTGACTCATATCCTCAGCAATCAGTGGTTACCGTGTCTCCCAAGGCCTGGAGAACTGGACCAAATGCTGTATCTACCTATACCAACTAGCCTGTACCTTCATTCGTGGCACACCCTTCCATGGAAACCCCTGTGTGCAGTTCAGCAAACTCCAGCTCCACTCCTCTGTCAGCTTTAGGAAGAACCCTGTCCTCCCAGAACATTCTTCACCAGCATCTCTTGAGCTACCCAATAAAGGATAATGTTATTTCTGCTCCACAGACAATTACTTTTTTAAAATTTTTTATTAACAACTTCCATGATTATAAAAAATACCCCATGGTGATATCCTCCCTCCCCCCACTTATCCCTTTGAAACTCCACTCTCCATCATACCCCCTCCCCATCTCAATGAGTCTCTCTTTTACTTTTGATGTCTTGATCTTTCCCTCCTCTTATGATGGTCTTATGCAGGTAGTATCAGGCACTGTGAGGCCATGGATATCCAGGCCATTTTGTGTCTGGAGGGAGCATGTTGTATGGAGTCCTGCCCTTCCTTTGGCTCTTACATTCTTTCCGCCACCTCTTCACCATTAGACCCTGAGTCTTGGAAGGTGTGATACAGATATTGCAGTACTGAGCACTGCGGTCATTTCTTTCCATCACCATGATACCTTCTGAGTCGTCCCAGGTCACTGCCATCTAAAAAGAGAAGATTCTCTACCAAAAGTGAGAGTAGCATTAATATAAGGGTGTGGACATTAACAAAAGTGCTTACTGGGCAGTTTGATAAGCATAGTATATACATTTGTTCAGACAACAGCAGACGTTACACCCCTAGGGCTTATGATTACCCCTGTTTTAATTTTTCAGCATCAGGGATGTATTCCCCTCCCATAGAGTGGGCCTCCAGTCCAATTAGAGGGCAGTTGGTTTCCCCCATAACAGACTTGTCACTATTGCACCCGTTGGCTCATTTGGCCTGGCTGGCCAATTATAAGGCTTGCAGTGTCCACTGATGAATGTTTTCACTGGTGATTTCTCTTTCTCCCATTGAACTGCATGCAGAATGACTTCTTCCAGCTTTCTGTCAGCTGGTCTACACAGAGGAGGTTATCAGCTCAGTTCCAGCAAGATTTCTCAGTGGCCTTGCAGCCCAAGTATATGGAGTCTTCAGCAATAGGCTCTTACCATCCATTCCTGGTGAGAAACCAAGGGCCTCGGCAAAGGCCTATAATGTTTTGGGGGCATCAGTGATCTCCCTGGCCAACAACTCACTGGAAGATATCCCATCCCTGGCACTGAAAAATTTCTAGCAACAATCTACAGCTTTTAATAAGTGACCAAACTGTGGAGTTACATTGCAAAAATAGTACATTGCTATGAAACCTTCTGAAACAAGCTCTTCACATTCTTCCTGGACCAGAAACCAAGCATGCTTTGAATAGTATCCTCCTGAGTATCTACTGTGGAATGGCTGGGCATGGTGTCTACATTGATAAGCACCACTCACCAGAGAAGTGTATGTAGGAGGTTCATATTCCATTACATATGAACCCTCAATCTTGCTACTAGTAAGACAAAAACAGTAAATACCATTTCTCATTCCCAGTTCTCCCAACCAAGCACATCCATCTAACTTTTATGTACTATGCTATGCCAACCCTACTAAGATGGCAACCACTTCCTTTATAACCCATACATTACATGCTCCCAGATGAACTGTAACTGGAAGCTGAAAACAATAGGTCACAGCTCAGGGGATTGTAATCATGCCTATTTGAAACACAGTTGCAAGGGAGATTCTTCATACCACCTCAAGCACATATTCAAACAAGTTATGACCATCCCACAATAACCTGCAGAATCAATTCTGCATCTCTTCAACTCCTGGTTGTAATAAGGTGTCTTCTTTGGTGTACTATAAAGAGAGGGTAGAACTGAAATTCTGTAGAACAAGGGTTATGAAGACTGGAGATTCTATGTCCAGTAACTCTGTAACATCTTTTCTAGGTTCATCACCAGACACATTCTCACACATATGCACAGGGAGTCAACACCATTCACAATATCATCCTCTTTACATTGTGGAAAAACTTAGAATCACTCAGATCCAAAATTCTGCTATGTTTTCTACTTTAACAATGTAATACTTGCATAGAAGATTAAGTTTTTCCCCCAGAGGAAGGGGAATTTGGTAGTCTAAAATTATACTAGATATATTGATTTCTTTAAAATATTACATGTATTGATGTCTTTAAATGGGCTAAATATACCATGTAAGTTTGAATGCAAATGTGTTAAAATGTATCGGTGAATTCAAGAGGTGTACATTCACTTAAGAGTCTGGATGTGAGAGGAGGTGAAATTAAATCTCAGAGACGTACCCAGTAGCAAAATTTGGAATTCCTGTAACCTAAGCCCTTCTTTGGAAATATAAGACAACTAGGCTATGACATGTTTGCAGGCTATTTCTTCTCTGGACCTTAACATTTCTTCTCTCTTCTCATTAAACAGTGCAAAATGGTTAACCGAGAGATAAGTGTTTGCCAACAAACATGGGCTCTATTGTGCAAGAATTTGATTAGAAAAAAGAGAATGAGAAGAGACACGATATTGGTATGACTCAGTATCTATGTTTTTTTCTTAGCACAATGCATCTATCCTATGTGCAAGTGCCTTTTAGATGACCCCTCAAAAGTAAATCACATATTTACATGACAGAAGCAGGAGATCACATGTTAAGGACTAAGTATAATAAAAGAGTACATCAAATGAAAGTTCAAGAGACATCTTAAAACTTTACAAAGTCATTAAAAATACAAATGTTATCACTCATGTATACTGAGACTAAGACAGAGAAGTTTACTTTTTTATTTTTTATTTTTTATTTTTTTTATTTTTTGTTTTTTTTTTATTTTTTTATTTTTATTTTTATTTTTTTTTTTGAGGTAGGGTCTCACACTAGTCCAGGCTGGCCTGGACTTCACTCTGTCGTCTCAGGGTGGCCTTGAACTCACGGCGATCCTCCTACCTCTGCCTCCCGAGTGCTGGGATTAAAGGCGTGCGCCACCACGCCCGGCCAGAGAAGTTTAAAGAAATGAGTCAAGTATTAACCAACACACCTAGACATGACTGGCTTTTACTTTTGAATATCATTTTCTTTTTATTATTTGCTAGGGGCGATGGGGATGAATGGGTATGCCAGGGCCTCTAGATGCTGCAAACAAACTCCAGATGCACGTGCCACTTTGCAATCTGGGCAATCAAACCTAGGTCTGTAGGCTTTTCAGACAAGTGTCTTAGCCACTGAGCAATCTGTCCAGCCATAGATATCATTTTCTTTTAAAAAGACATTAGTTTTAAGAAAATCAAGACTTCATAAGATATGATATTGTAGAGAAAAATCTTCCCTTCTTACAATCATGCCACTTAAGTATTACAAAGGTACAAGTAGGTAGGATTTACTAACTAAATTATAATTATGCTAAATACTCATTTAGTGAACTTCTTTTAAAGACCAAGCATTTTGAAAATTTAAAAAACCTGAAAAGTATTTTATTTGTAGTTCACAGAATTCTGCAACCAACTCCTGCCAAATCAGGCCAGTATTCCAAGGTCTCTGCTTTTTAAAATTGAGTTTCTAGTTCTGCAATCTAAGTTATGACCAGGTTTTTGTATTAATGTTATATTATTAATATCTTGGCATTGTTTCTTGCCATTAATGTTTGCAGCAAAATCTAATGGAGGAGTAGTGCATTGCATTTATGCCCCCACCACGCCTACCATGTATATCTTTGCTGTATTTTAGAACCCAATGCACATTCTTGCACTAGTATCAAAGAGCAGTCAACTTTATTTCCATCAAAAGTCCACTGGAGAGGCTGGGGATGATGGCGCATGCCTTTAATCCCAGCACTTGGGAGGAAGAGGTGGGAGGATTGCCTTGAGTTTGAGGCTACCCTGAGACTCCATAGTGAATTCCAGGTCATCCTGGGCTAGAGTGAGACCCTACCTCGAAAAACAAAACAAACAAACAAAAAAAGTCCACTGGAAAGATGGCTTAGCAGTTAAGACACTTGCCTACATAGCCTAAGGACCAAGGTGCAATTACCCAGGACATGCATAAGCCAGATGCACAAGGTGGCACATGCGTCTGGAGTTCCTTGGCAGCAGCTAGAGCTCATGGCATGCCCATTCTATCTGTCTTTATCACTTGCTCTCTCTCTCTCTCACAAATAAAATAAAATGATTTTTAAGCCCACCGAAGGAGGCTATATGTAGTGACACACTCGTTTATCCCAACATTTGAGGCTGAGGCAGAAAGGTCACAATTTCGAAGGCAGCCTAAGGTTACATAAAAACCCATGTCTCAAAAGAAGTCCATGGGAATTATAAGGACAGCTGGATTTTTGTAGTCTGCATGTTTCAAGATGTGTATCTCAAGAGATACAGAGGAAATGGAATATTAGCCAACAGAAGCACAGCTGTCTGTGTAACAGAACTGCTGGTGACTGACTTCCTTGGAATAATAGTCTTTGTTATTTTCCTCTAAATTTGTAGGAGTGTTTGTATTCAGCCATTCTGTTAGTGAGCTTATATATGTTTCCCGAAGTGCATCAAGTTTATGATTTTTCATTTCCTGCTGTGAACCTGGGACGTATTGATTCATTCAATGATTCTACATTCACCATCGCATACACACCAGACACCAAAACAACTCAGAGAATAATGGATAAAGTCTCTTCTGCTTCCTTCATGAACGGTAAGTTTTCTACAAGCTCAGAAGCTTCTGTTTCTAATTAATTTGATCATAAACATGAGAGGATTAATTTTCAATTCTTTGATAAACATTTCATTGTCAAGGTTACCAAACAACATAGCACTTTAACATACTTTGATTATGTTCTTGATCAAAGCGTAATTATCATTGCTCATTTTTTAAATTTAAAATCTAATTTAAAACCCCTTGACCTTAACACCAAGAAATAGTTTCCCATTATATTATACATTTTTTTTTGTTTAAAATAGGGTCTCATGGTGTAGTCAGGTTGATGTGGAACTCACAATCCTCCTTCCTCAGCCTCCTGTGCCCTAGGACTTGGGTTTTGACTTCAAAAGCAGACTCTAGTAGGTGTTCTGACACCTGCTATTGGGAGCCACTGTGGCCTAGGTTCCCAAACAAAGTTGGGGTTTTTCCTGTCTAAACCTCCTTATACAAGCAGGGACATGTGGATATGAGCCACTCCCAGCTTACCTTCCCATAGCACCTCATCAAGCATCCTAACTCTGACATCTAGATTTCAATGTCTGAACTGGGCATTTACCTTTCACCACTGAATCTACTCTGATTCAATGATTTGAGATCATACTCTGATCTCAAAGGCCCATCTCTCAACTTCTCCTGAAACGCATCTGTTCGCGTCCTCTGTTTCACAGAAGTGCTCCTGGGATCCCAGTATCATGAGTTATGCCTTACAGAGCACCTTCATTTGAAGCTACATGCAATAATAATGATGCTCATCAGATAAATGTGCTATGGTAGATCTTTACCTAGAGTCCATAATGAACATGCGAGCTCTAAGATAATTGTGAAATATGTATTTGGTGGCTTTTAAAAAATATTTTTTAAATTTTATTCATTTATTTGAGAGAGAGAGAGAGAGAGAAAATAGGTGTGCCAGGGCTTTCATCTACTGCAAACAAACTCCAGATGCATGCACCCCTTTGTGCATTTGGCTTATGTGGGTCCTGGGGAATCAAACTTGGGTCCTTTGGCTTTTCAGGCAAGCGCCTTTAACTGCTAAGCCATCTCTCCAGCCCTGTTTGGTGGCTTTTTATGAATCGCACAAATTTAGCTTGAGTGAAAAGGATTAAAATCTCTTCTATAAGAACACATGATATCTGCTCTTTCCTCTTTTATGCATGGCAATCCTGTTCCAAGGTGGAAAAAAATCATTAGCATACTTTCAGACTTGTTAAACATTTATGTTCATATAATATATATCTAGGCAATTTGATGAGTAACTGTAGAAAATTAATAATATACACTCTATTGGTCTATTCTATTAAGAATTATAAAACCTTTGGACCCATTGATCATGTATAAGGTGTTTTTAAGGAAAATAATCTTGAATAATTATTTCTGTTATGTAAAAGCACAGCCTAGCTGAACTACATACATATTCACTGCTTTACACTCTTTTTGTACTTATATATTTTTCTGTAAATAATGTAATTTAGAGGCTATTATATATATATTTATACACATATATACCATGCCTGATTTTTTTAAATCAGTGGAGTTTGTTCATTAATAAGAGTATATAAGTTATATGTAAAGTTACAAGTAAATAAGTTACATGTAGCCTGATTTTATCTAAAATATTAGAAATTTGTTTATTCTCATCCTTAATATGAGTGATTTATTCAAGATCAACATGTGATTTTCACAAAAGAAATAAAAAGGAATAACACATGTGTCCTTTCACTCTTACCCCTCTTCCTGATCATCTCCTAATCGTTACTCTTGTGATGTCAGCAGAAGGAGGAGGGTATTGGAGGAGGAGGAGGAGGAGGAGGGGTAATGAGAGTCAACTAAAGTTGTATTTGAAAATGGCAGAATGGATAATATTAATTCTCTGTATGCCAGAAAATTAATTATAATTTAATAAAAAAATAGAACATGGCTTTCCTTAGCTCTTGTTTGTAGTAATTTACTTATAATAATAATATTTTCTTGGAATATTAGGAATAAAAGTAATGGCTTTTCCAGAAGAAAGAAATATGACAGAACTACATTCAGGATCTTATGAACATGTCGTGAGAGTTATTTTTACCAATACTTACTCTTATCACTTGAAGTTTTGGGAAGGAGTTCGGATCCCAACCATGAAGGAACACAAAGACCATTCAGGTAACTCGTGGATAAAAAGTTACATTGTTTTCAATTCTATGACAGAACTGTGTAGGGTGTTTCAGTGGAACAAAATAATATACTTTAGCAAAGTTAGATAAACTGGAACTATTAGGTTAAGATATACATCTTAAAAATCATCCTAAAGTAAAATCACAGTTAGGAAAGCCCAGTACCCAACAATGAAGGGGATCCCTGAAACAAGCATGTAGTGTTCATGTGGAATGACATCCAGCAAGTTCTCTAGTCTTTGCAGGAGGGAAGCTTGAGGTTCCAAGGCAATGAGGAGCAAATCATGTGATGCTTTGACTTCATCACCCGAAGACTGTCAAAAAAGATGTACTCTTAACTGGATCAGTGACTCATGCCTGTAATTCAGGAGGGTAGGGCAAAAGAATCATAGAAAGTTCAAAGTCAGGGCTGGAGTGATGGCTTAGTGGTTAAGGCACATTCCTGAGAGGCCTAAGTTCCTAGGTTCGATTCTCCAGTTCCCATGTAAGCCAGATGCACAAGGTGGCTCATATGTCTGTAGTTTGTTTGCAGAGGCTAGAGGCCCTGGCCTATCCACTCTCACTCTCTCTTTCTCCCCAACTCCACTCTCTGTCTCTAACAAATAAATAAAAATAAATCTTAAAAAAGTTCAAAGTCAGCTAGTGTTACATACTGAGCTCTAGGTCAGCCTAGGCTACAGAGTGACACTTGTCTCAAAAAAATAAAAAGAATACTTGCAACACCACTGAGGAGAGTCCCTAGTGGAATGAAGGCAGGGATGAAGGAAAAGAGGGAAACAACATATGATGTATCCACACAAAATATATTGTTAATAATAAAAATATAAAAATAAATCTCTTTAGACAGAAAGACAGACAGACACACACATACACTCATTCTTTTGGTTCTGCTTCTCTGAAGAACCTTGATTAATACAAGAGTGAATTGAACAAATTATTGTGTAATACTTCAAAAAAACAAATAAAAGTGATCTGGGCATAGTGGCACATCCCTTTACATGTAGCACTCGTGAGACAGAGGTAGGAGGATTGCTAATGAGTTCAAGGCCAGCCTGAAAATACAGTGAGTTTGAGGTCAGCCCAAGACCCCTTCCTTGAAAAAAAAAAAAAGTAACAAAAATAAATAAATAAGGGGCTGGAGAGATGACTTACTGGTTAAGGTGCTTGACTGTGAAACCTAAGGACCCAGGTTCAATTCCCCAGAACCCACATAAGCCAGATTTACAAGGTGGCACATGTGTCTGGAGTTCATTTGCAGTGGCTAGAGGTCATGGCATGCTCATTCTCTCTATATATCAGTCTCTCTCTCTCTCAAATAAATAATTTTTAAAAAATAATACATAAAAATGGGGCTGGAGAGATGGCTTAGCAGATAAGGTGTTTGCCTGTGAAAGCCTAAGGACCCGTTCCACTCTCCAGATCCCAAGTAAGCCAGATGCACAAAGGAGAGGCAAGCATAAGGTCGCACATGCCCACTAGGTGGCATACGCATCTGGAGTTCAGTTTCAATGGTTGAGGACCTGACATGCCAATTCTCTTTCCCTCTCTCTCTTTCTCTCTCTTTCAAATGAATAAATTTATAAAGAAACTAGCAGTTGGTTTAAAAATAAATAGATAAATAATAAAAATGAGCAACAACAAGAAATACACCTGCAATGCAAGAAAAGAGTAGGAAAGAAATCACCTTATGATCAAAATGGGGGAAATAAAGAAACAAGGAAGCTTCTGTGTTTTACTTGCTCTCTGGGTTAGGAGAAAATAATAATAATTTCTAGTATTTTCCTATTTTTATGTAGGATGGATTTGATTCTGAAGCAATACCTACCTAGTAGTGAAACCTGGATTACAAATTTTACAACAAACAACAAAAATGATAGGGGATGAGTTGCATAGTGAATGTCTAATTGAAGCAATTATGAAACCTGTCTGGATTATGTCCCAAACCAGAACTCAAAGTCATATCATCCCTACATATGAAATCTCAATCCACAATTACTAATAAGATACTATACATAAGAGTTGGTAGGGATAACATGTAAGAATCAGACATTCAGGAAATACAATTATTGAGTATAGCCCCAATACAATTGAAATGATACAGAGAACATAAGCATGACCCCTGCTCAAGGTTGACACACAGATTCGTGAAGCATTCCATATTTTGAGCAAGAGTGCTTCTTCCATGGCGAGCCTGACAACCTGGGCCAGGGTGATGGAGACAGACACTGAGGGTATTCAAAACACAACAAAGCAGAAATCCAGAAGCTGCTGAGAGCTCAGCACTAAAGTACACTTAAAGCACACCCATCAAGGATCAGAGAATTTTGTAGAAGAGAAGATAGAAAGAATATAAGAGCCATAGAGTGAAAGGGAATATCCAGAGACATTGCCCCCCCCCCAAATGAATGCTGCTCTCACAACTCTTAACTCACAACTCTATGGTGAATACCAGAAGCCCCACTAAGCCACCAAGGAGGGCCCTAATGAAGGGAGGGCAGGGAGGAGGGAAATGATGGTATCAACATATAATATGTCCATACAAAGTTTCTAAACAACAACAACAACTATAATAATAATAATAAAAGAGCAAGAAACCAGACTCCTTCCCAAGACAGAAGAGATGCATTTAGACTAATAGCATGCTGGGTTATCTCAGGCAGGTCTTCTACAGACAGAGAGGCTGGGTGCCAGAATCCATGTATTTTCAAATCAATTCCTAAATCCTTTGGATTATCTAACATTTTATTTATCTTTAGAACAGATGAGCCTTACACGCTATATACACTTTATTTGAGCATTAAAAAAAGAATAAAAAGCATACTACTATCAGGAAATCCAAGAGACACAGCAAGTATGAAATTATCTGAAGGGAATTATATCTCTGTAACTCTTAAGGAAAACCATAATGAGAAAAATGGTAAAACTTTGTTAAAGGACATTAGAATAATTCCGTTTCTAAAAAGGGATCACAAAAGGGATCCCAATGTGATATTTGAAGCAAATGAAACAAACAAAGGATTAGGATTCTGAATATATTAAAGGTTGTATTAACAATGAATACACAGTACAACATGCATAAAGCTTTAACCTACTCAAGAAATGCTTAGGAATGCAAATATCTTGAAGAAAAGTAAAGATGAGCATAAAGTTCAGAAAAGTACTTGTCATGAGATGGTAGTGGATTTTACTGGTAGAATAGAAGAGACATGGGATTTCAGCCTTCTAGGGCTTTAATTATTTTTAAAATATCTTATCTTTATTTATTTATTCATTTGAGAGAGAGAGAGAGAGAGAGAGAGAGGGAGGGAGAAAATGGGCATGCCTGGGCCTTTAGCCACTGCAAACGAACTCCGGATGCTTGCGCCCCTTGTGCATCTGGCTAATGTGGGTCATGGGGAATCGAACCTGGGTCCTTTGGCTTTGCAGGCAAATGCCTTAACCATCAAGCCATCCCTCCAGCCCCTTTAATTCTTTTTATAGTATTTATAGGCAATTTCTTGCTTGTAAATATAGTTTTTGGATCACACTCACCTCTATTTGCCTTCTTTTTTCCCCTTACCATACCTGCTGAATCCCTTCTTCTTCCCAAACAGTCCCCTTCCTATTTTAATGTCTTGTTTTTAATTAACTCACTGAAGTTACTTGGGATTGCTTGCATAAGCATGTGAGAGGAGCTTATTTACTCTACACTACCGAAGCAAGTGATTTCCTGAGCAACCACTAGCTGCCAACCTTTTTGTCATGGAGGGGTGGAACCTCAAGAGTCCCTCTCTCATCCGTAATGAAATATCCCCATCTTGTTCAGTTATCAATACCTGTCATAAGCTTTTTTAATGCAAAGGCCATGTCATGTCCGGAAGACAGAGTCCGGCAGAACATCTTTCCATCCTCCATATCTGTTCTTTTCATCCCCTCTTCCATGTTTTTCCCTGAGCCTTGAGAGGGTGATATACATGTCCTGGTTAGAGCTGAGCACTTATCAGTTACTTATTCTCAGAATTTTGACCAGTTATGTGTCTTAGCATTAGTCAACAAAGAAGAGCTTTATTCCTTAACATGGATGGACCAATGCAGTAATGCTTCTTTTACTTGGTTTTATATCAAAATTTCATTTATAAAAAAAATCTCAAAAGATTTCCTAATTATTATCTGATGAAAAGTTTTACTTGCCCATTTGTTTGTGTTATACATTTACCTTATTGGAAAGCATCTTATTCCAGTAGTTTTTGTCCTTGTTTTGCACTACTTTACTATTTTGTAATCACCTGAAAAACTACTTTTTAAAAAAATTATTGATTTAAAAAATTTTTTTATTAATTAGTTTTGTACTCAGTGAATACAGTCAAGTTGGTACCATTATTAGGCTCGTCCATGTCCTACCTCCTCCCCCTAACTCCTCCTTGTTGAGGTATATGGGTCATGCATTGTGGAGTTAGCTCACAGTTATGGGTAGGAGAAATGTCTCTGCATATCATGACCCAACGTGTGGCTCTGACATTCTTTCTCTTCTGCAAAATTTTCCTGAGCCATGTTGGGTTCATTTTTGGTCTGCTTCAGTGATGAGGTGTTGGGAACCTCTGTGTCTCTGGATATTTGATTTGGTAGGAGTTAATTGTTCTCTGTGTTGATCTCCTTCACCCTTGTGCTGGTACCTGGTTCACCAAGAAAACAGCACCCTTGCTTGTTTCACCAATTATTCTTAGTCACATCCTAAGGAGAGAATCACCCCCATCATACCTCAAAATCATTGATTTTTTTATAAAAAGTTTGCACACATAGACCCTCTCTCCCCTGCCCCAATTCTGTTGAGGGTCTTTGATGAGGTTATTGGTAGTCTTTGTGGGGTCCTATAGGCCTCAGTCATCCTCTGCAGGAATGGGGAAAACATGGTATCTTCTGGCTGTTCCCACCTACCCTGAGGCTCTTACAGTCTTTCTACTTCCTCTTTGGAGATGCTCCCCAAGCCTTGGTGGGAAAGGTAGAGATTGGGTGATTTAGACTGCAGACTTTGGATCTCTGTTTCTATGAGGTTTGAGTGACCATAGTGTCTATCACCATTTCCCTGTAACTGGTTTTCACGCTAGCTGGGAAAGCAGTAATCATGTCATCACTTCCCCTGCAATGACTTCTGGCTCCGGCCAGACCAGGTAGAGGCGACCGATCTCCTGGTAGACAATTGGCTCGCTCTCTCTCTCTCTCTCTCTCTCTCTCTCTCTCTCTCTTTCTCAATGTATCAATGTGTCCTTGTTCTCCCTGTACTCTCATCCATCTGTAAAATAGGACTGCTTCTTCAAGCAAAAGTGAGAACAGTTTGAATAAAAGGGTGTAAGTCCAGTCATTAGAAAGACGTATTGATGTGTACATATCCACTCTTACCATGAGCAGTGTTCTCTCTGAAGCCTATTGGTTTCCTGTTATAGGAAATCTGACTTGGTTCCCAGAGCCAGATCTGAGTTCTTCTCACTGAGCTGAACTCATGTCCAATCCATGAGCAGCTGGTTATCTACATCAGAGGTGTGCAACTATTGCATAAGTATATATGTCTTGCTCAACTGATTGATTTAGTAACTGGATGATCTCCTGCTAAATAAATCACTTAGCAACTGTCATTCTCCATCCACTTTCATAGCACTTTCCAGCACTGTGAGAGATATCCAGGAGGAAACTGGTTTCCCTCTCAGTTCCACTATGATCACTGGATCTCAGAGCCGGTATGACTGATGTCCTGTGGCTGCGGGCTATGGTGTCTTCAGCAATAGGGACTTACCTTGTAACTCTTGGAGGTAACCAAATGTTTTGTCAACAGCCTGCATTATTTTGGGAACCTCATATCTCCATGACCAACAGTTCACTGTTGGAATGACCCCATTCTGGTCCTGGGAATTACCAGCCACAGCCCATGATTTTAGACTTTCTCCACCTTTTATGGAGTTTTTCTGTGCAGGTCTCCCGCCCTTTATTGAGGGTAAAGACTTGTAGACTGGCATCCCTAAAGAAGGTTTCTATGGGACTGACTCATGTTGCCTTTCATTTCTTGTAGCCCCCCCATCCTTCCTCTTCCTTTACAGCACCTCCACCCCACCCCATGCCCAGGTCTTTCCATACCTTTCTCTCTTTCTGTCTGCTGATCACTGACTTGTCCAGGAACACTTCCTCCCCTCCCTCAGTATTTCCTACTTTTCCCATCTTCATTCTAGTACCATGTCCATGTACATACTGTAGATATTTATTACAGCTTACAATTAACTGACACTGGACCAGGTTAGACACTGAGTATGAGAGAGGTCATGCAGCATTCGCCTTTCTGAGCCTGTGTGACCTCACTCAGCATGAGTTTTCCAAGTCCCCCATTTTCCTGCAAATTTGACTGTTTCATCTTTGCTTACCACTGAGTAGAATTTCATTGTGTATATGTACCATATCTTCATTAACAATTCATGTGCTGTCATTTGGTTTTTTAAAGTTTTTTTATTAAGTAGAAACTTTGTATGGACACATATTTTGGTACCATCATTTCTGATGGATTTTGGTTGTCCTTGGTTCTCACTGCTTTCTGAAAAAGAGAAACATCTTCTCCAATGGAGAGTGAGATCAGGATAGGTTAAAGGGTAGAAACATTGTTAATTTAGAGATCTTTTGATGGGTGTAGCCTCACTTGTGACCAAAGACTAGTGGGAGCTTCTCACTGGAGTCTATAATCTTAGTCTCCATAGGATCCTGACTTGGTTTCCAGTTCCATCTATGCATTCCTTTTCCCTGAGTGGATCTCTTATCCCTGCCTAGGCTGTGTGCCACTATGGCACAGGTATGTACATCTGGTCAGGCTGGTTGTTTACATCTAGCCAGGCCCCAGGCTTGCTCACGGCAGTATTGGCTATTTTCACCAAGCAGCTCATGTTCTTTTCTGCCCTATATGGACTGACCATCTTGGAGCTGGCTCCTTCCAGATTCAGCTGGATCTCTCAATGTTCTGGGTCAGTAGCATGTGGGGTCTTCAGGAATAGGGTCTTACCTTTCATCTGAGGCAGATAATCAATTCTGTCTCTCCAATCAACAGCTCAGTGAGGGTTCTAACTAATTTTTCATGCTGGGAGTTACAAGCCAGGGCCAAGTATTTTAGGGTTAGCCTTCATCCCACCCTCTCCAGGGCCCCTTCTTATGAAATGATCCTTCCATGCTCCTACTGAGGGTTATGCCTTTCAGTTTAATATCCAGGAGGAAGGTTTTCATGGTACCAATTCCTTTTGGTTTTAGTTTTGTGTGCATCTCCCACCCCTGCCCTCCCATTTCCCTTCCCTCAAACCCTTCCATCCCTATTATCCGTCCCTGGAGTTGCCTGTCAGGTATGCCTGCAACTCAAGCTATTCTAGGTTAGGAACCACAGATGAGGGAGAACATGCAGTATTTGTTTTCCTGAGCTTATATGAGTTTGCTTAGTATGATCTATTCCAAGTCCACCCACTTTTCTACTAATTTCACTGTATCATGTTTCCTTACTGATGAGTAGATTTCCATTGTGTATATATGTACCACATCTTCATTATCCAATTGGCAAATGATAGACATCTGGGTTGATTCCAGTTCTTAGCTGTTGTGAATTGAGCAGCTATAAACAAAGTTGAGCAAATATCTCTGCAGTGAAGAGTTGAGCCTTTAGGGTCAATTCTCAGCAGAGGAATATCTGGGTGAGTTAATAGCTCTATTTTCATCTTTTTCAGGAGTCTTCATTTGCTTTCCACAGTGGTTGTACAAGTTTGCCCTCCCGCCAGCAGTGAGCAAGGATTCCTCTTTCCCCACATCCTCACCAACATTTATTATCATTTGATTTTCTTTTAAATTTATTTATTTATTTTCAAGGAGAGATGGGGGGGAGGGAGAGAGAGAATTGGTATGCCAGGGCCTCCAGCCATTGCAAAGGAACTCCAAATGCATGCACCACCTTGTGCATCTGAGTTACGTGGGACCTGGAGAATTTAACCCTGGGTCCTTAGGCTTTGCAGGCAAGTGACTTAACCACTAAGCCATCTCTCCAGCCTGCCATTTGATTTTTTGATGTCATCATTCTGGCTGGAATGGGATAGAATCTCATAGTCATTTTAATTTGCAGTTCTCTGATGAGTAGACATGATGAACATCTCTTTAGGTTTAATGGCCACTTGTATTTCTTCTTTTGAGAATGCTCTGTTCAACTTCCTGCCAATTTTTTTGAGTGAGGTGCTTGATTTTATATTGTTTAGGCTTTTGAGTTCTTTGTATATTCTAGATATTAAACCTCTGTCAGAGGTACTTCCAGTGAACATTACTACTTTTTGTAAAAAAATAACACAAAAGCAGAGGGAAAAAGCTCATCAAATGTCATGAAAGATAGAGATGCACAGGTGTAAAACCCAAATAAGCCAAGTGACTCAGAATAGGAGAAATAAGGAACATTCCCCAGTAGGGATTTCTCTTCTGTTTGCACTTTGAGAACTGTTACGGTAGTTTGTATTTTTATGGGTTTTGAGTCAGTACACAAGCCTTGGGAACCTGGGAACATTATAAAATATACTGTTTGCCATGTAAAAAACATTAACATATTCCATTGTGATAGTAATTTTTTTTTCTTTTCTCAAAGCTCATTGTCATATGTATGGAATTAGAATGTATTGTGATAGTTCCATATTCTGGACAGATGGTTTTGTAACTCTTCAAGCTGCCATTAATGCTGCAATTATAGAAGTGAGTACAAAAATGCTCAATTCAAATTAATGTTCACTGCAAATCCATGTTCAGTGCAAATTAATGCCTAGTTAGTAAAGTGTAAGTATGTATTCCCCGCTCTCTCATTTGTTCACGTACACTGTTACTTCTTTGCTTACTCTTATTTACTCATTTTTTTCCCACAGAAGTTCACCAAAGTTGTTCTGTTGCCAGGAACAGTATAACAATATACATAGCAGCATCAATAAAACAGGAACTTTTTCTACAGGGAGTAAGTAGTGTTAGGAAGCCAGACATGTACTCACGTAATCGTTAGAACAGAAATGTGCTAACATAAAATTATAAATTTAATGTTTTTGTCTATAGAGAAACAAACTATTCTTAGCCTAGATAGAACAATTTCTCTAAATCAATATTCATAAATGAATTATCCTGTGAGGAATATGTCTCATTTACATGACATGAAGGGAAATTCTAAGAAAACTGAGCAGCAGATGATAAAAGTGGAGGTGAATAAACATAGGGTAAATTCTAAGAAACATACATAGACCAGAGAGAACTATTAGACTCTGGGAGCCCAGTGTTCCCATGGTAGAACACGGAAGTGGAAAATTAAGCTTCAAGTCTAGACAAGCCCATTACTGAAGATAGCCTACATCGTTTGTGCTCCGTTAAGTGCACACATTTTTCTCACTGGTACCTTGTTGGTTTAGGTCACAACAAATCATTCAGTGATGGAGGAATTGATGTCTGTTACTGGAGCATATATGAAAACAGATCCCTTCATTGCTCAAGGAGGAATATTGACTGATTTCTTCATTTTTATCTGCATTATTTGTTTTTCTCCATTCACATACTATGTGTCAGCTGGTGTTACAAGAGAACGGAAAAGGATGAAGGGCTTGATGGAAGCGATGGGTCTTCGAGATTCTGCCTTCTGGTAAGTCAATGAAGAGACCCTGTAAAGGTGAGATTTTGGCTTCTAAACATCATCAGTTATACACAAAAAAATTCCTTAGTTATGTTTTCCTCTGGTGCCCATGATGTAACACTTACTGGGAAAAGGCTGAACTCTCCCACACTTAAGCCTAAATTGAAGAAATAATTGCTAGTCATTCAGAGTAATATCTCATATAGTGGAAAACCAACACCGCTTACTTTCAGATGAATGACAATCTGACATGTCTGACATTTAAATGAAATACTTGCATCATAGCATTTTTTTGTTAAATGATGAGGCCATTGACTTGATCACTTTAATGAGACATTATTATGAAAGCATTAAAGAAAAGGCCACTGCAAACCTGATTATCTTAAGACCTGTTATGTTCCTTGAGAAGTAGCTTTGGTCAGAAGACTCAAAAGAGCAGAGTAGATAAAATTAGCATTTACTTATGTCTCCAGTTCCCCTCACCCAACTGCCTATATTAGCTAGTCTGGTTCCCTCTCTACAAAAGCAAGGAATAATAGCCAACCTTGAGGATTGTTGACATGGCTAGCCACGACCATTCTTATAAAACCCTTACCTACCCTCCAAAAAGTACTGAATGATCAGTGGATGATAACTATTAGTGTTAGATCATGTTTTGACAGAGTGGGTAATTATCTGTATATTAAGGGATATAAAACTTCAAGCTGAGAGTCCAAGTTTTTGGTCTTTAGTGCTCATCTTGTAATATGATATGTCTGAATCATATCATGGTAAGAATATTTTTAAATTTGTATTTTTTAATAATGCACTTGTTTGTTGAGCAGAAGTAGAAACAATTCACTCCAGCCCTCTACAGTTTCCTCTATTGGTAATACTTTGCAGTAATATATTTGTCATAACTGGTAAACCAGTGTGATTCATTTTCATCAAGTAGAAGAGTATAGACCACACTAGAGCTCACCCTGTTGTATAGCTAAGTAATTTTCACCAGATGTGGAATGAAATATCCACAGTGACAGTGTCATGTAGTATAGTTTGCTTGCTCTGTTACTGCAGTATGTTCCATATATCCCATCCTACTCTCTCAAGTTCAGAAATTACCAGGTGTTTTGCTATCTGTAGTTTTCCTGTTCCTAGGGGTTATGCAGTTGGAGTCTATACATTTTTTTTTAGATGGGTCAGTGGAAGATGGCACAATCAGTTGAAATGAGGATTGAACTTATTATTCTTCACCTGAAAAATTAATTTGCATTGCATGAGTAGGAATTACATGTATAAGTAGAAACAAGAAACATTTGTCTTATGCTTAGTTTTCTACAAGTTAAGTTCTTATATCTCTGAGGCCAAAGAAAAACAATTAGCTTTTTTTCTTTTTCTTTTTTTGCTTTTCAGCATTTTGTTCTGTGAAGTGGGGTCGATAATAGTACTTGTGTGTAGACATACTGAGAGTTATAAAGAACAACAACACATGATAATTTATTATCAATATAATAAGAGATTAGCAGATTGCTTGTAAAGTATTATTTATTTATTTGACAGAGAGAGAGAGAGAGAGAGAGAGGGAGAGAATGTGCACACCAGGTTCTCTAGCCACTGCAAATGAACTCCAGATGCATGTGCCACTTTGTGCATCTAGCTAACATGGGTCCTGGGGAATCAAATCTGCGTCCTTTGGCTTTTATAGGCAAGCACCTTAACCACTAAGCAATCCATCCATCCCTGTAAAGTATTTTTAAGACTATGTATAATGCTAAAATTGATCAGAGAAAGTATTAAAATAATCAAAATAAGGGAAAGGAAGTATACTAAAAGTACAAAGTGGAAGAGATTATATGTTTTATAATAATAATTATTAATAATAATAACAATAACAGACTGAGGGTAACTTTATCATAAATAATTCATTGCTGGTATTGAAATCTATAGAATGTTTGGCATCCATGTGTGGAGGTTTGAATTAGGTGTCCCTCATAAACTCATGTCTTTTGAATGCTTGGTTCCTAGCTAATCTGATGGCAATTTGGGAATTGGACCCTTGCTGGAGGAGGCGTGTTGCTGGGGGCAGGCTGATGGGTTTTATAGCCTGCTTACCCTTGCCAGTGTCCAGCTCACTCTCATGCTTCAGTGTTCCACTTGCTATGGCAGAGGTGATGTCGAGCCTCTGCTAATGCCACCTTTTCCCTACCATCATGGAACTTCTCTTCAAGTCTGTAAGCTAAAATAAACCCTTTCCCCCCACAAGTTGCTTTAGGTCAGGTGCTTTGTGGCTGCCACATGGCATTACCTGCAACATCACATAAGGAGAAAAATGAACTTTGATGATACTTTTCCCCAGTAGGGAAAAGGAGAAGTGCAATATGAGGCATCAGGAAGCATTACCTATTTTCATATGAATTCATGGAAAATAATTTTAGACCAGTGAACCTTCATAGATAACAGGAAGAATTTACTCACCTTCACTCAAGGATTGACATGGTGCATGCATCAGCTCATTGAATGCACACCCTGGTGTTTCCATTTTCCAGAGGAAGACATGCAGCCTGAAGCAGTGAGCTAGCTAGCTGATGACCACAGAGCCAGACACAGTAAAGACACAATTTGAATCCAAACCTATCACATGGAGATGAGAGCTAATGTTCTTTCTTCATATTAAAAAGAGTATGTTCTTCTCCAATAATCATGTTCTGATTACATATTCTAGAAGACCCTATGAATACCTGACAAATGCACCAGTGAGTGAAAGATCATGTGAGTACCAATGTGAAGCCCTCAAACTTGAATACAATACTAAAACAGAGTTTTGTCTCTGTCTCAGGCTCTCCTGGAGTTTGCTCTACACTGCCATTATCTGTGTTATGTCCCTTTTCTTGGCACTTATTGTAAAGGTGGTCCAGTTTGTCATTCGGACTGGCTTCATGGCAGTCTTCAGTCTCTTCTTCTTTTATGGCCTTTCTTTGGTGAGTTGGTGAATAAAATCTTTTTATGCCCAGCTTTTCCATCAAAGAACAGTGTTAATATCCAGTTAGGTGATTTGCTTATGTTGAATGTATTTATTTTCTATTGGCATGAGACAATCTGTAGACAAGTACTATTGGATCCATGGTGCTTTGTGGTTCCCACTATCAGTACAGAGTGTACAGAAAACTATAATTCTGTGCACCAATTTTTTTAATTTTTAAGATAGTTTATTTATTAATTTATTTACTTGAGGGAGAGAGAAAAGTAAGGAGACAGAGAAAGAAAGAGAGAGAGAAGAACGGGCAAGCCAGGTCCTCTAGTCTCTGCAAATGAACTCCAGATGTGTGTGCCACTTTCTACATCTGGCTTTACATGGATACTGGGCAATCAAACCCTGCTCCTTAGGTTTTGCAAGCAAATGCTTTAATCTCTTAGCATTCTCCCAGCCCAATTTTTTGTTTTATGGTAATAATTCTCAGATGAGTACAAATCAACTGGGTCTTCTCTCATTGTAGATCACATTGTCTTTCTTAATGAGCATCTTGCTGAAGAAGTCTTTCCTCACCGACTTCGTGGTATTCATTCTCACAGTCTTCTGGGGAAGTCTGGGATTTGCAGCCTTGTACAGATACATTCCTATGCCCTTGGAATGGATTCTGTGTGTTTTTAGTCCCTTTGCCTTCACACTTGGAATGGCCCAGGTGGGAAGTCATTTGTGTGTTTATTAATGGTAATCTCCAAATATCTTTCCCCGCTAGAATTTGATAATCTAAAGTCACTTCCATATTTAGCCTCTTAAGATTTTATTGTCTACCATATACCTCAACAAGGAGGGGCCAGGGGGAGAGGGGAGGTCATGGAGGAGGCTAACAATGGTACCAACTTGACTGTATTCACTGAGTACACAACTAATTAATAAAAAATATTATATAAATAAATAAATAAATCCTGATCATAAAGAAAAGAAGTTATCTTTCCGAAACCCCATATTATGTATGAAAATATACATCAATAAAATATTGCAATGAATATATAGGAAAAAAAGATTTATGGTCTAATGGAACATACTTGTAAGGCTTCAACAGAAAACTTTAAAAACCAGAATATATTTCATTCTTGATAATAAGTTATTTTGTAAGTAAAAGGGGAAGTAGACTCATAATTCTTTTTAAAAAATTATTAACATAAAAATCTAATATATTTGTATCAAATACTCTTCCAGAACCTTCTTTTAATCCTCCTCATAATTCTGCTTCCACTAAACTCCTTCTTCTCTCAACTGGTCTCTCTTTGACTTTGATGTCTTCACATACTTCATGCCATGTTTCATCACTCCAAAGACAGAGTTGATGTTGTGAGTTGAATTTAAAGTAACATATTTCACTTAATCATTTTACTAAATCTTATCTTAACATGATATGTGAGTTAATCTGAAGACCATAAAATGGAAAAGTGAACAATAAAATTTTATTTGACCTTGCATGGGCTGGGAAATTCCTTTTTATTACTAAAGTATGTTTCTTCTCCTTCCTTATCTATTTGGTTCTTACACTGAACAGACCATCTCTCCCCCTCAACTACGGACTAGGGCCAACCATCTAATCTCCATTACTATGTGATTATAGTAGTTAACTAAATGACAATCCTGGATTTTTTCACCAGTATATCTGCCAAGAAAAAGAGCAAATTATGGATCCTTTCTTGTTACTAGATTTGGGTTAAACATTACAAAAATTCTCATCACATTTTTGACTCTCATCCAACCATATGCCAAAATATCCTACCTTTACCCCATCCTCAATTTAGTGAAAGGCTTTTATTTAACTGGCTCAAACCTTGCATCTCCTCTGATTTCCTGCTTTGGACATATACCTTTTCTACCCATTACTAAATTGCATTATATGTTTCATATGTCCCTGTAACACAATAAAAACCTGTGAATTAGGCAGTTATATAGTTTCACTGTCTTTTCAGGATCTGAACAAAGGTAGCAATTATAATCTATGCACTAGATAAAACAAAAGACATTATTTCCCTTTTACTGAATGGTTTATTTTTAATTTTCAGCTCTTACATGTGGATTTTGATATTAATTCTAATACAGACACAATGAGCAACTCAAATCTGATCATGGCTACAACCTTCATGCTGTTCTTTGACACTTCCCTTTACCTGTTGCTTACATTTTACTTTGAAAAGGTTTTACCAAGTAAGTTGTAGCAATTTTACTGTTAAAAATATTACCCATTAAAGCATTGCCTATATTGCAAAAATTTGGATATGAACAGTGTTGCAGTCAAGTTCACATTGCTGGCAGAAATCACCTGACCAAGAGCAGCTTGAGGGAAGGAAGGGGTTTATTGTGGCTTAGAGACTTGGAGGGAAGCTCAACCATGGCAGGGGGAACAATGGCATGAGCAGAGGGTGGACATCACCCCCAGGCCAACATCAGGTGGACAACAGGAACAGGAGAGTGTGCCAAGTACTGGCAAGAGGACACTGGCTATAACACCTGTAAGTCTGTCACAACAACACACTGCCTCCAGAAGGCGCTAATTCCCAAATCTCCATCAGCTGGGAACCTAGAATTCAGAACACCTAAGTTTATGGGGGACACCTGAATCAAACCATGACAAACAGGAAGCCCATGGACATTATCACCACCCACGAAAAACAATCACTTCTCCCTTGGAACCTACCTGCTCAGAACTGAAGTCTCAAATTTGTAAATAGTGTCTTTTAGATTCAAGCATATAGTTAGTTTCTCTTTCTCCATCCCTTTCTCCTTCCTACAATTTAGGAATTACAGTTTTTAAATGTTTTCTGGCTTTATGGTTCATCATAGGAATTAGTAGCTGCATACAGATCGGTGGCTCTAAATTCTGCCTAGAGATCAGAGGAGAACCACACAGGGAGCTTTATTTGCTTTTGAAAACTGATGAATAAATGTTGTGTGCACTGATCATCTCTAATATAGTGTTTTGAAACATGTGTACACTGAGGATTAACCTAGAGGAGCTAGTGAACATAAGCATGAACTCTCATATTTCTATTCAAGGTGATCTTTTGGATTTTCAAGTGTAGAACACACTGTCACACTCTATACTCACCATGTCATAAGATCTCTTGAACCTTTTCCTTTAGTCTAACTCAAAATCTGTGTTCTTTGGCCAAGATTTACCTAGTCCCATGGTGCCCTCCCCAGCTCTGCTGGTCACCATTCTACTATTCTTTTACAAATTCAACCTTCAATTCCATACATAATTCAAATCAGCTGGCATTTTTAATTGTGCTTAGTTTATTTCACTTAACATAATGTCTGCAGAGGATTTTAAAGTGGGATCAAACCCAGCTCAATCCAAGGCATTCTTATTCAGTGGGTGAAGAGCAACACCAGGGCACCTGCATAATGTAGTAATATGTACAAGGTATACAATCATACATGTGTAATTTTACTTCATTGCAATGTATTAATCTGTCCCTATAAGCTTCTTTTTTTTTTTTTTTTTTTTTTGTAGGGTTTCACTCTAGCTCAGGCTCTCCTGGAATTCACTCTGTAGTCTCAGGGTGGCCTCGAACTCACAGCGATCCTCCTACCTCTGCCTCCCGAGTGCTGGGATTAAAGGCCTGCGCCACCACGCCCGGCTCCCTATAAGCTTCTTAAAAGCATGTCCTTTAGTCTTCTTGGCTGGAAAATCTCGGGTACCCAAAGAGGGCCTGAGACATCCTAGGGACTCAGTAAAAATGTTTTTTTATTTGACAGAGAAAGGGGGGGGAGAGAGAGAATGGGTGCGCCAGGGTCTCCAGCCACCGCACACAAACTCCAGATGCATGCGCCCCCCTGTGCATCTGGCTAACATCAGTTCTTTGGCTTTGCAGGAAAATGCCTTAACTGCTAAGCCATCCCTCAAGCCTGACTTAGTAAACTTTGAACAGAATAGCATTTTGTTCTTGATTAGTATTCCTTCTCTTATCAAGAACAGAAACTTTAGCCAGGCATGGTGGTGCATGCCTTTAATCCTAGCTCTCAGGAGGCAGAGGTAGGAGGATTGCCATGAGTTCAAGGCCACCCTAAGACTACACAATGAGTTCCAGGTCAGCCTGAGCTAGAGTAAAACCCTACCTTGAAAAACCAAAAACCAAAAAAAAAAAAAAAAAAAGAAAAGAAAAGAATAGAAACTTTGGTCTACAGAGATGGCTCAGCAGTTAAGGCACTTGCCTGCAAAGCTTAATAGCCTGGGATCAATTCCGTAGTACCCACATAAAGCCAGATGCACACTGATGCATGCATCTGGAGTTCATTTGCAGTGGCTGGAGGCCATGGCCGTTCTCTCTGTCTGTCTTTCCCACTATATCTCTGTTTGCAAATAAACAAAAAATAAAAAGAATAGAAACTTTTCTTTCCCCACCTGCATTTTACGTGCAATATACAATAACTGGGGCTTCATCCCAGAGAAGGCCATGCTGAAACATAAAAAGTGAAGAGGGAGAAGCGACAACAGAGGGGTTTGGTTAACCGATCATGCTGATTTTGAGACGCACACGCACACACACACAGAGCAAACTTATTGCAAAATTAAAAGGCTTAAAACTAATGAAAAGATAAAAATCTTAAATGATGCGAGAGGAGCTGGGGACATGGCTCAGCAGTTAAACCTTCTTGCCTGCAAAGCCCGACCCTCCAGGTTCCATTTCCCAGTAGCCACGTGGAGCCAGACACAGAGTGTGCATGTGCCTTGTGAAGTGTCCATCTTCTCCCTTTCTCTCTCTTCCAAATAAATAAATGAGATTTAACAAAAGATACTGAGGGAAAAAAGATACAAACGCATAGAAACTTCTTCGCTGAGAAAGGTGGTGTATAGCTTTAATTTCAGCACTCTGCAGAGGCTGAGGTATGATAATTATTTCTGTTTTATTTTGTTCTAGCATAAAATTGTATTTGGTTTATCGTTGTTACATATATATATATATACAAGATAAGTAGTTCAAATACATATATATCCATATATGTTTGGGTGAGTATGCAGTTCATTTGGTATGATGCTATATTCTAGATTTTATTTTCCCAACACGGAGAAAAACCTAGTACAAAGAAATACTCAAAGCAATATTTATCTAGCTTATAACAAATTCTTTAAGAATTTTTGTCTTCATTGACCAACTGCAAAGATGTTTGTTTTGGGATCAAATTTGAGTGTTTATCTCAAGACAACTCAAAACTACTGCCTCCTAATTCTTTTTCTTGAAAAATGTTACTTGAGGGCATTTTTCCCATTTGCACATTCTCTATTGATTTTTCTATGATCTAGATCTGTCTATCTATCTATATCTATCTATATATATATATATATATATATATGTTTAAATGATTGTAACACCAGCTCTGGCTTGCCTACCCTCTAACAAAAAGTTTATAGTCATTCATGTCTGTTTTCTATGAAATGTCTGTTTTTATTCTTCCCAGCATCTTTTGAGATTTTTATCTGCTCATTAGTCCTAAACCTTTTTCAAATGTATTTGTTCCATGGGTGTGTGCAATTTCTTCACTTTTTTGGATTTGGGTTGCAATGTTCACAGGCCTTGGAAAATATTTATCTATTATTTCCTGATTGTTTTCTTTCCTTTCTCTGTATTTTTTTTGGGGGGGGGACTCCAAATGCATGTATATTATTAAGCCAATTGAGACTATCATAAAGCTCACTGGTGCTCTATTTTTGATGTTTTCTACCACCAAATGAATTAACATGATCAGAACATCTGCATAAATAAATTATATTTGTTCTCAGTACAGTATAATTAGCCCTCTTCTGCCTTTCACTTGTTGGTCACCTCTCTCTTCTGACTTACTACATAATTTTCTTCAGTTACCGTCTGTCCTCCCTAAAGATATTCAGTGTATGTGCTTTATAGTCAGTAATTTCTCAACTTTGCATTGACTGTGTAATGTTGCATGTTTGGCTCTGCTTTCTGGCTATCTTGAGACTAGGAATATTGTGAATCTTGTATCAAAATTCTTTCTTTGAGCTAGAGTGATGGCTGAGCAGGCAAAAGAGCCTGCCACAAGCATGAAGACCTATCTGGGCCTGAGAGCCCCGCCCCACATGCTCATAAACAGCTGGGCTTAATTGCACACCACTGTAATCCTAGTTTATAGTTAGTAGAGAGCCATGAAGCTCTGGAGCTCATGAAAACTGAATCTCTGGATTTAGAGAGACTCCGCTCAAGGAAATCCTTGGATGAACAATAGAGGAAGGACTCTCAATGGCTTGCATGCACTCACTCAGGCATGTGTGTGTGCATGCATGCACAGACACACACACCACTATACATACTACACATGCAAAAATGTGCATTACATTTTTACTAAATTTTGTGTGTGTTTGGTGTGTGCTGTGCATAGCACCCTATGCACTCGCCAGTAGCAGGGTGTGCTTGCCTGCCTGGTTGGAGGAGAACATTGGGTGTAGTGCTCCATCACTCTTCCCTCCCACTTCCCTAGTTCTTATTTGAGCCAAGTGTCATACTGATCCTGGAGCTTCCTGTTTTGTGTGAGTGCCATCAATTCTTGAGGCTCTTCTCCACACAGGCTTGGAGTTACAGATGCATGTGACCATGCACAGCTGTTTATGTTTGTCCTGGGGATCAAACTGAAGCAGTCTTTCAGAACCCTTCAGGGCCTCACCCTTGCACAGGAACCATTCTGCAGCCCAAGGATAGTTATTTTACTACAGATATCTTAGTGATTTCTTCCTTACTACTCTCCATGTCAAAATATGTTGACTGCTAAAGTGTTTTAATGTTTAGAGTTAGAGTAAGTGGTAGCCCTTAGAAAAATAACTGATACAATATGTGATTATGCCTTGGTTAAACAGATGAATATGGCCATCGGTATTCACCCTTGTTTTTCCTGAAGTCCTCATTCTGGTCACAACGAAAAATGGTGGTCCTTGAGAATGAAATGGACTATGAATTTTCTGATGAGTCTTTTGAGCCAGTGTCTGCAGAATTCCATGGGAAAGAAGCAATAAGGTAAGGTTGTGTAGGATATAAATGAGGATCAGGTCAGATGCACCAGTGCTCCCCTCGGCCTCAAGCCCGTTGCAGACACCAAGGCCACCTGGATTCAACTTTGAGTCCTTCACATGGCTCCCACCTGATGTCACCTTATTTGTCCATAGCCTCTGGTCCCACTTCCTTTAAAAACTGTAAGATGGTTGTCTTTCCTATCAAACTTCACATGAAAGATTTAAGAAACCAGCAGTCTCAATGAAGACCATCTCCACTCTGCCCAGAACATACTGCTTCATGTCTTCATGACTTCTTTTGTGTCAGTAATTCACACATTATCCCATCTCATTTAGTATGTCATCCAGTTTTCTTTTCTCATCTCAGTTTCCTCATCCATTCATTCCCTCTACAAAGAAGACAAAATGGAAAGAGGAAGGGGAAGGTAGGAAAAGGCTAGTGAGGAAAAAAAGAAATTCAGAACAATACTCCTTTCATAATCATGTATACTTACTTTCTATGTGACAATAAATTGTCCGATGCTAGTTGCATTTATTTCAAAATAAGAGAGTTCAACCTTTCCTTCCATCAGTACCAGCTCCTGTCAACTCCTGTGCTCTGTCCTAGATCATTACAGATTTTTTTTACAGACCCATTCAGATTCTGATCTATACTTTATTCCATAGTTAGCATCATAGGTCTGTTTGCAATAGGCTTGAGCCACTGTTAACTGCAGGCAGAGAAAGTCATATTAGGGTAATGGTTTGGTTTAGCTGCCTCTTTCTCACATTATTGTTGCTACCTCACTGAATGAAAAGGGCTGTGGAAGAAAAGAGGATTAAACAGAAGTGAGAAATCTATTTTTATTGTGTTTTTAACTTTATTTACAAGACAATAACACTTTTAAAATAAATTTACCATAAAATAAGAAAAAATTCCAAATAACCTCAATGTTAAGAATAATTGAAGCCTGGCATGGTGGTGCACGCCTTTAATCCCAGCACTCGGGAGGCAGAGGTAGGAGGATTGCCGTGAGTTCGAGGCCTCCATGTGACTACATAGTGAGTTCCAGGTCAGCCTGAGCTAGAGTGAGACCCTACCTCAGAAAACTAAGAAAAAAAAAAAGAATAATTGAGTAGTATAAAAAGCATATTACTTGACCCCTCTCAGTTCTAGGAACAGGTAGCATACATTTTTGTCAAATACCCTGGCAACTTCTATAATTAGAGAAATTTGGGATATAATCTGTCAGTATTTCCTTTGAAAAGAAAAATAAGTGTTGATGAGAGGAGAGACTTAAATAAATATGGTGATTTCTCCATATTTTCCATTTTAAAGGTAGCTGTTCTAAATGAAGATGATTTCCCCAGGAACACTAAAAATAATAAAAGGATCACTTCATATGTATAAAATACTATAGTAATGCCCAAGTTGAGTACAATATTGAGAGAATCATGCATAATATATCCATTTGTATTTCATCTTACATCTCAAAAGTGTGACCAAAAGTTGTTCATCTAGATTATGAAATTATTACCATAACACTTTTGTTTATGAGTATTTATGCTTGTTGAAAGATTTCATGCATGTATATAAAGTATGCATCTTACATAATGTTCACAGCCTCTCCTCAGCCCCTTCCTTTGAACACCTTCTTTCCAACTAGTCCCTCTCTATGCATTGATGTCTGTCTGTCTGTCTGTCTGTCTTCCTTTCTCCTTTCTTTTGTCCTTCCTCTCTCTTTCTTTCTTTCTTATTCTTTTGTGCCTCCACCACCCATGATGGAGTGTTGATGAGCACAACATTGTGCAGCTCTTGTACATAGAATGCCCGTCACCCTGAAGTCACGAATGCAGCAATCACTTCATGTCCAGAGGACAGCCTTCCAAAGCACTACTACCCATCCTCTGGTTCTTAACATCCTTTCTGGCCCCTCTCCTACAATGTTCACTCAGCCTAAGGGTGTGGCATAGATATCTCATTTAGTGTTGAGAAAGTAACAGTCACTTTATTCTCAGCATGTTGATGACAAGTTTTGAATCTCACAAGTTGTTATCACCAAATGCAAAAAGAAGTTTCTCTGACCAGAGGAGAGAGCAGCATTAATCTATGGGCATACACATAAATATTCAGAAGGTAATCAGTGAGTACAACATATCCACTTAGCCAAATAATTAGAGTTTAGGGGTCACAGGGCCCTGAAGATAATAGTGAGGAATGTTCTTTATTCTCTGGGGGAGAATCGGGGTTAGCTTATCTTCTCCCACCCAAAGGATTCCTGCCAGTCTTCACTTTGCTCAAGGTCAGGAACAAATGGGGAGAATCAGCTTTATACCCTACATTAGTTTCCTAGAAGAGAAAATTAAGAGATGAGACCCTTCCCCTTCCTGAAAACCTAGTGGTACTTCTGGCATCAGGATCAGTTCAGCTCCCATCGAGAAAACTCCCTTAAAAGTCCCCAGTCTGGGTCTCTAGGTGGGCTTTCCCATATTCCCAGAGCCTCCTCTTCTGTCCTCTTAGGACAGGAGTCAGTTTTCTTTCTTCCTCATCAGCTCTATCTTCATAAGCTCCACCATAAAATCTTTCTAAATTATATTCTTTGGACAGTGGATTTCATTCATCAAAATTCACACAAGAACCCAGATGCCACTAGCCGAGTGGAAGCTTTGTTTGACCATGTGTGTCTGGTACTCTAGCTTCTGAGTTATTGCCCACTCAAGAGCCAAGAAAGGCTCCAGTGCTCTCAATTTCTGTTTCAATAACAGCAATAACTTCCCATTCTTGGGTCTTCTTGAGCCATGGGTTTTTGACTAGGTTTTCAGTACCAGGCATGTATTTCCTTCTGTGAAATGAGTCTCAAATATAGTCAGAGAGCACTTGGTTATCCCTATAACAGTCGTGCCACTATTGCATCAGTATCCACGAGAAATCTTATTTAATCAACATAAATGAAGCCTAAGTTTTAGATGAATAGGTCCTAGGTGACAACAAACATGATTTAGATCATTTTTTTGAGTTCCATATTAATCAGATGGAATAAAACCTGGTAGTTACTTAAAATTCCAGAGCTACAATAACAACTAGTTGCTTATGCTACCTTAATATTAATTATCAGTAATTAATTGTTGATTATTATCAATAATTAACATTATCAATAATGTAATCAATAGTACAAAATATTTTAAATGTCTCATTTTGCATGAAACATGAAAGAAACATTCTGTTCAGTCTTTGAAATAAGTCTGTTTGGTTGGTATTCCCTTTATCTTTTAAAAAATATTTTTATTTACTTATTTGAGAGAAGGAGAGAGACAGAGAGTAGTAGACAGAGAATGGGCACGCCATGGCCTCCAGCCACTGCAAACAAACTCCAGACACTTGTGCCACCTTGTGCATCTGACTTATGTGGGTACTGGGGACTCGAACCTGGGTCCTTTGGCTTTGCAGGCAAGTGCCTTAACTTCTAAGCCATGCCTCCAGCCCAGTATTCCCTTTTTCAAAGTCAGCAAACTGTGACTTATAAGAGTTTATGATATTTTTCAGGTATGAAATACTAACAGTAGTATGATACCAAATAGCCTTTGTTTTGTTCATGGCATTTCTTCTCGCCTCCATTATTACATTGCTTGAGTAATGTTAAGAAATTGTGGACCACATGGAGACTTCATTGCTGGCTTGCTGCTATGGTTCAATCAGTCTGGTTATTTGAGCTGTGTCACCTCATTGTCTATGGTCCACCCTGTCCTGTCATTTTAGCTGTGACATCTCATTGTCTATGGTTCACTCTGTCGTGTTTGAGCTGTGTCAGCTCATTGTCTAGCTTCCCCATCAGCTGAAATATTCTAGCTCAGGAATGACACTGGTCACCCACTACAGAGCTTCAGCCACAGCTCATATCAAAGGAACAGAATCTCTTCTAGACAATCCTAAGCACTGGTCCATTTTTAACCAGAACTAAATGAATTTCAAATGTTCTGCCATATATCCTGGAACTCTAAAGACAGGAATTACCCAAATGTTTTAATCAAATTCAGAGTAGAAGTTATAGAAAATTATGATCCTTTACCTAACTTCTTCCTTTTTTTTTCTTTCAGAATCAGAAATCTCACAAAAGAATATTCAGGAAAACCAAAATGTATAGAAGCTTTGAAAGGTAAAAATATTATATATTATGCAAAAACTTGATTTTTATTCAATTCTCTTGATGAATGACTAGCATGTTGATTCAAGACTTTAAAGTTAGTATTAAATCTCATGGTTACTTTTCTTTTCAATTTTACTATTCATTACCACTCTGGGATATAATTTTTGGAGTTATATGGAAATCAAGGGTATATTGTATAGAGAAATCTGATGATTATTTTCTCTGTACCTCATACTTTTAATATTTCATGAATATTATTTTAAATGGGTGACAAAAATGTAATTAGTCCATAGTACTTTCAGCCATGTATTAACATGGTTGGCTGATTTTTAATTTAATAAATCATTATCAAATGACTAAATGGTAGGTACCAAGGCAATGCTCTTGAGTCTATACCTCTAAAATATACCTCACTCCTTTAAAAGTGCATACTTACAAAATTGAAGGCTATATTATTAATGGTTTACAAACGAACAAATTTATACAATCACAATTTTTAGCCATAGAAAAGAAATACGTAGAAACTATGTGGGTCTCTTAAACCTATATTTGTGTATCAGATTACTTACATCCCTTCCTCTTATACCTCCTTGCTTTTCTTCCAGATCTGGCGCTGGACATATATGAAGGCCAGATCACTGCAATCCTTGGTCACAGTGGAGCTGGAAAGTCAACACTGTTAAATATTCTTGGTGGACTATGTGTTCCCACCAAAGGTGAGAGATGTCCTCAACATTGATAAATGAATCATTTACGCTTTTGTTTGTCCTCTGAGCACCAAGTATAGACACAGATTATTAGAGACAAGTGACCAAAATTTATATTTAATTTATGTTATACTTAATAAAATATATTGTTTAATAAAAGTGTACAGAATTTTTAATATTTTACAATATACAAATTTTCATAGAATTACCAAGTACTGTTTCAACAAATATCAAGTGTATTTTCCTCAAAATATATTGATGTTAAAAAAACAATAATGTGCTATTTGCCACTACTGGATAAGTCTGACTGCATTGGCTGCAGCTTATGACCTAAGATAGCCTCAGCCATATCTGGGATTTCCATTGGGATATGTCGCTTTATCTCACAAAGATTTCTATAATTAGGATTCTCAGGATTTTGAGAAGCAAGAAAGAACAGATATCAGAGCCTACACATTTTCCATCTTCCTAGATGTCTTATGCTAAGATCTCATTGTACAAATCAAGTGACATGATTCACTCTCTATTCAACGGAAAGAGAAATTGACTTTACCTCTAGATAATAGAATTCCACACACATCATGTTTCCAAATACAGGGGAGATGGAACACCAACATGGAAGCTCAGAATATATAAGTCATATGACTGTTAAAGATAAAATCATATATCCAATTTCAGTTAGGAACATGTTTGAAGCAATCTTAAATTAAAACTTATGTGTTATTTTGGGTTTTTTTTTTCTTTTTTTTTTTTCGAGGTAGGGTCTCACTCTAGCCCAGGCTGACCTGGAATTCACGCCCGGCTTGATGTTATTTTTGATAGTGTCTTTTGAACCTTTGTTTATAGGTTGGGTCACAATCTATAATAACAAACTTTCAGAAATGAACGATTTAGAATGTATCAGCAAGTTCACTGGAGTTTGTCCACAATACAATGTGCAATTTGACTTCCTCACTGTGAAGGAAAATCTCAGGCTATTCGCTAAGATAAAAGGAATTCATTCACATGAAGTGAATAATGAGGTACATGATATTTTAAGATTAATGTAAAAATTCTTTTAAAGTGCTGAATACCAATAACCCTGCTGAAGACTATCAGCAGAATTGTGGCAGGGGGGAGGGGGATCTATGTGTGCAATCTTCTTTAAAAAATCAATAAAAATGTTTAATGAAAAAGTGCTAATATGTTGTTAGTCGAACTGGTTAATTCACTTTATCTTGATTTTGATTTTGTTAAATCACCTATATGAAAGTCAATGTGCAAATGCTAGACAGAAAAATCTAGTAATAGCAAACACTTAATGTGTAACTTACAATATTGTCCTAGAGCTCTAAATATGCTAACTTTCATTTGGACAATCTTTGAGGTAAATGCTTTGATTTTCTCTACTTTACAAAAGAAATAGAGATATGAAGGGACAAATACATTTCCCCAAGTTATGTAGCAAGTGAGCATGGAGCACACTCCAACCCATCATAATTGTAACTATTGCACTTTATAACTTATTATTTAAATCTATTTAAAAATTTCTAGGCTGGGCATGGTGGTGCATGCCTTTCATCCCAGTACTTAGGAGGCATTGGTAGGAGGGTCACCATGAGTCAGATGCTACCATGAGACTACATAGTAAATTCCAGGTCAACCAGGACTACAATGAGACCGTATCTCAAACAATCAATTCTAGTTATTGCAGAAATATTCCTTTTTTTGTTTGTTTGTTTAGGTACAAAGAATTCTGCTGGAATTGGAAATGAAAAATATTCAAAATGTCCTTGCTCAGAACTTGAGTGGTGGACAGAAAAGAAAACTAACCTTTGGAATTGCCATTTTAGGTGACCCTCAGGTAAAGTCAGACTAAATGTATAAATGAATACAAATTTAAAAGCACTTAACCTACATAGGACATGTACAATACAATTTATATGGTAGAACACTGAATATAATAGTAAACTCCTAGGCACTAGGTCATTTTAAAATAACTTTATTGACGACCTCCATATTTATACACAATGTACCCTGATCTTAATCCCCTCCTAATATCTTCCTTTGTCCCCATCCCCTGCCCTCCTCCATTGAACACCCTCTTCTTTCCAACTAGTGCCTTTTCTGTTTTGATGTCATCAGTTTTGCACCCCCCTTCATCATCCAAAACAACATGTAGATAGGTCCAGTGTTATTTAGTTCTTATGTAGGTAACAATAGCTTCTGGGAGGTTGTGGAAGCTCTGGCCTCTTTGAAGGACTAGATCTTTTAAAATCATAGCTAATTTCAGTGTTACCTATTTCCATTGGGGGGAATGCATTCTTTCATTTGTTCTTACCTCTAGATTTTCCTACTGGATGAACCCACCGCTGGGCTGGATCCCTTTTCCAGGCACCGAGTATGGAACCTCCTGAAAGAGCGCAAAGCTGGTCGTGTGGTCCTCTTCAGTACCCAGTTCATGGACGAGGCTGACATCCTGGCTGGTAATCACCGGTTTCCTTCAGTATTATGATGAGGACTTTAGAAGATCTGGAAACCTTGGATGATATTCCCTACTCCTCTCTATATACTGCTGGATGCTATGAACCAGGACCAATTGATCTTCCCAACAAAACTGTTGAGCATCTATATCCCTTCATAGTCTACAGCATTGTGGATATGTAGGGTATGATCTCCTAGGGATCTCACTAATTGCAAAAACAATGTCATTTGATCCAATTCCACAAATTGAAGAAATCAACCTGAAAAGTCCATGAATGATCAATTAAAATATATAATTTGATGCTTATTGTTGCAGTCAGTTCCATGTTGCTGAGACAACCAACCAACCACATATGGCTAATGGACAAAAGGGGGTTTAGTTCAAGCTCACAAATTCCATGAGAGTGCCATCAATGGCAGAAGAAGCTGCTTACTGCCATAGATCCAAGCAGAGAGAAACAACTGCAAAAAGCAAACACCAGCACCAACACGCAACCACCCAGAGCTCAAACTGATCTTTCCATGTTTGGGCTGCCCTGAAGATCTGTCCCCAAACACAGCTTAGGGCTGGACTCCAGGATCTTCCCCCAGTGACATCTCTTCTTCCTCAATAAGGCTCTTCCCACTGGAGACTCAAGATTCAAGCCTGAGTCTATGAGGCCGTGTATTCAAACTACCACACTTATCAGTGTCAAAAATATACCTAAGTCACTTGATTTGAGACACAGAAATGATCTGAGTACTCATCAAAGTGGATTTTACAGCTACACAAACTCCTGCAGAGTTCACTGTAGAGCACTTTACCTGATACTTCTCTGAAATGGGGGGAGGGGGATCATAATTCTTTGTTTCTTTTTTTTTTCAGATAGGAAAGTGTTCCTCTCCAAAGGGAAGCTAAAGTGTGCAGGTTCATCCTTGTTTCTAAAGAAGAAGTGGGGGATTGGATACCACTTAAGGTAAGATCACTAGAGAAAACTGTGGGCCAATGAGGACAGACTAGAGAGAGGAATGATTCTTGAAGCAATCATTGTAATGCATAAGAAACCTATATGCACACACTAAAAGGTTTTGAGTCTCGTTCTCTCTTTTTCTCTCTTTCTGTGTGTTGGGGAAGGGAGAGAGAGACTGAGAAAGAGAAAGGTCAAGAATGTGTGAGACTGGAATATAGGATACCTGGCATGTTGTAGAGGAATAATAAAATTTAGGATAGATTTAGGTAAATGTCTATACTATTTCCTCACTTAAATGGTAGTAGTCCTACAACTTTCTCAACCTTTGCAAGACTGTATTTATCCTTCACATAAAATGTAATATAATCTCTTCAACTAGAAGAATTTCAGTTACTTTGTACCATATTTATATTTTTTTCCCTTGTTTCATGTTTGCATGAGTTGTTACTTGTATTAGATATGTTAATGCTCTTTTCTGGTAATCTTTCTTTGATACTGGAGAATGTATTTCAAATAACATGTCCTCATGTTTGCGTTACAGTTTGCAGCTGAATGGAATGTGTGTGCAAGAAAAAATCACATCACTTGTCAGACAGCACATCCCTGAGGCCAGACTTTCAGCAGAGAGCGAAGATAAACTTAGCTATATATTACCCTTGGAAAGAACAAACAAATTTCCAGGTAATTCATTATGTATAAACATAAAATTAAATCTACAGTAATAAGTAACTTACAGTGTCAAATTACTATGTATGCAGTATGATACTAAGCTTTTAAAATGGACCATGACACAGAATTCTCACTATAGCCATGAACTTGATGCAATAACTGTCCCACAATAGACTGAGGAAATGGACTGAAGTTAGTTACTAAGTCACTGTTCCAAAGAGGAATTGTGCCTCAGGCTTCATTCTCCTAGAAAAGAGGACATGATGTGGTAAATCCTGCGGCTATTGGTTCAAATGCTAGAGATTTTTCTGTGGTCAATGAACTCTTCAAAATAGTGATGCCCATTCTAGGCTAATGTAGATAAACTTACTCTGTCATATTTTTAAGTTTATGGATGTCTGAGTCATACATTTTAAAAGTTCAGAGTTTTTTTAATTATTAAGAACATATTTGGGGTCTGGAGGGATTGCTAAGTGGTTAAGGCCCTTGTCTGCAAAGCCAAAGGACCCAGGCTTGCTTCCCCAGGACCCACATAAGCTAGATTCACAAGGTGGCACATGCATCTGGAGTTCATTTGCAGCAGCTGAAGGCCCTGTCACATCCATTCTCTCTCTCTCTTTCTCTCAAATAAATAAAATAAAATGAAACAGTTTAAAAAATATTCTTATGTTCATAAATCTACAATGAATGTAGTAATTAGAAAGCATCAGCTTTTCTGGTTCATTAATAGCCTCCTGGGTGGCTGTTTCTATTGCCATGGAATACAGATGCAGAATTGCAAGGAATAATATTAACATTGTATCCTATCCTGGCCAAAGCATGCTCCAACTCAACCTCTCATTCTTAATTGTTTAAATTGAGAACCTTATTACATAGGCATATTACCATTGGTCATATTCCCATCAGGTTATACTCTTATGTTCCCTCTTCCTGCCCCCATTTCACTGAGGGCCTTCCTCTGTGCAATTATTGGTAATCACAGTGGGGTCAACAATGCACCAGCCAGACTCTGGAGGGGAGTGAGTCAAGGCCTCAGAATACATCTTCCCACCCTGTGGCTCTTATAATATTTCCACCTCTTCTTCCACAATGTTCCCTGAGACTTGGGTGGGGAGATGTTTTAGAAGTCTCCTTTAGTTCTGAGTTCTCAGAAGCCTCTGGTTGCCTGTTTTGATGAGTTTTGAGTCTCCTCAGTATCTACCACCATGCCCCTGGAGGAGGTTCTCAGACTAAAGGAGAAAGCAGCTCTAATACTTAAGCCACCGCTTTTCCTCAGTAATGTTTCCTGTGAGCCCTGGAAGACGTGATAGAGATGACTCGACTCAGGCTAGGCAGTCATCTTTCTTTTCTAGTCTTGGGTCTCCTGGGTATTTTCTGACATCTGGGAAAATCAGATCACTCTTTTTATATATGAGTCTATGTTTGATTTTTCCTTCTGTGCCCAGAAGCAGAAATGAAGGACATAGTCCCTATGGTGTCTCTTAGACTGATATTTTCTAAAAAGAAAATGACTCAGCATTACCTATATGCCTTTGGAGTATTAATTTTTTATCTTTTGTTGATTATATTTTATATTATTCTCCATTTGTATTCTAAAATATTTGTCCCTAAAATAATTTAAGAAAACTCTATTCCCTAGAAATCATTTTTTTTACATAATTAGGCCTCGAGTTATAAAAAATAAAGTGCCTTATGAATTTAATTTTAAGCACTATCAGATAAAAATTAATGTGAAATTTTAAGTAGAAATATGAAAAGTAAGCATGATAAACTTTTTACTTTGAGAAAATAAAGTTTGAACTCTAATACATGATATCAAATGAAAGAAGATTTTCTATAGGATAAACTTGGCTTCTTATAAACTGTTAATTTGTAATGGAGGTCTTTCACATAACAACAATTTCAGACCTTCCTCTGTAGAATTAGAAGAGTGTAATTAAGCAGTATGTCTGTGATATATTTCTCTTGATTTACGATTGGTCCTGTTGTTTAGATCTTTATAGAGATCTTGAAAGCTGTTTTGACCTGGGAATTGAGAATTACGGTGTTTCTATGACAACATTGAATGAGGTGTTCTTGAGCCTAGAAGGAAAATCAGCTGTTGACCACTCAGGTAAATAAGATGTATGACCACTGTCATATACACAGTATTTACTATATTGTGTGGCATGTCCATTTTGAAAACACTCCATTTCAACAGCCATTGCATTCTGTTCTACAACACTGGTCAGTCTTCAGAAAGCTGATCAATGGGTAAGTTCACTGATCTTCTGTCACGTCTACCATCAATGCTACTCACCTCCTAGCATGTACAACGTGATTCTACCCCTGACTATCAAGAGCTAACCAAACATTCATTTATCCCAAATGCTGTAGCCTGTGTTTATCAAAGCTCTTCCTCTGAAATTTCTACTTAAAAAGAATGATACACACATTTAACCCCTGTCTTTTCCCACACTGAGACATCATGCAGCTCGTTGGCACATTCACCATAGGGGTGTGTGTCACTGGGGCACCGGTGGACATGTTCTCAAAGCACCACTTGCTCAAGAAATTCAACTCTCACGGGGTTGGGATATAGCCATCCCAGAGAGTGAACAGGGCTTCCCTTTTTATGTCATTTCTAGGCATTGAATTCCTGTATTACGAAAATAACATTTTAAAAGTATTGTCTTCCCATTCAGGAATTTGGCTTGGCTCTCTCATATTTCTTAATTTCCTTTATGTCACTCTCCAAAGTTTATTCTTCATGAAGCTCTTACACATTTGGTAAAGGAATCCCCAGTAACTCATAATCCTTTCTATTTTTATTCCTTATCGTTGTTATTTTACTCTTACTCCCAACACTGGAGAGGCTCAGGCGGAAGGATCATGAGTTCCAGGAAATCTGGGCAAGACACCATCTCAAGAAGAACAAAAATAAATAAACAAATTTAAGTTCGAATATTTTAGTATATAAATATGTCCAATGTGTGTGAATTGACCTATTAACCAAAACATTGTGGATTCTCTTATCCTAGTATAGTTTGTTGTAGAATGTGCTGAGTTTCACCTTGGGTCAATATCATTATGAGTTAATGAGGCATGCTTTACATAAAATGAAATGCCCAGCTTTTGACATGGGATTTTGGTATGCTGCCCTGAAACAACCACTTAAAACAAGAGAGAGAACACTTCCTTCACCCTAGGAAGCTGCGTTGTGCCCTTCCCAAGCACCACCCCATGAGATTTCTTTAAGCAACTTTGTATTTCTCTGTTCTAGGACTTACATGGAAAAACAGTGCTTCTTAGTATTACACCCCTGGGGGTCAGCTCTGTCACTATGAGTATCACATGACTACTGCCCTTCATTGCTGAGTGACACTCAACAGTTTTATTTGTGGAGACATAATTTGAAGTTTTTTCTACTTTTTGCTTCCTTTTCGTTTCTTGATTTTGCACATACACACACATTTGTTTTTGTATGTGTGTGTGTGCACATGCACATGCACCAGCTCCTGTAGCCATTGCAAATTAACTCCAGTTATTTGTGTCCCTTTTTATGTGTAGTTTACAGGGTATTTTAGGCTTTATAAGCAAGTGACTTTAACCACTAAGCTTGCCACCCTCGGCGCTTTTTTTTTAATAATATAAGGTATTTGGAACAATGTTATTATGAACATTATTCTAAAAGATTTTATTGAGGTATATTTTAATTTTTCTTAGAATTTCTGCATCCTTCTATCTGAGCATTTTATTAAACCTCTGAATTAAATTCTCATGAAGTTTAATCAAGAACATCTCAGAGGACTGGGGAGATGGGACAATGGTAAAGAGCATGATGTACAAGCATGAGGACCTGAGCTTGGATTCCCAGACCACCCATGTAAAAAGTTTAGACATAGTGGCACGTGCCTGTAATCCCAGCATTGGGAAGGCAGATACAGGAGGAACCCTGGGGCTCATTGGCTAGATAGTCTAGCTGAATCAATGAGCTATAGGTCCAGCACTAAACCCTGTCTCCAAAAATAAGATGAAAAACAACTGAGGAAGACCCTTGATGTCAACCTCTGGGCTCCAAAGGCACCTGCCCACATGTGCACCCACACAGATACAATCATGCATATATGCACTCCTCTCTCGCTCTCTCTCTCACCACATGAGGTGTCACTTACCAGAGACCACTTTTGTTCTATAGATGCCAGTGCTTTGTTGGATACACAGGCTGCAGGGACAAGAGACACAGCAGGGTTTGTGGAGATGGAGCAACTTGTCTATTCACTAAATGGCATGAAAAAGACTCAAGAAGGCATGGCTCTCTGGTGGCAACAACTCCGTGCAGTTATGAGACTTCGTTTCTTGAAGTTAAAGCATGAAAGAAAAGCTATCTGTACACTGTGAGTATTAAGGTGCTGCAGAGACTTTTAGTTATTATATTAAGAATATCTAAATAATGGGCTGGGGAGATGGCTGGTGGGTTAAGAGCACTCGCAATTCAAGCATGGGGCCTCTCGGGCTGGAGATCACCAAGCTCAACTCCCCAGAATTCACACGCACTATAACCCCAGTCTATGGTGGAGATGAAGACTGGAGAATTTCTGAGGCTCACTGATAGACAGTAGCTCTGAGTTGAGGGAGAGATCCTGTCTCAAGAGAAGGAGTCCTCTGGCTTTTATACACATGCGCATGGGGCATGTGCATCTGCGTAAACCACACTCCACACATGTTATACATACAGAGGCACAAAAAGTATACCTAATGTAATAGCAGGAAAAAAAGATACAAGAAAACTGTAAATGCATCATAGCTGTTCTTTTTGTCGACATTCCTGTTATTGACCCATTATTGTACTGATTTGGAGAGTTTATAATCTGTCAGGGGTAGTTTTAGATAGTTTATCTATTGTTACTCTTTAAAAGGCTCCAGGCAGATGTGAGAGACAACCTAGAACATAACTGTCAGTGCATGTGTGTGTGCACGTGTGTGAGCATGTGAGTATATGTGGACATAATTCTGTCTTATAGCTCTCCCAATATCTTCTGGAACTGTCAAGCTGACACACTTCAAGTTGGTGCCACTTCCTTATGACTCTTAAGCAACTGTTTTCTTTTTTTTTTTTTTTCCTTTCAATTATCTGTCTAAGTCAGGCAGGTTTAGGAGCTGGAAAGAGAAGACATCAGCTGATTCCTAAGGCATTTGCAACATCACATAGCTTCCTGTATCCTTCAGTACACATTGCTAACCAACAATTTCAATCAATACACACATGGGAAGCATAGCCTATGGTAGGATTTCAATATATCTTTGTTGAATAAATAGGTAATTACAATTTTAAGGGCCTTGAAGAGATTAATGAGAGCAAGATTTAAAGAATAATCATTTGGGCTGGAGATATGGCTTAGTGGTTAAATTGCCTGTCTGCAAAGCCTAAAGACCAGAGTTCAATTCCCCAGTACCTACATCATGGCAGATGCACAAAGTGGCATATGCATCTGGTTTGCAGTGGCTGAAGGCCCAGGTACACTCATTCTCTCTGTCTGCCTCTCTTCTACTTCTCTCTGCTTGCAAATAATTAAATGAAGAAGAAGAAGAATCTTTGAAAGCAAAGCAGACAGGGAGAAGCGAGTAGAGAGGGATGCCTACGGGTCCCACAGCTTGGAGTGAGGTTCAGGATTAGGACTGTAATGCTGAGAGAAGATAAGACCTGCCTAACCTCTGCAAGTGGAGAACGCAAGGAAAGGAGAGCACAGACATTAGTGAGATTTTGAACCTGGAAACTTATAGAGGCATGCTGCCATGATTTGGGACCATGGAGACAGGAGAGAAGAGTGCCAGAGCCCCAAGTCTGCAATATTGGTGGAGCATGCTTCAGAAAGAAGGGATATTAAGATGGAAGTGGTGAGAATGAGGCTAGGTCTCATCTTTAAATATGAGAAGCCACCTCCTAAAATTGCATGGGCTATGCTGTGATCAGAAAACAGTGAGAGAAATGGACCAAGGATGAATATACACTTATCACTTTCACTTTACAAATAAAGAGAAAAATCAAGAAACAAGTTAGAGAAATATATGTATATGCCTGTTTTTAAAAATATTTATTTATTTATTTAACAGAGAGAAAGAGAGGGAGAGAGAGAATGGGTGTGCTAGGGCTCCAATCACTGCAAATGAACTCCAGATGTCTGTGCCCCCTTTTGCATTTGACTTACGTGGTTCCTGGGGAATTGAACCTGGACCCTTTGGCTTTGCAGGAAAACACCTTAGCTGCTAAGCCATCCCTCCAGCCCTATATGCCTATTTTTTTTAAATATTTTCATGCATGTACTTTGTTCATGTCCCAAAAGAAATTTTTTTAAACTGTAAATGATTAGTCTTTATTATTACTTATTAATAGGATTCTGGCTTTTGGAGTCGGACTTCTTCATATCTTGGCATCAAATGCTCACAAGATAGCATATCAAGATGATTACTGTTGGGATCTGTCTCCTAACATGTATTTCCTTGCTCCTAACCAACAGCCACAGGATCCTCTCACTAACTTACTGATCATCAATAAGACAGGTAAAAATGTTGCAAATATTGTCTCTGGATGTGTTCGCTATGATAGACATTTGTCAGAGAACACCAACATAAGGAATAAATGAGTGTGTCTTACAATTTAAGAAATTCCATCCTAACCTACTATAATGCAGAATTTGATAAACAATAAATGTAACATGCCATTACATATTGAGAAGCAAAATGGTTTATACAAAAATGATGAAAACTTGCTTTCCCAATATTACTAATACTACTAATAGTAATACTAAGAAAAGGAGATTAAACAAGTTAAATATCTTACAGGTAGGAATAAATTATATCTTTAAAGACAGAGGTCATAAGTAAGGTAAAATTATAATCATTAAACTATGCTTACAAAATTTATAAAAGAGCAAAGGAAAGCCATAGAATAAACATGCAGTCTTTGACAGTCTATGGAAGTGACAAGAAAGGGTTATTTTGACATCTAGACAGATGTCTCTTAGTTTCAAGGTGCCTCTTCTATTTAACTATTAGGAACAAAGATTGATGACTTTTTACATGCCCTGAAACAGCAGAACATAGCTTTGGAAGTGGATGCCTTTGGAGCTAGAAATGGCACTGATGAGACACTGTACAATGGCGCAATCATTGTGTCAGGCGACGAAGAGGTTTGTGAATCAGTCATTCTATTACAGTGTTGTGAGTTTGATAGTGTAATGTTAATGTGAATTTAAAAAAATGTAACGTGAGGGGTTGTGGAGATGTCTTCATGGATAAAGTGGTCACTTCTCAGATTGGATCACCCTAGGTTGATCCCCAGAGCTCACATAAAAAGCTAGAAGCCATAGCGAGCTTCTGTATCCCAGCAAGTTGATGGCAAGACAGGAGAAGTTCCCAGAAGCTCATGGCGAGCACAGCCATGGACAGTGGAGGGAGAATCCAGAGTGAAAAACTCTTGCTTCAAATGAGGTGGATAACCTGAAAGTTGTCTTCTGAACTCCACATTTGTGCCATGACATGCCTGTGACCACACCCACACCCCCACACACAAAAATAGTACTTCAAATAAAATGCAATGTGATCTCTTATATAGTATACCATTTTAGTTGAAAATTATTTATCTATATGCAAACAAACAATTCATAACACTGGAGAGAATCCAGGTTCTTTTTAAATCACTTGAACTTCATATTTACTTAAGAGTACATTTCATTTATTAATCAGTGAATTGTATTCATGAGATTCATAATAGACTTAATTGGTATTCACTATCAACTCTTAATTAATCAATACTTATTAGAAAAACTCTCATCTAAAATATCACAATACAATTTATAAACCACATACTCTGCAACTTACATATAAAAACAATAAACTCTTTATTCCTAACTATAAGAAACCATAGGAGCTGATGAGATGGCTTAGTGATTAAGGTGTTTGCCTATGAAGCCTAAACACCTGGGTTTGATTCCCCAGCACCCACAACCCAAGTTTGATTTCCCAGTATCCACGTAAGCCAGATGCACAAGTTGGTGCATGAGTCTGGAGTTCATTTACAGTAGCTAGAAGCCCTGACACACACATTCTCTCTCTCTCTCTCTCTCTCTCTCTCTCTCTCTCTCTCTCTCCCTCTCTTCCTATTTTTCTCTGCTTCTCTCTCAAAATAAGTAAGTAAATAAAATAAAGAAACTTTTTTAAAAGAAAAGAAACCTTAGAGTAGAGATCTCAAAGGTAATCCCAAAAATAAGAAACAGTCTGTGATTTTTGTATACATTGAAGAAGGAAAGGATGAAAGACCAAAGAAACAATTCCACTCAAGTCTACCTTAGGGAACCAGTGAGTTATCTGGGCTCCTTCCAGGTGCATGGGTGAGTGATTACAGCCACACTGGAAACAACAGGAAAGCTGCATCACTTGAGCTCTGTACTCAACTTAGAGAAAGCTCCGCTGAGGAGTCTCCTCTCCCCAGCAATTGCTTACTGTGTTAGTAATTGCTTAGCCTTGGAGAAGGGCTTTGTGATTCTCAAAATTCTTTGAGCTTCCTGAGGGTTATGGATCTCCCTTTTTCTCTCCAGCAGGGAATGTTTCACTTTGGCAGAAACAGCTATATGCCAGTGCTCATGATTACTTTGTCCTCTGTTGGATTTTTCTTGAATTTTAGTTATGCGCCATAATTTACTTAGGACATTTAAAAATTATAATGTTGATTTGTGCTCTGGTAAATAATTCCCCATTCAAACTGATGAAGACAATGCTGAAGAAAGTCTCAAAGTTTAAGAGGGACCAGTTGGGAAGGAATTCAAAATATTGTCATAAGAAAGGATTATGATCAAAATACATTTCATGCATGTAAAAATTGTCAATAAAAACAATATACTAAAATTTCCATATTAAAAAATATATTTGCACATTTTTCTCATCAGCTTCATATTCACTTCCTCAGGACTTATAACCTTTCATTATGTTTTAGAATTACAATTTTACGTTATCATGCAATACCAAAAGACTGAATTGCTTCCCAGTTCTTATGGATATTGTTAGTAATGGGCTACTTGGACTGTTGACACCATCAGTGCGCATTCAGACCGACCGTAGCACTTTTATTGAGGTAGGTGGGTGCTCATAGATTCTACTCTGCCTATTGGTAGTTTTCAGATTGCTCCACCAGAATAATCTCCATGGGTTTAATTGTATAGCATTAGGACCCATGTTGTTTTCTGGCTTTGAAAAAGAAAAGCAAGAGTGCAGATAATCAGATTAAACATGCATATGTTTGGGAATGTAATCCAGACAGTGAATTTCAACTTTGTGTCTCTAGTTTATCGCTTTGCCTACATTTTTAGGGTGAAAGTGACCTTGGACACTATGACTCCATGTTTTATTTCATCTCCTGGATCCTTTTGATGACCTGTGTTTCTCCTTATATATCCATGACCAACATTGATGACTATAAGGTAATGGAAAATTTAGTTGATTTAAATAAATTACATTGTAATTGTAGGAAATTTATTTAGTATGGTATGAATGTTTACATTCTGAAAAGTCAATTTTCATATATTAACAGGCTATAGGAGTTAAGTAAAAGAGTGAAGTAAGGGAAAAAAGTGGATAAATAAATGGAGGGATAGAAAGAGGGAGAGGAAAATTAGAGATAGATACATAAAAGCTTCATTTATTTCTGGCTAATGGATAAACAGTGATGAAATTTGACCTCATACCCTGAATACTTTTGAGTCTATTTTCAGGGCAGAACTTGGATTCTTTAGAGGTAAGAAACAATAAATTTATGTTATATACTTGTCACAAATTACTTTTAGGGAATATTTCAAGGACCAGAGAAGGAGAAATCTCAAGCAATAGACAAATAGCAAATAGACCAACAGGCATATAGCTTTGTTAAACTAACAACATTGGACTTGATCATTTAGCAGGCTGATGTAGCTGGAATTTGCTTAACTGTGTACTGAAAAGGAAGATGTTATTAGAAAAGGGTTTATAAATCTCTGCATAAGGGTTATTTGGAATCTGTTGGTAATACTAAGCCATATGTGAGTGGAGCCAAACTTCCTAAAGTCAGGAACATATGGATCTCTACAAGATACAAGTTGTTGAACCCATAAAAGACTAAAAAGTACTGAGTTCCAATAAATAGTTTTAAGAGTCTGCCAAAGGATTCGACCAAGGAATATGCCATTAAAAATAGGGCTTAGTGCTTGAATAAAGCACTCTTCGAAACAAGAAGGCTTATGTGAATCTATAGGTAGCTTAATCACTTTCCAGAACAAAATTGAACATTCTTAAAGCAAGAAAAAAGAATCTGATTCATAGCCATGTAAATCCACAGTGACCAACATCTAAGAAAAATTCCTTGGCATTCAAAGTAGAAAAAGATAAATAGAAATATATTGAGAAAAGACCCAGAAATTATAATGAACATAACATTAATGAAGAAAGTATTAATATACTCAAGGACTTAACTAAATTAAAGAATATGGTAAAGATGGAAATGTAAGAGAGTTGTAAAAGTAAATCCCCAGCACCCACATAAAAAGCTGGGCATGGCCATACACACCTGCAGCACAGCACTGAGGGAGGCAGAGACAGGAGGATAACTCATCAGCCAGTCTAGCCAAAGAATAATGAGCTTTAAGAGAGACCCTGTCTCAAGGAAATAGCAACAGCAGAGGACATCCATGTCCTCCTCTGGCCTCTACACATGTGTGCACAGGGTACACTCATATGTGCACGCACACGCTAGCACATATCCTACCTATGCATAAAATGAAATAGAATTTGTATAAGCAAATAATATAGTCTCTATATGAAAAGAAGCAATGAACATAATTTACAGGATACAACACACTATAAGAAAAGAAGAATAAACTGGAAGAAAGTATCAAAATTAATGCACAGAGGGGAAAAATCTCTTAATAAATACACAGGGCTTTATGATTTAAATACCAATCAGTCCACCATACTTTTAACTGGACTCACTAAAGCCAAGGAGATATAAAGTAACAGAAGGATATTTTAATTTTCAAATTTTGATGAAAACCATAACTGCACAGATATAACTTCACTGAATTAAAACTAAGTAAGCCCAAAGAAGACCCTGTGGTAGGAATTATAATCAAATTTCTGAAACTAGTGATAAAAATACCTTACATGTACCCTAAAGAAAGAGTCATACCACAAAGAAACAAAAATGACAATGACAGGACTTTTAAGGACACAATATAAGCTATATCAGGAAAATTACAAGGGCAAATTTGAATAAATTTGATTTTATGAATTATAACAGCAAATGTAGACACATTAGTTTTGGACCTCTACATACCCGTGGTAGCCTTTATCCATGGGATCTATTGTAATTATGAATAATCCTTTGATCATTTTCTATTTGTTCTATAATTTTAAATACTTTTTATTGACAACTTCCCTAAGTGTAGACAATAAACCATAATTCCCTCCCACTACTCCCATACTCTCCCTCTGCACACAGATTACACTAACCAATTTACAATGCTTCTGCTTTGTTATCAGAGCAAAACCCAGTTCCAGCTGTGGGCTTCTGGCCTCTACCCATCTGCTTACTGGTTTGGGCAGGCTCTGGTGGAAGTTCCCGTCTACAGCTCGCTCATCCTGTTCATGTACGTCATATACTATGCCGTACACCTACAAGGGGTCGTGTTCACAACCCTAGATCTGTTTATTCAGGTAAGTGACAGCATTCATAAAAGTAGTATCATTATCTGATTTAACCAGACCTGACCAGCTTCCACCTTTAGGCTGCTGTGAGCCATCCTGCACTCAGTACACATTGCTGCAAGCGTGTTTCTTACATACAACACTGTTTCATTTCCTTGGACATATACCTTTAAGTGGAGTGACTTGGTTTTGGATATGCTCATTCTAAGTTTAGTTTGTTGTTTTTTTAAATACTTTATTTATGTATTTGACACAGAGAGAGAGTGGCAGAGAGGGAGAGAAAGAGAAAGATACAGAGAGAGAATGGGCACGTCGGGGCCTCTACCCACTGCAAACAAACTCCAGACGCATGCTCCACCTTGTGCATCTGGCTTATGTGGATGCTGGGGAATTGAACCGAGGTTCTTTGGCTTTTCAGGCAAATGCCTTAATCACTGAGCCATGTCTCCAGCCCTAAGTTTAGTTTTTTGAGGAGAGATCAAGCAGTTTTCCACATTGTCTGTACTAGTTTTTATTTTATCACCAACACGTCTTTCATTTTTTAATTACTACTATCATGGCCAACATGAGTGTCAAGTATCTCATTGTCTAAATTTCCATTTTGCTAATGAGTAATGATGTTGAGCATATTTTTTTTAATTTGTTATTGGTTCTGGACATATTTAGTGTGTAAACAACACGTGTTGGTACCATCCTTTCGCTCATCCCTGCCCCTTTTCCAAAGAGGCCCTCCTCATGGGGGGTGCAGGTCATCCCCATGGGGATTGTGGGTCATGCATGTGGGGCAGCAGTCAATTATGAGGGAGAGGCAATGTCTCTGTCCCAATGTGTGGCTCTAACATTCTTCTCCCTCTTCCACAATTTCCCTGAGCCAAGTTTGGTACGTTTTAAATTTGCTTCAGTGATAGGCTCTTAGGAGCCTCTGGATCTCTGGTTTGGTAGGTGTTGTGTCTCCTCGGTGTCTATCTCCTTCACCCTTGAGCTTTGATTAGCCATTTAGATAGTACCCAGAAGGTTGGAGCACATATTTACAGTAATTTCATAGCAAGATCTCCTCTGCCTCCTCTGGGGCCAGAACCCAAGATCCCACTCTGGGAATACAGGCTTCTATGTACAAGGCTGTCACTAATCTGGGATTTGTTGGGGTAAGAACAAAGTAAAACACTCCCAAAGAGTTTAAAGTTGTCCTTTGAAAAAAAAATATTTTTTGAAAGAGCGAGGCAGAGAGAGAGAGAGAAAGAGAGAGAAAGAGAACAGGCACGCCGGGGCTCTAGCCACTGCAAATGAATTACAGAAGCATGACACCACTTTGTGCATCTGGATTTACGTGAGTTCTGGGAAATCGAACCTGGGTCCTTAGGATTGACAGTCAAGTGCCTTAACTGCTGAGGCATATCTCCAGCCCTAAAGTTGTCTGTTTTAAAATTATTTGTTGCTTAGATCATTCAAAATTGGTTCTTCCAGTCCTGCTTGGTTTTTGTAGGCTTCTGTTAAACACTGGGAAATCCAGGATGCATACTGTGTCATGTGCTACTAGTACTCTTCTGAACATTTAAAATTATCAACTATGACAGATGGAAGAACTTAAAAATATTGTCCAGCATTATGTAGATGAAGCAGCTTGTCTTTCTTCTTACATTCTTACTGATTTCAGATTCTGTACATTGTTGGCTATGCCACATCACTTACCTTCATGACACACATGATATCATTCATTTTTCGCAAGGGAAGAAAAAATAGTGGCATTTGGTCATTTTGCTTCTATATTGTAAGTATGTTTACTGTAAGTACTGTTACTTTTGCAAGCAAGTGCATGTAACTACTGAGCCATCTCTCCAGCCCCTAGTGCTATTACTGTTATCATGTGGTTGAGATATGATACTTAAATTTCTATAAGAGAATGAATGGTACTTTAAAATATTTCTGGGAAATTTTCAGTTGTTCCATGATATAATTATGGAGATATATTACTAAGTAATTTGGCTACAGTTCTTAAAGCAAGATAAGTAAAATAAAAATAATGGAATGGATATGTATATGTAAATATGTGTATAATATTATTTTTATTATTTTTTATTTTATTATTTTTTTAGTTTGAAAGAAACCTCAACACCATTCTGAAAATAACTTTTAGTAAAAATAAAGGTTATCTGAGTTCTCAAGGGCCCCAGGAATTTTCAGACTATAAATACTGTTAATAAAAATCTAAAACTAAAAACACATTCTCTGAATTCCTTATTCATGATTATTTGACAAAAAAATATAATTCTGTCTCTAAATTGAGGAGAAATATGTGTAAATCATATGCATTTATCCTGTTTTGTTATTTTTAAAAATGTGTCAAATTATCATCTAATAAATAGTCATTGGTTTTCCTTGTGCCAGAACTTGAGATAGATGAAGGGTAAAACGACAACTCTGGATTCAGTGAGGCAGATAAGTGAAAAGAAGAGGATAGCCAACATTCTCTTCTGGTCTCCACACCATGTGTACAGGGCGTGAGCACCTGCAAACACATACATCACACATCACACACATCACACACCACACCACACCACACCTGCGCTCATACTCTACACACAAACATACCAAAACAGGAAACAAAGGGGAAGAAGGAAAGAAAAAGAAAGAAAGAAAGAAAGAAAGAAAGAAAGAGAGAGAGAGAGAGAAAGAAAACAGGCAAGATTTCCTAGAGAAGAGATTTCCTGAAGAAATGTTTCTCTTCTTTAGAAGATCGTGCACATAGAACAAAAATCCAGATGGAGAAAGAGCTAGATTTCTCCTACGAAGCAGCAGGGACTTGGTAGAGCGTGTGTCTGAACAGAAGACACAACATAGGCAGGGACTTAGCTAACACAGATGGAAAAGAAAAGCTGAAGCTATCCGGGACTAGCCCTAAATGATACACTCACAGACTTATTCTGTAGGAGTTTGTGCTTTGTGGTGGGAGAACTTAAGCTTTAAGAATAGAAATATCGTCAGAGCACACTTTTAGGCATACTTCTCTGGCACTATCACGATAAAATAAAGGCACAGTGAACCTTCTAGGGAAGCATTGTTATAATGTGGAAACGTATATGGCTATAATATGGCTATAGCTTTTTGCTGAATTATTTGCTATAATTGCTATAATAACATTTGCATCTAAGCCACTGAGGGATGTGCCACATGATTATATTTCTCTCATCAATATATCTGAGATTTCTTTCAAATGAGTTTCAAAATTATTTCCATTTTGTTATTATCTACATATTATTCAATCTTTAAGTCCAAAGACAAAATAATATCAACTTTACTTTCATTCTTTTATAATTAAAATAGAATATAACAATTTTAGCCTATCCATAAGATCCTAAATGTGTTCAGCTTTGTCAAATTTATGCCTACAAAGAATTGTTGATGATGACATTGGAATGGAATTCCAAATGAGAATGCATTCTAAGTAAATTTTCCCTTATTTGGAAATACGTTGAATCTTAGGGGGCAGCTTTATGTATCTTTAATTTTCTTTTAGGTTACCCTTTTTACCCTATTTTTTACGCTGACTGACTACTATAGAGAGACAGCACTGTTTTCTACTACTCTTTTAATTCCACCTGCTACGCTGGTTGGCTGTACATTACTGCACTTTGAGGTAAAACATGCTACTTTTTCTTGTGGAGATGGGTAGTGAGCAGTGATGAAAAGTATTTACACTAATATAATCCTTATATGTGATCAATCTTAATAGCAAATATAAAAATTTCCCCTAATCTTTGGGACTTGAAGTAACTTGAGTGCTTGATGGACCCTAGTGTGAATTTTTGAAACTATATTTTAAATGATTTTTTATTGTATATGTCATTATACATAATGAGTTTCATTATGTTTTCATACATGTATATCATGTATTGTGATCTTACTCATCCATCCCTGTTACTCTCTCTTGTCCTCCCTCATTCATGCTGATTTCCTTCATCTGACTCCCTTCTACATACATGTCCTTTTTTTTATTTTTATTTTTTTTGATAATCCAGTGGATTTCACTAGGGTCATTTATAGAAGCATGGGCATCTTACCAGTGGCCCTTTCTCCTCTACTATTTGCCATTTCTAACACAGAGCCCAAGATTCCCTTAGCAGTTGAACCATCAACACTGAGTCCCACTCATCCAGAATAGTAGTGGCATGTCTCACAGACCAAGAGGTAAAAAAACAGCCTCTTTACCATATATGTATGAGTCATAGCATCCTTTGTACCCCATGGGAAAATATTACCAGTGTTGGCCAAAGGGCCCATCATACTTATTTGGATAAAATTCATGAATCATAAAACTTGTATTTAGCATTGTCTTTTCTTTTGCAGTATCGCGCATATTATGACCTTGTTTTTATAGAACCAGCAAGGAAATTTGTCTATTTGTTGTTCCTAACAGTAAGTAGTCCTCTCATTTGAATATTATTGCACAGGGGGGGATATCATTAAATATACTCTATCATTGTGTTTCCTGGATTGTATTTTCTTAACAAAAAAAAAAAAAAAACTTCAGGGTTGGAGGGATGGCTTAGCAGTTAAGACATTTCCCTACAAAACCGAAGGATCCCAGTTTGACTCTCCAGGACCCATGTAAGCCAGATGCACAAGGAGGTACATGCGTCTGGAGTTTGTTTATAGTGGCTGGAGGCCCTGGCGTGCCCATTCTCTCTCTCTCTCTCTCTCTCTCTCTCTCTCTCTCTCTCTCTCTCTGTCTCTTTCCCTCTCTCACTCTCTCAAGTAAATAAATAAATAAATAAATAAATAAATTTAAAAACAACTTCAGTTCAGGAGCTCAAACCCAGAGCCTTATACATGCTAGGCAAATGTTCTACCACTGAACTACTGTATCTCCAGATCTATTATGAAAATTAAGAATCTTTATACAACTAGAGAGGCCGGAGTTGGCATCTGGCAAGATGGCTAGGCTGCCCTGCAGGATCATTAAGGAAACCCAGCATTTGCTGGCAGAACCCATTCCTGGCATCAAAGCAGAACCAGATGAAAGCAACACCCATTATTTTCATTTGGTCATTGCTGGTCCCCAGGATTCCCCCCTTTGAGGGAGGGACTTTTAAACTTGAACTATTCCTTCCAGAAGAATACCCAATGGCAGCACCTAAAGTACATTTCATGACCAAAATTTATCATACTAATGTAAACAAGTTGGAAAGAATATGTTAAGATATTTTGAAAGATAAGTGGTCCCCAGCACTGCAGATCTGCACAGTTCTGCTATCGATCCAGGCTTTGTTAAGTGCTCCTAATCCAGATGATCCATTAGCAAATGATGTAGCAGGGCATTGGAAGACCAATGAAGCCCAAGCCATAGAAACAGCAAGAGCATGGACTAGGCTATATGCCATGAACAATATTTAAGTCGATCTGGTCATCAAGTGTGCATCACTTCTCCTGTTCTGCCAAGGCTTCCTCCTTTTTTTTTTCATTTGCATTTAATAGACACAGTCTTAGAAACATTACAGAATAAAGCCTAGGCATCTTGAAAAAAAGAATTTTTATACAACTAAGACCCTAAAAAAGTGCAATGCTTCTATAAGTATAAACAAGTTTTACAATAGTCTAGTAATATAATAATTTATAGCTCTCAATTTTAAAAATAATGTTTAACTGCTAGAGATAAAGATGTAGCAAAATATGAATACAGTTCTATGTTTAACATAATATAAATGTACTTGAATAATATAAATATACTTTCATTGATTCTGTTTTTTAAAAAATGAGACTGAATTTCATTTTTTGTAAGTATATGAATAGCTTGTCCTTGAATGTTTAATAGTTTTGCCCAATACTTATTTGTAGAAGGCACATTTACAAATAACTACTAACTTACATCTGATTTTATCATGCATAATTTCTAATTTGAATGCTCCTCTTTCTCTCTAGCCTTTTGTTCATATTATCATCTTTCTTGTTATTCTACGATATCTGGAATTCAAGCTTGGGAAGAAAACAATGAGGAAGGATCCAGTCTTTAGGTTTGCAGAAGTCAAATGGTTTATTATTGTTTTAATGATAATTGTCAAATGATATTGCACAAAGGAAAGAACAATCATCTATCAAGGACATCCTGCCTGTCTTGTCTGTTTATAATGAAGTAAGAGCGAAGGGACAGTGCATATAGACAGAATGTGAGGTTTGGAGCCTTAAGGAGATTGTGGTATAGTGATAAGAACAGCTGTACCACACTAGAAACACCGAAAATCTAAGGCTTCCTCTGATACTGTGTAAATGCTGCACACTGAGTTTGAATCACAAAGGATTTGTGCACTGGGCAGCTGGAGGAACAGTGGATTCAGGAAGGCGTCCAGAGTATATAGACCATGATAGCAACAACTACTGTCTGTAAGTAGCCATGGACAATTTCTATTCAACTATAACAGAGCAGATAGCAAAAAAACCCTGAAAGTAAAAAATGTACTATTTATGACTCAAGAATTAAACCAGAAGCATCCTGTTCCCTAGGAGTCCTCATTCATCTTCAAACTCTTCATTTAGAAATCTTCATTTTCTAAAAGTCCCATATTCCCAGGCAACACCTCAGTTCCAGGCAAACCAAGATGGTTGACCATGCCACTTCCAAATTAATATCGTCTTTAGAAGTTAGACAAAGTTGGTAGCAGATTGTTACCATGGCAGCTAGCCTTCAAGACATCATTACCAAACTGAAGAAGGGATTAAAGGAAAAGAATCTAGACTACTTACCTCATCACAGTCATAAAGTTTTGAGCTAGCATAGAAAGAAAAGGGTTAATCTGACATGCATTTTGAATGAATGTCGGTGCCTAATCACATAGCTAAAATTTTCTGTGATGATCTTTATTTTAAGTATTCCGGTCCACAAGTCTCAGAACAGTTTTGACAATATTCAGAAGTTGATGTGAAAATCATGGATCCCAGAGTACTTATCTCACGAATTATGATATGAAATTGGTTTGCTACACTCTATTATGTTGTCCATTGAGATTAAAAATGATGTCTCCATCTCAAAACTCATGAAAGTGCTGAGAAGAGCTGCCATTGGAGTATTTGACACTAAAAGAGATCTCTATCACACAGCCTAAGGCTCAAGGACCATTGTAAAAGTGGTGCAGAAGGAACATAAGAGCAAATGATGGTATTGTTTGTCAGACACAAAGTGGCCATTGAATTTATGACCTCAGTGTCTGGTGCTACCTACACAAGGCCTGCATAATATGAGGGAAAGACCTTGATGATATCAGAAGCAAAGAGTGACTAGTTGGAAAAAAAAATGTGTCCAGGTGGTGGGAGGGGGTTATGATCAGGGTACCTTGTGTATATGTGTGAAGTTTGTCGATCAAAAGTTTTAAAAGATTTTTTTAAATGGCAATTCTGTAGTCAAGAGAATAATAAAGATAAGCAAAATGGCTGCTTTGTTTAGTGACACTTTAGACAAAAGCAAGATCATTATCAAGGGACAAAAGTTTACTCGGAAGGCTAGATAGTATGAAGATACATCACTCAGCAGACCTACTGAAATACAAAAGTCAGAGAACAAAATGATCTTGGTACAACCTAAGACACTATTAGTTATTAACAGCTTATTTTGGCTGTAGGATTGCTTCCAGAAGTGCCCATGCACGTCCTAATCCAGAAGAGGCAGAAGAGGAGGATGAAGATGTTAGTCGGGAGAGAGCAAGAACAGCTGATGCTTTGGCATCAACAGACTTTGGAGAGGTAAATCTCAAAGAGTCGTGTGGAATGGAAGTAAGGTGTGTTTACCTCCCCTCTTCATCTGACATTCAGGATAATAAAATGTGTATTTGAGCATTACACTTCAAAATAATGAATCCTTTTAGTTCTTCAAGTTCATGCTTGAAAGAAATGGGCAATTTCCCAGTATGCATGGTGGTATACCATTCACTAATTAGCCATTGCTGGATTTTGTGCTGATTCCAGTAGTTTCACCCTTTGTTGCTTTTGCATGATTGGTAAAATTATAACCACACATGGTCCAGGTTCAGAATTGATCCAACACTTCAAATATTTTATCCACACTTTGATTTGTTGCTAAATCTGGCCCCATGCATCACTGTCTCTGATACTCGATGAGTATATGTGAGGCGGAAAGAGTGATCTCTATTTGAAAGGTTAAAGTTTAATTCTATACATGAGCTATGAGCTCTGTTGCAGCTACATTCTTGTTGCTGGGAAAGAACACTTAACCAAAAGCAGTTTAAGAGCAGGTAGGATTTATTTCAAATTACGGTTTTAAGGGGGAGTTTCATCAAGGCATGGCAGAGCAGAGACTAGAGGCTGGGCATCACATCTTAACACATCAGCAGGCATCAGTGAGCTCCGAGGTTGAGCTGTAACACCACAAGCACAGCCACAAGTGCCATACTTCTTCCATTGAAGCTCCATGTCCCAAAGTATAAGACTTAATCACAAACACATGAGACAATGGGGTGGGGAGGTGGGCATTTCACATTCAGACCACCACAAGATCACACTTCACACTTGCAGCTAGAACTTCTGTTGTTGCAAGTTGTCACCACTGTGATTTATTTTACTATGTTATCACCCAGCAGACACTGGGAAGTATTAACTGTTTCAGGTTTTATTAGTTTCTCGGGCATTGTTTAAATTTCTTTAGCTAATGCTCCAGCCCCCAAAATACCTAGTTTTTGAATAGTAATGTGGTAGCACAGATTATAGCTGTACTATCTAAAAATGATTAGAAGCAGCAAGGACAAACCAAGTTGGTACTTAATATGTAAGTTTTATAAATTATATGTTGATAAAGAGTATTCACCTCTGCGGTTTATCATTTTCAGAAGCCCGCCATTATTGCCAGCTGCCTTCGCAAGGAATACACAAACAAGAAGAAATGCTTCTATTTTAAGAAAAAGAAGAAAATAGCAACAAGAAATATCTCTTTCTGTGTTAGAAAAGGTTGGATACAGGAACTCTTATATTTGGCTGGGTCACATCCTCCATCCTTTAGAGCCCTTGATGCTTAGCATTTGTGTTCTCCGGAGCTGGACTACCTCTTTTTTTTTATGCAGAGTGACCTTGAATATGCCCTTTCCCATGGAAATTATTTTCCCCTTGAGTTGGGGGCACAGTCATGCTAACATAAATCTCAAATTCGTTCAAGTAAATCATCAAACTGAAATTTTCCCACTCAATTAAAATGATTTTGTCTCTGATGATTGACACTCCTCACGGGGGTGGGGGACTGACCTTGCTTCTGCTCTTCCATCCTGAAATCTTGACCACAAGGGTGAGAGGAACCTACTGCTGATTTCTGCCTTTCTCCCTCTGACACAATGTGGCCTTGTCACTTCTCATCTGTATGTGTCTGGGCAGGTGACTGAAACCCTGAGAGTTTGAACCTCTCTCAGTGTCATCAAGACAAAAATTTACTCATGACATCATATATTTTTTTCATAATCAGCACAGATGAATTGTGCAGATTTTCACTGTGACATTTCCATGCATGCAAATGTGGCTCATGGGTCATGCCAAGCCACATTTTTCTTACCCTCATCCCCACTTTCCTCTCCATCCTCTCCACCTTTCCAGTCCCTAGTAGTTCCTCTTCAATGTTTGGGTCATCTTCTTTTCTTTATTCTATTTCCTTCTACTGGATAAACTGTGTAATACTTGACTTTCCTTATCAGGCTTATTCCATGCAACAACAGTGCCTTCCAGTTCCATCCATTTTCTGCAAAGGATGGGAATTCCTTCTATGTGTTTGAATAATACTGCACTATATATATATTATATATATTCTTATAGATTGATGAGCATCTAGGCTGATTAAAAATTATAAATATTGGCTACAGTGTCACAACAAACACGGGCATAAAAGTACCTCTTTTTTATGCTGACTTCATTGCCTTTGGATATATACGCAGAAATAGGCTAGCTGGATCTTATGATAGCTCTAGTTTTAGTTTTCTGAGAAACCTCCATGCTATTTTCCACAGTGTATGCTATTTTACATTTCCATCCACACTGTGAAAGGATTTCTTTTTCTCTACGTCTTTGCCAGCATTTGTTATGGGGATGGATAGCAGCCATTCTAATTGAGGCAGTATAGAATCTTGTGGTAGTTCTGACTTGCACATCGTGATCACTATAAATATTAGACATTTTTAAATTGTAAATTTGTATCTCCTCATTAGTAAGGGTCTGTTTGATTCATTTCCCTGTTTATTGATTAGATTCATTTGTTTCTTTGTTGTTGGATTTTTGGATTTATTTAGGTAATCTGGACATTAATCTTCAGACAAATTACTGAAGATATTTTCCACATTCTATGGGTTATCTCTTCATACTGTGGATTATTCTCTTTGTGGTACATTGGTTTTATAATTTGATAAAATTGAATTTGTCCCTTCTTCCTTTTGTTTCCTTTTCCTTTTTTATTTTTATTTATTTATTTGAGAGCAACAGAGAAAGAGGGAGCGCGCGAGAGAGAGAGAGAGAGAGACAGAGAATGGGCGTGCCAGGGCTCCAGCCACTGCAAACAAACTCCAGATGCATGTGCCCCCTTGTGCATCTGGCTAACATGGGTCCTGGGGAATCGAGCCTCTAACCGGGGTCCATAGGCTTCATAGGCAAGTGCTTAGCTGCTAAGCCGTCTCTCCAGTCCCTTATGTTTCTTTTTAAAAAATATTTTATTTATTCATTTGAGAGGAAGAGACAGAGAGAGAGAGAAAAAATGCGTATGCCAGGGCCTCTGGCCACTGCAAATAAACTCCAGATGTTTGTAATGCCTTGTGCATCTGGCTTTATATGGATACTGGGAATTGAACCTGAGTCCTTAAGCTTTGATGGCAAGTGTCTTAACTGCTAAGCCATCTCTCCAGCCCCTTCCTTTTGTTTCTTATTCAAGAAATTGTTATTCATGTCAGAATCTGGAACTGTTTCCCCAATATTTTTAGGCCTTACATTAAAGCCTTTGATTCAGCTTCAGTTGATTTCTGTATGCATGTGTAGGATTATGGTGGAGTATGTACAGTGCATGAGTGTGTGTGTGTGTGTGTGTGTGTGTGTGTGTGTGTGTGCACCCAATGTGCATATATGGAGACCACAGCAGAAGCTTGGGTGTCCTCCTCTATCTCACTTCCTCTTTGTTTCCTGGAGATGGAGTCTCTCATTGAGCCCAGAACTGCCATTTTGGTCAGGCATGCTGTCCAGTGAGCCCTAGTGATCCTCCAGTCTCCATTTCCTAAAGGAGTGGTGTATATGGCCATACCTGGACTTTTTGTGGGTGTTAAGAATGAAGTCCAGACAGCCTTAGGTCCTCATGTTTTCCCAGCACTCACTCTTACCTGCTGTGCCATCTTCCCAGCCCACTTTTAGTTGATTTTTGTACAGCATGAAAGATACGAATCTGCCTTCAGTCTTCTTCATGTGGACATCCACTTTTCCCAGCTGTCTTTTTTTCTCTCTCATGTTTCTAGTACTTTTGTAAAGAGCTCTTTAGCTGAGGATATTTGGGTTTATTTTGAGGTCCTCTATTCTGTTGCATTGTTCTGTGCGTTTTTATGATAATGATATGGTTTTGTTACATAACTGTGGTGTGCTTTGAAATTGCTATGAATACCAGTGTAGCAGACAGCTTCAGGTTCACTGAGATGAACTTTCAGACCAGACACAGTTATGGAGTAAGGGATATTTACTGAAGCTTACTAATCCAGGGGAAGTTCCATAATGGCAGAAGAAGTTGGCCTGCCTTCACAAGACTAAGCAGAGAGAAAGAAGCACAAGCCAAAAAGCCAAAAGCCACATAGCACACTTTAGGAACTCCAGCTAGGCACACATATCTTTAGGTTGAAATCTGAAACCCACCACCACACCTTAAGATCCACCCAGTGACACTGCCTCCAGCCAGGTGGCTGCAGATGCAAACTACAAACAAATGAATAACTGAATATATTGGGGGCTATCTATTCAAACCATCACAACCAGACATAATTTTTTTGTTTGTTTGTTTATTTTGTTTTGCGAGGTAGAGTCTCGCTCTAGTCTAGGCTGACCTGGAATTCACTATGCAGTCTCAGGGTGGCCTTGAACTCATGTCGATCCTCCAAGCACTGTGTCCTGAGTGCTGGGATTAAAAGCGCATGTGCCACCAGGCCTGGCCCAGACATCGTTTAATGCTTTCTTCAATTTCTTTTCCTTATGTTTTATAATTTTCATTTTCAAGATCATTTAGCCCCCTTAGGTTTTGTTACTAGGTATCTTATATTTTGTGGCTATTTTGAATGGAACGAACTTCTTGATTTCTTCCTCAGAAAGTTCACTAGGGTGTGTAGAAAAGCTACTGACTTTGCATGTTGCTGTTATAGCTTGCTATTTTACTGGATATATCAGCTCTACTAATCTTCTAGTGGGATCTTGAAGACTTACAATCAGAGGTGACTTGCTTTCTTCATTTCCTGTCTAAGGAACTTTTATGTCTTCCTCTTGCTTGGGGGTCTGGCTGACATTTCTAGTACTGTATGAAAGGAGTAGTCTGTGCCCTTGGCTCTGTTATCAATCTTAGAGGGACGCATTGGGTTTTCTTCCTATATGATGATGCTGGCTGTGAATTTGTCTACGATAGTCTGCGTTTTTCTGGGGTATGATCACTTTATACCTATTTATTTCAAGGCTTTTAACACAGCATTCACAATTAGATCATTAAAATATAACACGAGGGCTGGAGAGATGGCTTAGCGGTTAAGCGCTTGCCTGTGAAGCCTAAGGACCCCGGTTCGAGGCTCAATTCCCCAGGACCCACGTTAGCCAGATGCACAAGGGGGTGCACGCATCTGGAGTTCGTTTGCAGTGGCTGGAGGCCCTGGCACGCCCGTTCTCTCAGTCTCTCTCTATTTGTCTCTTTCTCTCTCTGTGTCTGTCACCCTCAAATAAATAAATAAAAATAAACAAAAAAATTAAAAAATATATAACACGATATATTAAGGTTTACAGGCTAGCCCATCACACAGAGAGGGTTGTCATAATCTGTACTATTATTATTCATGCTTTTTTTTTCAGGAGAGGTGGTAGGGTTATTGGGACACAATGGAGCTGGTAAAAGCACATCCATTAAGATGATCACTGGAGAGACAAAACCAACTGCAGGACAGGTAGGTGGATGAGAGTAATAGTATTTTTATCCACAATACCCAGATGGCAACTTGATACATGTTATTACTCATCGGTTATTTAGAGCTTTTAAAATATTATTTTAATAATGAATAATATCTTACTTTTAAGGGTACTGATGCTGGTTGTTAAAATGAGGTCCTTCTTCTCCTATAGATGTATTAAGAGAGGCCTTTGATCAGGAATCATTCATATCAAATCTCGCTTACTGGACCACATAACTCGTGGATTATAACTTTCAGTGAGCATGGTCATTCCAACTTGCTACCATTTACCTTGAATAGAATTGTTTGAGAGAAATCACTTATTCATTGACATTCACGAAGAGCTACTACCAAGTCACAGATTGAGCACACACATCTCACTAGTTTTCCCAGTATAATTTCAGTAAAGAGCTTCTTAGAGTAGCAGGGCATCAAGATACATGGGCATAAAGTTGAATTGAGTTAGCCACAGCTGTTGCCTGTACTAGAAGAAGAGTGGCAAGGCAACTAGTCAGAGAGCCTACTTATGATTATCAAAGGGAGAAATGTCATAGGGCAGAGACGAACAATAGCCCCACCTGCATTCTAAAACCTCGTTTGGAAGTACTCTGAAATCTACTGGTTATTAAAGTAAGAATTCTGTGGCATTGGTCACAAAAGTTCATTTCTCCTGTGTGAAAAATAAAGAGAGAAGAAAACCTTTGGACATTTGTATCAGAACCTCCCCTTGCCTTCCCCACTCCTTTGTCCCACCCTCTGGGATGTGTCATACTACGTTCTGCTCCTGCAAACTCAATATGCTTATGTGGCCCATGGGGGTGAGGTCAGGCAGTGTCAGTCTTTCTGTGCCCGAGTGATTTCACTCCCCGTGTTCTCCTGGTTCACTCATGTTGTCATGGACAGGACAGCTCCACCTTTCAAAGGCTGAGGAGTATTCTGCTGTACACAAAGCCACGGCTCATGAGTGGGCACCTGGTGATTTCATATTTTAGCTAATGTGACTGATGCTGAAAGAGCACAGGAGTGCAGGCTTCACTGTGATTTATCATTTCAGTCCCAGAAACAGCTGGATCATACCTTAATTTTGTCTGTTTGTTTCTGAGATGCCACATTATTTTCCATGATGACTCTATTAATATATATTCCCACTAGTGGTGCTACAAGGTTTCCCTTTCTTTATCTCCTCATCACTTACCTTTCCACTTTTTTTTTTTTTTTTGCTTTGTTTTGTTTTTTTTGGTTTTTTTGAGGTAGGGTCTCACTCTAGCCCAGGCTGACCTGGAATTCACTATGGAGTCTCAGGGTGGCCTCGAACTCGCGATGATCCTCCTACCTCTGGCTCCCGAGTGCTGGGATTAAAGGCATGCGCCACCACCCCCGGCCTTTCCACTTTTTGATAGTAGTCATTCCAACAAGTTTGTGGTGATATCACATCCTGGTTTTAATTTGCATTTTCCTGCCAATCATTTGTAACGTAAGATAGTGTGCTACTTTTGCACATACTTGGGTGTGCATATTGATTCTCTTAATGCGCTCTCTCTCTTTTGCTAGATTATGATGGGCACTTAATAAAGAACCACGTCAAAGAAGCACTCCAAGAAACAGTGCAGAGTGTGGACTCTGACCACGATCTATTCCCCACAGGTGTTACTAAATGGGAGCAGCCGAGGAGATGACCTGGGGTTCCTGGGATACTGTCCTCAGGAGAATGTACTGTGGCCCAACCTGACAGTGAGGGAACATCTGGAGCTGTTCGCTGCAGTGAAAGGGCTGAGCAAAGGTGACGCCATGGTGGCCATTACACGGTGCGTGGGCAGCTACAACTGTCTGTTCCCCACCCAGGTTTTGGGTGACAACCCTTGCATTTAGAAGGCTCTAATGATGACCCAGACAAGAAGAAACCTTACAAATACTTTTTCCTTTTTATAAAAAATATTTATTTATTTATTTGTGAGAAGAGAGAGAAGAATATGGCCATTCCAGGGCCACCTTCCACTGAAAATGAACTCCAGATACTTGTGCCACTTTGAGCAGCAGCTAGCCCTACAGGTATACTGTGGAAATGAACCTGCACTGACAGGCTTTGCAAGCAAGGGCCTTTAATGGCTGAGCTATTTCTCCAACCCTTAGCTTTCATTTTGAGCATGGAAAGACAGAAGTAATTAAGTATATTTAATAATTACAGAAGTATCTAGACACCAATTCTTATTGTTTTTCAAGAAGTAAAATCTCATTCTAGAGTATTACGGCAATTGTCAGACTGGCCTGGTAGAAAGTCCCTGTGAATTTCTAGAACTGCATGTCTGAACCTGGCTCCCCCCACCCCCGCTTGCCCCGGCCCAGTGGGTCCTCCTCTCAGCTCTCCTCACAGTGGAGCAGTCCATGATGCTCGGCCGTCTTTCCTTCAGGTTGGTGGACGCACTGACACTGCAGGACCAGCTGAAGGCTCCCGTGAAGACCCTATCAGAGGGGGTGAAGAGAAAGGTATGGGCAGGCTCGGTGTGGCTCTGCGCAGCCCTCAGGCGGGTACCTGACGGATGTCCCTCTCCTTGCAGCTGTGCTTCGTGCTGAGCATCCTGGGGAACCCATCAGTGGTGCTTCTGGACGAGCCGTCCACTGGGATGGACCCCGAGGGCCAGCAGCAGATGTGGTGAGGGGCTTTCTGCCATCAAGGATGCACAGACGCCTGGCAGGGACTTAGAAAACTTTATTAATATTGTTAAACAAAACCCTTCCCTTAAGACCTTCTAAATGTGGCAAGCACTATTCATATTTGGTACATAGACAGTTTACAATCTAGTTCTCATTAAACAGAAAATGGGTAACATCACTATCTCTAAGATCAGACATTATTCTTAGAATTGCTTATTTGGCCTTGTAGCTGTGAGAGGTTTCCTATTAGCACGGTAATCTAAAAATTGTTAATACGGTAACTAAAGCTAGCTGGAGAGTCTGGTGTCTCATACCCTGTGATGTTTGGGATTTTAGTTTGCAGTCATGGGTGTACACCCACCCTGTGTATTGCTCCTCAGCCCCAAGGACATGTGTGACTATGTCTTCTAATCTCTCTTTTATTTTCTTAGCTTCCTATATCCAATTCTCTGTTCAGAAGTTTTCATTTCACGTATCCCTCCACTAAGTTTTTATTTTTCTCTAAACTGAATCATGAACACTCAGCTTCTCGGCCTCCCTCTTGCTTTGTCTGAAGGGGTTGTACCTCACTTCCGCCAAGTGGGATTCCCTCTCTGTTTCCAGATGACTTAGAGGACTTCAATTAATTGCAACTCTTCTCTTGGCAATTCAGGCAGGCAATCCGGGCCACCTTTGCAAATTCCAAGAGGGGAGCGCTACTGACCACCCATTACATGGCAGAAGCCGAGGCCGTGTGTGACCGTGTGGCCATCATGGTGTCTGGAAGGCTGAGGTGGGGTGCTTGGCGTCAGCCCTCGCCTGATGTTTCATTGCTGTTGTTGTTGTTGTTGTTGTTGTTGTTTTATGACCAAAGAAGCACTGGTTTTGCTTTAAAATTTTTTTTTTGCGTGTGTGTATGGTATGTGCGTATGTATAGAAACATGTTTGCACGTGTGTATGTGGAGGCTAGAGGTCAATGCTGGCTGTCTTTCTCAGATGAACTTCACGTTAATGCTTGAGACAAGGACTTGCACTGACCCTAGAGCTCACTGATTCAGCTCAACTAGCTAGCCCGCCAGCTTAGGGATCCTCCTGTCTCCCAGCTCCCCGGTGCTGGGATTACAGCCATGTGCCACCATTCCAGGCTTATATGTGAGCTCTTGGGATGTGAACTCAGGTCTTCATGCTCATGTGCCAAGCACTTTAACCAATGAGCAACCTCAGTAGCCTCCAGACTTTGCTCTTGAACAAGTCAACACTAATGAGGAAGCGTTGGAGCTGCTGCTTCACTTTGTACAAGTGGGAGGGCTCTGGTAATACGTTCTCTCACGCGTGTCTCCCCTACTTTCCTTGTCTGCTTAAAATTCCTCGCTCCTGCCCCAGATGTATTGGTTCTATCCAACATCTGAAGAGCAAGTTTGGCAAAGAATACCGACTGGAGATGAAGGTGAGGACCCCTGCACAGGTGGAAGCCCTCCACTCAGAGATCCTGAGAATTTTTCCCCAGGCTGCTCGGCAGGAAAGGTAAACAAAGTTCCTGTTTTTGATCTGGTAGCAAATGCCCCCTTCTTTTTGAGATCTGCTTGAGTTTATAGACATTGGGGGTCGTGTTTATTCCACAAATAACCCTCAAACAAAAAGGCAAATGTATTTGTGGGATACCACAAGAAGTGGACTAGAGAAGAGGGGGCTCATTGAAACTCTTAGGTCATGTGTTGTGGGTGTGCTGGTCAGTACCCTGGGCTTGTGTCAGTTGTCATCCAGATCTTTAAAGGTGGGTGATTCCAGTGAATTGCTTGGATAAGGAATGTGCCAAGTGGATTGTGTGAACATCTCTATCAATAGAAGCTTTCTACAGAAACAAATGAGGACATATGACATAGTTGACTGATGGCAAAAGAAGAAAATAAATTATTTTATTGTGTTTGTAAGAATTCTAATTTCATATAAAATGCCTTACATGGATATGTTTTGTGGGTGAGATTGGCTGTCCCATAACTAAAATAAAACAAATCCCTTAAAATCAAATTTAATTTATTTGTCAACAGTACATACATTAATATATTCCTGAGCAGTAATTGATAGCCATTGGCCCCTTCTGAAGGAAACTTCATGCTGATCTCCTGAAGACCACTTTGGCCTCTGAAGCCCTTTTGCTTTATCAGTGAAACATTATGATGAGTTTGAGGGGCCACCAGGGTCCATACAAAATGCACCTAGATTGCTACTGTAGTTAGAAACTCTCAGATGGTGTAAAGAGCTTGAGTTTCTCATTGAGAGTTGGTGAGAAAGTCAGGTCTCAAAAGGTGTAGACTGGCTCTACCCATTTTCCTCCAAGTATCCTGAAGTACTAAACTGACAATTACCCTCCTCATCCTGCATGCCTTCCAGTGAACTGACCTGTTCAACGAGCTCACTCTGGCAGTTCCAACTATGACACTCTTATGTATGAAAACAGCTAAGGAAAATGCCATGAAGTGGGGACATGCATACCTAGAGATCAACTCAGGTCTCCTTTCCTCCCAGGTACGCCTCTCTGATGGTCTATAAATTGCCCATGGAGGATGTGAGGCCTTTATCCCAAGCTTTCTTCAAATTAGAGACAGGTAAGGGAGGCCACTGGAGATCAGTCCCTGAGAAGCAGATCATTCTAAAGCTCAAAATAAATCCAGTGATGATAAATGTGAGTGATGATGGATCAGAGCAATGCATGCTAATTCTCCTCATTAAAAGTTCATTTGAATTCTAGTTGAAAACAAAGGAAGTAAAGTGCTTCTGTATGAATGTGTGCATGACAAGGTTATTTTTAAATCTTTTTCCTCTTATTTCTTTGCACATATAAGAGTACAAAGCAAAACAAACCTCATTATACTTAAGTCCACTATTGGATATTGGGTTATTTATATTTATACAGGGAATTTGTTTCTTATTTTATAGCCTAACCCAATCAAATAATATGTATTTTAAGGCCATATCTCTTATATATGATCTACCAGTGGACTTAAGTTTAAATTTGAATATTACACACTAGCCCTTCAGGCATAGCTCCCTTTTGTCCTTTATTTTTTTTTATTTTTTGGTCTTCATGAACAACTCTGTACCAGGAGCTCTGTTACGTGGAACTTGGTTCATATATTATTATTTTCATCTTCACCTCTCAAGGACATCTTTGCTTGCTTGTCACCTGTCCTAAGGAGACTGCCATCTCATGGTCTATGCATGTCTTCTGACACCTATTGTTGATCCCTTTACATTGTCTTTACATTGTCTAAGCTCAGCACCTAAATGTTCTGGGCCCTGGATCCTTCACAGTCCTCCCTGCATTAAGAGTCTCCTGCTTTATTACCACACAAACTGTCTTTCCCAGTCTAAATTGGCTCAACAGTGACTTTCCAATGCTACAGTGATTTCTAGAAAAACAGCCCATGAAGCTGCCTATTCTTTAACCACCAGGGTTTTAACCAGGGTCCTCTTGTCTTTTGCAAATTCTCGTTCTTCCATCACCCGGTCCAGGCCCAAGTCTTCTAAATCACAGGTTCATATTTAAGAAAGAAAGCCTTTTCATGGGAACAGATCTGAAAAACTGCCTACTATGCAAGCACAGCATTAGTCTTCATTGCACTTACCATCTTGTTGCCGGGACAACACACCTGACCAGAAGCAGCTGATGAGAGCAAAATGTTTATTTTAGCTTACAGCCTTGATGGGAAGTTTCACCATGGCAAAAAATAAATTTTAAAAAGCATGGCAAAAGCTGAGGGTCACATCTTGTCATAACAGTTAGAAAGTAGCAACAAGACCAAGCTAGCTAGCCCTCGCAAGTGGGGAGCTGGCTGTAACCCTCTAAAGCTCATCTCCACTGATATACCGCCTCCATCAAAACTCCACTTCCCCTATTTCTACCACCTGGGGACCAAGTATTCAAAACATGGAGGCTGGGGTGGGCATGTCATTCAAAGCACCACTCTTGTCGCTCCACACCCAACGAAACATTTTGCGTGTTTAAGTCACATAATGTCCTTGGAACGGGAATGCTTGTTTTGTCCCTTCATGGAACGATTGCGTTTGTGGCTATGCTGTTCCCTGAGGTGACTTAATAAACTGAAGAGATTTCAAAATAGCAGAAAGCCCTGATGTATATTCATTTCTACGCAGTTAAACAGAACTTTGACTTGGAGGAGTACAGCCTCTCACAGTCCACCCTGGAGCAGGTGGGTCACTTTTGGTCATTTTATTTCCCAGTGATTAAATGCATAGCCTTTGGATTCACTCAAAGTTGTATGTGGTTCTCTCTCTCTTTCTCACACACACGCACTTTCTTTCTTCACTCCCAGGTTTTCCTGGAGCTCTCCAAGGAGCAAGAGTTGGATGGGTTTGAAGAGGAACTGGATCCGTCAGTGAAGTGGAAACTCCTCCCACAGGAAGACCCTTAAAGTCTACAAATATTCTGTGCATTTGCCTATGGGTGCATTTTCCCCAACAGAAGTGGTTCATTAAAAAAAAAAAACATACTGGGCCAGGCGTGGTGGCACACGCCTTTAATCCCAGCACTCGGGAGGCAGAGGTAGGAGGATGGCTGTGAGTTTAAGACCACCCTGAGACTACATAGTGAATTCCAGGTCAGCCTGGGCTAGAGTGAGACCCTACCTCAAAAAAAATTGGCTTTAATGCTACCTATCCATTGTAGGTCAATGAATATTCAAAGATAGAGATATTAAGAAGTAATTGGATCATGAGGCAGTGCTCTTGTGAACAAGATTCATGCCCAGCAAAAGAGAACCATTGAGATAGCTCATTCTCTTAAAGTCTTTTTGGTCATTACAGTTTTTGGCATATTTTTAATTGAGATCTTTATTATATGAACATATTACATACTGGCCATATTTCCACTGGGTTATACTCTTATATTCCCTCTCCCTCACCCCATTCCACTGAGGGCCCTCCTCAGTGGAGTTACCAGTATTCACTCTGAGGTCATGAATGCACCAGTCAGTCTCTGTGTGGCAGATAGTGCCTCAGAGTGCACCTTCCCACCCTGTGGCTCTTACATTTATTTCTACCCCTGCTTCGTCAATGTTCCCTGAGCCTTGGGAGGCCTTGGTCATTATAGTTATGAACACATATTAATCATACAAGTTAATAGCTTTACTGTGACATTTCAATACATGTGTGCATTGGGCATGGGTTACACCCTCCCCTATTCTCTGTCCTCTCTCATCATCCTTTCTCTCCCTTCAGCCTCCTTCCAGTCTCCTTAAGGTACATTTACTACCTTCAGCTATTTTGTATATTTTATTTTTGTTACCACACAAGAGAGAAAAAATACAATACTTGGCTTTCTTTGTCTGGTATATTTTGCTATGCACAATGTCCTCTAGATTCATTTATTTTCCTACAAACGACAAGATTTCTTTCTTTTTATACACATATATGTATCATATATATGGTATATATAACAAATTGTCTTTATCCATTCACCAGTTGATGCCACATCTATTGTGATTAATACCACAATAAATAACTGTGTGCAGCTACCTCTGTTTTATATTGCTCAATTTTGTTCTTACTAAGTTTAAGGAGCAATGTAATGCTAGCGCTTATACAAAGTGTTTGGAAGTTTTCCTTGTTTTTCTATTTTATGTAATAATTTGAGAACTTTGCAGCCAGTTCTTAAAAGATTTGATATGGCCAGGCATGATTGATAATACCTGTATTCACAGCAGGCAGCAGGGTGAAGCAAGGGAATTGCCATGAGTGTGTGGACAGCCTGAGATGCAGAGTAAATTCTAGGACATTTCAGGATTATATAGTGAGGGCCCAGCTCAAAAACAAAAAACAAAAAACAAAAAAGAAAGAAAGGTGGACAGAGAGAAGGAATAGGAAAGTAACAAGGAAACAAAGTCAGATAAAATCCAGCAGTAAATCTATCTAATTCCATGTTGTTGTAGTTACCTCCATGCTGCTGGGACAAAACACCCAGCCAAAAACAGCTGGCAGAAGGAAAGTTTTTATTTTGGCTTATAGTCTCAAGGGGAAGCTCCATGATGGCAGGTAAAAGCACAGCATGAGCAGAGACTGGACATCACCTCTGCCAGAGCAAATGTAAAATTGCAACAAGAAAGTGAGCCAGGCTCTGGCAAGGGAGAGCTCACTATAATATCCCAAAACCAACCCCCAGAAACACACCTCCTCCAGCAAGACTCCATGTCCCAAATTGCACCAAATTCAGTACACATGATTTTATAGGAGACATCTGACCTCAACCACTATACCTATTCTTTGTTGGAAGATTTTATTGCTACTTCAATCTTTCAATCTTAATGTGTGTGTATATATATATATATGTGGTATCTATATCCTCTTGGTTCAATTGTGATAGGTCATATATGCCTAACCATGTGTCCATTTCTTCCAGATTTTCCAGCTTACTAATTCAAAATATCCCCTAATGTTCTGTGTGTTAGTGGTACTGTCCTGATGTTTGCTGCTTCAATTCTAATGTTATTCATATGAGTCTTCTCTATCTTTCAATTACTTTATCTTTTTCTTGTTAACTTTATCTTCCAAACAACACCTCTTTGTTTAGTTGGTTATTTTCATCTTATTTCATTCCTTTCTGATCTTTATGCCCTGATCCTTATTATTCATTATTCCCTAATAATTTAACATTTGGTTGGTTTTGTTTTGATAAGACCTTGAAATACATGAGTAGATAATTTTGATGCAGGTACTTGCTGCTATACACCTCCCTGTTGATACTGCTTTCTCATTATATGATAAACTGTACTTCCATTTTCACTGATTTCCTTGATGATCTACTATTCATTCTGTTGTTTTTTTCCAACATCATTGTGTTTATGATTTCTTCTCTTCCTCTTGCTATCAACAGTCTATCTCACCACTAATGTCAAGTAGTATCTGTTTTGTAAGCTGGGTGCTCTAAAAAACACTATGTATATATGTAAAATCATTCTGTCCTTTTGAAAGATCCCTGGATCTTTCTTTGCCTTTATCTATCCCTTCTATACGATTTTATCTTAAGGTCTATTCTGTTGCATATAAGCTTAGCAACTCCTACTTACTTTTAACATAGTGAATGCTAATATTTTATTTGTTTTAGTCTTGATTTTGCCTATCTAATTCACTTTTGAGATATACATGAAGTGCTTATCTGAGTTGGAATCCCAAGAAACCTGAGTCCAGGCTGACTTTTTTTCTAGATGTATATTTAGAAGTAAATTCCAGAGCCCTGCCAAGCCTTAATGTATGGCATACCAATAGATGTGTTCTAGGAGGTTGCTTTGGTTCATGTCCATCTCCTTGATAGAAAGAATTCAGTCAAGAGACACAGTGTAAATAGTTTATTTAGCAAAGCAAGCACTCCAAAGAGACACTGAAGTGGCTGTCCCAAACACTATACTTTGTGGAATTATAAGGAGTTTTGATGAATATTTATGAGATGAGGGACATAGTCATGAGGTAAGGTGACCTTTTTCACTTCCAAACCATAGTGGATCCAAATTTCCCTTTTAGAATGTTGCTTGTGATCCAAAACAGCCCACAAAGTCAGGGAGAAGAGCTATCAAATGGAAATGATATTATAATGAAGCCTAGGTCTTTTGAGAGTGTAAGCTCTTAATTAATGCACATGTAACTTTCTGTTGCAATAGTTTCTGATATACCAGAAAACATCTATCTGCAGCCTTGAGGACGTTTAACCACAAATGGTCATTCTGACGGTCAGGAGATATAGCTACTAAAAAATAACAGTAGTAACCTGGATATTTCACATCTACCTCCCTTTTGAGACTGGTAAGGATCACATGAGTGAGCTAATGACTGGCCAACAGTTAAAGACATTTTGTCATTTTTAGTACTGAGTCTTTCTCTTGAAAGCTGTGGCCAGAGCTTTACAGCCAGGACCAGGCTTAGGCTGTCTTTCAGAACCCCTTTTTTTCCAGCTCCACTGCTCATGTCTATCATCTTCCTAACAAAAGGACCCCAGGCACTAAACTCTTCTCTTTTTCTTACATATGTAAGTCAATATTCAGACAGGTTCAGTAATATAACCCAAATCCTAAGATTCCAAGCTCATCCAGCAATTCAATTGTGCTTCTACTCATATCTCATATTCTTTCCCCATCACTTCAAAGTGCCTCAAATAATGACTGATGATTTGTCTTGGAAGGCAGCAGGCACAGAAAAGCCAGATGCTTTCAGATATACTCACAGTTTAATCTGAAGAAAACTCATACATACTTTGTATAAAACAAAAAGGTAACACAATGGCATATTATCCAATGTCATATTTCATGCTACCAATCAAGGGACAACACAAAATAGGAAATGATATCAATCTTAATCATAGGCTGGGTAATGATGAGTTGTAGAAGTATAAAGTCATTTAGCCTTGAATTTGAAGGAAATGTTGAATTTGTGTGTTGGGTGAGAAAACATTCTAGGTAAGGAAAAGCTCAATATTTCTGACACAAGGAGTAATTCCCTATTAATAGAGTTGCTAAGCCTTGGCATATTCTTTACTTTCTTAACATCAGGAGAGTGTAGGACAGAAGTTTCCCATAAAATCTTCAATACTCCTACTCATGGAACAAGGCAGGCTGTGAAACTGCTTCATCCCAGCCTCATCTGCACACCCCTCCATCCTATAGACAACACAGCCTTAGATACCATTAGGAAGGTTAGGATACTAACCAGCTCCTCTTTTGTTATCTTGGCTAAGGGTCAGTATCAGACTCACAATACCCAGGAAGCCCTCACCAGCTAGGTGGGTCCTTCAACTCTTGTAAATCAAAAGTCACACAGAGGCTGGTGGTGAAGCCAAAGGAACATGAGAGTTGATTGCAAAACTCAGACTCCAGGAAGACGCACATTTCTCTTTACGTGCAGTTCAAAGCACTGTAAGCAATTACTCATGCTGGTTCCAGGAACGGCGGAGGACCTGAGTGTTCTGTCAGACATACACTTGGCTCCAAATGCATCTGTCCATATGGGATAGCTCCCCTATGGGCAGAGCTCTCACTATGCTAAGGCATCACCATAGAAAATAAGGTTTAGAGTGGGCTCTCACTCAGATCTTCCAGTCTGCCCAAGCTTCCTGTTTTCTCCTCACTTAGTCTGAGCAGTGAAGCAGCCTGCCTGTGTTCAGAGATTCCTGTCACAGAGATGAGCATAGAGATGCCCTGGTCTAAATGAATAAACACGTTTCCTTACACATCCAACTTCCTGGTGCTTGACCAAACTTTCTGAATTATAAATAACTTACTATCATGATCTTTCTGACACAGTTGCACCATCCACAAAATGAATGAATAGGACAGACACCAAGGTTCTAAATATTCACATCATTTAGTCAATCGCATGCTTTGCTTCAATTCAATGGAGGCAAAATATGTCTCATAGTTTGGAGTTACTGACAAGTTAAAAGTAATGTTTACATTTTGAAAATGTTATAAAACAGACAACTATAACTATAAAGCAAAAAGGCACATGCAATGATGACAGTGTGCCAACAAAGCCTAAAATTCTCCCCAGATGTCCCTTTACAGAAAAATATTACTGATTCCTGATTAAAAGACACATTTAAATCTGACATTTGTGAAAACACCTTGTTCATAACAATGTACAAGCTTTGAATTCTCTGTTGTCTTCTTACAGTGAAATCTGATTTGTCTGCCTCCTAAATGTGCCTCGTTATATCCACAGATCAAATCTACTCTAAGCCATGGCCAAAAAGCTTAATTTATTCACATATTTATTTTATTATTATTTTAATCTGATGGAGGGAGGTAGTCAAAGCAGAAAATCACAATAACTAGTCAAGTGCTGAAAATAAGTGACTGATGATTGCTTGTCTTTATGCAGGATACATATATCACCCCTCTAGAGCCAAAGAATATCACAGCATGTGCAACAGGAAGGAAGTGGAAGCAGGAGGAAGGGGAGGAGCACTGCAGAACTCTGCTCTGTGGACCCGACAAGGCCATTGCAGTCATGAACTCACACCAGATGTGGTCACGTGCACAACACCTGCCCATCATTGGGCCAGTCAACATTCCATTAGAGTTAGGGAAGGAACTTAGAAGGCTACTCCCCTCCCTAATAACTTGTAAAAGGTAGATGTAATGTGACTCAGTGTATGCTCTGTGTGGTGGTTTGAATGTGAAATGTCCCCATTGCCTTATGTCTTTGTGATTAAGCCACCTACTAAGTCCACAGCTGGTGGAGCCTTTCTGGAGGAGACACGTTGCTGGGGGTGGACCTTGAGGTTTGTCAGTCCAGCACCACAGGGTGCTCAGAGCTAGGTCTCTCTTGCTGCTTCCTCCCTGCTGACATCACAAGATGTGATGCTCAGCAGCCTGCTCTGTCATGACGAAAATTTCCCTCCAAACTATAAGCCAAAACCAACCCTTTACTTCCACAAGCTGCTTCTGGTCCCATCAATAAGGAAGTAACTATAAGCTACTGTAATTGGTCTGGGGTCACTCAGAGATTCACCAGTCTGACACGAATATGATAGTAATAAATAGAAGCATTTATTTCTGGCCAGGACTGTGCTTCGAGCCAGGAACTCGAGAGTACAGCCCCCAGTTACATCTTGTCAGGGTTTATAAGGACAAATTGCTTAAAAAGTCTACGTGACAACGGTCACAAGCCCAGTTACAAAAGCAAAGAGAAAAAAGAAAAAGTTAGCAGTTATCTCATTCAAGCAGACGGCCTGGTTGTCTGCATGCCACGGGTGACATTTGCAAGGCACTGTCCTCCTCTATGCCATTGGTGACACTTTTTATAACATTTCCTTATCTATCATATTCCCTTATCCATCACAACTACAAACTGCTTGTTAACTAAATCTAGTTCCTCCTCTAGCCTATTATCTTCCATCAAAGGAAAATGTTCATCTGATTTTAATCCAATCTCCCATATAACTGAGCAGTGATATATGTATTATCATAAAACTTTTAAAAATGAATCAAATGGGTCTCACCATGTAACTTAGAGTATGCCAGATAATGACCTCCTTATAGAATAGACAGAAACCATTGCAAATCAAATCAGTTCATATTAGGACTGTATTTTCCAGTAGAATACTCATTTACTCATATACTAAATATTGTCATGGATAAATTGAGTCTGGATGGGATATGCATCCAAGTTTTTTTTTTTTTACATAGCCACAGGCCTTATTGCATAATATAAGGTTTCACTAACATGGATTCTCTTTTATTAAATATTTTATTTATTTATTTATTTATTTATTTATTTATTCATTTATTTATTTGAGGGGGAGCAAGAGAGAGAGGCAGATGGACAGTAGAGAGAGAAAAAAAAATAATAGGTGCACAAGGGCCTCTAGCCATTGCAGAAAAACTCCAAATGCATGTGCTACCTTGTACATCTGGCTTTACATGTGTACTGGGTGAACCTGGGTTCTTAGGCTTCACAGGCAAGCACCTTAACAGCTAAGCTATCTCTCCAGCCTGGATTCTCAGAGTTTAACTTTATTTATGTTTATTTCCCCCAAATGGCCAAATGCTATTCATGTTTACTTGATTCCCTTTTACAAATAGCTACACTACCAGTCTTGTTCACACACAGGGCTTGGTAATTAGAATGCACCAACTGTGTTATAATTCCTATTTTGTGCTTCCATGATCCCAAGCTATGTTGTTTGTCCTATTTCTGCTTCTACCATGTTTATAACCCCTCTTGGGTCAGTACAGATGGTCATTCCAAGACAGATTTGGAGGTACATGCCTGTAATCCTGACATTTGGGAGGTGGAGGAAGGAAGGTCAAAAGTAAAGGACTAAACCGGGCGTGGTGACGCATGCCTTTAATCCCAGCACTCAGGAGGCAGAGATAGGAGGATCACAGTGCGTTTAAGGCCATCCTGAGACTACAGAGTGAATTTCAGGTCAGCCTGAGCTAGAATGAGACCCTACCTCAAAAAACCAATTTAAAAAAGAAAAGCGCTGAAGGACTGTCTTGGCTACATAGTAAGGTTGACAACAACTTGGGCAACATGACACCCTGTTTAAAATCACCCCTTCTCCCCCAAATGTTCTTCCCTAGCTGTCTAAGTCACTGCTTAACCCACTTATTTTGTCTCTTAATCATTCAAAGTCTGTGTTATCTACTCAGAAGCTCCGCCACCCATCTCCCTTCTAAAATAACACGAGTTGGCTGGGGAGATTGCTCAGTGGTTACAGACACTTGCTTGCAATTCCTTCTGGCCTGAGTTCAATTCCCGTATCGCCATGTAAAGCCAGATGCACAAAATGCTGCATGTGTCTGGAGTTGGTTGCAGTGGCAGGAGGCCCTGGTATGCCCATTCTCCCTCATAGTCTCCCTCCCCTCCTAAGATAAGAAAGCTAGCAAAAGCATGTTTTAAAAATAGCATGAGAGATGGAAAGATTGCATAGCAGTTAAGGCACTTGTCTGAAAAGCCAAACGACACAGGTTCAATTCTTCAGTACCCATGTAAACTAGATGCACAAGGTAGCACATGCGTCTGGAGTTTGTTTGCAGTGGCTGGAGGCCCTGGTGTGCCCATTATCTCTTTCACTCTCTCTATCTCTCTCTCTCTCAAACAAACAAATAATTAAAATATTCTTTAAAAAATATCATGAGACTGCCTCTCATTACTGAACTGCATCTGTGTTTAAACTCCTAGATCTGTAACAATTTCACATGAGGTTCTTTTAGAGTATTTCCATGCATGTTGGGTTATCCATTAAATATGTGGCCATTGTTTGTGTATCTACAATTTGAATACAGAATTTAATTCAAACTTATTTACATTCTCAGGTAACATTTAGCTACTAGCTCCAAATAGAACTGCTCTCTTTTGGAGAGAGGAAAACGGATCATAAGACTGGGGAAACACAAAACTGCCAAGACTCATGGTCTCAGGAAGTTTATAAAACTTGTAAGACTCACCAGGCCCCTTCCCAAGGTCGTATCATGAGTAAACAATGGAGGGGGAAAAGACATTTCAGTGGAGCTGCCTGTTAATTATACAGGGAACTCCGGCTATGTATGTCATCATGTTGGGGTGATGTGGCTGCCTGAGTCCTCCAGCTCCTGTAAATAACTCGGATAAACTCATTGGTTCAGCAAGCTAAACGTGTGTGGAACTATTGTTTTTAACATAATTAGTAACCTATCTTGAATGAATAAACGTTTGTTTACATCACCCTATGAAAAGTTATGTAAGCTAGAATAATGTCATCTGGGTAGAATTTATCTCTAATATACATCCATTTGAGTATTCCAGGGAGCTAGTCATAGCAACTTTAGCTGACACTGGAAACGCCTTCACAGGAATATCCAGAGGTGATACTAAATCCTGTCAACTTGACCAGATTAACCATCACAACTCCACCTCTTGTCAACTTGACACCCAAACCTATCAATTTTAAAGGATAGCATTTCATCCCTGTTCCCAACAGTCTCATGTTCATTTCATAATGAAAATACATTTGGTTCATCTCTAAAGGTGCACAAAGTCTTAAAAGTTCAAACATTGTCCAAAGTCCAAAAGTGCAAGTTCTCTACTGAGACCCAGACAATCTCTTAACTGTGACCTCTTGTATAATCAAAATAAGTCAAATACTTGCAAAATACAGTGACACAGAGTAAATATTTTTGAACTAGATTTCTTATGGTGGGAGGAGCCACACCTTTATTAAAGATTCTACAAGGATGATTGATCAGACGTTTCATGGCTGTGGGGCGATGGAATGTCGTAGAGCTGGACCCAAATTATCTTGGGCTGTCTTTAGCCTCCTAAACGTCTATCCATTGCCCGCATCTGTGTGTGACCTAACATCCTTGTGACTATCACATGGATCCGTTTGGAATTCATTCCCAGACCACCAGCTTCCACCAACTCGAAAGCTCCGAACATCATGAGACAGCATCTGCACGGACAGCAGACATTCCCTGCTTTGCTGAAGTTCATCCGCCTGATGTTCCTGCCAGTGCATTTGAAAGCATCCTGATTTTTGACTTCCTTTTGCTCTGTAACTATAAAAGCTGCATGAGACTGTTAGCACTTTGGAAGGTGGTATTTGGAGTAACCTGAGTCCATGTTTGGCTCCAGATTCAACTACCCCCTCATTCCATTTGAGATTAAAAAAAAACTTTTGGGGGGCGTGGGGCTGGAGAGATTGCTTAGTGGTTAAGGCACTTGCTTGCGAAGGCTGAGGACTCATGTTCCAATCTCCAGGTCCTACATCAGCCAGATGCACAGCGATGCAAGCACGCAATGTTGCACATGTACCACAAGGGGTCAAGCACATCTAAAGTTTGTAGCAACCAAAAACCTTGGCATGGCCATTCTCTCTCTAACATCTTATGGCTATTAAGTTTTAAATCTTAGATATAATGAATATTTTTGCATGAAAATTATCAAAATTGCATTAAGTTGAAATGGGAATAATGAATCAACCAAGCATTATTAATAGTTAAATCTTTGATAATTAACAACAATTATCATAAAATATGTTCTCATGTCAAAGACATCAAACTTCTCAAGTTTCATCAGCAAGCATGCCAGAGTTTTCAAATCAAATCATCCCATGTGTTACAAACTGCACTGGAGAATTGAAAAAACAATAACTACTCTACCCAGAATAGAAGCTAGAATAATGTTAACATTAAAATTAGACAAGGACAACAGATGAAAATTTAAGTTATGATCCACAATAAATTATTATTATATTTTCAAGGAAAATATTGTCAAACTCAATCCAGTTGCATAAAGTATAAAATGCTATACATAACAAATTGCAGTATTTGCTGGAAAATGTGAGAAATTTTGTATAATATGTCAATTAACAGATCATACTAAATAGTATTATAAGTGATCTAGGAGAATATTTTCTAAAATACAAAAATAAAATGGAAACTTCATTTATGAATGAAAATTTTAAGAAAGGTGAAAAGCTATTGATATTCTTATCTTAGTAAATATCATTTTCCAATAATATGCTGTCAATCATCAAGGTAAAAATTTCATGTATCTTGTCTTAAATCAGGAAGATAAGGGTGCCCACTATAACCCTAACCTTTATAATGGTTAGGACAAGCAATAATGTAAGATATTAAAAGGAAATTTTCAAATGATGCAATTACCTATCTTAGAATATAGGAGTCTTTATCTTTAAAATACTGTACTCACTAGAGAATTCATTGTTATTTTAAGATCCAAGACTGGTATACAGCATCCATAGCATTTTTTTAGGTCAGCAATTACCAGTGCATATAAAAATGCTAAACACAGTTATAAATTTTGTAAATCTGGCACAAGCATTCAATAACACTTTTGTAGAGACTCAAAGTACATAATGTTACTGGAAAACATAATAGCATTTTTTAAAACTCCATGTAGAATAAAACTCTACACCGTAAAATCTTTTATTTTACTAAGTAGAAACTTAGTATAGATACATCATGTGTTGGTGCTACCATTCCCCTCCTCTTTTCCTCCATTCCATTGAGAACCCTTCTGAGTGGATTGCTGGCATTCACCAGGGGGGTTGTGGGTTATGAGTTATGAAAACAGCAGTCAGTATGAGGGAGGGACAATTCCTCTGGATATTCCCTCTCACCCTGTGACTCTTATAATCTTTCTACCTCTTCTTCTGCAAAATTCCCTGAGCCATGGTGGGTGTGTTTTAAATCTAATGTAGTATTAAGCTCTCAGTAGCTTCTGCATTTCCGCTTTGGTACATTTTGATTGTTCTCAGTGTCTGTCACCATCACCCCAGCACAGGTTGTGAAGTTCACATGGAAGCAGCACTGTTGCTCATTTCGTCAATTCCTCTGTGGTTTCATCTGGGTCCTAGCTGATAGGTGAAGGGGTAGCTCATCTCCTGATAGACAGTCAGCTACCTGAATGAATAAATGGAACACCATTGCAACTGGCTTTTTATACCTTTATGAAGAAATTTGACCAAATGTTTCTAAGACTTATGAACAGCAGCATTTAGCTAATGTGTATTCGGCTGTGAGAATAACTCTCACCAAAATTATTTGATGGCTCAAATACAATAACAATCTCATTTCTTGATCACTGAGCCATGCAATTCATACACTCCTAGTCACTGGTTGGCAATTCTCCTGTGAGGAATGAGAGCACACGGCTCTGGATCCCACTAGGCTCTCCTATCCCCTGACATGGGGGGGGAGGGGCAAAGAAAGAGAGTGGCATGCCCGCTCTTTAAGACTGTGACTCAGAAATGACATTTATTTCTTCTGCTCACATTCCACTGGCTTGAAAGCACACTGTGAATGGAGTGTCCTTGGGGCTAGAAAGAAAGGAAAAATCTTGGTGAAGAGCTGGTACTATTGTCCAGGAGTACTAAACTCCTAGTACAGTCAAGGAAATTTCAGAGAGAGCAGGAATTGGTCTTTCCTAACATTTAGGAATGTGTATTATGAGGCTCAAGTGACTAGATTGCATGTAAGAAATCATGCATGGGAGGAATACTGAAATAATAGAGTAATTAAAAATCACACACATATATAAATATTGCATTATGTGTGCATATACACATAAATACATAGTTGATAATTGAGAAAAAATATAAAATGAGTTAGGAGCAATAAATAGGAGTATAGAAGTAGTTCTAAGTGAAATGAGGAACTCACTCAGCAGCAACAACATCACCATGGCAACCGGGGGGCCATGACCAGAGACTGACCAGAGACCAGCTGCAGGCAGATATGCTAATGAGCTAACCCTAAAGTGGCTATCAGCAGCCAGGATGACTGAGGAAAAAAATGGGTATTAAAAACCCCAGCAAGAGCTGGAGGGATGGCTTAGCGGTTAAGGTATTTGCCTGCAAAGCCAAAGGACCCAGCTTCTATTCCCCAGGACCCACATTAGCCAGATGCACAAAGTGGCACCTGTGTCTGGAATTCCTTTGCAGTGGCTGGAGGTCCTGGCGCACCCATTCTCTCTTTCTCTCTTCCTCTTTCTGTCAAATAAATAAATAAAAATTTTTAAAGAATAGCAAAAATTCAGAACACTGTCACTCAACTCAGAGAGGCGGACCCCACTCCCTCCCTGTGCTGATACCCGTCCCCAGGAGAAGCAGCCCTTAGGACCCCTTGGCAGCCTGGCACAGAGTGGGACAGACCAAGCAGAACCCAGATAACATGCGCCAAGTGGCTTGGCAAGTGTCTCAGGGGTTTAGGCTAGTTGAGAGGATAAAAGAGAAAGAGACCAGGCTTAATTAACATGTGTGAAGAGTGCATAAAGTGTATCAATTAAATTAACATAATCCACTTCTTGACCACTAAATTTAGTGCTCGCAACAAGTGACTAGATTGCATGTAAGAAATTATACATGGGAGGAAAAGTGAAATAATAGAGTAATTTAAAAATCACATAGCCGGATGTGGTGGCTCATGCCTTTAATTCCAGCACTCGGGAGGCAGAGGTGGGAGAATCACCGTGAGTTCGAGGCTGCCCTGAGACTACATAGTTAGTGAATTCCAGGTCCGCCTGGGCTAGAGTGAGACCCTACCTCAAAAAAAAAAAAAAAAAAAAAAATCACACACATGGGCTGGAGAGACGGCTTAGCAGTTAAGAGCTTGCTTGTGAAGCCTAAGGACCCCAGTTCGAGGCTCAATTCCCCAGGGCCCACGTTAGCCAGATGCACAAGGGGGCGCATGCGCCTGGAGTTCGTTTGCAGTGGCTGGAGGCCCTGACACACCCATTCTCTCTGTCTATCTATCTATCTGCCTCTTTCTGTCTGTCACTCTCAAATAAATAAATAAAAATAAACAAAAATTTTAAAAACTTAAAAAATACTAATAGCTTAGGTACATTTCTTTATATCTCATCTAACAATAAATTTACACAAAAAGGTAAATGATGAAAAACATTTAAATTATTAGAAGAAAAGGAAGAAATGTATATGAATCACCTCTAAACCATGGAAGTGCTTATAAATAGGATATGTACACTAAAAACAAAATGGGGCAGGGGATAAGTTGCTAAATTTCACTACAACAAAAAAAAAATGTGCAATAGTTAAAAAGAGAAATTGGCAAAGTTAATGAACTATCAACGAATAAACACCTAAACTAAGAATAAATCCTTATAAAGAAATAGAACCAAAAAAATCAAAATGAGTACCCAAAATAACTCCATTTACATAATAAGTCTAAATAACCACTCAATGTATGAGATGGTTACCTTCTATGGTCTATGGTGTCCAAGGCCATGCAAACAAAAATGAGATTTTTCTCCACATGCTCTAGATTAGAAGCTTATGATTCCTGTGTCTACTGAGGGTCTAGGGAGCTATAGATGTTTGTCTCTGTGTTTCTGTTTCACCCTCAACTTTCAAAGGCCCTATGCACCTGAGCCACAGAAGGACTTCCTCTCTACTGTCTCATCCCAGTCCATTCATAGATGGGTGTGGATTGAAGCTCAATTCAGTGCTTGAAATATGTGATGGTTTGAGTCAGGGGCCCCACATAAAATTATTTCTTCTAAATGCTTCGTCCCCAGCTGATGGCCATTTGGGAATTGGTACTTCCTGGAGTTGTGTTGGTGGGGGCGGGCTCATGGGAGTGTTATAGCCAGCTTCCCTTTGCCACTGTTTGCAGCTATTGTCCTCCTGATGGTGGCCAGGAGTTGTGTCCATCTTCTGCTCATGCCACATTTCCCCCTGCCGTCATGGAGCCTCCCCTTGAGTCTGTAAGTCAGAGTAAACAACTTTCCTCCCTCTACGCTAGTAATGTGAAGCAACAATAAAATTGGTAGAGAAGTGGAGTCATTGCTTTTCCTGTGTGGCTTTTGGAACTGACCTGTGAGAGACATATAGAAGGATTTGAAACATTGGTCTAAGAGATGAGATGCCTTGCAATGCTTTAAGTACAGCCTGATGGCTTCTGGTCATAGCTGAAGATGCGAATGCAGTAAGAACCAGGGACAGTGAGGTTTGGCTTATGAAGGGAAGGACTTTGTTGGGACTAGACTAGAAGCAATTTGTGTGAGAAGCTTGATGTGTTCTGCCCCGTGTGTCCTGAGAACTTGTGCAGGGTTGTGTTGTGTAAAAATGTACTGATGTGAGCAGAAGGACATGGCACAGAAAGAAATGAAAGCCTCAGCCTAAAGGTAACAGTGCCTGTTCAGCTGCAGTTGTTGAGAGATCACCACCATGGGGATTAGGGCAGCCAAAAGAATGCTCACACTTTTCAAAGGAAGTGCCTGAATACTGAAGGAGTGTCCTGCTCTTCAAAGTCGGCTTTATTCCTCCTCCCCCGCCCCCCTTTGACAAGTTGGTAGCCCACCTGGTACTATGGACTAGAACAAATATGGGAAACAGAGGGTCATGGAGTTTGCGATGTGGCTTTGTTTTATGGAAATGGCCATGGGCAAGGTGAAGCAGGTTTATTGTAGTGTCTGTGTGGGAGGCCCAGTGGAGCCATGAGGATGTACTGTGGGTTGCAATGGAGACACAGTGGAAGTGACAGGACTATGGGATGGTTGCTAAGAAGAGCTATCAGCTCAGATGGAGTTTCTCTCAGGGTTTTGAGGAGCCCAGATGGAAGGATCGAACTGGAAATTCAGACTTGTCACTTCCTACAGTTACCAGACTTGGAGTTACAGAATTTGATGTTTGCCCTGTTTGTCTTAAATCTTGTATTGTTTGTGCAAAAGCTTTTCAGCTTCATGAGATCCCATTGGTTGAGTGAGTGTTTAATTCCCCAGGCTACTGTGGTGTTGTTCAGGAAGTCTTTCCCCACTCCTATATTGTGAAGCATTCCTCCTGTTCTTCCAGTAGTTGAAGAGTTTCATGTCTTGTATTGAGGTCTTTAATCCATTTGGAGTTGATTTTTGTGTATGGTGAGATGAGTGGGTCTAGTTTCATAGCTAAATTCTATTTGGCCCTGGAGTTCTTGTAGAAGGTATAGGTTTGTCAAGAGAAAGCTGTCACTGAAGCACACAGAGAAACAGCTCAGAATGTGGCCTCTGACCTTTTCTCCATAGGTCTTACTGAAAGGTTGTAAGGAAGGGGACACCCCAGGGTTCCTTGGGTACTGTCCGCAGGAGAACGTGCTGTGGCCCAACCCGACGGTGAAGGAGCACCTGGAGGTATTCGCTGCAGTGAAGGGGCTGAGGAAAGATGTCTCGGTGGCCATCACACAGTACATGGGGACCTGCACCCATACTGTTCTGTACCCAGAGGTCGGGGGGAAGGATGGGCTTGAAAGCATTCCTACACAATTTGTGATGAGCAGCTCCAGACACTGACCTAGTTCACATGAGGCAGATTTACAACCACAAAATAGTTCCTCCAGGTTTCAAAGTGTTCATTTCCCCCCCCCCTTTCATATTATATATGGAAAGAAAAAATGTGTATGTTGGTAAAATTCATTGAAAATACAAAATTTTATAGATAGCTTTATCATGGAACAATTGTTTCAATATCATTACATATGCCTATATTCTTTACAAAACTGTTCACTGGAGAGGGTCAAATTATCCAGTCATATTAGTCTTTACCCACCACCAACTGTAGTTCCAGAACCATGTGTCTGGACCCCAACCCCGGCCCAGCGGGTCCTCCTCTCAGCTCTCCTCACGGTGGAGCAGTCCATGATGCTCGGCCGTCTTTCCCTCAGATTGGTGGACGCACTGACACTGCAGGACCAGCTGAAGGCTCCCGTGAAGACCCTGTCAGAGGGGGTGAAGAGAAAGGTATGGGCAGGCTCAGTGTGGCTCTGCGCAGCCCTCAGGCAGGTGCCTGACGGATGTCCCTCTCCTTGCAGCTGTGCTTCGTGCTGAGCATCCTGGGGAAGCCGTCAGTGGTGCTTCTGGACGAGCCGTCCACCGGGATGGACCCTGAGGGCCAGTAGCAGATGTGGTGAGGGGCTTTCTGCCATCAAGGATGCACAGACGCCTGGCAGGGAACTCACAAACTGTTTCTCCCATTTAATTGTCCCTTTGGGGGCTGGAAAGATGGGTCGTTGCTTAAAAGCGCTTGCTTACAAAGCCTACCTTCCAGGGTTTGATTTCCTTGGTAACCACATAAAGCCAGATGTACAAAGTGTCCCATGTGTCTGGAGTTCATTTGCCGTATTGAGGTGCTGGCAAGTTCTCCCCCCTTTCTCTACCCCCCTCCCCCCGGTGCTCACATAAGTAAAATACTCTTTTTAAATGGAAAATATATTTTTTTAAATATTCCTTCAGGGATTGGGGAAATGGCACAGTAACTAAAGGCACTTGCTTGCAAAGCCTGCCTGCCCAGGTTCAATTCCCAAGCCACCCTTGTAAGCTGGATACAAAATGTGGCACAAGCATCTGTGTTCATTTGCAATGGCAAGAGACCCTGGGGAACGCACACACACACACACACACACACACACGTGTGTACAAACAAATATTTTTTAATTGTCCATTAAAACTTTTTAAAAAAATAGCAAATCTTTTCCTGATCTTTCAGAAGCATGTCTCATGAGGAATGAATAAAGATTATGAGGGCCCAAGCTACTCACTGTACTGAAATTACACAGGGACTCTTCTAGGCTGATGTGCAGTTCTCATTAAGTTGTAGAACTGACTGTCATCAGTGCTTCCTCTGCACTGACTTCCTTCCTGCCGGGGTGAGGTGACCCTGTGGTTGAGTTCTGTGCAATTCTGCTCCCTTTTGCCCTTCTGCTTTCCTCTATGCCTCTTTGAATACCAGCCTGTCACGGATGCTGGACTCTGCCAATGCCCTCTCCGTTGCATGCTGCTTTTTCTATCCTTTCCTGATTTAATAACTTGCAAATGTCTTGGCAATACAGGCAGATGATCCAGGCCACCATAAAAGACACAGACAGGGGCGTCCTGCTGACCACCCACTACATGGCAGAGGCTGAGGCTGTGTGTGACCGCGTGGCCATCATGGTGTCCTGGAAGATCAGGTGAGTGTGCATCTTAAGACCATGCTTGCCTCAAGGTGTGTGGCTAGATGCGTTTGCCCATGGATAGGGAAAGATAACTGTGAACAGAACGTAATGGTAAGGGTCTTGAGACAATGCCAGCTGCAAAGCAAGTTCTCTAGTATCATTCCTACTTCTTCCTTCTGCCTCCAGGTGTATCGGTTCCATCCAACAGCTCAAGAGCAAATATGGTAAAGATTACCTGCTGAAGATGAAGGTGAAGACCCCCTCACAGGTGGGCCTCTCCATGAGGAGATCCTGAAGCTCTTCCCCCAGGCAACTCAGCTAGAAAGGTGATGTTGGTTCCTGTTTTTAATCTGGTACCAAGTGTCCTCTTCTCCCCCGTCACTTATGCTGACTTGTGGCCATTTGACAAGGACCCCTGAGAGAAGGATTTCTCACTGTATCCTGCAGGAAGTAAACTAGAGAGAGCTGGTGCAGCACGTGCCGTGGTCACACTATGTGCTGCATGCTGCCAGATCTTGTCATCTTATTCAATCCTCAGAGGCTTTTCATGGCCATTCCAAAACAGAAATGAGGTGAGGGGATGGGAAGATGGCTCTCTGGTTAAAGGAGCTTGCTTGCCAAACCTACCTACCAGTCAGGGTTCAATTTCCCCAACCACCCCCATAAAGCCAGATGGGCATTTATTTATAGCACAAGAGACCTTGGCATGCCCATACACACATGAACGTGCAAATAAATGATTTTTAAATGAGTTGACTTCAAATATTGTGGGGGTCTGGCATTTAAGACATGTTTCTTTATAAATGAATTGGTCATTATCTGTTTGAAAAGGCAATAGACTTGGAGGCTGGCTGGTATACGTGATTGAAGCTCATAAGGGGCAGAACCAAGATGCAAATCTAATCATTTTGTTTTAAATCTATTAACACTTTGAATTTTTATATAAAAATCTGTTAATGGAGCCATTCTGATGAAACTAAGAGAGCAAAAATCAAAGACTGACTTCAGTCTTCAGTGTTATTTTCACACCTAGAATTTCCTACATCAGAAAAATAACTTAAAAGTTAGGAAAGGAAATCAAGGTAAATAGAGAGAAATAAATAATAATGATAAGGTGAGAAATATACTTCTACAGAGAAACATGAGGTTAAAACAAAGCTATAACTCAATGTGCAGAATAGGACTGGATAGAAATATATCATGAAGGTATGAAGAATAAGTTAAATGGACAAGAATGGTTGTCCCATAATTATATTGAAATGACATCTTGTGAAATAAAATCTAAAATCTAATTTTTACATTTTTCTGAAAAATAAATTATTTTTAAAAATTCAGTTACCGTGCTAGAGCGATGGCTCAGCAGTGACTGTTACTTGCTGGCAAGCCTACTGGCCCAAGTTCAAGTTCTTAGCAATCATGGAAAGCCTAAGCAACATGTTACACGTATCTGTGATGCCAACATGCCTATAGCAATGGGAAATAGAGTCAGGAGAATCAGGAAAATGACAAGTTTCAGTTAAGCAAGATGAGTAAGCACTGCAGGTTTACTGTCCATTATAGCCACAGCCGCCATTACTGAGGTCAGCACTTAACAACACATCCATCCTCGTGCAAACATTTTAAGCATTCCCAACCACAACTAAAAGTAATTAAAAATGGCCAGAGTAGTGTTTGCTATCAGCTTACATCTCTGGATATTATCTCTCTTCTCTCTCAGGTACTCTTCTCTGGTGGTTTATAAGTTACCAGTAGAAGTTGTGCGACCTTTTGCACAAGCTTTCTTCAAATTAGAGAAAGGTAAGAACCATGACTTGAAATAAGACCCCAAAAAGATAATAGATACTAATAATACAATATCTTCATGGCAAAAATAAAATCTGACATAAATTTTGGGAGCATCAAAAACAATGAGATGAAGGAATTGTTTGTGGTAGGGGTTAGTGGGAATTATTTTTAAGTTTGCTTTCTAGAGTCTTCTATGCATCTTTGCATACATATCAATACAACTTGAGTCAAACTAATTTGTTTAAATTCACATTTAAAGAAAAATTTTTTTGTAATTTTTATGAGAGAAAACACTACCAAGTGCGTGAAAGAGATAGAATTGGCACGCCAAGGCCTCCAGCCACTGCAATCAAACTCCAGACGTGTGTGCCATCTTGTGCGCACATGCAACTTTGTGCACTTGTGTCTCCTTGTGGTCTGGCTTACATGAGAACTGGAGAGAAGAACCTGGGTCCTTAAGCTTCACAGGAAAGCACCTTAACTGTTAATCCATCTCTCGAGCCCAAGAAATGCTTTCTTTTAGAACATCCATGCATGCATGTTTTAAATTAAATTTTCTATTGATTAGCATATTGTTTTGTTGTTTTTTACATTTTATTTATTTGAAAGAGGAGGGAGGAAAAGGCAGACTCTTTTAAATGTCACCACAGGTCATATTTTCCTTGCCATCCTCTCCCATGAACTATGCTGCTTTGGACGGTCCTAATCAGAAGTCCTGTTCATTGTAGCTGCTAAGCCACATCCTCACTTGTCACCTGCCCTAACTGTACCTCCTTGTCCTAGAAGGGGCTTTCAACTCCCATGGATAACACCTGCAGTGGTGGTGGCACACACCCCTGCCATTCTTGGAGCTGAGCCCTCTCCTACTTTCTGGGCCATCTTACCCTTTGCTGCATTCCGGAACTTGGCACCAAGCCCAGCACTGGTCTCAGGCTGTGAGTGGCACATTCCACTCTTCTGGGTTCCAATTAAAACCCTAACTTCCCTTTCCAGTCTTTTTTGGTTAACAGAAAGTCTTTTCAGCTCAGAGGAAACATCACTGAAGTTCACTGAAGAAAGAGGACCATGAAGATGTCCACTCCCTAACAAAGCACACAGCCTTCTCTGTAATCTTTCGATACAACTTTTTTCAAAGGGTCTTTCTCCCACACCCTGGGGCTGACTGTGCAGAAACACAGCCTCACGTACTGGGAAGAAGCTTTCTCGGCAGCATTTTCTTAAATTGTGTGATACATGAGCCTAACACAAGCAATTTTCCCCAAGTTTAATAAACATGTTTAAATATTTTTAATCGAGGCTAGAAAGATTGCTCAGTGGTTAAAGGTACTTGCTTGCAAAGCCTGATGGCCAGGGTTTGATTCCACAGTGCCCATGTGAAGCCAGATGCCCAAAGTGGCACATGCATTTGGAGTTTGTTTATAGTGGCAGAAGGCCCTGTCGTACCCATACACTCTCCCTCTCCCCCTTCTCTCTCTCTCTCTCTCTCTCTGTGCCTCTTTTTCTTTGCCTCTTTCTCTCTGCATCTTTCTATACTTAAGACATGTACAAATGTTGCCTCAGCCTATCTAAGATGATTAATTATGGTTGCTGTGTGTTGCCTTATAAGGCCATTTAGATATGACAAATGTTGAGCTCTTAACATACATTTCCCCTTATGTAGTTAAGCAGAATTTCAACCTGGAGGAGTACAGCCTCTCACAGTCCACTCTGGAGCAGGTAGGTCAGCTCTCATGGTTTTGCACTGTCTATAAAATCTAAGTATTCCTATAGAACTTAACCAGTTTGATATAGCTAGTGGTGTATACAAATTTTCTTGCTAAGTTTTAAGCTACAGAGAATGATGTATGACAGCTGCCATGTACTTCCAGCACAATATATTGAATAAACAATTAAGTATAAAAACTGGGGCTGGAGAGATGGCTTAGTGGTTAAGCATATGTCTGTGAACCCTAAGGACCCTGGTTCGAGGCTTGATTCCCCAGGACCCACATAAACCAGATGCACAAGTGGCTGGAAGCCCTGGTGCGCCCATTCTCTCTCTCTCTCTCTCTCTCTCTCATAAATAAATAAAAACAAAATTAAAAAAACATAAAAACTAAGTGTAGAATTTCTGTTCTCTGATCTTTCTTTCCCTTCCCTTCCAGGTCTTTCTGGAGCTCTCCAAGTAGCATGAGCTGGCTGGACTAGATGAGGAAGCTGACCCTCCAGTGAAGTGGAAGCTCCTCCCTCAGGAAGAGCCTTAGGCCTGTGTTGACTTTCAAAGATGTTTATTTTTATAAAATCAGAAACGTATTCTAATGATGATATGAACACTGCAATGGTTCGTTTAGAAGAGAGGAGGAGCGAGTGTGGGCAGAGGTCAGCCTGCAGGGACGGGGTGCTTAGCACTCCAGCCTCCGCCTCCCCCAGGCTGCCCTGCTTCCACTCCTCTGGACAATAATGAATAAAGACATTTATTTCACACAACTGTGTCCGTTTCTGAGTGTAATAAATTTTATTTAAAGATTTATTTTAACTTTTATTTTTACAGACAGGGGTGGGAATGAGCAGACCAGGGCCTCTGGCCACACTGCCAATGAACTCCAGATGCATGTACCGCTCTGTGCATCTGCCTTTACATGGATACTGGGGAATCAAACTCAGGCTCTCATGCTTTTCAAGCAACGGTTCATAAACCCTGAGCCATCTCTACAGACCCAATTTGATCTTTGCCTATCATAGACTGCTGTGAATTTGAAGGAAACATCGAGTGTATGTAGGGAAAGCAGTAGGATAAACAGAACGTAAGCAAAGGGTTATGAAAAATAAATTGTTCTTCCTTCAAAACAAGGCGTGTGACTAAAAGTGGCCTGCACATTGTTTGAGCAGAAGTCTATGAGCACGTGAGCACTGCTGACCGGTGTTTCCAGCTATGATCTGGACATCTCTAGGTGAAATACGCAGGTCTGGGTTTCGAGGCATAGACCTGTAATCCCAGCACTCTGGAGGCTGAGGCAGGAGATCTCAGGAGATCAAGGTCCTTCATTCTCAGCTACATAGTGAACTGGAGGATGACAAGGAAGAAGAGAGGGGAGAGGAAGAAAGAAAAGAGAGAAGGAAAGGGAGGGAAGGAGAGGGAAAGGTTGAGGAAAGAAAGTAAAAAAAGGAAGGGAGAGACTGAAGGGAGAAAAACTGGCAAATTCAATATCAAAGGAAACTTTAGCAAAGCAACTAGGAAGATGGCTCGCCTTTGAGATGAGTTGTTTACTTTTATTCTGAGGTGGACAAGGGTGAGCCCTCAAGGGTAAGCCCAGTCAACATGAAGTAATTTTTTTTTTTTTTTAGGCTCTTAAAAAATTGGAAGAGTAGTAGAAAAAAAAAAAAACTTATTTTCAGACCTATGCCACCCTGAACTGAAGGCCCTTTGGCTATGCTTTATATAATGACCATGACCATAGTGTGTGGTTATCCAGTATCAGATTTTACTGGGCACTTAGTCAAATTGCAAACCTCAGCTGCTGAGCATTTACTTAACATGCCCCTGTCTAAGCAGCAACACGGCCAGTTGCTCCGCTGTAAACTCTGCAGGTTCCTTCGTAAAGGGCCACTTCCTCTGCTTTCTCTAAAAGAGCATTTTGGATAGCAGAGCCGCTCGAACACACATGAGGATATTGCTCTCTGTGTGGACACAGATTTCTGCAATGCTATGCCAAGGGTCTGCTCCTCAAAACATGGGAACTTATAAAGGAACATCCTCTGGCTTCACAAAGTTCAAAAGCCTGCGTCCCTTAAGAATCCACAGCAGGGCAAGCAGAGAAAATGTTGGAAAATACAGAAAGGAGAAGAAACAAGATGTGGGAGGTGGACAAGGATGGAAAGGGAGAGAGTGGATCTACCACCATTTGTGCCCTAGAAAGAAGAGGAAGGAAGAAGAAAGAAGAGTGGAGGGAGAGAAGAAAGGAAGAAAAGTTCTAGTAATTCAGATTACTAGAACTCTAGAATTTGAATAAAAGGAAATGGGCCACTGAGACATGGTTAAGCTACTGGAGCCTCTGAGACCAGCCTGGAGGATCTAACAATGTTACTGGCACAAATATCCCAAATTAAGATAAGTCTAGAGTAAGAGTATTTCTTCCCCACTAAAAACCACCAAACAAGCTACTTCTGCTGTCTTTGTTGTTACTACTATTAAACCATGCTGATCAACTGCATATTCCAAAAATTTCAAGGTGAGGGATGGGCAAGGACTGCATCTCGTATGGTTTCCTTAATTGTTGGCCAACAAATTATAAAATTAATCTGTTGGTTCTCTTGAGCAGACAGGGATATGTGACCTCAGCCTGAACAATATAACCATGTTGCATTTGGGATTTGGATGGTATTAAGTTGTTGCAGTGAGGTTCACATTGCTGGCTGAAATTTACAGATTCAAGAGGAAGTTCCATGATGGCAGCAGAAAATGATGACATGAGCAGAGGGTGGATATCACCTCCTGGCAAATATCAGATGGACAACAGCAACAGGAGAGTGTGCAAGACAAGAGGCAGCTGGCTATACTACCAATAAGCCCGCCCCCAATAACCCACTGTCTCCAGGAGGCTTTAATTCCCTAATTGCCATCAGCTGGGGACCTATCATTCAGAACACCTAGGTTTATGGGGACACCTGAATCAAACTACCACATAAGTCATACTAGCTATTTTTTTCTGAGTATCTAACACTGTTCAAATAGAACTGAAGCAGGGTTCTAATAGATCTTGGGACTCTAATGTATACCCCACTGGAGTGCAAAGTTACTCAACTGATAGACTAAGTTGTCTCAAACATGGTTGTTAATTTTTATTATATGTTTTGCATAATTCCAGTAGCATGGTGGGAGTACTTTTATCATTTATAGGGACCTTTTCTGTTTAAAAGCTCAAACTCAGGTTAAAGTGTTTGTTCCTCCTTAGTTAATCGTCCTCTTGGGATGCATACAGGTAACAGAGGCAAAAAGCACAATGCAAGTTTTTCAATAGCTTTCAATTGCCCCATAGCATGCCTCTTAGCTTAAACATGCAAGGATTTTTTTTAAAGAAAAGGATTGATGCATGTAACATTCTCACTTTTTATATTTATGCCCTCTAATATTGCAGTAGAGCTCAGATATCTGATCATTAGGCTCTGAGGTGATGACTTTGGAGTTAAAGGCACTTGCTTGCAAAGCCTGAAGACACAAGTTTGATTACAAAGCACCCACATAAAGCCAGATGCAAAGTAGCACATGCATCTGTGATTCCAATGTACTTACAGTAACAGGAGACAGACAGACAGCCAGAAGAATGTGAAGCTCACAGGCCAGATAGACTGGTGCTCACTTGCAGAGGCATCTCAGAGAATGTGGAAGAACAGATACCTCAAGGTTGTCTTCTGACCTCCACACACACACACTGTGGTGCATGCCCATACACATACACACGCACACATATTTTTTTTTAATTTTATATATTCATTTGAGAGAGGCAGATAAAAAGTGAGTATGGGCACACCAGGGATTCCTGCCATTGCAAACAAACTCCAGACACATGCACCCCTTATGCCCCCTTGTGCATCTGGCTTTGTGTGAGCACTGGGCAATCAAACCCAGGGCATCAGTCTTTGCAGGCACATTCTTTTTACTGCTGAGCCACCTCTTCAGCCTCCCACAACCACCAAAAAAATTTAAAGATAGTCTATAGCTAAAAAATAAGAAAATCATACTATGTAGAAAAGTGTAAAACAGAAAAAAACAATATGTACGAAATCCCTCATGAGAGAAGGGAAAAGATGTGATAAAGAAGAAATAGACACATAGAAAACACACTCCATTTCTACACATGTTTTTTAAGAGAAAATAGCATTATCTATCATTATTGGAAAGGGCCCTAGCCAAATCTCAAAGGAGTTGATGTCATCTGGCCAGCAGCATTTCACAGCCAGTGGAGACTTGAAAGGCCTGCAGCTCCTAGAGACCTCTGGGAGAGAAAGATGGGTCCACAGCGCACATTCCAGAAAACAGAGGGAAAATAAAAATTTGTCCCTGTAGGAAGGTAAGCAAATTGCTCCATTGTGCTGGCATGCTATCAAGAAATGCTTAATTTGTTCTGCAAAAAACTATAAATTGCTTGTCTAAGAGAAGTTTAAGCTCATTTATCTTGTTTCCCAGAACAATTACTAAGACAACTTCCAGTAAAAGCAGCATGAGGTCAGATAATTCCTTTCCATAGAGAATAAGTAGAAAAGAGGCAAAATTGCTATTTAATAAAAGAAGACACTTTGAGGTGGTGAAAAGGACATGAAAAATACAAAAACTTTTGAATATTTCCCTCTTGAAAAAGGAGTGTATGCAATTAATGGGTGGCAAGTACATGGTATTCCTCCCAAAAGTGTTCTCACCTTCTTCCTCCCTCCTGGCACAGAGACTACCGGGAGCCTTACAAGGGAGAAATGGTGGTAAACTGAGTTTGAAGTTAGCAGAAATAAGCCTACAGCTCTGTCACTGGAGAGAGAGAACTCAATTTAGGGCAGTAAACAGCTTCGATAAAAATTTAAGGGAGAGATCCTAGAAGTTGAGAGGCCCTGGAAAGACTGAGAAAATAATAACCTCTCCACACAGGCCTGTTGTTATGATCTGAATCTTCAGTGTCCCCTTTAGGCTCATATGCTGAACTCTTGGTCCCCAGCTTGCTGACGTATATTGAAGTCTCTGGAGCCTTTACAAGATGGGCCCGGCTGGCAGTAGATAGCCAGAGACGGGCCTTTCTTTGAAGTTATCCCTGGTTCCAACCTGTTTGCTCTGCTCCCTGTCCACACCACGTGTGCAGCCTCCTCCACGGGCTCCTGCTGCCAGGGACTGTGTTTCTAGCTGCCAGGCCTTCCGCACCATGATGGACACCCTCTGAACCTATGAGTCAAACTAGCTTTTTCCTCCCTTAAGTTGTTTCTGTCAGGTATTTTGTTCACAGGGAGGCAGAAATAATTAACATCCTCTCTACACACCTATAAATAGATGCATGGTACATACCCATGATAGCCCGCAAAACATGAATGCTCAGAGCTCCGAGGATTTGTGGGATTGGGAAGATGGCTTTGCTCATCACTGTATCACCGGTGCAGACTAGACTACTTGTGGAGCTCTGACAACACTCCTGAACTCCCCCGCAGCCCAAGCAGCAGAAGATGCCTTTATAGGTTCAAGGTGTCTGGAGTACAGTCTCTCTCCAAATTGTTGTCTGACCTCCAAAGCATAAAGATGCTATAGAGATTTTAATCTAGTCCCTGGCCTGTCCTATGACACACTGACAATGGGTTTCCTCACTCAGCCCTGGTCTCCAAGTTACTCAAGGGCACTTAAGGATAAGAAATAATCCTTTACTTTCATAAAGGATTTTCATGAGCTATGTAAGCAACAGGAGCTAGGGAGTGATTGGCATGTAACATAAAACATATACCAGTATGGACATACAGAACAAAGACAAGGCTCTCACCCTACAAAGAAATTAGAAAAGCATATGGTGTGAAAATGTGCACACAGGGAAGAGAAGTGTTTAAATGTGTTTAAAGAGAAGTGTTTAGTGTTTAAATCCAAATAGTTCCTGGTTGGTGGCAGGTACCAGCAAGAGTCAGAGGGCACATGAGCCCTCTGTTCCCTAAATTCTGAGATTTTTAGAGGGATAGTGGGGGCTGAGACACAGAACAGTGTCATGTAGCCAAGACTGGTCTCAAACTCACTACATAACCAAGGCCGGTCTTAAATACTAATCCACCTCACAGATTTTTGGGATTATAGGTGCTTACTACTACTCACAGCTCTCTCAGTGCCTTTTATTTTTCTTTGCACACCATGAACACAGTTTTTTATAAGCTATAGCAATTCCAAGATTTCTGCTTCCCTACAAGACTGGAGTTACAGGCATGTGTGGCCCATACCTCTGTTTATGTGGGTTGTGGTGTATGGAGATTTGAACTCTGAAAGTCTCAGGCCCTCACACTTGTACAGAAAGCAGACTTATTTGATGAGCCATCTTCCCAGCTTGGCTTGAAGGCCTTTTAACCAAAATAGTGCATTTCCTAGAAAAAGGAACCTGGATGGCGTTCATTTACATGAATATATATGATCTCCTTTGGGTCAGTTTCTGATGAGGTAAGCCAGGTCCATGGATTTATCCACGCACGCCTTTGTGTTAACACCACAACTCAAGAAGGTTTCTACTCCTACGTCAAAGTCTCAAGGAATCACTTGGCAGACAATGTAATAATGAGTTGAAGTCACAGACATCAAACCTGGTGATTGTCAAAAGATTGGCTACAAAGGTAATTGGGGAGTTCATAGAAGTTCTAAAAAAAAGCTAAAGAGCTACTCTCAAGGAAGTGGCCAGGCACAAAAAGCTTTAGGTGGCTGGAAAAGACAGCTGACCTTGGGGACAGTTGATTTCCGTGTCTTGGTTTCAGCACCATACCTGTCAGATAGTGAATTTACTGGGCACTGCCAATGACATCAAGGGTATCCATGTGGTCATTGCTGCTGAACTAAACACTTGCCACCTACTTGCTTTTAAATCTTTGCCTCACCTCCCACTGGTTCAAAGACATGATCAGGAGTATCACGCTGGTGGGTCTGAATATACTACCCACCCCATGTTCTCAGTGACTCCAAGAAATATTGTTCTACTTGGCTTCCTTAGTTGGCAGCCTAATTCTGCCTTCCCCTGAGGCTCAATTTCAGTATTTGAAAGAGTTGTGTTTGACTGAAGAAGGGGTGCGTGAAGATTGGAAAAATGGCTGGTTTTGAACAAGTAATACTTCGGGGGATGGGAAAGAATGAGTCCTCGTGGAAGCATCACATCTCCTTAAGAGATACAGCTTCTCAGGAGACACCATCTGGAAGAGGATGGAGAGGGCAGTGCTTGTGGGAGACCAGCATCTCTCAGTGACCAAGGGAAATCAGACTGATTACAGGATATTCTTGATCCAATCCTTCATGGAGAGGAGAGATTATTCCAAGATTCCCATATACTTCTTCAAAGTCTTCAGTGGTCATTTTTCTTGCACTTAAATGTTTTAAATATTCAGACTTCATATAAGATATTCTCCATAGCCAAATAAAACATTCTAAACCAAAACAAAGCCACCATTATTTATCTCAGGAACTTTTCTCATTTAATACCTCTCTATTTTTTCCATGACAGCTTATATTGATGAAGTGGTAATTCATTCTAGACCAAAACAAAGCCACTATTATTTATCTTGGAAACTTTACTCATTAAATACCTTTCAATTTTTCATAACAGACTATATTGATGAAGTGGTAATTCAGAAAAGAGTTGGCTAGATCTACGTGTAGTTGCAACCAATTTTCTGGCTGCACTTGAACACTTCAGTCACTTCCTGTGTGTTGACATGACTGATGCGTATCTTGCTCTTCTATGCCAGGCCTCCTCCCTCACGACAGCAGCAGTACCGTGTTGAGATTCTCCAGATCCACGAAAGATTCCATTAAATTCCTGGATTCCTTGGGGCTTTTCTCTCTTCTTTTCTCACATCTAAACTGGAAAAATCTATGCATTTCTGAGCCAAGCATCAACTTCTTCAGCAAGAAATGTTTTTTTTACAATTTGAATGCCTTGCCAGTTCAAAATTCAGAGGGAAATTAATTTGAAGTGTCTCAGATTTTGGACTAAATATTAAAGACAAGTGGAAGAAAATATTCATGATACCCTGCTTTTAACTTAATAGAAAATTCAGAATTTATGTTATTTGGAACCACATATGCCATGTTTTGTGACTTTTATAAGGCAGGAAGAAAAATGCTCAAATCTGAACTCAAAAAATCTTTGAGACATGTTGGTAGAAAAATACGTGGGCTGTTAAATAAACCACTATTGGAAAAAAGCAATTAAAGTACAATTTATCCTTTTCATTATTCTCAAGACTTTGGCATGAAAGGAGCCCAGTTTTCACCACCCCATACTGGCACTGAAGAATGCCTCCCCCAGTACATTCAGGCTCTGAATTAAATAGATGAATAATGCAGCCTCTTGCCATTTTTTTTTGGTTTACTCCAACTACTCAATAAAGTCTTTATGTCAATCTTTGTAGGAACATAAGAAATATGTGGCCTGTTTCCCACCCAGGGACTTCTCCAAAGCTTGCCATGAGAACCCCACAGTGCAGGGCAGAGTTCTAAGACCCATACAACAGCAGAGCTGGGGCTGTTCCCAGTACAGAAAGGAAGAGAATGTTCTCATGAGGTACTTCCATTGAGTGGTTCATTGTAGAGCGTGCTCACCCTTAGTCAAACTTGCTAGAAGGTGGTGAGTCCTCCTGCTGGTGTTGCAGTTTAAACGCGACATGTCCCCCAGAGGCTCATGCATTTGAACACTTGGTCCCCAGCTGGCAGCACTGTTTAGTAAGGTTGTGCAACACTTACAGGCTGGAGGCTTGCGGGAGGAAGTGTGTCTCTGGGTGGGGGCGGGGCTTGTGTTTTTTAAAGGCCTGCCTCACTTCCTGTTGGCCTCTGTTTTCAGAATGTAGCTGCAATGTGGCCAGCTGATCCACTGCTTCTGCTACCGCATCTCCCCCACATGGAAGGAATGCCTCCCGGCTCTGAACCATCAGCCAGTATGAACCTGGTTCTTCCTGAGCTGCCTCCTGGCAGGTGTTTGGTCACAGCAGTGAATACACTAACTGACTCACGTGGTCTGCTTTCTTTCTATCTTGAATGGAAGATTTATGTCTCAAAGTAAATGTATCCTTTTCCCCCATGCTAAATCACAGGGGGTAATGGGAAAACAAATATATGGCGATAATAAATAATAATAATAACTATTATTATTATACCAATTATCTCTTTTATTTATAATAATAGTTATTGTTATTATAAATAATAAAAGAGATAATTGGTAGACCAGAAATTGTGAAAAATTCTTGGGGATAAATAAAAAAAGAATGCTAGGAACCATATTGAACAGAAACTGTCCCTGAAAGCAGACAAAAGGGGACCACAGTAAAAGGAAGGACACAGCTTCTCCCTCAGCAAGGTAGACACCATGAGCAACAGGACATAGAGACCAAATAACATGATGACTTAAGTGCAGACTGACCCTCTGCAATGTTTTCTGTGTGGAGCAGCAGTGCTCAGGCAACACGGCTGTGGACCAGGAGAAAGCAGTGGATGATAACGAGAGACTGAGGATGGAAGGGTGTGTTGGCACCAAAACAGTAGTTGCACCATACCAGCCCTGCGCATGTCATCCTGCAAGCTTTTCCCTTCGGTACTATTTACAAAGTCCGCAACATCTGCGGTCCACATTAACCAACTGCTTATGCTGCATTAGCGGCACATTCTTTCCCGCTGAGGACACTCACTCATAATTTTCCCAGCCTGACTCTCTTTTCTCCTACCTAAACTAAGTTGGACTTATTGAGGGTTTCCGAGGGGTACTGTAGCCCTGCCACCTCTGAAGAGGCGGTTCATCAGAAATCACGACCTCTCACCAGGACATGTTGCTCTGCGGCCAATAACTCTGGCAGCAACCCCCAATGGTTTACAGCCTCCACGCTAGGCCTGTCTCCACCTTTTACTCTTAAAGTGCACACTCAAGATAATCCTCGTCTTCGGATTTCTTCATGCCAAGGAAACTCAAGAACTACATGGGTGCTAATTTAACACAGTTTCCACTCGGACGAACAAGTGGCAAAGAAATGTTCTAGGGATATCCAAGAGTGTCGCTCCGTCTAAACCCTAGAGTAGATTTAATCTGGAGTGGGAGTCTAGTGATAGTTGATTTTCTTCATTTAATTGTCTTAATAGGCTTTTTAGAGCAGTTTTCTTAGCAGACTTGAGCAGAAAGTTGCATGCATAACTTCCCCCATGGCCAATTAGACCAGTAGAGTACGTTTGCTTCAAGACATGAGTCCACATGGGCACACCATTATCACCTAAATCTGTAGTCTACATAAGGGTTCGCTCTTGGCGTACTACATACTCCAAATTTAAACTATGTATACCACCTAGAGTAGTTTTGCTTCCCTGAAAGGTCTCTGTGCTGTGTGTATTATACTTAATTCTATCCCCTACAGACATTGTGTTCTCATCAGAGTCACATTAATGACTCCTTAATTATGATATGTTGAATATACATTACAATTGAAAGAGTCTAGTATCCACAATAAATGCAATTTATACTGCTATGTAATTAGACAAGGATTTTTAATAACAGGTTTTGTAGAAGGAAGAAGTATGGACCTAATCGAAAAGGAAATGATTTAGAAATACTTGAGAGAAGTTGTATTTTCTTTTTTCATGATTTTATTTATTTATTTGTGTGTGTGTGTGTGCCTGTGAGAGAGAGACAGAGAGAGAGAGAGGAGGCAAAGGAGAAAAAAATGGTATTCCAGGGCTTCTTGTCTCTACAAACAAGCTCTACATACATCACTTTGTGCATCTGGCTTTCTATGGGTAGTGGGGCATTGTAATCCATTGCTGAGCCATCTCTCTAGCCCAGTGTTTTCTTCTGGGAATTAAACTTTTCATCTGGGTTCACAATGATACAACTAGGTCTTGTGTCAGCTTCTAGAAGAACGTGGGCTTCTTCCCATTTATTTTGGATTAATAAGGATGTTAATGCTATACCATTTCTTCTTTCAGTGGATTCTCCCAGGCCTTGTCAGCTGTGGTTTGTAGGGGACAATTATGGGGCATAATTAAGCCTAAAAAGTAAAATATCAGTGACTGTTATTCCATGAAGTACTTAAAATCCATCCAAAGTTTCTGGAGGCCTCCTTAAAAGAATGTTATCAGTTTGTCCTTGAGTTGCCAATATTTAAAGTGTTTTCTATAACTTTGAGAGGGCAGATAAATTTTTCAGCATAAAACCTGAAATGTAAGTAAGACGCATACCCCGTATCAAGTAGCTATTGCTTTTATTTTCTCAGCACCTCTTTCCCTATCCTTCTTCTTGTATGCAACAAAGACTCACATATACTGTGACCTTGAACTTCCTATGTAGCAGAAAATGGACCTTGAATTTCTGAATCTCTTGCCTCCACCTTTGAAGAACTATGTGTGGTGCTAGGGATCAAACTCCAGACGTTGTGTTTGCTAGGCAAGCACTCCAGCAACTGAGCTACATTCCCAGCTCTCCCTTAATCCTTTGGCCACTCTCATTTTCTCAAGGAAATACCATCTCCCACAGCACTCTGGAGTCCTGTTGGACCCTGACAAGCTGGGCCAAGAAGTCCTGTGACCCACGAGTAGACACTCAATTCTTCATTCTGGTGTTTAGAAATAAAACTGATGATCTTACATTCCTAGTGATGGTTAAGCTAAGGAGATGAATGAAAGCTTGGTTGGGCTTCATGGTTTCAGAAGACATGGACCAGACTCAGGCAAGTAGAAGTCAGAGATGGTAGACAACCCTGTCTCGCCAATGGTAAACTGTCTAGGGGAGTTGCAATAAGTGAAGAGGCCATGTAAGGATAAACAGCAGGGGGTGGGATATAGTCTCTCCTGATATTTCCTTCTTTCTGAAATAATCAATATGGTGATCCCTCCAAAACAAAGCCTATTTATAGAAATTTGATATTTGTTTCACAAAAGCAACCTTACATATTACATGTTTATGCACACAAACATATACCTGTGTGTGCATATGCATGTTTACATATTTATTTCTATAAATTTATGAATTGACATAGTAAGAACAAAATGGGAATAGGAAAAAAGGAAAAGAAAATTTAAAGAGGAATTTCATACTTTAGAATTTATTCCCTCCCTCCAATAGCACTCTCCTCCAAAGAAAGTTTATGGATTAACTAATTAATAAGTCAATTGGAAGTACTACTCACAATGGCCAATTAAATGAGGCAAATGGTTCCTACAATGGGATCTAATTATAACATAATGTATAATTAATACTATACATATCCCTTTTGTCACACATTGTTTGGGCAATTGAAAGAGTACAGAAATTCTAAGTACTTAACTATAATCATGAGAAGGATCTCGAAAGGGGTGTGAGAAAACTTACAGGGATACCCTGGATGTGTTTTCCTTGCACATATTTTTCCTCTGGCTGAACTCAGATGCAGGACATGAAACAGATGCCACCAAGTGTTTCCAAACAGGAAGTCCCTCAAACCCCAGCATTAACCCAGAGAAAGGAAACAGGAAAATAAAAATTCAAACATAAGAACCCTTCTAACAATTCCTAAATAACTATAAGTAGGAATGAGTAATTATTTGCTTTCTATTTGCATTTTCTTATGAAATGAATTTGATGTACAATTCCAAAACAAATCCTACCAATCGAAAAATCCACATTTTCAGTTTTTAATCACATCTAATGTTGAGGTCTTTCATTTCTTTTTTCTTTTTTTAAAAAAGTCCCTAAATGCCAACTTTTTATCTGGCAGAGATTCATCTAAATATTAATGAATTCATAGCTAAGAAATATTAAAACCAGACAAATAAAGGCAAATATAAGAAGAAGTAGGACTTCTATTAAAAAAATAGTGTTTTGCTATTTAAGATGCTTATTTTCCTTCCTCATTTTGCCAAGTTATTGTGGCTTTTAAAAATATTTACAACTTTTATATCATATGTCAGACAAGATTATTGCAATATCTGGATAATAAATGGAAACCCAAAATGACAGTGAATTAACATTATTAGGTGGTCTTGACATGCACGACATTAAACACTGGAATCCTAAATAGACTTGTGACTTTCGGGAGGGTCTGAACAAATCCAAGAATGGGAACCCACATATCTTGTCTGTTGCACCATGTGCAAATGACACTTGTGCCATGGTGCGTGTTGTGTGTGTGTGTCTGTGTGTGTGCATTGCTTGGAATCAAGCCCAATGCCTTGCACAAGCTGTGCATATGCTCTACTAAACTATATTCCCCAGCCCCTCAATGAGACCAATTTTTTTTCAAAAACTATAGCACATGGAAGAATTTTAAATAAGATTCTGTTGAAATTTTTAATGTAAAATGTCCTCCATAACCTCATGTGTTTGTGATTAAGCCTCATACTTAATCCCCAGCTGGTGAAACCTTTGGGAAGTGGAGCCCTGCTGGGGGAGGTGTGTCACTGAGGGCAGTCCTTGAACATCATTCATCCATCATTCATCGAGCCCACTGGGTGTTCAGAGGTAGCGTGCTCTTGCTGCTTCCTCCCACCACTGATGCATGATGATGTGAGCCACCTTCCTAATGGTGCCATGCTTCCCCTGCCCTGATGAAACTCCCCCTTAAAACTGTAAGCCAAACTAAATCCTTTCTTTCCAAAAACTGCCTCTGGTCAGGTATTTTATCCTAGCAAGGAGAAGATAGCTGCCACATATTCTTATTCCACAAAACCTTGACTTATTTTTGTTGTTGTTGGGGCTGCTACATGTCAGCACCCCACTGTTTCTACCAGTGGTTCAACCTCTTATTTAATTCATTAACTCAACTGATATTTTATTGGATCACTAATCTGTGATAGATTCCAGAGATAAGAGGATTAAGAGAACATATTCTCTACATTCAACAAACTCAACTAGATAGGAGAGATGCAAGCACCTAAGATGATTCCATCAATATAACACATCCTTTCATATGAGCGGTATGTTGGGGAAGCAAAGAAGGAAGGGATAATTGTGTTTCCTCACAGCATTTTTCCCTCATGGCCTGCCCACCATCTTTGTCTCCTAACTGACCACAATAGTAAAGGAGAGTATAGACTAATATGTGTTATTAAACATAATCATATAATTCTCAACCTAAATTTAAAAATAAAATGAACTTGAAACAATTTTTATGTGCAAAAAAAAAACTGAGGACTGATAACCTAGAATAAAAAAAAATTACTAAAACATGACATTAGGGACAAATAATAAAATCATTTTACTTCCATAGATGAGTTGTGTCTCCAGTTTTGCCTAATACATTACCTACCAGCTCCAACAACTTGCTGTTACTCCAATTATCATAAGATAGTGGATCCTATTTAATTAGTTCTTTCCTCCTTTAACTCATTCTCTCCTTTGTATCTTCTAGCTCATATTACCTGGAATTTTGTTGCATAAGCAAAATTCCCCCTGCTTCTTCAATGAGCAATCTGTGTTTTCTCTTAAATTTTTAATCCAAAACCAGCTGTGGTATCACATGCCTTTAATCCCAGCATTGAAGAGGTGCTGAGGTAGGAGGATTGCCATGAGTTTGAGACCAGCCTGGGTTACAGATTGAGTTCCAGTTTAGTCTAGGTTAGAGTGAGATCCTGCCTCAACACTCACACTGCCCCCCACAAAAATGTTCCTTAAGTGAATTAATTATGTTCAAATTCAAAATAATTCCAAAATTATGTTCATCTGAAGGTTTTAGTCCAGCTGCATATGATATTTGGATTATGAATAATGAATGTACTTACATAGAAGAATGAGGAATGTGAAGAATATATGATTCTTTCCCTTGGATTCAGAAATCCATTATGGATAAATATCATCTCACTCTTGCGACTTGGCCTCTGACACCTGACTAATGTGATATGAGGAGCCTCTTGGGAGTGGGCCCTGAGTTTTTGAGTCAAGTTGGAAGGAGTTTTGAGCCAAGCTGTTTGAATCAATGTTGAGTCATGTTGCCTGCATCTCTGTTAATGTGGGGAGTCAGGGTTGTGGCCACCCTCAGTGGATTAGATACTTGTGCTGTTTCTTATTAAGTTGTTGACTTCCTGCAGCTGTTGAAAATCTCAAAGAACATCAGAGAAGCCAAATCCTCCTGGTAATATTTTATATCCAGTGTGTGTGTGTGTGTGTGTGTGTGTGTGTGTGTGTGTGTGTGTTTTAAATGAATTCATATCCCCAGTCACTTTGGCGATTTGAAAGCTAGCAAGTTCAAATTCATGTCATTCATGTGATACAGCTTTGCTAAACAAAATATCTTTGCTTCAGATTTAATGTTAAGAAAGTTTTGCTTTGAAAGCTGAACACGGTGGGACAGGCTTGTAATCTCAGCATCCAGGAGATTAGGGCAGGAGGGTCACAAGTTGGAGACCAACATAATACCCTGTCTCAAACAAACAATGTTTGATGTTGAAATGATAGTAAGTAGATTAAAGTACGTATTGAAATGTCGTATGGGAAAGGGATGCTACAGTTTGCCATGTTTTATTTATCAGGGGACATGAAAATGAAGTGAAAAGACGCTGTAGACAGTAATATAATTAGATTGAATTGGCACACTCAGGCACCTCACCAAGGCTCCCTGGAGCATCATTAAGGGGGAAATTTCCATTATGTGCCACTTCTTTATGTTTCAAGCTATGTGACTGACATTCATGTGACATCCTCTGAACTTTCTGCCACTTACCCTTTGTGGTTGTGTGCTTCCCCGTAAATCAGCCATGAATTGTTTCAACGTGATCCCAAATCTGGTTAACCATCCTTGAACCACTCTGCTCTTGAGACACGACTTACCATATCAACACAGCTGTGCTGTCGGCCTAACAGCCCAACTCTCAGTGTCTCAAAGATTGCTACAGGTGTGTCCTGGAAGGTTGTTTTATAAAGCCTGGGGGGGGGGGCGCGAAGCTATATCATGGATCATATAACAAAGCTTCCTCAAACTCTTCTATGGCATCCCTGTCTCGAAACCCTCCCCACATTGTCCTGTCCCCATCCTTCATCCACAGCCATTGGAGCTTTCTGAATGCCATTATTGTCAATCAATATCCGCTGGCATTCCAAAGCACAGTAGCCTCTACCACTGAGAAAAGACTGCCATCCAGCCAGCCCATGATCAGAGAATTTGTGCAACGTGAAATCATAGAAACCAGAAGACCCAAGCCTCAACGTGACCTTCAGCTCCAATCCTACACAAATAAATTACTTAAAATGTTAATATACATATCAAATGCCTGTAACATGCATATATGCTATTCCTATGATATCTGCCCCCTTTCCCCATTATAAGATAGATTCCCTGAAGTTACCAGAAAATTGAGATTCTATGAGGCACAACTTTAATTAAGGACCAAATATTTTTTTTCATTTTTATTTTATTTTATTTTACACTCAGTTTGGTACCCTTATTAGGCTCATCCATGACCTATCCCCTCCCCTTGGCCCCTCCATGTTGAGGTATACGGGTCATGCATTGTGGAGTTAGCCCACAGTTATGGATAAGCTAAATGTCTCTGCATATCATGACCCAACATGTGGCTCTGACATTCTTTCCGCCCCCTCTTCCGCAAAATTTCCCTGAGCCATGTTGGGTCTGCTTCAGTATTTTATAAAATATTATACAGCAATTCTCCACCTAAAATATTATTTTACTGCTAGGTTTTTAAGAGAATATAGAATAGCCAAAATAACAAAATGGGCAGTTACAGGCTATTGGCACCATTCCCAGCATCGAGCTCATTCAGCCTTCCAAACAGCTAAAGCTCTGTCAGCAAGAGTACCATTTCTCCTTTAAAGATGAGTAAACTGGCCGGGCGTGGTGGTGCACACCTTTAATCCCAGCACTTGGGAGGCAGAGTTCGAGGCCACCCTGAGACTACAGAGTAAATTCCAGGTCAGCATGAGCTATAGTGAGAACCTACCTTGAAAAAAAAAATAGATGAGTAAACTGAGGCCCAAGGAGGTTTCACTGATGTTTCTTTTATGATCACAAGCTCAGCTACAGAGGAACACTGAGCATAACTTAGTCTAAAACTCCAGTTCCTGAGAGTCCCAGATGTTATTCAGAGGTGACAGTTTTGTAAAACATGAGCTCTGCCCTAGCAAACACAAAGATAAGCATTATTTTCTCTCAGTACATAGTTTCACTATTACAACTCTTCCGTAACCACAATAACAGCTGAAATTATGGTCTTGCTTGGAAAACAAAAACTCATACAAAATATATAAACACACATCGTCCTCTCCAAGGCTCGGGGAGCATCAAGGAAGATGGGACAAAAATAAAGGGAGAGCTAGAGGATGGGAGGAGCACTGTGAGCACTGGCATCGGGACACGTCAAGGCCGTTGCATCCATGAAACCATACTGATATGATCATGTGCACAAGAGAGAGCCAGTCGTCATTCTGTTGTAGATAGGGGAGGAGCCACTCTCCTCACTATTGATTCAATGATAGCTTAAGATTGACAGGGAGAGGGACTCATTCTTATCTGTGACATAGCTACTAATATGAGAAGAGGACTGGAGAGATTGCTTAGTGGTTAAGGATCTTGCCTGCAAAGCCAAATGACCCAGCTTCTATTCCCCAGAATTCACATAAAGCCAGATGCACAAAGTGGCACATGAGTCTAGAGTTCATTTGCAGTGGTTGAAGGCCCTGTCACACCTATTCTCTCTCTCTCTCTCTCTCTCTCTCTCTCTCTCTCTATTTGCCTCTTTCTCTTTCTATCTCGCTCTCTCAAATAAAAATAAATAAAATTTTAAGGAGAGATAAGAATAAGGAGTATAGTGAGACTGAGAGGGGAAGAGAGGGTAATGTAGGGTACATATCAAAATGGAATATATATGTATGAATATATCACAAAACAAAATTTTAAGTGGTAAGTAAACAATGTATCAGATTAAAGATCCTTAACAAATCCATATCACTTTTTCAGATCAATAAACAAAAATAACACAGTAGGATTATTTTCACTTTATTTTTTATTTTTTATTTTTGTATTTCTTTAATGAGTGAAAGAAAGAGAGAGAGAGAGAATTGGCATGCCAGGGCCTCCAGCCACTGCAATCAACCTCCAGATGCATGCGCCACCTTGTGCTCATGTGCAACCTTGCTTGTATCACCTTGTGTATCTGGCTTATGTGGCACCTGGAGAGTGGAACATGGGTCTTTAGTCTTCACAGGCAAGCACCTTAACTGCTAAGCCATCTCTCCAGCTCTTCAATTTATTTTTAATCGACAAATAGCAATCGTGCCTGAGTTTCATGTACAATATTTTATTTTAGTGTACATTGTGAGATGGCTGGCTCCCGCTAGTTAACATATTCATTGTCTCACACACGTATAAGTTTACACTGATTTTATTATGTGATTTAATGTCCATATTATTTCCAATTGCAGTTTGTAATGAGGAACAATACTGGGTGAGAATATTTTAGAAACTTCCCAAGTTCACTGTATATAAGGACTCTATCCACAGCACTTGACGTCAGCTTTCACATGGCTTGGGTTGGCATAGTGTTCCAAAATGAGGGCACTCACGGGGCTAAAGTAGTAGTCCAGTGTCCCACTGTTGCAGTTATCTTCTCGTTGATAAAACAAAACGCCCACCTAGAAGCAGCTGATGGAAGGAGAGGATTTATTGCAGTGTATATCCTCAAAGGGAAATTTCATCATGGCAAGAAAATCATGGCAAAGCAGAGACTGGGCATCACATCATGCCGTAGCAGGTGGGAGATAACAACAGGAGTGAGCTAGCTCTGAACACCCAATGGAGCAGAACTGATAAGCTTCAAGGTCCACCCCCGGGAACATACCTCTTCCAATAAGGCTCCACCTCCCAAATGCTCCACAACTTAAACATATTCATTCTATTAGAGAACTGACTAATACCTCTCCCTTATGTCAGATGGTCATCACACACAGAAAATTATATAATACATGAAAAGCATACCTGTTTTTCCTACCCAACATTCTGATTTTCTCTGGATAAACATCTGTCCCAATCATCATCCATGTGGTTCAAGTAGGACTATCTCTCTTGTTCCAGTTCTTCCTGACTCAGCTAACCCTTTCGGCACACTTCTTTCATCCTAGACACACTGATATTTTTCAGGATGGACATCAACTCTAACTCCATTGGTATGAGAAACATTGCAGGCAGATAATCTTATTTCTATTGGAACTTTAGTAGTATAAGTAAACCAGAGCTGCTGACAGAAACCTGATACCAAGGGCAGAGTGTGGAGAGGGGATAAGGAACCCAAACTTTGACCTGATGCAGATTTCCCAGGCTTAAAGAGTCAGGAATCAGACCAAGCAACAGTTCTAGAAGCCTCCATAGGAGCAAATCTTGACCCACAAACCATGTAAAGAGTGAGATCTTGATGTCTTGATTCTGGGCAATAAAGGACAAAACATTTCTGTCACCTCTTCCACTGTTTTACATATATTCGAATAGTCCAATCATAACGTTTTTCAGGGATGAGGAGATGGTTCAGTGAATAAAGTGCTTGCACACAAGTATGAGTTCAGATCCCCATCTCCCATGGAAAATGACTGACCCAGTGTCTCAGGCCTTTATCCCAGCTCTGGGGATATGAACAAAATGGGAAAGGGAATCCCTGGGGGCTGGAGGGATGGCTTAGTGGTTAAGGCGTTTGCCTACAAAGCCAAAAGGACCCAGTCGATTCCCCAGGTCCCACGTTAGCCAGAGGCAAAAGGGGGCACACACATCTGGAGTTCATTTACAGTGGCTGGAAGCCCTGGCATGGCCATTCTTCTCTCTCTCTCTCTCTCTCTCTCTCTCTCTCTCTCTCTCTCTCTGTCAAATAAATAAATAATAATAATAAAATATTAAAATAAACTTTAAAAAAAGGGGGGGGGGGAATCCATGGGACTTACTGGCCAGATAGCCTAGCCAAATCAGTGAGCTCCAGGTTCAGCAGGAGACTTTGTTTCAAAGAATATGGTAGAGAGTGACTGAGGAAGACCTCTGTTATCAACCTCTCTGGATTCCATATGCACACACACACACACACACACACACACACACGTGCATGCTCCCACAGGCATATGAACGTACATATATGTACATGCATGCATACCACACAACATACATAAAAAATCCCCCTTTTCAGCAACACTAGTGATTTTTCAGAAACTGTGCTAAACGTCCTTTGAGACGAGTTACGCACTCTGACAGCAGCCAACAAGCAGCTCTTGTAACTGCTCTCTCTTACATGGGAGAGTATTGACGCTGGTGAGTTCCAGTCACTTGGCTAAAGTTACATGGACAGGAAGTGGAACCAGGCTTTGTGTCTGGACTCGACTGGCATGACGATCTTCCAGCCACAGTTTCCAGTGACACATCTATACACCGTCTGCCAGAACACATCTGAGAAAGCTTTTCAATTAAATGATTGAAATTTGGCATGAGCCTTTGAGGGCCAAGTGTGAAATATTATGGTTTTTATATGAAGTGTCTCTCCAAAAAGGTTCATATATTAAAAAGCTTGGTCCCATCAAATGTGGGCTACAAGAGGGCCTACACCTATTAAATTCTCTATAAAAAAAAAAAAGTAAGGGTTATCTCATTTGTCCTGGTGCTAACTTACTCTCCGTTGGAGAATCTGCTTCTCTTTTTCAGATAGATGTAGATCCTAAGGAGAGAGCCACCCCATCATACCTCAAAAGGGCCCCGGCTAAAACTAAGAAAAATTGGAGAAACAAGCAAGGGGGCTGTTTTCCTGATGAACCGGATACCAGCACAAGGGGGAAGGAGATCAGCACAGAGAAAAATCAACTCCTACCAAATCAGAGAGCCAGAGCCTCAGAGGCCCCCAACACCTCATCACTGAAGCAGACCAAAAATGAACCCAGCATGGCTCAGGGAAATTTTGCGGAAGAGGGGGCAGAAAGAATGTCAGAGCCACATGTTGGGTCATGATACGCAGAGACATTTCTTACCCATAACTGTGGGCTGACTCCACAATGCATGACCCATATACCTCAACAAGGAGGGGCCAAGGGGAGGGGGTAGGTCACGGATGAGCCTAATAATGGTACCAAACTGACTGTATTTGCTGAATACAAAACTAACTAATAAAGAAAAAAAAACTGAAAAATAAAAGAGCTTGGTCCCTAGCTCCTGTTCTTTAAGGATATGATTGAATGATGAGGGTCCTGACCAAATCAATAAGGAATCCACTCATAAATGCATCATTTGTTGGCATTATTCTAAGGTGTTGGAATGAAGATGTGGTCAGTGTGCCTCTGAAGGGCATGTCTTACCCCAGCCTCCTGCCTGTCTTGCTCTGCTTCCTGGCTGCTGTGAGAAAGCTGCTTTCCTCCATCACCCCTTCTGCCGCCGTGACAGCTCTACAGGCCTGAAACCAACAGAGCCAGTAGGTGATGAACTGCAACCTGCAAAATCAGAAACCATATGAAGCTTGCCTCCCATAAATTGCTTATGTTAGGCATTTGGTCAAAGTGATGTACAAAAGTAAAATCTATCTAAGATATCTGGGTTCATAGAAAAACAAAAAGTCCAAAATGAGAAAGCATTTAGTAGAAGTCCCATCTTTTTTTAACACTACAGAATATGATGAAATAAGAGCTTATTACTGAAAGTACTTATAACACGCCCACTGAGAACATGCAGCAGAGGGGGCAGAAAGATTGTAAGAGTCACAAGATGGGAAAGAGGATTGTGTGGCATTACCTGCCCGCCGCCCCCCACATAAACACACACACACGTACAGAGACAGACACATTCATGACACAATGGGAAACACCAATAAACCCACTGAGGATTGGGGGTGAGGGAAAGAGGTATAATAGTATAATCTAGTGGGAATATGACCAGCATCCAATAAGGTTATATAATAAAATTCATAATTGATCAAAAATGGAATAGAGGGCTGGAGAGATGGTTTAGCAGTTATGGCACTTGCCTGCAAAGCCAAAGAAACCAGGTTTGATTCCCCAGGACCCACGTAGATCAGATGCACAAGGCACATGTGTCTGGCATTTGCTTGCAGTGGCTAGATGCCCTGGTGCACCCATTCTCTCTCTCTTTCCCTCTTTCTGCCTCTTCTCTCTCTCAAATAAATAAATATAAATATAAATATTTTAAAAGTGAAATGTAGAGCCGGGCGTGGTGGTGCACGCCTTTAATCCCAGCACTCGGGAGGCAGAGGTAGGAGGATAGCCATGAGTTCGAGGCCACCCTGAGACTCCATAGTGATTTCCAGATCAGCCTGGCCTAGAGTGAGACCCTACCTCGAAAAACCAAAAAAAAAAAAAAAAGAAATGTAATTTATAAAGTATAGTGTACTCTGAGATTGCCATTTGAAACTGTTTTTATTTTTTAAATTTGCGTCAGACGCAGAGTCTCCACAGAAAATAACAAACCTGGTTCTGAGCCACAGGGGTTTCTCATATATTTGTGAGTGGATTGCTTTACTGTATGCTCAGTCTGGGATTTTTTCTTTATGCTTTCCAATCTGTGACCACACTGTTGTCTCCAACTAAATGTGTGGTTGTTTATAGTATCATTTCTGTATATAGCGCAAAATGCTTTTATAGTCCATGAATAAAATGTTTAGGGAAAGTGGAGGAAAAAAAGATAAAATTACAAGCATTGTTGGAAAATAAGAGGAAAGTGCCAGAGAGCAAATTAGAAACAATGCCTGTAGAACAGGAGGCAGATGGCATCAAATGGACTAAAACGTTTGCAATGGTTTATAATTAAATGTTGGCAGAGACTTCCCTCGTGTCCTGAGAGTTAAGAAAACGTGCCTTTCTGCTCAAATCATAGAAAGGCTCCAAGTAAATAAAAAACAGGGCTAGAAATAAAGTTTGGGATTCTAAAATTCAAGTTTTCTTGACTTGAGCTGATGGCCCCAAAACTTGTCAAAGAATTCTCACTGAATGAAGTGGACATGGACAGGGCTGGACTAGGGTACCCTATAGGAAGCTAGAGTGGGTGAGGACACTTGAAAATATGTTGGGATAATTTTGCAACTGACTATTCCAGTGAACTTAGCATAAACTTTTTTTAAAATGCTTAATCATCTCTATTGCCTCCATGTTTTATTTATGAGATTTCACAGCAGATTGATTTCAACCTCACAGAGTAGATGCCCTCAAAAACATACCAGTTGAGAGGGAAGGAACCCCAGAAAGCAGTCCAGGAGTCAAGGAGAGAATGGTTTCCCATTCCATTTAACCTTATGATGTTAGAAAGAAATAAACACAGGTGCATTGTAGATGCATTGTGATTGATAGTCCTGGGTTCCATAGAATCACCTATCTAGCAGAGGAAGGGCCCTTACCCAAAATATATTGCATATCCAGAAAAAAATTTATACTACAGGAAAAAAAAACTAATGAAAAAAACTAGTAAAATACATACCAGAGGGCTGGAGAGATGCTTAGCAAATAAGGCACTTGCTTGTGAAGTCTAAGGACCCAGGTTCAACTCCCCATTACCCACATAAGCCAGATGCACAAGATGGCTCATGGCTCTAGAGTTTGTTTGCAGTGGCTGGAGACCATGACATGCCCGTTCTCTCCCTCCCTCTCTCTCTCTCTCTCTCTCTCTCTCTGTCTCTCTCTCTCTCTCTCTCTCTCTCTCTCTCTAACTACCTGTACCTCTTTCTCTTAAATAAATAAAAAACATTTTTAAAATATATACTAAAATCTCTTCAACTCCAATCACAAAAATAGATGGGGATTTTAAAATATTTTATTGGATTATGCCATTAGTAGACTGATGAGGGTAGTTTGAGGAGTTATGGGTACAAATGTCAGATTAGTGTGAGTTAAGGAATGAGTGAGAGGTGAGAAAAATAAGGCATCAAGGACTGACAACACTTGAGAGCTGGCTTCTGAAAAAGAAAACAAGAAAAGAGAAAGATGGCCTAGCAGTGCATGCCTACGAAGCCTAAGGACCCAGGTTCGATTCTCCAGTACCCATGCAAGCCAGATGCATATGGTGGCACATGCAACTGGAGTTCTTTTGCAGTGGCTAGAGACCCTGGTGCACCCCTTCTCTCTCTCTCTCTCTCTCTCTCTCTCTCTCTCTCTCTCTTCCTCTCTCTATATCTACCTATCTTTAACAAATAAATAAAAATAAAAATAAAATAAAAAGCTTTAAAAAAAGAAAGCAAGAAAAGGGGTGCTAGCTGGAGGGCATGTTAGTTCAATGAATGGCATTTTTCAGATGAGAAAAGAGGAACCCTAATATAATGTAAAAAGGCAGCCTTTGGGAGAGGTAGGTGGGGAATAAATATATACCAGGAGCCTGAAGTGAGCACTTTTTCTAGTTCTTTGTTCTTTATTTGATTGGGCTTTTTAAAAATATTTATTTATTTATTTATTTGAATGTGGAGAGACAGAGTAAGAGAGAGTGCGTGCGCCAGTGCCTCTAGCCACTGCAAACAAACTCCAGGTGCACGCATTACTTTGTACGTCTGGCTTTACGTGTGTGCTGGGGAATTGAACCTGGGTTGTTAGGCTTTGCAGGCAAGCACTTTAACTGCTGAGTCATTTCTCTAACCCTTGATCAGTTTTCAAAGATGGTAATGTACTGATCTGTGATGAAGAGCCAAGACGACGGGTGCCCACTTCCAACTGTGCAGTGCACGCTGCTGAAAGCACACGGATGCGGCCCGTCCGACGTGAGGAAGGACCAGGCTTCAGTTGAAATAAATCATCATAAAAGAGGGACTGAAAGTCAGACCTGATGGGTGTGGGCCTATAATCTCAGCTACTCAAGGGCTGAGACAGGAAAATTGCCAGTTCAAGAACTACCTTGATTCCAAAGTGAGTTCTAGGCCAACCTGGGAAATTCAGCGAGATCCTGTCTCAAAACAGGATCTAGCTCAGTGGGAGAGCGCTTGTCTAGATATGTGATGCCATAGGTTGTAAAACCCCATCACCTCAAGAAAGGGGGGGTGGTTTGATTCAGGTGTCCCCAATAAACCTAGAATGCTAGATTCCCCAGCTGATGGAGATTTGGGAATTAACGCCTCCTAGAGGCAGTATATTGTTGGGAGGGGGCTTATGGGTGTTTTAGCCAGTTTCCCCTTGCCAGTGTTTGGAACACTCTCCTGTTGCTATTGTCCACCTTATGTGGGCCATCTCTTCTCATGCCATCGTCTTCCCCTGCCATTGTGGAGCTTCCCCTAGCCTGTAAGCCAAAACAAACCTCTTTTTCCCACAAGCTGCTCTTGGTTGGGTGATTTCTACCAGCAATGCGAACCTGACTGTAACAGGAGGCAATAAAACACTGCAGATGTTAAGAATAGTTGCTGCTGCTAAAGTAAGGTTCCTGGGGGCACACTTTTAGTGCCCTGGGTGAGGAAGAAATGTGAGGACTGGATCGAGGACAAGACCATATACAGCACTTAGTCTTCCTGCCTGGAGGAGTTTTCATGCATTCCACATTTGTTCGTTCTAAACTGACTGATGTGTCTATAACAATCTTGACGTTACTAATCTGTCATCTGTAGCAATATTCAAGTAGTTTATGAATTTGTACTTTATAAAAACATAATTCACAATGGCTGAAACTGCTCTATGAAATGAAAACTAAACACAGTTTACAGAAGAGTTAACCATGCATGTGCTTGCAAGTTAAAATTAATGTAAAGTGGTAGAATCATGTATGGTATACCACAAAAGTATCTGATAAACTTTCAGGTCCTCTAGAGATGAAAATGATTTATTTTTTTAGCCCCAAATCTGAAGAAATATTAGACATGTGGCTTCAGAATGCAGATTCCCATACAGGATCATGGTGGCGTGGTGATACCAGGGAAAGATCTCAGAACTGGTGGGGAGTGACTCAGCAGTTAAGAGTGCTTTTCATGCAAATATGAAGGAGTCTCCAAGATGGCCTGAGTTCAATCCCAACCACTCATATGAAGAGCTCATTGGTTACACATGCCTGTAACTGCTCTCCTGTGGGATGTGGAGACAGGAGAATATCTGAAGCTCTCGGGTCAACCAAAAAAAAAAAAAAACCATCAAAATGACAACTCTAGGTTCTGTGAGACACTCTGTCTCAAGAAAACAACACAAAAGAGCAACAGAAGGGGATACTTGACATTCTCCACTGACCGCCACACGCATGCACATAGAGCGTACACATCTGTATATGTGTGTCTGCTGTAAATACACACACTATACCATACATACTGCACACACATGCCAAAATAATTAATTAATTACATCATAAACAGAAAAAGAATCAGGGTCAAAGGGGAAGAAAAACCAAGAGCTTTTGCTGTCTGGAATAGCAGAAATATCTAGCCTAAAGGTCACAGGAGTGTTCCCATGATGTAAAAACTATTGGTCATTGTTCAGTACAGGCTAGAAAAACAGATCTGTCATCTACGTGCATGCCTGCTTAGTGCATGCTGCAAAATGCAGAAAAAGGTGTCAAGGCAATTTATTTCCAAATAAGGGTTTAGAAGAACAGGAAATAAAGAAATGCAGTCCTCAAAAACGTTGGAAAGTCAGCCATGTTTTCTCCCGGCAGCTGCCTGTGTCCCTCAGCGTCTCTCCGTGTGGTGCTGCACAGGGTGTGGTGTCTCCACATGTTGCTTTATTGCTACCCAGATCACCACCTCTGAGTCTCCTCTTCCCCCTCCCACTCAGCCAATGAACCAAAACCCATACTTTACAGCACAACATCAGAACATTTGAGAAATGCATCACAAAAAGGAGCAGGGTTGCAGGAAAAAAAAACTGGCAGAGAAGTCGCTTGAGGGCTAAAGAGGAAAAGAGGGCAAAAGTACAGCAATGAATTTGGAGAGAAAATAATAGTGAATTGGAGTCCCTCCTTCCTCCATGCGCAGGGAATATGCTAAGCAAAGTCGGTGGGGATTCCCGGAATGAAGGAGGGCTGAAGGCTGCAGACTTAGATGTTGGATTTACAGAATTTTGAAGCAGCAATTTTGAGTGTCACATTAATTTAAAGCCCCAGAGAAATGGTTGGTGAGGCAAGGCCTCCTGCATGCATGGCTTCCTTCGTCAGAAACCCTCTCAAGTCAATCAAGAAAACCTTTAAGGGTAGGAATATGGAAGTGTGGGATAAACAAAAGCAAATGCTGAAGTTTGCTTCTGTGCCTTTGGCCTCCCCTACTTTCAGGATGTCAGTGAAGGACATGATTATTGTATGCTACACAGGAAAAGATAATTCTACAAACTGCAGCTTCTAAAGGAAATGGGATCTAGATTAAGTTCTCATACTGAGCACTCTTGATTCATAATGGGAAGAACTAAATTTGCTGTTGCTGTTTTCTAAAGTAGTGTCTCACTCTAGCCCAGGCTGACCTGGAACTCACTCTGTAGTCCCAGGCTGTCCTCCAACTCACAGCAATCCTTACCTCTGCCTCCCAAGTGCTGGGATTAAAGGCACGTGCCATCATGCCTGGCTGGAAAGAATTATTTTTAAAAAGACTTTTTAAAAATATTTTATTTACTTGTTTGAGAGAGAGAATGGGGACACCAGAGCCTCTTGCAAACAAACTGCAGACACATGCACCATCTAGCTTACATGGGTACTATGGAATTGCACCTGGGTCCTTAGGCTTTGCAAGCAAGTGCCTTAACCACTAAGCTACCTCTTTGGCCTTTTAAGAGTTTTATTTAGAATTTTAATATATGAACATACTGTGATTTGATCCTCATTATTTCCTCTCCCCTTTTACCCCTGTTCCATTGGGTGCTCTTCTCTTTCCATGTAGTCCTTCTTAGCCTTTTTTTAAAGATTATTTTATTTTATTTAGTTATAAACAGAGAGAGAGATGGAGGAGACAGAGAGAGAGAGAATGGGTATGGCAGGGCCCCTAGCCATGAACTCCAGATGCATGCGCCCCCTTGTGCATCTGGCTTACATGGGTATTGGAGAATCGATCCTAGGTCCTTTGGCTTTGAAGGCAAACGCCTTAGCCACTAAGCCATCTGTCCAGTCCAGCCTTTTGTTTTAATTAAGTAGAAACTTTGTACAGGACACATCATGTGTTGGTACCATCATTTCCGTTTTTCCCTCCCCCATTCCACTGAGGTCCCTCCTTCACTTTCTACCTTTGATACCAAGTATTAAAAAGTCAATTAACCACAACTACATATAACAGTGGTTCTACATCTTGGCTTAGAGCCTTATTTCCTGCCTCATTAGCAAGTAGCCAATCTGACTTTTAAAAAAAGAATGAAAAATTTTAAAAACCTGGCTTTTTCTTGTTACTTATATTAACAAAGGGGTGTTGTTTGGGATACTCTTTAGAACATTGTAAAATGTCTCCAACTTTCCCAGGATATATGAGATCTCTTTGCCAATTTTTCAAAACCCAAAACAAGTTAACAACAACAGAAATCCCTCAAAGCCTGAACCCATTATTAGGATGTCATCCAAAGTCTTTCACCAAAGCTTTTCTTTGCCCAACACTACAATACATGTTTTTAATTGACATAGAGTGCACGTTTTCAATTTTTCCTTTATTTGTCCAAACTATATTTTTCAAACTGTGACATTTTAGTCTGATTTAAAAAAGAAAAGAAAAGAAAAGAAAAGAAAAGAAAAGAAAAGAAAAGAAAAGAAAGCTCATGGACTGCCAATTCTAAAATGCTTCTAGAAGGTTAATATTCAGTGACCCTACTCTGATAGTGAGATATCTGCTTTCCACTTCTGAACACCTGGGTGGCATCAAATATCTGTTGTCTGAGAATGTGACCCAAACTGTTTGGCAACCCCTAGCTGGAAATGCATTCCAAAAGAATGAGGATTGCAAGAGTATAATGCCTGAACACTGGAACACAGCTCTCCAACATCAACATTATGTCTTATAAACACATTCAGTCTCTACACTAGGGACAGGCAGCAGTCCCCAATGTGCTCTTTACTGCCAAAAGTATTAGAAATCCAAAGCCAGATTCTCACACATGTTCTAAGATGAAGCAATCCTCTAATCTGAAACTTCTTCAAGCTGAAAATATTCCATTGTCTCCTTTGTATAGCAATGACTGAATAATTTGTCATGCTGAATTTTTAGAGTATTTGTACATGTACATTTCTGGGCATGCATGTGTGGAGGATAGAGAACAACCTTGGGTATCAGCCTTTAGGAATGCCATTTACCTTTTTTTTTTTTTTTTTTTTTTTTTTGAGACAGGGTCTCTCATTGGCTTGAAGTTTACCAACTAAAATAGACTGGCTGGCTGGTCAACCCTGGAAGTTCTCCTGTCTCTGCCTCCTCAGTGCTGGAATCACAACCACACATCACGACTGGCCTTTTATGTGGGTTCTGTAGTTCAGACTCAGTCCCTCATATTTGTGTGGCAAGTACTTTATTAACTGAGCCATTTTCCCATCCCTGCCATGGTAAATTTTATAATCTTGCCCTGCCTCTCCAAGGGCAAAGAATAACTTGAATTGTCATCAAGTAAGTAGCAGTTGTAATTGTGACGAAGCATCTTTGTGTCACAGCCTCGATCCTAATCATAAAACTTGAGTGGGAGAAGTGTTCAAAAACAGAGGAGAATGACCAAGGCTGACAAAAACTGGGTGGGATGTGACTCTTGGAGGAGGGTCATACAGCAAGCCTAATGTTCCTCTTCAGGAAAATTCACACACATCCCAATGCCACAAATAAAACCAATGCTAAAAATAGTCTTGTTGAATTTAGGAGGCAGAGGTCACTATTGAAGATTTCAATAGTAGAAGAGAGAGAGAGAGAAGCCACGAGATGTTAGCCCCAGATCTGCACAGAAATTCTGAGCAGGACACAGATGCCCAATCATGCTGAGGAGTCTTCTTCTAGCACAAAGGATTTCTAAGATCATAAGGGTGTAAGCCTATCTGGAGACCTCTCCACTGCGTCTTCTGGGACTTTAATGTCAAAGGACTGTGTCAAGGGCTACTGCTGAGTGTAAGACCACAATCCACTCTCAGGAAGAGTGCTGTGGGAGGGGAGAAGAGGGCTTATTGAGTAATAATGAGACTGGAATTCCTAAGGTGTAGCCTAAATGAAACTATTTGGTCTTTCAGTACTCCAAGCTCAGTACTGCCCAGTCCACACGACAGAGCATCTCCTTGTCACTTGAGCACAGTACTGAATGTCCAAAATGTCCTGGTGAGGAAAGGCCAATAACCCTTCATCATGTCCCTTCTTTAATCATCTTCATCTTCCTCTTCACTGCTTGTGGTGATTTGATTCAGGTGTCCCCCATAAACACAAACTTATGTTCTGAATGCTAGGTCCCCAGCTGGTGACAATTTGAGAACTGGATTCTCCTAGAGTCAATGTATTGTTGGGGGAGGGCTTATGGGTGTTATAACCAGCATCACTTTGCCAGTGTTTGGCACACTCTCCTGCTGTTGATGTCCATCTGATGTTGGCCAGGAGGTGATGTCTACCCCCTGCTCATGCCATCGTTTTCCCTGCCATCATGAAGCTTGCTCTCAAGTCTATAAGCCAAAATCACCCCTTTCCTCGCATAAGCTGCTCTTGGTCAGGTGGCTTTTTAAAATGTTTTTTGTTTATTTTCATTTATTTGAGAGCGAAAGAGAGAGAGAACGAGCAGTCCAAGGCCTCCAGCCACTGCAAACGAACTCCAGATGCATGTGTCCCCTTGTGCATCTGGCTAACATAGGTCCCGGGGAATCGAACCTCGAACCGAGGTCCTTAGGCTTCACCGGCAAGCACTTAACTGCTAAGCCATCTCTCCAGCCCTTGGTCAGGTGTCTTTTGCCAGCAATGTGAAGCTAACTGCAACAGTGCTCAATGTCTCCATGAGCTTGTGTAGAGTATAGAGCATGAGAGATTCAATGTATGCTATGGGACCGAGTCCAGTACTGAGCATTGTAAAGTAAGAACACGGGTACTGTGGGAGTCCAATCACTAGTCAAACACATGGCAGAGGCTTTTCTCTAGGTGCCTGTGGTGACGTGGCATCCACATGTGGTATGGGAGGGCAGTTCCCTGTCAGAGTAAGTGGGCTGCTTAAGGTGACAATATAAACTGTAGTTGCATCATAAAGGTCAAATGATCAATGTGTCACACCCAAGCCAAGCCCAGCATCCTTGCCAACCCATACTGATGTCCTCTGCATTATATTCCCTGGGCTGGCTAGAAGAAATTGCAAGGATCCATGTCCTGCATCTTTATCTTCAAGGATCATTTCCCTGGATTTGTTTCGCCCATCCATGCCTTGGAGGTGGATTTCCATAGTTACTTTGCTGCCACAAGCTTTTTCAGCTGGAGAATTTTGTTCCTGTCCTCATTGGAAAGGCCCCTTGCCACAAGCGTTCACATGATTGGCAAAAATTTACCAGCTCTACACAATAATAAGTACCAGTCTCCTAACCAATGGTTACACCTTTTACCACATCAGATGAAATGCTGCCAGTCAAGGACTCTATGTTAGCAGCAAGACCTCATGCAGTTTGCATGTCCTGAACCCAAGACTCCAGCAGTTTCCTGCTACCATAGACTCTCGTCAGCATGGGGAAGAAAGTAACAGTTCCCTGGGGCTCAAAGGCCAGAGATCCCAGAGGAAGTGCCTGGGTCACAGCTTGTGGAATACTCCCGATGCTACTTGTTGGGACGGCGGCTGCCTTTTATGGCACTTTGACTCATGGCACCAAATGGATACTGAGGTGGGACCCATACTGTCTCCAGTACCCAGAGAGGCTCACTAGCAACCACGCTTCCCTTTTATCAATGGAATCTTCCTTCCACAAAGAAATTGAGAGGGAAAGACATAGAGATGTTCAGTTTAATTGTTGGGTTAAAATCATAGTGAATAATTATGATTTTCAGACATTCTAAAAACAAGAGTGATCAAATAATTTCTGACCTCATTTAAAAAAAAATTGCTGTATGTAAAACAAAGTCCTCACAAAGGAAAATGTGCTATCTCAAAGAAAAAGCAGTCTGAATAAATACTGCAGACTTTTTTTTAAGAGAAATTGAAGTCCTGACTAAATTTCCTTCTCCTACCAGATACCAACTGATTGGGAGTCCTGACGCCCAGGCCTCTGAGTACCTTGTGAAACCTAGAATCACCCGTGAGGGATTGTCTAGATTAACCTCTGGGCTTGACTGGGAGAGAGTTTTGATTAGGAAAATTGAGGTGGGAAAAGCCACCATAGCGGTGGGCAGCACCGTATCATGGACCAGGGCTCCTGTTCTGTATGGAAAGGAGAGGGTGGGATGAGCACCAGCCCCGTCATTCTCTGCTTCCTGTGCTACAAGGGGATACGGAACCCAGCCACGCCTTCCCCACCATGACGGACCTGAAGTCCAAATCCACTCTTTCCTTCCCTAAGTTGTCTCTGCTCAGGGAGATGTTCACAGCACTGCAAAAGTAATGGGTACACCACCTTTATGATATTTGCCAGAGAGCAGTTAATCATTGTAGCAACCAACCTGACGTCTCATTTATAGTAGTATTAAGTTGCACAGTAGAAAAAAAATCAACATTTCTAGGGCTGGAGAGATGGCTCAGTGGTTAAGGTGTTCGCCAGCAAAGCCTAATCACCTGAGTTCAGTTCCACAGCGCTTACGTAAAACCAGGTGTGCAGAGTGGAGCATGCATCTGGACTCCATCTGCAGTAGCTGGAGGCCCTGGTGCACCCATTCTCTCTGTCCCTCTTCTGTATCTCTCTGCTTGCAAATAAAATACTTTTTTAAAAAATCATCATTTCTATAGGCCAAAAGCAACAAAATATTGAAAATTTATGCATGATTCAACCACCAGTAAAGGCAGGAAGCTGAGACTTGAGTCCCTTCTTGTTTTATTTCCCTTTCTGCTTGCTTTTGTAAGATGAAAACCAGTTGTTTTTGGTGGAAAACAAATTAAAACCCATTAAAGCTAAAGTTTTGCATAATGAAAGAAAAAACACATGACTATCTAGAGACTTGAGGATGATTGGTTTTGTGTGCCATTTTGCTACTCTTTAGCCAATTAGCATCACAAAGTGCAAAACATTTTCTCCTCTTCACTTTCCTGGTCACCTTTTGTTCCCCCTAGTTTCAGAGTTGCCAGCATTTCAACTTATTTCTAGCATCTTCTTTACCACTTGCTTTAACTTGTTTAGTTTTAGTTGTATTTTTTTTTTCATAAGCTTAAGGGCTTATGCAGTTTTCCAAGTTGCATGGTGGCAAGAATAATAGGTTGTTTTGTGTAAATAATGAGAAAGGGCCAAGAGTAGGGGGGGCAGGGTGTTCTGGAAACAACTTGACCTTGGAGCCTTGAAGGAGTTTTCATGCTCCAAACTTGCAGCAAAAACATCTGGTGCTCCATGCAGCTGTAAGGTCTGATTTTGGAAAACACAGAAAGCCTTGTTATATAAAGGAAAAACCCCAATCTTTGTAATTTCAAAGTTGCAAGGGCTCCCTCTTGTGTCAGCTTTTGGGGATCTGTGTTCTCATTAGCCATATTACATAACCCAGAAAAAAAATACAGAAATAATCAAGATAAGGAGGCAGAATAGGATTCTTCACCTGTGGATATTTACTGTGTGTCACTAAGCCCCAGGTAAGAAACCGTAATATTTTATGGCAATGCCACCCTGTGTTAAAAGGACTGTCCACAGTAGTTGTGGAAGCTCTAATCTGAAGGTCTTGGATGGTCAGTCACGATCTTGCCACATGTACCCATTTCCTGGTGGTTGGTTCTGATTCTAAAGACTTCAAGTAATTCACTGTGTATTCAACCATGGCTTGCTGACAGTCTTGCCTCAAAGCCCCAAAGCTTCTCATTCAAACAACCTAGTTCCGGCACATTGGCTTTTTGACCCTAGCTGAATTCCACTCCAAAACAAGTGGTTTTGAATGGGATTATTCACATTTTTTTCTGGTATTTTCTACTTGAATTCAAACGAAAAAAAAACAACAAAACTCAGAGAATATTTAGTTCCCAGGCTTTTCCAAACCCTTAATTGAAGTCTTCACTTTGGAGCAAGGTACTGAAAACTTCCAGCATTAGGCCCTCATCTGTGAATAAGAGAACTGGTGGGGCTGTAACCTAGGCTCATGCCTCCTAGTCAGTACACATGACCAGGAAATAAAGAACAGGAACTGTTATTGAAAGGGTGAAAAATACAGCCTAAGCCTGGGCTCCATCCCCACAGCCCGACACAGTGGCGGTGAGGGAGAGGGCTCCTTCCTTTTGGGAATGGAGTTCTTATGGAAATTCGAACAAAGAAGTTGGGGGCAGGAGCTAGGGGCACCCCAGGCAGGTGTAGGCTAAAGCAAACAGTGGTGGCCCCCTGCAGTAGAATGTCTCTGGAGGATCTTTGAAATGGAGATTCCTCAGAGACTTTGGGGAGGGGAGGGCAGCAATTAAACAGGCAAGGATTGCAGAATTGAAAAATTGGCACATTTGGCCGGCTATATTATCTATCTGAGGCAGGCCTGGACCCCTTTTTTTTTGTTTAGAATAGTCATGATTGATTTCTCACTACCACACTCCAAAGGAGCCTTAACCCCAGCCTCCTAAGAAGCCCTAAATACCTCAAATTCCAGACCCGGCTCTCTGCCAGTGGATGGGTAAAAGATCACACTTCTTGCTGTTCCAGAACCTGCTTTCTGGCCCAAGTGACCTATCTTAACTGCAATTTGTCACCCCCATCCAGAATCCCGTGCAAATGCAGACCTCTGAGGCTATAGGAAGAAAATTATGGTGTGTTACAAATTGATTGGTCCACGGTGCGCGGGCTTGGACAACTTAAAATGATTAGCCTAAGAACCATAAAATGTTACACATGGTCATATGGTCATACATACATATGGTCAACACTGCGCAGGTACCCGAGGTTATGGAATGATTGGTTCACGATGCGTGGGCATTGTTGTAACCCTAATAAAAGCTGTCCTGGCCCTGCACTCGGGGTCCACAGCCCTCTACCCCTGTGTGGCGTATGACTGTGGGCCCCAGCGCGCTGGAATAAAAATCCTCATGCTGTTTGCATCAAGACCGTTTCTCGTGAGTGATTTGGGGTGCCGTCTTTCCCGAGACTGAGCCCAGGGAGTCCTCCGGAGCGGGACTTTCATTATATATAAAGTTGGTCATTCTTACTGGGTTTTTATCTTTCCATAAAGGATCTGTGTACTATCTACAGCCAGGATCCATTAATACCCACATTGCTCCAAGAAGATATTCAGAGGAAGGTGTATTTTGTCAGAAGGGGCCAAGCTCTGGGGCATGGAGTAATGCTGCCTTTTAAAGAACGAGCCAGTAAATTTGGACTACCAAATTGTATGTCCAAAGGAAAAGTGAATTTATCCAACTTTTTATTATTTTATTTATTTATTTTTTAGAGAGAGACATAGAAAGAGGAGAGAGAGAATTGGTGCACCAGGGCCTCAGCCACTGAAATCAAACTCCAGACACTTGCTCTACCTAGTGGGCATGTGTGAACTTGTGCTTGCCTCACCTTTGTGTGCCTGGCTTACGTGGGGTCTGGAGAGTCAAACCTGGGTCCTTAGGCTTCACAGGCAAGTGCCTTAACCACGAAGTCACCTCTGCAGCCCTCATCCAATATTTTAACATGACGGTGGTGGTTTGATTCAGGTGTCCCCCATAAACTTAGGTGTTCTGAATGCTAGGTTCACAGCTGATAGAGATTTGGGAATTAACATCTCCTGGAGGGAGTTTATTGTTGGGGGTGGTCTTATAGATGTTATAGCCAGTTTCCCCATGCCAGTGTTTGGTACACTCCCCTGTTGCTCTGGTCCACCTTATGTTGGCTAGGGGGTGATGTCCACCCTCTGCTCATGCCATCATTTTTCCTGCCATCGTGGAGCTTCCCCTCGAGCCTGTAAGCCAAAATAAACCTATTTTTCCAACAAGCTACTCTTGGTTGAAGGATTTCTATCAGCATTGCAGACCTGACTGCAACAATGACTTACTATGAAGGTATAGAAGTTATCCATGCACTTTTCTGTGTTTGTAAATTCTATAAAAATACACTTATTCTGATATTTGGTATTATTCTTTTGATGTCCTTTTCACTCTAGTCAATGACATTATCTGAAACATGAGAGAGGCCAAGGTTACCAAAATGAGACTTGTACTTCCCAGGGACAGTCCTGGAAGCCAATATTTCTTTATTTTGCATGAAATCTAAGGGCTGATTTTTAAAAATAATATATTTATTGTTTCTATTCTCAACATTTTCATAGAAGTATGTAATACATTTTGATCTTATTCCCTCTAATTGCTCTCTCATCTCCTTCCCCATCCCATTAGTGCCCTTGTTTTTCCCCATTCTCCTCTTACTTTTTTTTAATCCATTGAGTTAAATTAGGGTTGTGCGCATGGCCATCGGTGGCAGCTTAGTTACTATGGAATGGGCAACTTACCAGTGGCGCCACCACTGATGAACCTGACCCTTCTTCTAGCAACCATTGGCTACGGTGGGAGTTATGGGTCTGAAGGCTGTATTTTTAATGTCATCTTGGGGGCTAGCATTAGTGTCTGTGTATCTAAGAGCAATGTATGTTCAGAAGAAACTGTAGGATACCAAATGCACAAAAGACCACCTGTATCAGAGTCCATGGTGTGGTCACAACCCCATTAGCTAAAAATTATGCTTTGGGTCATGGATGATAAAATAGCTGTAGCATGGCTTCCCCAGCAAGCATGATTTCACTAGCAATGGGATAAGATCTTTGGCAGAGCAGTTCTTTGGAACACTGGTTTACTACATGTGTAGGACTGGGGAGTAGAGGTGGAGAGTATGACTGGTACTAGTAAAATCTAGAGTAAAATCAGAAAGAGTGACTAAATAAATTGTCTAATATTATTGTCAGAAAGGTGCTCTAGGGTGCTGGAGAGATGTCTCAGTGGTAAAGGTGCTTGTCTGAAATGCCTAACAACCCAAGTTCAATTCCCCAGTACCTACATAAAGCCAGAGGCACAAAGTGGTGCATGCATCTGGAGTGTGTTTCCAGTATCTAGGGCCCTGGCGCACCAATTTATATTCTCCCTCTCTCTGCAAATAAATGTAATATTTAAAAAAAATATGTGCTCCAGGCCTGAGAATCCATACAAAGAAAAAATAATAACATGTTTATGATAATTTCCACTTGTCAATTCTGGTTTATGAAAAGATGACAAGAATATGGCTGACATACAGTCTTCCTTCAAGATTCCTCATATAGATAAAGTTGCTACCAGACAATGAACCCCAGAACAAAAAGAAAATACTCTGTCTATTCGCAAACATCTTCTGTTTACAACATATATGGAAAGAGGAGTACAAAACTAACCTAGTAACTTTCATTTTTCACAGCATGGACTATGAGGAAAAAAACTTGCTTGATCCTCATTTCTATTTGTATTTGGAATGTTCTAGCTGCCATATTTCTAAATTCTGGATGGATCAGCAACTAGGCCCTTTTGTTGAGCCTCTTTCTCTCTCTCCTCTTTTCCTGACCCATGTTTTTACTCTCCTACCTTTTCACTCTTTGTGAGAAAGGAATATCAACCATGCCTTATTTATTTATTTATTTATTTATTTATTTATTTGACAGAGAAAGAGGGAGAGACAAAGAGAGAGAGAGAGAGAGAGAATGGGCATGCCAGGGCTTCCAGCCACTGCAAACGTACTCCAGACACGTGCGCCCCCTTGTGCATCTGGCTAACGTGGGTCCTAGGGAATCAAGCCTGGCTCCTTTGGCTTTGCAGGCAAATGCCTTAGCCTCTAAACCATCCCTCCATCCCCACCATATCTTTTTAAAACACCCCCACCTGCTGAAGATCCATTGCTGACTCTCTCCCTTCCTTTACCTCTCACTGTATGGGAACCACCGACCTCCAATCCCCCTGATCATTCTCTTTCCATTCACACCTTCATATTACTCAATAACTTTTGGAGTAATATTAAAAATACTTGGTTTGAAATTAACATATACTTTCTGCAAAGAGCCAGAAAGAAATATAAAAAGTTGTTGGCTTCCATTCTACTTTAGAGAGCATTTAGTGCTCAGTGTCTAATTTGATTTACAGAAACATTTGTCAAGAATAGCAAATGGAGTGTCTTCCTTCATGAAGATTAACTAGAGAAACTGCCTGGGAACTGCACAGGATATTTTTATCTGGCCACCAAAATCTCTCTGTTGAACTTGTAATTTCATATTTTGAATAATCCTCCTACTCCTGATATTTTATGTAAGTGCAATGTTTAATATTACTTACTGATTGCCTGTAGCTATTAATACATGTTCAGATTTCACAGAGAAATAATCAAAATGTGTTTTCTTTTCTTAATTATCCACTTTTCAGGGCATCACCTAGGCTCCCCGAAGGTAACGCTATAGTGGCTGATGTCACTGGGTCATTTTGAGCTGATGGTCCATCAGACTTTAATGATAAAGTCATTTCTGACAGGGGTAAGTCTGGGATTGATGGCAAATTGGATGACCAACTCTCTAGAGTTGTCCAAGAATGAGAAGGTTATCAGAAAAAAACAACTTTGTTTTAAAGCTGAAAAGATCCCAAGCAAACCATAACAATCCTGCCCTGTCTCAATTCACAGCACCCACATGATGGTGCACTGGGTCTCACACAACATTTCTAGCCTCTCACCCCTTGTCAACCGTCCCATGTTTGAGTTCAAGCCCTTCTGGGCACTTAGCCTTTCTTCCTACTTCCTTTCAAGACACCAACCATGGGACTGAACAAGAATTTTTGCTACTCAGAGCAGAGTTAGACTAAAATGCTTCCTCTAGCTATTTCTACAAGTGTTTCCCCTTGGCAAAAGCAGGGCTGAGATAGATAGTGATGTCTCTGCTACCAAGAGCTCACTTGGTGACTGTGGACCAACTCTTACCAATACTGACTGGTCCTTATGGCTGCCCCAGAGGTTCCCGAAAGCTGATTCACTTTGAATCCTATGTGAGTTTGATGTAGGACCTTCCACATTGCCCAGCTCCCTAACATATGAGAAAGAACATACATTCCAGTTTCTACCGTGATCAGTCCTTCCCACAGCCTCTTCTGTCAATGGCCCCTCAGCCTGAGGGACAGTCCTGCCAGGGGTCAAGATGGGACAAGCCCAGTTACCTTCCTTGGCGGCTCACCATAGAAACACCCTGTATCTTTGACACAAAATGGATGTGGGTGCAGCTGCTCCCCCTTCATGCCTCTCCACATCCAATTGACTTCTCCCCTAGAAACAGGCTAGTGGCTACAGTCTATGCAGAAATCAATTATGTAATGGAAAGCCAGCAGCACCACCTGCCTGCATACATCTCCTCCCACCCCTGGGCATCGTTCCTGAAGACGCTCTTGGGAACACACGCCTACTGATGTTGGTGATGGAGGGGGAAAAAGAGGAACTCTCACTACAAACACTGAATTTTCCTCACATTGCCAATGACAGGAGCGGCTCCTTCTCCTCATGAGTGGTGGCTAGGTACTAAAGTTAGTTTTGTCTCATCTTTGGACTTGGTGGATCAGAGGTTTTATGATCTGCTTTCATTCTTATGAGTTATTGTAATGTACATATTTTGGGAGCACAGTTTAATAATTCAATACACATATACTACGTGTACTATTTAAATCAGAGAATTAATATTTTCGTCTCCTTATCATGCCTTTGTATTTGGGATCTTTAATTTCCTCGAGTTATTTATAAAATATATACTAATATCATGAATTAAAATTTAAGTGGCCATGAAAGTTATGAAAAAATTTCAATATCATTAGCTGTCTAAGAAAAATAAAACTACAATGTGATGTTACTTCATTTACAATAGCTAGCTTCAGAAAGACCAAAAGTGAGTCGGAGAGATGGCTCAGCAGTTCAGAGCACTTCCTGTGCAAGCATGAGGGCCTGAGGAGGCCTAAAGGGACTGGGTCCCTCATGTTTGATGCCCCAGGCCCCACATACACAGCTGTACATGGCCAGAACCTGAGAATCATTGGAATCACAAAAAAATGTCAGCGTTTGGGACCAGTAAGAGACTCCAGCTCAAATAAGAAAGGGCAGAAGGGCTGGATAAAGAGCTTAGCTGTTAAGGTGCTTGCCTGCACAACCAAAGGACCCAGGTTGGATTCCCCAGTACCCACATAAAGCAGATGCACTAGGTGGTGCATGTGTCTGGAGTTCATTTGCAGTGGCTAGATGCCCTGATGCATTCATTCTCTCTCTATCTGTCTCTCTATGTATCTCTCTCAAACAAATAAATATTTACAAAAAGAAAGGGCAGAAAAAGTGATGGAGCTAGACATCCAAAGTGCCACTCCAGCCACTGCAGGCAGCACGCTCTGCTGCAGGCCAGCGTATGAGGTGTTGACTGAACACATCACATGGGCACACACGACACACACCCACCACCACCACCACCCACCCACGAGCACAAAAGAAGACAAAAACACAACAAACGCCAGCAAGTATGGGAAGAAACAAGAACGATCAGTGGACGTGTGAATCAG